>OZ014432.1:24490088-25690088 GCA_963966015.1 Aphidecta obliterata
GATGCTAGAACGAAGGCTTCTATATGAAAAGAATTTTTTAAATGTAAGGGTTGAAATTTCCACCCCTGGATCCCAAGAGAAGTCGACCATTTTTTCACGAAATACTAGTATTGCAATAAGAAACATCCTGTGAAAATCTGGTGATGCTAGAACGAAGGCTTCTATATAAAAATAATTTTTGATATTTAAGGGTTGAAATTTCAACCCCTGGATCCCAAGAGAAGTCAACCATTTTTTCACGAAATACTTATATTGCAATAAGAAACATAGGGTGAAAATCTGGTGATGCTAGAACGAAGGCTTCTATATGAAAAGAATTTTTAAATGTAAGGGTTGAAATTTCAACCCCTGGATCCCAAGAGAAGTCAACCATTTTTTCACGAAATACTAGTATTGCAATAAGAAACACCCTGTGAAAATCTGGTGATGCTAGAACGAAGGCTTCTATATAAAAATAATTTTTGATATTTAAGGGTTGAAATTTCAACCCCTGGATCCCAAGAGAAGTCAACCATTTTTTCACGAAATACTAGTATTGCAATAAGAAACATCCTGTGAAAATCTGGTGATGCTAGAACGAAGGCTTCTATATAAAAATAATTTTTGATATTTAAGGGTTGAAATTTCAACCCCTGGATCCCAAAAGAAGTCAACCATTTTTTCACGAAATACTTATATTGCAATAAGAAACATCCTGTGAAAATCTGGTGATGCTAGAACGAAGGCTTCTATATGAAAATAATTTTTGATATTTAAGGGTTGAAATTTCAACCCCTGGATCCCAAGAGAAGTCAACCATTTTTTCACGAAATACTTATATTGCAATAAGAAACATAGGGTGAAAATCTGGTGATGCTAGAACGAAGGCTTCTATATGAAAAGAATTTTTTAAATGTAAGGGTTGAAATTTCCACCCCTGGATCCCAAGAGAAGTCGACCATTTTTTCACGAAATACTAGTATTGCAATAAGAAACATCCTGTGAAAATCTGGTGATGCTAGAACGAAGGCTTCTATATAAAAATAATTTTTGATATTTAAGGGTTGAAATTTCAACCCCTGGATCCCAAGAGAAGTCAACCATTTTTTCACGAAATACTTATATTGCAATAAGAAACATAGGGTGAAAATCTGGTGATGCTAGAACGAAGGCTTCTATATGAAAAGAATTTTTAAATGTAAGGGTTGAAATTTCAACCCCTGGATCCCAAGAGAAGTCAACCATTTTTTCACGAAATACTAGTATTGCAATAAGAAACACCCTGTGAAAATCTGGTGATGCTAGAACGAAGGCTTCTATATAAAAATAATTTTTGATATTTAAGGGTTGAAATTTCAACCCCTGGATCCCAAGAGAAGTCAACCATTTTTTCACGAAATACTAGTATTGCAATAAGAAACATCCTGTGAAAATCTGGTGATGCTAGAACGAAGGCTTCTATATAAAAATAATTTTTGATATTTAAGGGTTGAAATTTCAACCCCTGGATCCCAAAAGAAGTCAACCATTTTTTCACGAAATACTTATATTGCAATAAGAAACATAGGGTGAAAATCTGGTGATGCTAGAACGAAGGCTTCTATATGAAAAAAATTTTTTAAATGTAAGGGTTGAAATTTCAACCCCTGGATCCCAAAAGAAGTCAACCATTTTTTCACGAAATACTAGTATTGCAATAAGAAACATCCTGTGAAAATCTGGTGATGCTAGAACGAAGGCTTCTATATAAAAATAATTTTTGATATTTAAGGGTTGAAATTTCAACCCCTGGATCCCAAGAGAAGTCAACCATTTTTTCACGAAATACTTATATTGCAATAAGAAACATAGAGTGAAAATCTGGTGATGCTAGAACGAAGGCTTCTATATGAAAAGAATTTTTTAAATGTAAGGGTTGAAATTTCCACCCCTGGATCCCAAGAGAAGTCAACCATTTTTTTACGAAATACTAGTATTGCAATAAGAAACATCCTGTGAAAATCTGGTGATGCTAGAACGAAGGCTTCTATATAAAAATAATTTTTGATATTTAAGGGTTGAAATTTCAACCCCTGGATCCCAAGAGAAGTCAACCATTTTTTCACGAAATACTTATATTGCAATAAGAAACATAGGGTGAAAATCTGGTGATGCTAGAACGAAGGCTTCTATATGAAAAGAATTTTTTAAATGTAAGGGTTGAAATTTCAACCCCTGGATCCCAAGAGAAGTCAACCATTTTTTCACGAAATACTAGTATTGCAATAAGAAACATCCTGTGAAAATCTGGTGATGCTAGAACGAAGGCTTCTATATAAAAATAATTTTTGATATTTAAGGGTTGAAATTTCAACCCCTGGATCCCAAGAGAAGTCAACCATTTTTTCACGAAATACTAGTATTGCAATAAGAAACATCCTGTGAAAATATGGTGATGCTAGAACGAAAGCTTCTATATAAAACAAATTTTTGAAATATAAGGGTTGAAATTTCAACCCCTGGATCCCTAGAGAAGTCAACCATTTTTTCACGAAATACTAGTATTGCAATAAGAAACATCCTGTGAAAATATGGTGATGCTAGAACGAAAGCTTCTATATAAAACAAATTTTTGAAATTTAAGGGTTGAAATTTCAACCCCTGGATCCCAAGAGAAGTCAACCATTTTTTCACGAAATACTAGTATTGCAATAAGAAGCATCCTGTGAAAATCTGGTGATGCTAGAACGAATGCTTCTATATGAAAAAAATTTTTTAAATGTAAGGGTTGAAATTTCAACCCCTGGATCCCAAGAGAAGTCAACCATTTTTTCACGAAATATTAGTATTGCAATAAGAAACATCCTGTGAAAATCTGGTGATGCTAGAACGAAGGCTTCTATATAAAAATAATTTTTGATATTTAAGGGTTGAAATTTCAACCCCTGGATCCCAAGAGAAGTCAACCATTTTTTCACGAAATACTTATATTGCAATAAGAAACATAGGGTGAAAATCTGGTGATGCTAGAACGAAGGCTTCTATATGAAAAGAATTTTTGAAATTTAAGGGTTGAAATTTCAACCCCTGGATCCCAAGAGAAGTCAACCATTTTTCCACGAAATACTAGTATTGCAATAAGAAACATCCTGTGAAAATCTGGTGATGCTAGAACCACGGCTTCTATGTGAAAAGAATTTTTCAAATGTCGAGCTGTGTAAGAATCGGCCACTCGGCTTAACATTTCTTGTATTATTCACCATTATAAATAATTTCCATTTATATTTCATGTTAATTGTTATCTTGGTAAATAATTAATGTATTATTTCCATTAGTCCCGAAAAAGAACTTATAATTATCGTAATAGTACATAGAAATATTTTTTCGGCACGCCACTGGTCGATCGGGTATTTCCGGAGATTTGGTCTGCCAAGTTTGGCCGCTCTCTTCACGGACGTCTCGTGTAAGTAGTACGAGCGCTCAAAAATAGGTATCCCTGAACGTATCAACTTCAAATTGTAGTAGCGGCCAGAAAAATTATTTCTCGCGGAAGGCAAGTACATATTCGGAATCTGCACCCAACAGTTATGTAGAAAACATATAATTTATTTCGATATCGGAGAATTTTTTTTCCCAAAGTTCCCTCGGAAAAAATTTCACCAAAAAAAATTTTTTGTTTCATTATCTCCTAGAAATTCCTCGTAAAAACTATATAGACCCCGCAGATTTCGAAGATGCATTCAGTTTCATCATAGACCTAATCTTTCGTCGCAATATCCGTCGAAAGTCAGGAAAAAATTAGTTCTTTGACGAAAAAAAATCATAAAATTTTTTCAAAATGTTGTAGGAACTCTTGAATTATTAGTTTTGGTAGCCGAAGAATACAGCCATATGTAAAAAAATCAACAATTCCTATAGTCGATTCATTTCCATATTATATAACAACATCAAAGTTGGACTCCGAAATAGGGATCTCTAAACGTTTCAACTTCAAATTGCATTAGCGATCAGAAAAATTGTTTCTTTTGAAAGGCAAATACATATTCGGAATCTGCATCCCCGAGTTATGTGAAAACCATATCATTCATTTTGATATCGAAGAAATTTTGTGTTGAGAAAATTCCCTCGTAAATTTTTGCAAAAAAAAATTTTTGTTCATCTTCCAGAAATTTCTCTTATGAACTAATTAGCCCCCGCAGATTTCGAATATGCATTCAGTTTCATCATAAATCTCATCGTTTTGTTGCAATATCCGTCGAAAGTCCGACAAAAATTGGTTCTCAAAGTTCTTAAAAATATCACAAAATTTTTCAAAACGTAGGAATTCTTGAATTATTTGTTTTGGTAGCGAAAAAAATACATTTTTTGCCAAATTTTTCCCTATAAATGAAAAAGTTTTGGCAAAAAAATTTTTGTTTCATTATCTCCTAGAAAAATCGAGGGCT
The DNA here is from genome assembly GCA_963966015.1 of Aphidecta obliterata. Taxonomy (NCBI): domain Eukaryota; kingdom Metazoa; phylum Arthropoda; class Insecta; order Coleoptera; family Coccinellidae; genus Aphidecta; species Aphidecta obliterata. The sequence goes on from OZ014432.1 coordinate 24,494,492, forward strand.
TCACACTCAACTTACGTATTCGAACGAAATATGAATATAAAAATTGTCCGTTGGATGAATTCCTATATGTTTGAACCGTTTAGATTCTTGTCGATTAACATGAACATCTATCGATATGTCCACTCGATAATCGATATGCTCTTTTGGCCATCGGAGAGCACATTCTTCGAGAGATAAAATATAGCTTCAGTCATTAACAGCCTCAGCAAGTAGCATTTACCGTTTCACATTAAAATACTTATCGAAATAAAATAAAACAATTTCATCATCGCGGCTGTATTCATTTTATTAATAAACAGGTTAACGCACTTGATTAGATATGTATGTATCTGTAAATTGTTAGAGGAGGGACGATTAAGGTGGCCACGCACGTAGATATTACAACTGAATAAGATTTATTTTTACAAAAGTGAAAATAATTGATGACTAAAACTGAATTATCAATACAATATCAGAGACGTTCGGAAGAAATAGTCAGAATGCATCAAACACAAAATTTTACAGTTGGATGTTTACAGGGAATTCGCTATGATTGGTTACACAAACCTGGCGGTTTGGTTTATTTTTTCATTTTCCTTTTAGGAATTATCTTATTAATCGCGAATGTTTTAGAATGTTGAACCCATTTTATTTCCCCGTTTTCTAAAGTTGGATAATAAAGTGAAAGAAGGCGTGCGCGATCGAATTGGGCATGTAGATGACCCGATAATTAATGTCGCATTAGCGAGTGGAGCATACTGATGGAAGCGATATAGATACATTATGGAAAAAATGACGTGGGAGACTAATAGGTAAGCTCGGATAATCTACCGTAGAACATCGGCCGAACTAGGGGTGGGTAATTGAATGCACTGCGTAATTGAATACATTATCTCTTAATCGTCGGGGTGCTCCGTAGCCGGTTCTATTGGACGTTAATACCGGGGTTTTTACAGCTTTTCACGAGAATTGCGCTTCGTTAGTCCCGTCCATCGAGGTTTTATGAGATGACACACATCGATACTGATTACGGTTATTGAATGAAGTTGAAAGTGCGAATGATGGATTAGGTACGTAATTCTAAGATCTCCATTTCTTCCATGAATCTCTGGCAATCTTTAGATATCAACCTTCGTAGTTCCATCCAGCACTTCACGCAGATAATAATCGAACTGGAGGCGAGGAATCCGATGGCCTTCTAGATTTCACGCGAGATCTGTCCATCGTAATCTATCCTAATGCTGTAATTAAGTTTAATGGTCGAGTACACTCGGTTTGTATTTTGGAGGATTTCCGCTATCCACCCGGTATTATGGCCAAAACGCACAGGCCATTAAGCGACTTCCGCCGGTATTAATCAAGGTATTAGGCTAATTTCGGATTACGCACAAGATCGACAGATAGATGGACCACCGCGATAGAGCCATCTGTTGGATTGCGAGCGCAAATCGTTTCTAGTCAATTCGCGATCGCCACGAGTAGACCTTGATATTCGACAAAATTTAATAAATACACTCAAAGAAATTTTCCAGGATATACAACAGGAATTCGGTTACTTCTACAGGAAATTCCCCCTATATAAGCGGCAGCAGGAATATTTGTTGATTTTTCGTGAAAATTCCGGTCGTTTAAGCCCTCTAGACATAACAAGTTTTGCATTAGTTGATGCAACCAAACTACAGTTTGTCATTTCAACAGGAAAATAATACTGTGACGAAAACCGGAATATGCCTGACTATTTACAGGAATTTCCTGTTTAATAAATAAACTAGATAGTTGTATTCAAAGCTTCAAACTTCAGTTTCTACAAGAATTCCCAATTATGAACACTAAACTAAAACAGGAATTAATTTACTTATAACGGAACTGTAGTATCGATTCAACAGGAATTTTCCGTTGAATTAAAGAACTATCCCTCATATATTACAGTACTAGTTAGTTGTATTCGAAGCTTATAACCTGAGATTTTAACAGAATTTATTGTTAAGGATCGCATGTTAAGATCGAAGAAATTTATTGTAATTTTGGAAATAATTTAACTCCAACAACAATTTTTAAAATTTTGTGTTCAATATTCTAATTGCTTTGCCCGAAACTAAAAATGTTTGCACAATTATATTTTTGAAACCAAACTCAAATATAATAACTGTAACAATTGAATGATATTAAAATTTATAAATCTAAACTAATGATCACTGATGAGTGCACTCACAGAAAACTATGTCCAAAAGCATTCTTGATTCACTCTGTTCAGTTTATGATTCCAAATTGCATTTCTACAAAATTTCTCACATAAATTACAATTATACACTATGTGGTTAATAATTTTAACAATTTATTTTTTTATTATGTGAACCCCCTTTGAAAATATGATAATGCTATGGTAATTGATATTGGATGGTTAAATTTCCTGAATCGACTAAGAATTTTGAATACATTCTCTTTATTTATTACTGTATCTCACGAAGAATTTAATTTTATGGTTTCCGCTTATATATTTTTGAGATATTCCAAATTTCATTCCAAATTTCATCTTTGGTGATATATTTGAATTTATTTTTGAATCGTGAAAAAAAATAAAAACTATGTTTTGATTTCCATAACATTATATTATATTATATTTATTATTAAGTATCTTCAGATTATTCTAACGAATTGAAGAGACTTTCGTTGCAAACTAGTATCGAAAGAATCCATAATGAATGTAAGGAAATTTTAACCCTGATTCCCGACCCATTAGCGAATTTGAATACAGAATGACTGTTTCCAAATGCTCACCTTTTCTGTCGCTTCTCAATTCCTGGGGTAGTATCTTTCGAGTTTTGCCTGTTCGCTGGCGCCCTCTGTTGAGTGGTACGGTAAATGTTGGGCTCTGAAATACCAAACATTCCTGTTGTTGGGTTATACTTGCAAAATTAAAATATATTATACTAGAAATTTCTGTAACATTAACGGAAATATTCCGTTCAAAATGAAAAACCGAAACTTACCTTTTTTCCTGTTCATATGACTCAAGTCACTTAAACCGGAATCGGCATGTTAGATTGCAAGTACAGATTGTTCTCAGAACGGTCTTTTTTGTTGTGACAACAATAGTTGCATTAAAACAACAGGAATTCATTGAACTGGAAATTTCCGGGATTCGTTTTTGAGCGCTCGTACTACTTACACGGAACTATACCATTTCGTCACCATGTCTGTATTTTTCGAATTTTGAGCCGAAAATGGTCTCAATCGACTATGTGCGACTATGTGACTATATTCGAGTCTGTCCGGCCGGCCGTCCGTCCGTATACACGATAACTCTCGAACGGAATGTCCTAGAAACTTGAAATTTTCAGGATAGGTTCGAATCTCGAATGCCGCCGTTAAGTTCTTTATTGGGCAAAATTCGCCGTGGGTTTCCGTAAATATGGCCGCTCGAAATTTTGTTTTCCTGATTACCTCGAAACTACAAATTGGATCGAGAAGAAATTTCGCACTCTAATGAAAAATGAGGTGTTGAAGCTACATGCAAAATTTTGTTCAGCTCGCATCACCAGAACCATAGAAACCATAGAAAATTGTAACTTTTGAACGGAAAAGCCTAGGGACTTGAAATTTTCAGGATAGTTGTGGATCTCGATTGTCGTGATCACTTTCATCTATGAGCAAAATTATACTAGGGGTTCCGTAAATATGGTCGTTTGAAATTTAGTTTTCTTGATAATTTCCAAACTACAGATTCGATCGTGACGAAATTCTGTATACTAATGGAGAAAGATATAGTCAAGCTACATTTCTCTAGATCGCATGACCAGAACTTTAGAAACCATAGAAAATCATAACTTTCGAACGGAAAGGCCTAGGGACTTGAAATTTCCAGGATAGGTGTAGATCTGAAATGTGGCGTTCACGTTTATCAATGAGCAGAATTATACTAGGGGTTCCGTAAATACGTTCGTTTGAAATTTTGTTTTCTCGATAATTTCGAAACTACGGATTCTATAGAGATGAAATTTTGTATTTTAATTGAGAATGATATATTGAAACAATATTTTGTCCAGATCGCATGACCAGAACCATTGAAACCATAGAAAATTGTAACTTCTGAACGGAAAAGCCTAGGAACTTGAAATTTTCAGGGTGGGTTTGGATCGCGAATATCGCGGTCACGTTTATCAATGAGCAAAATTAGACTAGGTTTTCCGTAAATATGGCCGTCCAAAATATTCTGTTCCTGATAATTTCGAAACTACCGATTTGATTGAAATGAAATTTTGCACCTAGATGAGGTATAATGTATTCAAATTACGTGCGAAATTTTGTCCAGATCGCATCACCAAGACCATAGATACCGTAGAAAATTATAGCGAATTATCGAAAAAAAATTGGTCAGCTGAAGCACAGACAAAGTCTGGAGTTTCGCCTTAGTTTGAGAATTTTTTTGACAGCTGTCAAAAATTCCTTCAATTGATTTCTAAAACTGGAAAATGCGAATCTACCTACAAGGTGCATGTACGAGCGCTCAAAAGCTCCTCCCTTCACGGCAGTGCTTTTCGTAATTTTTTTCAGTGTTCTCGTGCTAGCTCAATGAGGGTTTTTGACGGAATATACACTGTGACGCGGAAAATTTCCTATACGACAATAACTTATTTACTATACCCCAGGCTCTATCTTTTGAACTCTTAACCCAGAAATATCGATAAGGAGTGGAACTGTTTTCATTTCGAGTACAAGAAACGATGTTATTTTGAGATGAATTGACCCACGTTTGGGGGGTATTCGATTTCAAAAATCCCACAGATTATACCATAGGATTCGTATGATCAATCGGTTGGTTTTTGAGATTTCACTCGGTTGAAAAAGCCGATGGTATGATTTAAGCTAGATCGGGCGTCTCACTGCTGGTATTGCTCGAACGGTCTCAATAAAATCCGAAGATGATGTCAATCCAGAACCATTAACCAGGGGCAGCAACACGACCGCGCCTTGTGTCGTCCCACCGCTGCACCACTTTATATTCAAATTTGGTGTAATTGAAATGCAATTTTCCATTTAAAATTTAATGCCTACGGCGAGCCCCTACCAGTATCTTTCAGATCGAGAGCTGGTAATTCTTCTTTGCATATTAATGAGACGATGTGGAATGATTCACGGAAAGTGATCACGATGGTACGGTCATCTTTTCTGCTTCATTCTTTATTCATTGCTCGAATTTACCTAATTGAAGGTCGGGTTGGGCATTTCTTGGCCAGGCCACGGGTTCGTCGCTAATAGGGGGATTTGGAATATTTTTTATTGATGTCTTGCTTGTGCATATCCTCATTTTCATTCACTATTATATTCAAGCGTCTAGTCCTGAACCGGTTCCAAATGCGAAAGTTGCGAGTGTAGCTTTGGAGCTCCTGGTGATTGTGGCGGGTTCTTCTTCGTAAATCGGCGGTGGGATCGGGCTGGATTTATATTTAAGGAGACCTCGCGTCCTTTGGGATCGAAATTCGACCGCCCTCGAGCTCCGAGACGCCGCGGATCCGGATCCTATAGAAAAGGAATCTTTTGCCCGTTTCGAAAAGAATATGCCAACTCAAACATGTCTATTGAAATTTTCCCCACTCTTCTCCTCCCGATTTTCCCTTTTTCGTCGTGACGGCGCGATTCTGATGCAACGAATGGGTTTCGTCACACACAATTCCTTGAGAAACGCACACGCGAGGAATGTCTTGGAAAAAATCGAGTTCACCGTTCATTAAGCGCAATAATCTGGCGTCAGAGACGCCAAGTGCCAACTCGAGGTTCTCTTGGAAATTATGAGCGACACGTGTAGTTTTTCAATCAATTAATGTTATTCATTATCAATTATATGAATGACAGTTTTTTTGCCGATTTGCATTTAAAACTCGATCGTACGTTAGTAGCTGATTTTTTTCTTGAAAATATACGTAATCGTGGATAAAAAACCGTATCTTGTGAGAGATGGAGTTTACATTTTTCGTGGAGATCCGTTCGAGTGAAAACGTTCACATCAAAGAAAAGATCTTAACGAAATCTTTCACCTACAGAAGAGACGTAAATCTTGTTTTTCCATCGGATGGTATCGCATTACCATCGCAACGCCCATTTAAATCTCGAACGCGCTCAGGGGCCTTGATATCTCTTTTCTGGTAGCGGTAAAGGGCAGCAGAAGACAGGCGGTCGGAATGATGCAAGACCCCGTAACGAGCTAACGGTACCCAGCATCACTCCTTTATTTTGCCCATCTCCGACAGCGGCGGCCTTCAGCGTTCACCAGACCGATAAATTCGACCTCTACGCCGTGGCCGGTGCCCCAGGATAAGAGCGCGGCCAACCTAGTTTGGCGACATACAATGTTGCGGATTCTTAACGTCTTAACGCGTGTCGTGGCCGTTGCGCGTGCCATTTTCCGGGCCGACACGCAACGGTTTTTACCCACAAGTGTCGTCTGCGATCTTCCCACGAGTGTCGTCCGCGATCTGCCCACAAGTGCGAAGGGGAGGACTCGTCGAGTTCGACAGGCGTGGAAGGAAAATTTTAGATCTTTCTTTCGATTTTCTTCAAGTTGAAGGACCCAATCGAATAAATATTGTTATAGTTTTAATGTCACAGTTTTGGACAAAATTAGAATTGTCGTGAATTATCGTATATTATACTCATAGAGAATTTCCCGAACGCAAGAAATAATTGACATTTTCCCGACAAATAACCCCCTCCGTTCGGCAGTGAAAAGTCGTTCGAGCGAAACGGAAAAACTCCTCACGAATCCATTCGTGAAATCGACGCACTAATGGAATGGAGAATACTAAGACGAGAAAACGAAACTTTTAAGGTTCCAGATAACACGGTTAATATATTATACATATCCCGGAAAATGAACGTCAAATGAGGAAAATTGAGAGCTTCCGTTCGTGGATGAAAAGCCAGGCAGCGATCCCTTGGCGACATATTGTTGGGGAGCTGAAAGGGCCGGCGACTGGAGGGGTCGCTACGGTGGAAAGCGGAAAAGTTTCAGGACAAGATTGGATCTTAAATGTTCGTTTTAATTTATTTTCCCAGATTTTCCGACTTGTTTCGGCGAATTGATTTATCGGAATTCTTGTGGTCGTAACTTGCCCACGAAGCCCACAAATGGTGGAAATCGGAAAAACAGTTTATGAATTTTCCTTTTTTTCTCTTCAAAAAGGTTGTTGGAATGCTTAAGGTCGCATTTTTGGAGAAATCAATCTGAATTTTGCGGACTAAGTGAGCCTTTGTGACCTCTAGAAGCCTTCAGAAATTGGTGAAAATCCAACCCGCGGTTTCTGAGTTTTCCGAAATTTTAGGTTTCTGGTTGGTATTTTTTATTTCCATCCCTCGTATGAAATTTTCGAATGAAACTTATTTGATTCCATTAATGGATGATGTGACATTTTCTTAAAAAAATTGCGACATTGACACGTATATGGGAAATACGTGAATTTCTGGAATTTCCATAAAAATTCCCGATTTTCCGACTTTTTTCGACAATAAGGTAGTTGGAATGGTACAGGTCGCAATTTTCGAGAAATCGATCTGAATCAAGCGGAGTATGTGAGCCTTTGTTAACTTACAAAACCTATTGAAATTGGTGAAAATCCAACTCGCGGTTTCCGAGTTTTTCGAAATTTCATGTTCTTGGTTGGTATTTTTTTGTCCATTCCTCGTATAAGATTTTCAAATGAAACTCATTCGATTTCATTAATAGATAACAGGACTTTTCCTAAAAAAAATTCGATGTTTACACGTGTTTGAGATACACGTGAATTTCTGGAATTTCCATAATAATTACCGATTTTCCGACTTTTTTCGATAATTAGGTACCTACTCAAAATGCGACAGGTCGCAAGTTTCGAAAAGAAAGATCTGAATTTATCAGAGTAAGTGAGCCTTTGTTACCTAACAAATCTTATTGAAATTGGTGAAAATCCAACACGCGGTTTCTGAGTTTTCCGAAATTTCAGGTTCCTGGTTGGTATTTTTTATGTCCACCCCTCGTGTGAGATTTTCGAACGAAACTTATACGATTCCACTCATGGATAATGGGATATTCTTTAAAAAAATTGCGACGTTGACAAGTATATGAGAAATACGGAATTTCTGGAATTTCCATAAGAATTCCCGATTTTCCGCCTTTTTTCGACAATTAGGTTGTTGAAATGCTACAGGTCGCAATTTCCGATAAATCGATCTGAATTAAGTGGAGTATGTGAGCCTTCGTTAACTTACGAAACCTATTGAAATTGGTGAAAATCCAACTCGCGGTTTTCGAGTTTTTCGAAATTTCATGTCCCTGGTTGGTATTTTTTGTCCATCCCTCGTATAAGATTTTCAAATGAAACTCATTCGATTTCATTAATAGATAACAGGACTTTTCCTAAAAAAAATTCGATGTTTACACGTGTTTGAGATACACGTGAATTTCTGGAATTTCCATAATAAGTACCGATTTTCCGACTATATTTCGAGAAATAGGTACTTAAAATGCTACAGGTCGCAAGTTTCGAAAGAAACGATCTGAATTTAGCAGAGTAGGTGAGCCTTTGTTACCTAACAAATCTTATTGAAATTGGTGAAAATCCAACTCGCGGTTTCTGAGTTTTCCGAAATTTCAGGTTCCTGGTTGTTATTTTTTATGTCCACCCCTCGTATGAGATTTTCGAACGAAACTTATTCGAAGCCACTCATGGATAATGGTATATTCTTTAAAAAAATTGCGACGTTGACAAGTATATGAGAAATACGGAATTTCTGGAATTTCCATAAGAATTTCCGATTTTCCGCCTTTTTTCGACAATAAGGTTGTTGAAATGCTACAGGTCGCAATTTACGAGAAATCGATCTGAATTAAGCGGAGTATGTGAGCCTTTGTTAACTTACGAAACCTATTGAAATTAGTGAAAATCCAACTCGTGGTTTTCGAGTTTTCCGAAATTTTATGTTCCTGGTTGGTATTTTTTTGTCCATCCCTCGTATGTGATTCTCGAACGAAACTTATTCGCTTTTATTCAGGGATAATCGGGCTTTTCCAAAAAAAATTGCGATGTTGACACGTTAATGGGAAATACGTGAATTTCTGGAATTTCCATAATAATTCCCGATTTTCCGACTTTTTTCGATAATTGGGTTATTGAAATGCTACAACTCGCAATTCTCGACAAATCGATCTGAATAGAGGAGTAAGTGAGCCTCTATGACCTTACGAAGCCTATTGAAATTGGTGAAAGTCTAACCCTCGGTTTCTGAGTTTTCCGAAATTTCACGTTCCTGGTTTGTATTTTTTATGTTCATCCCTCATTAGAGATTTTCGAACGAAAATAATTCTATTTCATTTATGGATAATGGGACTTTCTCTGAAAAAATCGCGGTGTTGACACGTTTATGGGAAATACGTGAATTTCTGGAATTTCCATAATAGTTCCCGATTTTCCGATTTTTTTTGTAATTAGGTTGTTAAAATGCTGCAAGTCGCAATTTTTGAGGAATCGATCTGTATTTAGCGGAGTTTGTGAGCCTTCATGACTTTACGAAGCCTATAAATTGGTGGAAATCCAACGCGCGGTTTCTGAGTTTTCCGAAATTTGAGGTTCCTGGTTGGTATTTTTTATGTCCACCCTCATATGAGATTTTCGAACGAAACTCATTCGATTTCATTCATGGATAATGGGACATTTTCTGAAAAAATTGCAGCGTTGACAGGTGTATGGGAAATACAGGGATTTCAATAATGATTCCCGACTTTCCGACTTTTTTTGATAATTGGGTTGTTGAAATTCTACAGGTCGAAATGTTCGAGAAATCGATCTTGACTTAGCGGAGTATGTGAGCCTTCGTGGCTTTACGAAGCTATGAAATTGGTGAAAATACAATTCGCGGTTTCTGATTTTTCCGAAATTTCAGTTTTTGTTTTATGTTAACCCCCTTATGATATTTTCGAACAAAACTTATTCGATTCTATATATGGATGAAATACAAGCCCTCTTCTGGAACATTGCGACGTTGTCATATGTATATAAAATACCGAAATCCTAGTGAACCCATGCAATGCGACTCCACGTGAAATATGAATCCACTTCAAAGGTAGATCCGCCGGTTCACTTGTTACAACCCCCCCTGATTTCCCCAAGGCGGGGTAGGTGCTCCCCCTTCCGTAGCTGGCCAGACTCTCGGGATTTCCGCTCGTAGGACGATATACACTGGCGCCAGGACCTGGAGGAGATGACTCTCGTCTTCGCCTTATCCGATTTGCGAATTGTCTATCCGGATGCGCGCGAGAGGAATCCGCTTCTTGCGATGGCTAATGGAGTCGGCAGTCTCGGAACATTGATGTATGTCCCCCCTCGACAGCTTACCGGTTCGAGTTTTTTTTATATTGCCGGCCTGGAAACTTTCCTCTCTGGTTGTCGTCACCGTTGACGAATGTTCCAAGTTTCACGGGATAAGGGGGAGTGACCTGGGGGATGATTCGGAGATGTATCCCCGCCAAAGGTTTTTATTTCACGTCTTTTTTCGTATATGGCGGGTGGGTAGCTTTCAAATCATGGGAATATCGAAGAATGGACTTTCACTATCGTTTTTGTTTAATACTTTCAATAAAATCCCAAGAATCGAGTAAAAATTTGTCTATGTAGGTGGATCTACCTATTATGTTGATCTACCGAAAGGTGGATCTACCTATTACGTGGATCTACCGAAAAGGTGGATCCACCTGTTAGGTGGATCGACGATATTCGGGGAAATAGGAATCTTCCACAAGTGTCGCATCCCTGGCCCATAAGTGCCACTTGTGTGATACATTACAAATATCCAAATAACATAAGAAAACATTCTGTGTCCATTAAAATTCGAACAATTATTGCTACAGCCCGTGAGTTTACTAGACCGACCGATGAAATTCCGTTGAAAAATAACGCCAAAAATTGTTTTCTTTTTTTTCCAATAAACCAATCAACGAGATTTTCTGCTTCTCGTTCAGATCGACCTCCCCGAGCTGGACCATCGCATTTTCATCCCGAAGTGAGAGTGACTCACCCCGCGCGGCTAATGTATTAATTCCGCGTTACGTGGCGCGGAGCGGCAAATTGCTTCCGACGGCGCTGGCGGCACTGGCGCCAGGTATCCTTGGAGACGGCGACCGCCGCTGGCGTCGCCTGGCAACCGCCGGCCGTCGCTACGGGACCGCCGCGGAGCGGCCGTCGACGACGTCGCTCTTTTCTTGCGAGATGCGAAGCCTACGGAGATGGAAAAATCTCTACCTGACGACGCCGCTGATGGAGCGCCGAGACGCGACGGTAGGCTTTTGGGGTGTATCGTTGACAAGGGATGATCAAACTAGGGGGTGGCTCTGAGGAATGGTTGTTCGATAGGTGGTAATCTCGTAGTTGTTAACATCTCTTGTTAATTGTTAGTTAGACCTAAGGAGATTCTTCAAAACTTGAAATTGCAGGATTTATTAATTCCCGTCCATACATATTTTTCAAGATGACGGAGTTATCATCGCTGAAACTAGTCGGGGTGGCTCTGAGGGATGGACCTAACTACGAAGATTCTTCAAATCAGTCTCTTGAAATTGCAGCGTTTATTTATCGAATTCTGAGATGTAATTTTCTGGTGATAGATTTCAGAACTCAACAAAATGAACCATTTTTACCAAAAACCACCCATACACATTTTTCAAGATGACGAAGTTATCATCTCTTGAAGTCCAATTGGATACAATGAAATTAGGGAGCATAGATTTTCAGATAGTCCGAAGGGTTGGCATTAAAAACACTACCAAACCAAAATCAGTTGGGGTGGCTCTGAGTAATGGACCTAACTACGAATATTCTTTGAATCAGTCTCTTGAAATTGCAGCGTTTATTTATCGAATTCTGGGACGTAATCTTCGGGTGAAAGATTGTAGAACTCAACTAAATGAACAATTTGTACCAAAAACCACCCATACACATTTTTCAAGATGACGAAGTTATCATCTCTTGAAGTCCAGTTTGATACAATGAAATGAGGGAGCACAGATTTTCAATAATCTCTCAGATATACCGAAGGGTTGGCATTTAAAACACTGCCAAACCAAAACCAGTCGGGGTTGCTCTGAGGTATGAACCTAACAACGAAGATTCTTCAAATCAGTCTCTTGAAATTGCAGCGTTTATTTATCGAATTCTGAGACGTAATCTTCTGGTGAAAGATTGTAGAACTCAACTAAATGAACCATTTTTACCAAAAACCACCCATACACATTTTTCAAGATGACGAAGTTATCATCTCTTGAAGTCCAATTGGATACAATGAAATTAGGGAGCATAGATTTTCAGATAGTCCGAAGGGTTGGCATTAAAAATACTACCAAACCAAAATCAGTTGGGGTGGCTCTGAGTAATGGACCTAACTACGAATATTCTTCGAATCAGTCTCTTGAAATTTCAGCGTTTATTTATCGAATTCTGGGACGTAATCTTCGGGTGAAAGATTGTAGAACTCAACTAAATGAACCATTTTTACCAAAAACCACCCATACACATTTTTAAAGATGACGAAGTTATCATCTCTCAAAGTCCAGTTTGATACAATGAAATGAGGGAGCAAAGATTTTCAATAATCTCTCAGATATTCCGAAGGGTTGGCATTTAAAACACTGCCAAACTAAAACCAGTCGGGGTGGCTCTGAGTAATGGACCTAACTACGAATATTCTTCGAATCAGTCTCTTGAAATTGCAGCGTTTATTTATCGAATTCTGAGACGTAATCTTCTGGTGAAAGATTGAAGAACTCAACTAAATGAACCATTTTTACCAAAAACCACCCAAACACATTTTTCAAGATGACGAAGTTATCATCTCTTAAAGTCCAGTTTGATACAATGAAATGAGGGAGCAAAGATTTTCAATAATCTCTCAGATATTCCGAAGGGTTGGCATTTAAAACACTGCCAAACTAAAACCAGTCGGGGTGGCTCTGAGTAATGGACCTAACTACGAATATTCTTCGAATCAGTCTCTTGAAATTTCAGCGTTTATTCATCGAATTCTGGGACGTAATCTTCTGGTGAAAGATTGTAGAACTCAACTAAATGAACCATTTTTACCAAAAACCACCCATACACATTTTTAAAGATGACGAAGTTATCATCTCTCAAAGTCCAGTTTGATACAATGAAATGAGGGAGCAAAGATTTTCAATAATCTCTCAGATATTCCGAAGGGTTGGCATTTGAAACACTGCCAAACTAAAACCAGTCGGGGTGGCTCTGAGTAATGGACCTAACTACGAATATTCTTTGAATCAGTCTCTTGAAATTTCAGCGTTTATTTATCGAATTCTGGGACATAATCTTCGGGTGAAAGATTGTAGAACTCAACTAAATGAACCATTTTTACCAAAAACCACCCATACACATTTTTAAAGATGACGAAGTTATCATCTCTTAAAGTCCAGTTTGATACAATGAAATGAGGGAGCAAAGATTTTCAATAATCTCTCAGATATTCCGAAGGGTTGGCATTTAAAACACTGCCAAACTAAAACCAGTCGGGGTGGCTCTGAGTAATGGACCTAACTACGAATATTCTTCGAATCAGTCTCTTGAAATTGCAGCGTTTATTTATCGAATTCTGAGACGTAATCTTCTGGTGAAAGATTGTAGAACTCAACTAAATGAACCATTTTTACCAAAAACCACCCATACACATTTTTCAAGATGACGAAGTTATCATCTCTTGAAGTCCAATTGGATACAATGAAATTAGGGAGCATAGATTTTCAGTAATCTCTCAGATATTCCGAAGGGTTGGCATTTAAAACACTGCCAAACCAAAACCAGTCGAGGTGTCTCTGAGGGATGGACCTAACTACGAAGATTCTTCAAATCAGTTTCTAGTAATTGCACCGTTTATTTATCGAATTCTGATACTTAATCTCCTGGTAAAAGATGAACCATTTTTACCAGCACCCGCTCATACACATTGTTCAAAATGACGAAGTTATCATCTTCTGAAGTCCAATTTAATTCAATAAGATGAGGAGCACGGATTTCCAGCAATCTCTGAGAATTTCAGAAGGGTTGGCCTCAAAAACACTGCCAAACCGAAACCAGCCCAGTAAGTTATCCAAAAACCATCTGCACCGATATTTCTCCCTGTCAACCCCGAATAACGACCACTATCAGAATAAAAGGATTAACCACCCACGCAAATTCGACACAATTCCGAATTCAATGTCGGGGGGTGCATTGTACGAAAGAAGGGGTAGCGATGCATACGAATTTTGCGATTTGCCGACCGGAGGTGCTTCTGGCGAAGAAGACGCGAATGTGAATGTGTGCATCTGCGATCCGCCTGACCCTTCGGTGAATGCGAAGATCTGCGTAATCTGTGAAAGGGTTGGTCAGTGAATGGTCCCATTGAATGTTGCGTGGTATTGTGTCGATTTGGGGTGGTTTTCTGATTTTTCGTTTGAACAGCTGATGATCGACTGTTGAAATATTCATCTGGTTATGCGACTGGTATATTGTTCCATTCAACATCGAGTACTGTATTGAGTAATATAGGCTTTTTCCCCTAAAGCTGTGTTACTTTCAGATTTATATAGACAATTTGCTATGGGAAATGTTGAATTGAATAAAAATTCATTGTCGACTGATAAAATGATACAACTTTTATTTAATCAAAAAACAAGCCGGCCATTCTTATTCCAGCATTTGAATTTTGCCAAAAATCTTGGAATTTCAGAACTCGAAAGCCATTTGTTGGATTTTAAAAAAAATGGTTGCTAGTGGGGCTATTCGTGCTGAAAATTATCTCAAATGAATGGGTTATCGGCAACGCTGATGATTACAAAGATAACTCCTTTTTTTTTGCAAGGTCTTAAACCTGATAAAAATCAAATTTTAAAACTATGGCATTCTATTTAATCGTGATTTTCGGCGCCGTTCATTGTGCGATTTTGGAAATACCGCTTTCAACCCTTTAACGTTGCCAAAAATCCCGAAAATTCAGAACTAGCAAGCCATTTGTTAGATTTAAAAAAAACTGGTTCTCTGATCGTGCTGAAAATTACCTCAAATGGGTTTTCGGCAACGCTGATGATTACGAAGATAACTTTATTTTTTTGCAAGATTTGAATTCTGCCAGAAATATCGAAATTTCAGAACTTAGAAATTATTTGAACGATTAAAAAAAATATTTATTTCTAATCTCGCTGAAAACTACCTGAAATGGGTAATGGGCAATGGTGATAAGGAAATTTATCAAAAATAAACGCGCAAAAATGGTACATAAGAACTTTCCAATAATGATAATTTTCATGGTCATGAAATAGCAATATCCTAAAGAGACTTCAAAAACGGAATATCCCCCTGCAAAGACCAGACTCCATTCAGCATCTTCCACCTTGAAGCAAATATACGTCATCCCGCACCTGAAAAAGATCAAACAACTACTTGTTACGACGAAAATACGGCTCGAATTCCTCTGTCGCAAATAGACGGAAGCCCCCTTCGGATTCGATTTCCACGTAAATTAGGTCACAGCATTATTTGGGTCAGTATTTTCCCGCGACGAGTTCCGTACGAATCAGGGAAACTCGGCTGTTGCATCCTTGAACGTGTTGTTGCGGTTTTGTTCGGTTTTCGTGTTGATGTTTCGATGAATTTCTCAATCTGATGAAGGTTGCGTATATAATCGCAACATAGATCTAGATATAGCAGAGAAAAACTTAACACGGATACGTCGGAAAATGGAAAATAGTTCAAAATCTCGAATTTCGGATGAAATTAAGTGAAATATACGATTTAGAGATGGAAACTGGAAAATTAGAATAATGATACTAGATAAACTAATAGCAAGCCAACAAAACAATTCATGTATCTCAGAGACCAACAAATTTATCATTTGCACCTGTAGACCAGTTTCGATCCATATCAGATCTTGTCAGTACAGTTAGCAAAATGACAAATTCGATGGGAGGAACAGAAAACCTTTATAACGTAATTTCCAGGTTTGACCATATATGCTCGTAATGTTCACGACGCGTCAAACATGTGTCTTTGTCTGTGGGAGTTGATAGGGCGGTTCATGATATACAGATATTTGAGACAGTGGCTTTTGAAACGGACAGATGGCGTGATTCGGAAAATTTTCTCAGATCCACGTTGCCTTATGTTTCAAAGGTTTTCTGCTTCTCACATCGAATTTGTCATTTTGCTTCAGAGCATTTCCTTTTTTTCGATTATATTCCTCCTTGCTTAAGAAATTCATAAGAGCTGCAACTTCATCATTGGAAATAATGAACGAAAATTCGCCACTTCGAAATTGGGCCGAGCAGGCGCCACGTCGAAAAATTGAGCCCAACGTCCGCGATAAATTTGGCCCGCAGAGTGCGCACGTGGTTAATCAATAATATATCTTCCACTGTCGAAGGAATGCGGCTGTGGTTTAGAAAGTGTTCCAAGAGTATCTCGGATCTCTCGGAACTGCCGGCCATACTTCATTGTTAAGTGGACAGCTCCTATATAGATCGAGTTTTTACGGTAGCCCGACCGAGATCTTCCGTTGATTTTGCGAGCCACGACAGGCGATGGGATAATTTGGAAGATCTGACGTCTTCGTTTTTATTAATAGCCGCTTCCGGATTTTACACGAGGTGGTGTCCATATAGAATGTCCTTTCCTCCATATTCTCATATAGTCTTCATTTAAGAATTTTTGATATCGAATCAGGCCTTGAACGTCCAGTCGAGGCTTTATTTCTGGTTACAAAATGTAACTGATCAATTTTATCATAGAAATAAAACATCAAACATAAATATAACCTAGAAAAGTGTTCAGTATACGAATTATCGAATAATTAAGCCGAAATATTCCGACTGCAGTTTAAACATGGGAATTCAGGTTTGAAAGCGCAAAAATATCGTGGAATGCTTTCATATGAAATTATCTGAACTTCCAAGCAAGTCGTTGAGTTGAGATATCGTTCATTTGAAAGTCAACTTCGGAAAATCGAAGATCATTGAAATAAATATTTATTTTCTCTCAAGACCATGCAATCTTTATAGGTATTGGAAATCTTGCAAAATTCTAACCATATAACAATGAGAGTACCATTTTATGTCGGAATTCAAGAAGGATAATTAATGGAATTCTAGCGGGTAGCTAAAGTGGTGCAACAAACAGAAAAAAAATTTGATACTTCGCAAGCACGGGGCCAAGTGAATGCATTAGAAAAAAGTTATATATATTTAGAAATAAGAGAGAAACAAAAATTAAGAATCTATGTAGTATATGTAGAATTTTGACATGAAATTTGTATATAAACCAATTTGTGAATTATTTAGTGCTCGGTGTTGAATACTTTAAGAAAGTCATTTTTAATTTTCATTTATTAAAACTGTCCATGAATTATTGAAAATATTGTAATTGATGAGCAATTTTACAATTATTCAGTATACTTTTGAATTGTGAACAATATAGCATGTGTTCAATGTCAGTATTAGCACAGGAAATGTAAACAGGTTACCATACAGTATAAGTATAATAAATAAACTCAAAATATCTACGAATGATACAAGAGCAAAGATAAAAATCTCATTGAAAACTTTGTTTCCACGTATAAGTCTAGTGATTTGGATGTGTTTATTGAATAAGCTGGCATGATTTTATTGATGGGCATCCTTTTGCAGGCCAGGTTTCAATTTTTCAATAACCCATTTATGAAATAATTCACCATTCATAGTTTTATGGTAATCCTTATCATTAATACCACAATCAAGAATGAGTAAAAATCCATCAATTGTTCCAGCATTCAAAATAGTGTTCCTTCTGTCTTTACCCTTGAATATACTCGACATACCTTCTGGATTACTTTCTAGTGTCCACTGACGAATTTGAATACCGTTTTCGAATTTCCAAGTTTAATCTAGAGAAAGGAATTTTCCGTTTTGTTCCATGTATTCTCGATATTTACCACAAAATCGTACTCTATTTATTATATTTTTCTGTTTTTCAATAAGAATTTTCCTTCGATCAACTTTTTTGTATTTTTATCAAATTTTTTTTATGATATAATGTTGACTTCGATCGATTGAAATTCAGGTGCTCTTTGGGCAGTTCGAATCTTTGAAAAACTCGAAGTAACACTGACAAACTGCATGGCGTTCTCATGTTGTAAGCCGCGATATATCCTGGTCAATTCTAGCCATTTCAATAGCACAATACAAAAAATACTCAAATTAGCTAATTTTTATAATTATTCACCAATATCTCGATAAACCATCAAAGCAAGGTCTCTATGGGTTATGTGTTATTCCTATACCAACCTGAATTCGGCAACCCAAAATATTACTGAATAGTCTATTACCAACTCGAATTCAATTTTCCACACCCTACCGAGATGTCAATAATTCTTAAACGGAGTATATATTAATATGAAAATGTCATCAATGCCGCAAATTCTTCGGATCAGTTCAAGATGAATATAACGTTGCGACAATTCTCATCTCCATAATTATGCCGAGATTAGCATACGAATTGGTCTTGGTTCTCGGACACGTCGACATATCGATATTTCCAAGAACGTCGAAAGCGTCACAAATTTTCCACACATCTCATTCATTCCCGACTCGTAGATTGGTATTCGAACCTAAAAAGCTGCATTATCTTCAAACGTCCCCACTAACTCCAATCGGCGTCCTCGACAAGCGATAAGTGGTTCAACAGTTAATGCTCTTGTAATCCTTTCTTGGACTTGGCGTGGGGTCATTTGGCTATCTTATCGCCGTTTAATTGGGCCTCCTTCTGTAACCAATCAATGGGCAAACGCCTGTGGTACCTCTAATGGCTTCCTCTACAAATCTTATCTACAGCACTATTTTCATTCTCCTTTTTAATTTAACACACGTTGGTGACAGAATCCGATGGACCACAAGTTAATTGGGTATATCCGGCGTACCTCCAAAGACGTACTTCAAGTTCCATCGAGGAACTGAAGTGCGTGGCATCCTCAACAAGTGCACCCTTATTTCCCAATGAGCACAATCGATTATACAACTTTCGACAAACAGCCCTGAATAATGGACCGCAAAAGGCGGCAAATACCTCCTTCGTGGTATTTAGCGGCCTGTTCCGGAGGTCCTTACTGGCAGACGTTCTGGAAACGGGACAGTGCAGCAACAAGTGGATCGGCACGATGGGGATTGTAGAGAGGGTCGTTTTAACGTCGTTTTCCACTTTTGCTCCTTTATCAAGCGACGGCGGCAACACGCTCAGAGTAATTTTCCGGGCCTTGCTAGTACACTCTCTTCGTTTATGTTAGTTATCCAGACCGTCTAGTTCCAGGAGAGATTATCTTCGTTCTGGAGGTTTCCCAGCGTTTTTCAGGGCTTTTAGGGAGCGTTTCTGAAATTGAGTTTCGAGTCATGTTTAATTCTTGTAGCGACGGTATGTCCTGATGCAAAAACTGCTGTGAATTCAACATGAGAATTCATCATTTGGAAACAAATAAAGAGCACTCACTGAGGACTTCATGAAAGCAGTAACATTAACTTACGAACAAATGGTTTTCCTCTGAGCAATGTACTTTTACAAATTGAAATGTAAATGGGTCTCGGTTTATGAATTGCATATAGTATCTATCGCCCATGGATGTTTTATCGAACAATGTCATGCACAAAAAGACAAAACATTGAATATAAAAAAACCTACAAAAACTTTCGCAGATACAAAATATTCGGTATTAGTCCACAACCACCTTCGCCGAGGTACATTTACAAATCATTGCGTACAAGAATCCAGAAAAACCTACGCTTATGTACAAATACAAAACAATTGGCATAGAAATCCAAAAAAACTTTCCCTATTCACACTTACAAAACATTGAGGATAAAAATATAAGAAAATCTTGGCCTATGTACACATACAAATATTGAGTACAAAATTATCGAAAAAACTTTCGCCAATACAAAACATTGAGTATGGAAGTCCACGATATCATTCTCAAATGAACATATACAAATCATTGCGTAAAAAAATTCAGGAAAATCTTCGCTCAAGAATACATACAAAACAATTTGTACAAAACTCCAACGAAACCGTCGCCTATGTACACATATAAAACACTGAATATGAGAATCCAGAACAACTTTCGCCTATTCACGCATATAAAACATTGAGAACAAAAAGATGTACACATAAAAATATCGAATATTTAACAGCAAGAAAACTTTTGAACAATACGAAACATTGCGTATTAAAATTCAAAACAACCTTCGCCTATGTACACACATACAAAGTAGTGAGTAAGAAATGCAGAACAACCTTCGCCTATTCACATATACATTACATTGAGGATAAAAATATAAGAAAATCTTGGCCTATGTACACATACAAATATTGAGTACAAAATTATCGAAAAAACTTTCGCCAATACAAAACATTGAGTATGGAAGTCCACGATATCATTCTCAAATGAACATATACAAATCATTGCGTAAAAAAATTCAGGAAAATCTTCGCTCAAGTATACATACAAAACAATTTGTACAAAACTCCAACGAAACCGTCGCCTATGTACACATATAAAACACTGAATATGAGAATCCAGAACAACTTTCGCCTATTCACGCATATAAAACATTGAGAACAAAAAGATGTACACATACAAAATATCGAATATTTAACAGCAAGAAAACTTTTGAACAATACGAAACATTGCGTATTAAAATTCAAAACAACCTTCGCCTATGTACACACATACAAAGTAGTGAGTAAGAAATGCAGAACAACCTTCGCCTATTCACATATACATCACATTGAGGATAAAAATATTAGAAACTTTGGCCTATATACACATACAAAATATTGAGTACAAAATTATCGAAAAAACTTTCGCCAATACAAAACATTGAGTATGGAAGTCCACGATATCATTCTCAAATGAACATATACAAATCATTGCGTAAAAAAATTCAGGAAAATCTTCGCTCAAGTATACATACAAAACAATTTGTACAAAACTCCAACGAAACCGTCGCCTATGTACACATATAAAACACTGAATATGAGAATCCAGAACAACTTTCGCCCATTCACGCATATAAAACATTGAGAACAAAAAGATGTACACATACAAAATATCGAATATTTAACAACAAGAAAACTTTTGAACAATACGAAACATTGCGTATTAAAATTCAAAACAACCTTCGCCTATGTACACACATACAAAGTAGTGAGTAAGAAATGCAGAACAACCTTCGCCTATTCACATATACATTAAATTGAGGATAAAAATATTAGAAACTTTGGCCTATATACACATACAAAATATTGAGTACAAAATTATCGAAAAAACTTTCGCCAATACAAAACATTGAGTATGGAAGTCCACGATATCATTCTCAAATGAAAATATACAAATCATTGCGTAAAAAAATTCAGGAAAATCTTCGCTCAAGTATACATACAAAACAATTTGTACAAAACTCCAACGAAACCGTCGCCTATGTACACATATAAAACATTGAATATGAGAATCCAGAACAACTTTCGCCCATTCACGCATATAAAACATTGAGAACAAAAAGATGTACACATACAAAATATCGAATATTTAACAACAAGAAAACTTTTGAACGATACGAAACATTGCGTATTAAAATTCAAAACAACCTTCGCCTATGTACACACATACAGAGTAGTCAGTAAGAAATGCAGAACAACCTTCGTCTATTCACATATACAATACATTGAGGATAAAAATATTAGAAACTTTGGCCTATATACACATACAAAATATTGAGTACAAAATTATCGAGAAAACTTTCATCAATACAAAACATTGAGTATGGATGTCCACGATATCATTCTCAAATGAACAAAAATTTAGGAGAAAATCATCGCTTAAGTACACATACAAAACAATTTGTACAAAAGTCCAACAAAACCGTCACCTATGTACACTTACAAAACATTTAATATGAGAATCCAGAACAACCTTCGCCTATTTACGCATATAAAACATTGAGAACAAAAAGATGTACACATACAAAATATCAAATATAAAACAACCAGAAAACTTATTAACAATAAAAGAAATGGCGTATTAAAATTCAAAACAACCTTCGCCTATGTACACACATACATAGCAGTGAGTAAGAAATGCAGAACAACCTTCGCCTATTCACATATACAAAACATTGGGGATGCAAATATTAGAAACCTTGGCCTATGTACACATACAAAGTATTGAGTACAGAAATCCAAAATAATCTTTGCTATTCACATATACAAAACATTGGGGATGCAAATATTAGAAACCTTGGCCTATGTACACATACAAAGTATTGAGTACAGAAATCCAAAATAATCTTTGTACAAAACTCCAACAAAACCGTCGCCTATGTGCGAAAACATTGAATATGAGAGTCCAGAACAACTTTCGCCTATTCACACATATAAAACATTGGGGACAAAAAGATGTACACATACAGAATATCGAATATAAAACAACCAAAAAACTCTCCAACAATACAAAACATCGCGTACGAAAATTCAAAACAACCTTCGTCTATGTACACACATACACAGCAGTGAGTAAAAAATGCAGAATAACCTTCGCCTATTCACATATACGAAACATCTAGGATAAAAATATTAGAAACTTTGGCCTATGTACACATACAAAATATTGAGAACAGAATTACTCTTTTACCAATACAAAACATTGAGTATGAAAATTCACAATATCTTTCTCCAATGTACTTATACAAATCAATGTGTAAAAAAATTCAGAGAAATCTTCGGTCAAGTACACATACAAAACAATTGGTACAAAACTCCAAAAAACTGTCGCCTATGTACACATAAGAAACATTGAATATAAGAATCCAGAAAAACCTTCGCCAATTTGAACATTCAAAACATTAAGGACAAGAAAAGGTACACATACAAAATATCGAATATAAATCAACCAGAAAACTTTTCAACAAATACAAAACATTGTGTATGAAAATTCAAAACACCTTTACCTATGTACATATACAAATATTTGTACAAAACATTGAGTATGAGAGCCCAGAACAATCTTCGCCTATTTGCACATACAAAACATTAAGGACAAAAATATGTACACATACAAAATATCGAAAATAAAACAACCAGATAACTTCTTAACAATACAAAACATTGCGTATAAAAATCCGGAAAAATATTCGCCTATTTACACATACAAAACATTGAGGCCAAAACTAGCAGGAACCCAGGCTCATGTGCCCAAACAAAATGTTGGGTAAAAAAAACGAAAAAACTTTCGCCAATGCGGAACATTAAGTGTGAAAACCCTAGTCTATGAACATTTACAAATCATTGCGTACAAAAAAACAGAAAAACTTCAATCTATGTACACATACAAAACATCCAGTTTTGAATAACTCTCTACATATATGCTTCTTAAGCTCCAACCACTCAAATTTATAACTTCAGAATGTAATGTACAGAAAAATGATGAAAGAACTGAAGTGGAGATTCGTGTCGCAACGTTTCAGTACCAAATATTGCACCGATCTCTAGCTAGATTCCACCGACGTTTTTCCACGCAAAGAAACAAGAACAGCGGGTCCCAACGACCGGAAAACCAGGTCCTCCCAGCCACCCTGGATCTCTCGAAATCTGGTTTCGTCATCGGAACGAAGAGGAGAATTTCATCGCCTCGGCGACTTGGGGAAATCTCTAATTAACAGCTTCGCCGATAGACACGGGACAGGGGGGAAGGAAAGGAGGCGGCTCACTCGTCTGATCGTCCATTTTAATTAGGATCCAGTCGATCGGATTTCCGCGACGCAGATTATCTCATTGTCGGAAGAATTATCTCAGCGGGCCGTTCGAACGGCCGTTTTCAATTAGCCCACGCGTCCGTCCTGCGGGGTTTAGAAATTCAGGATTTCACGTGAAAGTATTTAATGATGAATGTATATTTATACAAATGAAAGTTGCCACAAGCAACGCTTTTTTTTTTGTACAGCCATACAAAACTTCACGATATGGAATCTGAATGTGAATATGAATGCCTGTACACATTCAAAAACTCGTGTACATCGAAATTCGACCTATTAATTATATGTTTACCAAAAAGAAGTGGTTTGTACGAATAAATCCAAACCTACAAACAAAAACGTGTACATTTACAGTATAACGCATATATTCAAACTTAATTCATTAAGTCAGTGTACACATACAAACATTTTTGTACACATATGAACGTTTTTATTTGTAATCTTACGAAGATTTTCGTACATATACAAACCTTTTTGTACACTTACAAATATTTACAAAAAAACGTGAGCAAAACTTGCGATGTATTCTTCCTATACGATATACTATACTATACATACGAAGATTTTCGCACATATAAAAACATTTTAGTACACTTACAAACATTTACAAAAAAATGTGAGCAAAACTTGCGATGTATTCTTCCTGCTGTACATCAGTCGAACCGAATTCGTCTCCCGTGCTCAATGACCAGTTCGGAAAATTATCTTCTGCAAGAACGGTGGAAGTATCGGCAGTGGCACTTGCATTGACTTCTTGAGTGCTGGAATCCTACGGGGAATGTTCATTAACGATTATGTTTATTGCTGCCAGTGCCGTCGACGAAGTCTTGATGAACTGCAGTATTAACCAAGCTTGCTGTTTGCTAGAGTGTTAAAGGGGAAGAAGTGTTTTTTCATAAAAGCGAGGTGGAAGTCAATTCTTAACTTATTGTAGGAATCTTCTGAAGACAAATTCTCGGAATAAATGTTCGCTGAGACTGATATTCCTAGAGGTGTGATCTCAAAGATGGAATTTCCAGTCACGACTGGACCATCCTACACGCGATTGTCGTGTCAATCGGAGTGAAAACTGTAGCCCGGTATGGAAATATGGAATTTAGAGAACGTGTGGATTTCATTCTGGACCTTTCATATGCAGAAGAGGTCGCGTGACGTCACAGGGGGCGCAAATTTAATTGAAGGATGGTTTTGACAGTCGAGATTGGACACTGTCGAATGTGAACGTTGAAACTGGGAACTTTTTTCATCTTGATAATTCTGGATTTGATGTACAATCAATATAAAAACATATATAGGAAGAATAGCTTGTTCTCAGACATTTTCCCCTCTTTGTTTTACCATCCAAGTCTTATGTTACGTCGTGTATCCGATAGATATATCTTGTCTTATTCTCGCGTAGGGGCGAAATCGAGGGTGAGTTTCCCTTTTCTTCCCCATATCAAACCAAAGCTATTTAATTGGGTCCTCTGGGGTATGATGTATCAACTCAACAACAGTATCTTCTGGAATCAATGTCACGATAGAGACTCCACAACCAGAGCAACAATTTTGAAGGAATGAAACATTTTTTAACGAATTGTATTTTCGATATATTGAGTTCGATTATTTAATTTTTTTTTTCTTTACAGGTGAGTTGAATCGATCATAGTTTTCGTTAATGCTGCCTATCACCTTCGAATACTGTAAGTTTTTTGAATCAATATTTCATATACACGTCAGTTTATGTAGGGTTGGGAATTGAAAAAAATGGGCCTGCAGTTTTTTTAAGGTCAGGCCTTTTTTGACAGGTGCTAGAACTCGGGAAGTTGATCATATAAAATATTCAATTTGAAAAAAAAGTGTAGAAAATCTTGGGTATCATCACCTTAATACAACCCTGTAAAGAAAACTGCCATGAATCACGGCGCCATATGCATTCCAGCAAGTAAAGGAAGTGCTGGATTTTATCGCAAACTTGTATATTCTCTTTCAACTTTTATTAGGAGATCTTTGATGAACGGTATAATTCTCAAAGTTCAAACTAAGAAGAAAAAATTACCGATTTGAAAGGTCCTAAAAAAAATTAGGAAGTTCACAAACTCAATAATGAAATTAATCCAAATTATTCACAGATATTTTTCGAAATGGTCACCATTCGTTTGATGTGCAAAAAGTCTTGCCCCTGGCGTAATAACGAATAGTTACATGTAGCAACAATCACATCAGTTTGCTCACGGAATATTGTCAAAAAACTTTCCAATGCGTTGTTTTAGTTCTTCAACACTATTTTTCTCTCACTTTAAACTAATGGTCTTAAATGACCTCAAAAAAAGAAATCACAGGGGTTGAGATCCGTGGGGCGTGCAGGCCAATAAATCGAACCACCACGTCCTATCCACCTGAAGTCACAAAAATTATACGCTTTGTCAGATGATTTCCCGTAAACTGGAAACATTTAAAACACATTTCTCAGATTTCGAAATACTCGACCCTGGTGAATATTTTATATGAGATATTTTTGGCATTTTGACTTATTTCGATGAGTTCTAGCACCTGTCAAAAAAAGCTTTACCTTCGAAAATACTTTGTATACCTCGGAGAAAATTACTAAAATTTCTGTATTTCACATGGATTTGGCAACGTCGCGATTTTTCCAGAAAATTTCGCACTTTTCATTTCATTAAGAGTGGAAATACATTAGATGGTCTAGATCTGCGAAATGTTTGTACCTGATGATCTCACTTGGATCTACAAGAAAAAATGTTGAAAAATGGAAGTTTCCATATTTCCCATGAAGGTGGCAACGCCGCATTGGTTGAAAAAAATGATTCCTTCATCTATTTATAGAATAGAGCAAGTTTCGTTCGAATCTGTCATAACAGATGGACAAAAATACCAAAAAAAACCTGAATTTCTGAAATCTCAGGAACCGCTGGATGGATCTCCACCAATTTCAATGAGATCTCTCAAGTTGCAAAGGCGCATCTACCCTGCGAAGATCAGATCGGATGATCGAAACGATCTGCACATTTTATTGAAAAAAGTAAAAAAAAAGTGGAAATAACTTGTAAACTGTTCTTCTGATTCTCCTCGAGTTGCTTTCAGCAAACCTGTGAAAAAGCCTTACCTTTGAGAATACTTTATATGCCTTGGAGAAAATTACTACAATTCCTGTATTTCACATGGATTTGGCAACGTCGCGATTTTTCCAGAAAACTTCGTACTTTTTGAGCGCTCGTACAACTTACACGAGGGCTATATCATTTCGTCACGATGTCTGTATTTTTCGAATTTTGAGCCGAAAATGGTCTCAATCGACTATGTTCGACTCACTGATGACGAATCCGTCGAAAAATTCGAGTCTGTCCGTCCGGCCGGCCGGCCGGCCGTCCGTATACACGATAACTCTCGAACGGAATGTCCTAGAAACTTGAAATTTTCAGGGTAGGTTCGAATCTCGAATGCCGCGGTTAAGTTCGTTATTGGGCTAAATTCGCCGAGGGGTTCCGTAAATATGGCCGCTCGAAATTTTGTTTTCCTGATTACTTTGAAACTACGAAATCGATCGAGATTAAATTTTGCACTCTAATGGAAAATTAGGTGTTCAAGCTACATGCAAAATTTTGTTCAGTTCGCATTACCAGAACCATAGAAACCATAGAAAATTGTAACTTTTGAACGGAACCGCCTAGGGACTTAAAATTTTCAGGATAGGTGTGGATCTCGATTGTCGTGATCACTTTCATCTATGAGCCAAATTATACTAGGGGTTCCGTAAATAGGGTCGCTTGAAATTTAGTTTTCTTGATAATTTCCAAACTACAGATTCGATCGTGACTAAATTCTGTATACTAATGGAGAATGATATATTCAAGCTACATTTCTCTAGATCGCATGACCAGAACCATAGAAACCATAGAAAATCATAACTTTCTAACGAAAAGGCCTAGGGACTCGAAATTTTCAGGATAGGTGTGGATTTCGAATGTCGTGATCACATTCATCTATGAGCAAAATTATACTAGGGGTTCCGTAAATATGGCCGTTCAAAATATTCTGTTCCTGATAATTTCGAAACTACCGCTTTGATTGGAATGAAATTTTGCACCTAGCTGAGGAATAATGAATTCAAACTACGTGCGTAATTTTGTCCAATTCGCATCACCAAGACCGAATTATCGAAAAAAAAATTGGTCACCTAAAGCACTGATTTGAAGTCTGGATTATCGCCTCAGTTTGAAAATTTTTTTGACAGCTGTCAAAAATTTCCTGTTTCCAAAACTGGAAAATGCGAATCTACCTACAAGGTGCATGTACGAGCGCTCAAAAGCTCCTGCCTTCACGGCAGTGCTTTTCGTAATTTTTATTTTATCAAGATTAGAAATACATTAGATGGTCTAGATCTGCGAAATGTTTGTACCAAATGATCTCACTTGGGTCTACAAGAAAAAATGTGCAAAAATGGAAATTTCCATATTTCCCATGAAGGTGGCAACGACGCATTGGTTGAAAAAAATAATTCCTTCATCTATTTATAGAATAAAGCAAGTTTCGTTCGATTCTGTCATAACAGATGGGCAAAAATACCAAAAAAAACCTGAATTTCTGAAAACTGAGAAACCGCTGGATGGATTTCCACCAATTCAAATGAGATTTCCCAAGTCGCAAAGGCGCATCTACCCTGCGAAAATCAGATCGGATGCTCGAAACGATCTGCACGTTTTCTTGAAAAACAAACAAATGGAAATGTAAATTGTTCTTCTGATTTTCCTCGAGTGGCTGTCAGCAAACCTGTCAAAAAAAATCCTCACCTTCGAAAATACTTTGTATAACTCGGAGAAAATTACTTCAATTTCTGTATTTCACATGAACTTGGCAACGTCGCAATTTTTCCAGAAAACTTCGCATCTCTCATTTCATCAACAGTGGAAATACATTAGAGGGTATGGATCTGTAAAATGTTCGTACCTAATGATCTCACTTGGGTCTGCAAGAAAAAAAATCAAAAATTGAAATTTCCATATTTCCCATGAAGGTGGCAACGTTGCATTAGTAAAAAAAAATAATTCCTTCATCCATTTATAGAATAGAGCAAGTTTCGTTCGAATATGTCATAACAGACGGGCAAAAATACCAAAAAAAAAAAGGAATTTCTGAAAACTCAGAAACCGCTGGATGGATTTCCGAAAATTTCAATGAGATTTCTCAAGTTGCAAAGGCGCATCAACCCTGCGACGATCAGATCGGATGATCGAAACGATCTGCACGTTTTATTGAAAAAAGTCAAAAAAGTGGGAATAACTTGTAAACCGTTCTTCCGATTCTCATCGAGTTGCTGTTTTTCCGGAATGTTGGTCGAAAATCGTCGAAAAGAACGAAATGAAAGCCGCAAAACAATACTGTTATACCTCCAATCGCCCAAACCATTCGGTAAATCTCGAAGTGTGTATCCACTCGTCGAATGCTCCTTTCGGATGCGACTAACGGGACTCGTTTTGTGCCTTTTCGTTGCGACGCATCTCACCTCGATACCCAGAAAATCGGTTACGGTCCTCGCATGCAGGTTAATCCGAAACACACGGACAATCTTGACCTAATATCGTGGCCTCGTACGCATCTGCGATTTCGCACTCCCACGATTCACAATGGTCCAGTAATCTGACCATCTGCGAGAGATGCAGGTAACGATTGTTAACCCCTTCGGTGTTCCCACGCCTTATGCGAATTCGCAGCAATAGCCATGCAGGGCGTTTATTTCTATAAATCCGTTGTTGTTCCTTTGGTTGGAAAAAGTTTCTTGAAAAGGCAGTTGAAAAAAACGATTTCCAATTCACATGCTTTTTGGCCCATTCCAATCGAAGTCGCATATGATTTTGAGTTAGAGGAAACGTTGTGAAAAGTCGTCGAGAGTGTAGATTAACGACTAGAAGTCTTCGACGAACTGTTTCAATCGAAAACACCAGAAGCGTCCAAAGGCCGCTGTTGTATGATTCGACAAGTACTCAATGGCTCTCTACGGGTAGACACAGTCAGAAACCGATCTTGTGGTAGAACTTGTGAGAAATTCGACTTCTTCAACAAAGTGTTACAAATGTGCAACCAATTTTAATGAATCTGTTATTCGAGTACCTACATCCATGGACGTGCCCACGGGGTGATCAGCTGGCCTGAAAAAAAAAATATATTAGACTTTCCCGAAGTATTTGCTACCGGCAAATGAACCGAATTAATATTGACTCCGATGAGATACGCTCGCCATCAATAATGCACATTCCGATTTGTCGACGACTCTCCGCGTTTCATTCATCACGAAGATTTACTCGAATTGTCCCCCCGTTAAAGTAAATCATTTCTCGGGCCGTATCAATAATAATTATCGTCGTCAAAGTTAACGTTGCCGTCTTTGATACATCGTCGCTATTTATGTTTGCGAACGTGGCTGATTGAGATTTACATGGAAATACCGGGGAAATTGCGTTTTCGTGATTGGTACTAATGCCGTTGTCGCTTGATTAATATCTACAAACATTGACTGATGGTATTTTCCACGGAGAACTTGGAAATGAACGGGGAAAGAGGTCTACTTCTGAAATTAGTAAGAATACATGTACACTCAAGAAATTTTCCAGGATATACAACAGGAATTCGTTACTTCTACAGGAAATTCCCCCTATATAAGCGACAGCAGGAATATTTGTTGATTTTACGTGACAATTCCGGTCGTTTAATTCCTCTTGAAATAACAAGTTTTACATTAGTTGATAACAGGAGAATAATACTGTGACGAAAACCGGAATATGCGTGTCTACTTACAGGAATTTCTTGTTCAATAAACAAACTAGTTGTATTCCAATCTTCAAACTTCAGTTTCTACAAGAATTTTCAGTTATGAACACTAAACTAAAACAGGAATTACTTTACTTATAACGGAACTGTAGTATCGAGTTAACAGGAATTTTTCGCTGAATTAAAGAACTATCGTTCCAATATTAAAGTACTAGTTAGTTGTATTTCAAGCTTATAACCTTAGATTTTACAGGAATTTTCTGGAGTATTGCATTTCTATCTGCACCATTTGCGAAATACATTCTAATCATAATTAGCTATGTTTTGAGCGGATTTTTTTTTTAGTCTTAATTAGTGAATGTTTCGAAGGGGTAGTGTGTTTTTCTCTCCAATAAGAAAAATAATGAAAGAAGTACGGACTTTGAGACACCCATTCGAACCGCCAATCAATCTACACAAAAAAGGTACTTGGTTATGGTTATACGCTCTAAAGTCGACCGTTTTCGAGAAAAAACAACAATTATTACGAAAAACATGGCCAATTTTTGAAATAAAATTTTTTCTTTCTAATTAAATAAAATTTGTGTCTCGAAAATGGTGCATTTCAGAGGGGATGTTAATGAAAACTTTTTTCATATTTATGGACGAGCTATCACATCCTGAAATCCTGCGCATATATTATGAAACACCCTGTATATAACGAAATATTTTTCCCTGATTCCAGACTCGTATTAGCAAGAGAGAAAGACAGATGAATTTATTTAGATTTTTTTTCATAAACATTTTTACAATAAGAATTAAAAATTAAGTGTTTTATTTAGAAGTTCCTGCTATACAAATTTTTGCTTCACTACAATTTTCAAAATTTTTGACATAGTTGAAAAGTGTTGTCGGTTCAAATTTATACAGGAAAATGAAGATTAAAACTTGTTTGAGATAATTGAAAAGAACTATCTACAATATTTACAGAATCGAATACCGAAAGAAATTCCGTAGATTTTGATAGGGAGATTATGTGTGTCGTTGAGATTTTGGTTATGGTGTCGGGTTCTGGTAATACTCCTCGTGAGATCGCTCACATAATTCAGTTTCGTAATTTATATTAGCGAATTTGATTACAGAATTATTGTCAATGAATGCTCTGTCGCTTTTCAATCCTTTGGATAGTATCTTTCGAGTTTTGTCTATTTGGTGGCGCCCTCTGTTGATCGGTACGGTAAATGTGGGGCCATCGGTGCAGATCGCTACAGATCTAATCCTGCTTTCTCACTATGTGTCTTAGTCATACACTTCACCTCTTTTCTTTTTTTTTGCATTTCCTAGGAAAAGTTATTCACGAGTTAGTATCAATCGTAGATCGAAAATATTCAATTCTCGGTAGGAGACTAAACTCGAATTCCACATGCTGACTGAGACAGAAATATGCTAGATTCAACATTGAAAATGCCAAATCGGTAACAGTGCGTTCGATATCATCGAGATGATTATCGAATCGCTGTTTCATCATGTTCGTTCCTTCGTCGGTAAACGATATTTTATTCAAAACAACTTCAACCATATGGTACAACATGGTTTGAAGAACTGTTAGCTGAACAAGATTTATTCCGGTAGAATAATCCGAATTTCTGGGGGAAATACCAAACATTTCTGTTGAATTTATTGTCTCCATACTGTTAGTAGTACAAATATTGTTGAGTTATACTTACAAAATTATAATATTTTACTAGATTATCATATATAATAATATTCCTTTTAAATAAAAGTACCTGATCACTGCCATACTTACCGTTTTTCCTGTTGAAGGACTCAAGTCATTTAAACCGGAATCGGCATGTTGGATTTCAGGTACGGATTGTTCTCAGAACGGCCTCTTCTTGTTGTTATAACAATAGTTGCGTTCAAACAACAGGAATTCTTTCAACCGGGAATTCACCACGTAGAAAATTCGATCATTTTCGTATATTGTGCAGAACAAGAGTAATTATTATACTATGTTGATATTTTATGTAGAAAAAAAAATGAATAAAAAACAAGGCTCGAGAAAAGGTGGTAGACAGGCAAGGTTTGGGCTGTTCCAACCAAACTGGCCCAACTATTTGACCCTACTTTCGGTACACGCCAGGTAAAAGCAAATCGAATTTGTTTGTCGCGGCTCTCCACAAGAAGTTATACCTATTATGGCGAATTTAATTAATCGACTTATTTCGGTTGAACGATTCCTAATCAAGTCTGAAAGTGCTACAATCACCAAGACACCTTCCTGTCGACATCGCGTCCGTTATTTCGTCATCCCACACTCGCGACCATCGCAACCACGTGCCTTTACCGCCTTAGAAAAATCCTCTGGGCAGTTAGTCACAGATGCTTCTGAACCCAAGAATCCTATGTTCAGCGTTCCAACAATTCGCCGCCTTGTTGCGCAATACTGAGTTCAGGGAAATCTATTTTTATCGCGAATTCTCGTTCCACGGGCGTTGAAGAGGCCAGGCCCCTCGATATATAACACGCGGATCGTGGACTTTTTGCGTCTTCAGCATTTCTCGCAGGAGAGTGACTTCATCACTCATTAGAAGTTACCAATACTGCGACCCTTGGAAAAGCTATGGAGGAAAAGAATCCACCACCAGATATAACCGTAGTTTTAACAAACAAAAATTCCTCCAATCTTGAATTTAGGATCCGTAAGCTTTCAAAGTGACCACAAAAAGAAAGATTATTCAAGAGCTCCCTTCAAAACACCTTCTGAAAGAAACATCAAAGACCAAGAGATCTCCCTAGCGTCTCAAAGGACCCCAGCCTCTTAATCTCGCTTCAAGGAAGGACCTTCTTACCGAGAGATCCGTTTTCCTCCGGCACGTGCCGCGCTCGCGTCCGTTATGCAACGCCACGTCGTCGTGTCGTGCGATAGGCACGCAGTAAAATGTTTTACAACCCCCGGAAGCTGTGGCGTCATCACGTGATCGTAAAACACAGGTATTGCAATGATGCGTCACTGACCTACAAACCTGTTGATTCCGTTCTCTCCTCTCTCTCTCCTTCGCTCTCACGGGGCTCCTTCGTCGAGGACGCGCAGGGGCGTACTGGGGAGGATTGGAAGGGTTGGGAATTGGGGCTGGATATCTTGTGCTTTCATCTCCTTGAAGAGATCAGCGAAGACGAAAACAGGTGATCTCTCTTAGCTGAAAGGGTTGGAAGATGATCAAAGGACGTAATCAATGTGTGTCGTGATTGTATCCATTGTGAAGAAAGTTATTTGAAGAAGATCCTTCAAATGGGATGTACTGATTCAGCAGGATGTAGCCTAGATCCTAATCACAAGAATCTTTCATCAATTCCGAAGAGAAC
Organism: Aphidecta obliterata; assembly: GCA_963966015.1. Taxonomy (NCBI): domain Eukaryota; kingdom Metazoa; phylum Arthropoda; class Insecta; order Coleoptera; family Coccinellidae; genus Aphidecta; species Aphidecta obliterata. The sequence continues at coordinate 24,528,417 of OZ014432.1, forward strand.
AAATCTGGATATTCCTCATTCAGATATCTTTCGAATTCCTCCTGAATACCGAACTGCACTCTCATCAAATGCCGCAGAGAGCGGGGGCGTTCTACATCACGACAGTCAATATGGCTTCATTTCGGGACAACTGAAACGTTACAACATTCCAGGTCTCTTGGGATACTCGAGAACCCCAGAGATTTCCACTTCTTTTCGTCGACAGCTTCTTCAACTAACTCCAGCTCTGATTGAGATCTGGAGATGCCCAGTTTTTTGACCAGAAATCAAGACGATATTTATTCGATGTTAGAGATGCTGAAAAAATCATTTTCGCCTAAAACAAATATTATCCGATGGTGAATATCCGAACGCCGAACGAAAGCAATAGGGCTTCGTGAGTTTATATCCTGGGGGTGAAATGGTCTAACGAAAAAACAGTATTGGTTCGTATTTCGAACTTCGACGAAAAAATTCTGAAAATTTGGGGTGATTCATGGAGCAGTGTTAGTCCCCACGAAGTTCTCTTAGACGTCGCAGAATGGCGAAGGCGCTGGGATAATATTGAAGGTCGCCAAAATTCGTCGAAGTCTTCATCGAATATAAATAAAACTGGCGTTCATGCTCGTTAAGACCGGTTGTAAACGCCAGTAACGGTATTTATGGCATTTTATGAAACTATTTACGATCAGAAAGAGCGATGAAGTTGAAATGTCCTCGTGGGCCTCGACAATGTCTTAACGCATGGAATACATAAATGTTTATCGGATTTTTAGTAGCGATAAGTGGCGATAAAATAACTTAATTATTCATTGATACAAGACATGGATATTGAGTAAGTAATAAGGAAAACCATTTCGAGAAAGTTGAATAAGTATTCGATACAGATAGGTTATAATTTGTCAGATCGTTATTATTTTTTTCCAATTTATTACATTGATTGAAATGTAAATATAAATTTTTATCTACTCCTATTGAATTATTGTTATAGTCGTGGATGAAGTATAGTATTCAACTTGCGGTAATGGTCATAACTCACTTGATGAATTACACCACTCGCCTTCGGCTCGTGCTGCCAACTTCATCTGCGTGAGTTATGACCAACATTATCGTTCGAAAACAATGTACTATTATGAATCGCTGATTATTTCATGTTCTCGATGGACTAAGTCCACTAATAGTAATGCCCAGATAACTCTACCAGAAGCGAATCGATAAGATTTAAAGAACAAAAATAACATAACCATTATCATTTCTTCCAACACCAAACTATCCAGCGAACGATTCATAAAATTACCATAAACACAAAATAACAAATTGAGCAATCGTGGCCTTCCACTCCGACTTGCGCCACCCCCTATTAGCCTTTTCCTATCGTGAAATCGACATTCCAATATTTCACCTCTTCAATATTTGAGGCCGGAAATGAGCCGTCCCGTTTAAACGGAACCCTCGTTAAACTGTTTGATGTACATCGGGGTTTTTAGCATTTTGATCACGGCATATCGATGCCTTTGTAATGGCGCGTTATTAACACGAGGTAAACGGCATTTTTCAATCCTGTTTGCCCATTGAACCATTGCAGGTAATCATATGGTTCGGTTTAACCGATTTATCTGCGCCCATTATTTGCCATGCAAGATTTATGGTGAAATATTTCACGGGGGAGGTTGAGTTGGGCGATATTGGTTTGGTGTTTCTGTCGAAGAGGGTTGATTTGAGTTGAAATAACAAAAAGTTTCACAGAGATATCACAAAAAGAGCGCAGGTACAGAACTGCGATATAGCAGAGATGCTCCTATGTAACGTTCCAATTAGTGATACGTTCCACATCTTTGCTTTGTCACTGAAACATTTTTGCGATTGGTAATTTTCTCTGCTCCATTTTAGCTCTGTATCCTCGCTCTTGTTGTGATATATCTGTGACATGGGTGAGGGACCTTTGGACCTTCACTAAATGACCATGTTACAGATGTATCACAAGAAGAACGCGAATACAGAGCTGCAATGTAGCAGCTCCTATATAACGTTTCAGTTAGTGATATATTCCACATCTTTGCTCTATCACTGATACATGATTGCGATTGGTTTCCTTGAGTATCTGTATAAGATGGAATGAAGACGTGCACTTTCCCTAATTTAAACATGAACGTCTCTGCTACATCGTAACTCGCTATCCGCTCTCTTCATGTGATATATCTGTGACAAAATATCCCTTAACTAACTAAGTCCATAACATGTGAAGAGCGCGGATGTAGCAGAGACGATTCTATGTTTTACGCAAGAATAGCGCACGACTAGATTCTATCCCAGGCAGAAAAGTTATGAAACAAATCCTTGATTTTCATATCAGTGATGGAGCACATATGAGGAATGTTTATGTGATTGAAACGTTCTCTTCTACATTGCAGCTCTGTATCCTCGCTTTCGTTGTGATATACCCGTGACATGGTTGAGGTTTGGACCTTCACCAAGTGACCATGTTATAGATGTATCACAAGAAGAAGTCGGATACAGAGCTGCGATGTAGCAGAGACGCTCCTATGTAACGTTGCAATCAGTGATACATTCCACATCTTTGGTCTATCACTGATACATGATTGCGATTGGTTTCCTTTAGTTTGTGTATAAGATGGAATGAAGACGTGCACTTTCGCTGATTTAAACATACGTCTCTGCTACATCGTAACTCGCTATCCGCGCTCTTCTTGTGATATATCTGTGACATGGTCACTAGAAGTTCCAAATATCCCTCAACTAACTAAGTCCATGTCACGGGTATATCATGTGAAGAGCGCGGATACAGAGCTGCGAAGTAGCAGAGACGATTCTATGTTTTACGCAAGAAAAGCGCATGTCTAGATTCTATCTCAGGCAGAAAAGTTATGAAACAAATCCTTGATTTTCATATCATCAGTGATGGAGCACATATGAAGAATGTTTATGTAATTGAAACGTTCTCTGCTACATTGCAGCTTTGTATCCTCGCTTTTGTTGTGATATACCTGTGACTTAGTTGAGGGAGGTTTGGACCTTCACCAAGTGACCATGTTATAGATGTATCACAAGAAGAAGTCGGATACAGAGCTGCGATGTAGCAGAGACGCTCCTATGTAACGTTTCAATCAGTGATACATTCCACATCTTTGCTCTATCACTGATACATCATTGCGATTGGTTTCCTAAAGAATCTGTATAAGATGGAATGAAGACGTGCACTATCCCTGATTTAAACATACGTCTCTGCTACATCGTAACTCGCTATCCGCGCTCTTCTTGTAATATATCCGTGACATGGTCACTTGAAGTTCCAAATATCGCTTAACTGACTAAGTCCATGTCACGGGTATATCATGTGAAGAGCGCGGATACAGAGCTGCGATGTAGCAGAGACGATTCTATGTTTTACGCAAGAAAAGCGCACTTCTAGATTCTATCCCAGGCAGAAAAGTTATGAAACAAATCCTTGATTTTCATATCATCAGTGATGGAGCAGAACTGTGGAATGTTTATGTCATTGAAACGTTCTCAGCTACATTGCAGCTCTGTATCCTCGCTTTTGTTCTGATATACCTGTGACATGGATGAGGGATCTTTGGACCTTCAACAAGTGACCATGTTACAGATGTATCACAAGAAGAACGCGAATACAGAGCTGCGATGTAGCAGAGACGCTCCTATGTAACGTTTCAATCAGTGATACATTACACATCTTTGCTCTATCACTGATACATTATTGCGATTGGTTTCCTAAAGAATCTGTATAAGATGGAATGAAGACGTGCACTATCCCTGATTTAAACATACGTCTCTGCTACATTGTAACTCGCTATCCGCGCTCTTCTTGTTATATATCTGTGACATGATCACTTGAAGTTCTAAATATCGCTTAACTAACTAAGTCCATTTCACAATAATGTTGTGGATAAACGGATCCCTGAAGAACGCTGTATGTATATCAGGATTCTTGAATGTTTCTGCGGAAACTCTCGTCTTAAAGGATCGTTAAGTACATCGAACGTTTTTTTTTTCCGTTATATTCAAGTCGTGTGGAAACTAATCGATGCAGAGCCTCAACCGGCCCCCATTCCACTTAAGGACATAATAGCCCCACTTCAATAAATGATAAGTTGGAAAATGCGGCGCGAAACATCGATTTGTTTGGGCTGTCAGGTCTGTCCGTGCGTCTGTTCGGCTCACACAATGCGGCGATTATTATTAAAAATTAAAATTCACTTAACCCGAACATATCGGTACAAATCATAACTAATGATCGGGTCGTGTCCGGTGTCGGAGGGAAATCGACGGAAATACCTAATAAATGGAAAAGTAATGGTTAAGTGCCGGCCGCGCGTCCATAATTCCTTGTAATTAAACGCACGAGGAGTGCAAACAGGCGCGAACCGTAATTTTCCTCGTTGTCCAGACGGTAATTCGATTTTGATTCGGAAGCGACGACTGAAATTGGGAATAACTCCAACCCAGGTGAACATGTCACAAAGACAGAACTGCTACATCGCAGCTCTCTATCCGCGCTCTTCTTGTGATATCTTGGGAACGCTCTGAGCCTGGAAGAGTGCTTCTCTGCCGGTCTCCTCTCAACTTGCCTAGCCAGAAGTTGTCAGACGTCAGATAAAGACCATCTGAGTATCAAATTCTACTATTCAATTCCCAACAGCCGCATAAAAAACGACATTCTACTCAAGTTTTACATACTGACATCGAATCCATTCGTAATTCCTTCACGCCACCATCAATAACTCCCGAGCAAAAAAAAATAAATTGGCCATATAAATGTAAATTGATTAATGAATTTCACGTCATTAAGCTCGAATTGAATTACCTGGGAGTTTTTTATGGGACAATTTCATGGATACGGTACGATGTTCACGGTACGTCGCTTATTGATGTGGAGAAGGAGAACCTGTCGTTTTTTTTTAAACTCGTCTGGCCAGCCAAACCTGCCCGATTCGATACCTGCTTCGTGCCATCTAGAATATAATAGGTTGTAATAACTGGATTGAAAAAAAGTGATGGGTAGGACCCCGAATTCAATGACACCCGAAAACGATATCATAACGTGTCATTGTTTGGTCCTTCCAGCTCGCAGAATTATGACTGAGGCATCTAACCTTGGAACTTTGAGTGGCCTTTAGACGGTTGGGGGCGAAATTGGAGGAGGTATGTCTCCAGTGTTTCAAAAATTTTCTAGGATTAGAGGGAAGTTGCACCATGTGGTATATTTCGCAACACAAACGTCCAGAGAATCCCTAACGACGAGATCAATCAACACGAGCGCCAATCAATTTTTTTTCTGCCACCTAACCGGGGCCTCTGCCTTGGGTCACTTTGACCTCAAGGCCAAGCCGACGTTCGTCTTATCCCAACCGGGGCTCGGTGCATCGGATCTAGACGTCTATGACCTACGACAACGCGAATCCCCCTCGTTTGACCATCACGTGGCTTAAGCATACCGTGCGCCATGCCGCCATCTTCGACGATGATCGCATCTCGCGGTTTCTGCACCGACGGCGACGGTTCCGGCCCACGCCGCGGCCGCGCGAATGCAGCAAGGTCAGGGCCGAAGCGGGAGAACGTTTTTCGGTCATCGGTGCGATGAGCCCGGGGGGGCGTGGGAGGAGGAGGAGGGGGACGCCGAAATTTTGCGCCGCCAGATCGTACGGACGACCTTCGCGATCTTTTAATAGGAGACGTGTCGGAGATGTACCACTCGTTAGGTGTTAGATGTTTGAACATTTCTTGGGAGAGCGACAACGATTCATCTTCCTACCATTTTATGCCCAAATCTTTAAGTTTCCAGGACTTGGCATTATCGAAAGTTCCTTGTGTTGAAAGGCTCACAAACTGCAACACTGAAGAGCAAACAGCTTACCACTGATACGTTCCTTGTGAACCTATCCCAGTTTTGTGAAACTCTATAAAAACGTTCAGTTCGTGCGGCTCTTCATCCTTCAGCACGGATGCACCCACCAGTAATAATACCCGAGTTGCGCGTCATCGGTACAAGACAAGCAGTATGATCCAATTATGCTCCTAGGTGTGTCAGAGTGCTCGTTCCAGATCCCAATCGACTATGCTACCGCCACTTCTCCACCCCCCATATATCTGTCATTACCGAGATAATATTTATACGCTCATTAGGCAGTGGAAGATGCGGATGACAGCGATGTGGCACCGTCTTGAATTGAAGGAGGGCATGGCATTATGAGCTCGTAAATCTGGTGGAGAAGACACCTTTTGGGTGGTGGAAGGGATTTTCCGGATGTTGGTTTCTGATTAAGTTGAAACGAAGGAGATGGGGCCAACTTCGATGAGTCATCGACGACGAAAATAGATGGTAAGACTTGAATTTCAGGTCGAATGTCCTGCACTGACCCAGCTTCGTTATAAATCACTGAAAAGCCCCGAACCATTGCACAAATAAATAATAAATACTGGTAAGACGATTACGTTTTGAAATGTTGGATTAACATTTTTTTTGTTGCCCTACCCACGTTCTCCATGTTGACGTGGTCGGATTTATAGGCGACCCCTTATAAATTTCAACCTCGGGTCGAGAGATGCGCAATGTTAAGCCAAGGCTACATTCACCTACATTTCCAAATGTGCGAAAGCATCCGAAAGAAGTCCAAACCATTAAGGTTAACGAAGTCGAACGTTTTATGTCTTCAGACAAGCGTAATCGCTTGCAGTAATTGATGAAAATTTCCTGTAATGCTGGGGTTTTCGGTACTCCCAAACCAGGGTATAACGTTGAATGTTTAACGATTCGCATACCGAGTTCTGTTCTGAAGGGCACAACGGCGCGTGCCTCCACAACCTAAGTCGAATATTTTCAAAGGCATCGAATATGACAGGAAATAATAATAATAATAGCTGAATATTGGAAAATTTAGTTGAGATGTAGCAAGATTTTCACTAACTTGAATCGATCGAATAAGGCAAATTGGAGGTATCGGAAGTTGAGGAAAAAGTTACTCCATTTCTCGTGAAACGGCCGATTTCATGCATTAGGTAAATATTGAAAACTTCATTCAGTTGAGATTCAGCAACTTTTTCTTCCCACTTGAATCGATCGGCTAAGGAAAATCGGAGATATTGGAAGTTGAAAAAAAAGTAACTCCATTTCTCGTGAAACAGCCTATTTCATGCATGAGGTGTATATTGAAAAATTCATTTAGTTGAGATTGAGCAACTTTTTCTTTTCACTTGAATCATTCGACTAAGGTAAATCGGAGATATTGGAAGTTGAAAAAAAAGTAACTCCATTTCTCGTGAAACAGCCTATTTCATGCATTAGGTGTATATTGAAAAATTCATTTAGTTGAGATTGAGCAACTTTTTCTTCACACTTGAATCGATCGAGTTACTCCATTTCTCGCGAAACAGCCGATTTCATGCATTAGGTGAATATTGAAAATTCATTCAGTTGATATTCAGCAACGTTTTCTTCATACTTGAATCGATCGACTAAGGAAAATCGGAGATATTGGAAGTTGAAAAAAAAATTACTCCATTTCTCGTGAAACAGCCGATATCATGCATTAGGTGAATATTGAAAATTCATTCAGTTGAGATTCAGCAACTTTTTCTTCATACTTGAATCGATCGACTAAGGTAAATCGGAGATATTGGAAGTTGAAAAAAAAGTTACTCCATTTCTCGCGAAACAGCCGATTTCATGCATTAGGTGAATATTGAAAATTCATTCAGTTGATATTCAGCAACGTTTTCTTCATACTTGAATCGATCGACTAAGGAAAATCGGAGATATTGGAAGTTGAAAAAAAAGTTACTCCATTTCTCGTGAAACAGCCGATTTCATGCATTAGATGAATATTGAAAATTCATTCAGTTGAGATTCAGCAACTTTTTATTCACAATTGAATCGATCGACCTAGGTGAATCCGAGATACTGGAAGTTGTAAAAAAAGTTACTCAATTTCTCGTGAAACGGCTGATTTCATGCATTTGTATGAAGATTATCGAAAGGCAATCGCTAAAATTGTGGTAAGGCGCCGACAATGTCCAAAGGTTCTAAGGATGGTTAACGTGGCCAATCAAGAGGGTAATCATTGTGTTCCGAAGACGTCAAGAAGTATTTAGGTTATATCTAGGTTCTGAGAATAAAAAGATGCCAATATGATTTGGGAGAACCCCTCACTTTTAAGAAAATCATGAAATTGTCATGGTATAGACTTGAAGACCAATAACACTTAGTTATTGGTCAGTATTCTGAACTGGACAACGCCCTTTTGTATTGATAGTGGGAGAAATAGTTTTCCTTCCATGAAGAGCCATGTATGGTGTAAGAAATTGAACAGCGTCATGAAGAGTAAACATATTGGGAACAAGGGATTTATATGTCTATTGAAAAGTCTACTTGGAAGGAAACTTTTGATTGAAAAGAAAGAAGAGGCAATTCATCGATGAACCGAACAAATTACCAGGTTGATCCCCAGGAAAACCTCCAGAATCCGAGGAATCGTCGCAGCGACGCCGTCTGATCCCTGGATCGCACCTTTTTGCCCCAGCGACGACGACGAATTATCATCACAACTACAAGGAGCTTACCGCCGAGCGCTGCCCCCTTTGAAGTTGGCAGAAATAATTAATAACCGGGACAGAGTGGAAGGAAGGTCTGGAAGAGTACCCGCTAATCGATGTTCTTACAGGGGAAATGATTAATGGCCCCCACGTCCCCGACCGGGCTTCTTTTCGCGCCCCTTCCAAGCTGAAGAATCCCCTCTTTGGAGAGGGTGGCATGTCACGATGACGTTCCAGTTCCGGACGATTTGTAGCGATCATTTTTTTTTTGGGCGGACAAATTGATTCAGTTAGAAGGTTGTACACCCTACCAGAAATTTTTTTCTACTTCCAGAACGAATATTTTCGAGAATCAATTAGGAACTCTTCTTATCTGACGTCATTGTCCCCCAGTTTCTGCTTTGACAATTCCGAGAACGTTGGAATAGGTATTTCGAAGCGTATCTCCAGCCTCAATCTCCATAATAACCTATCTGGGTTATGATCGATAATAATATGCAACATCGAACGAGACCGAGTTATCCTTGGAAGAGCCAGAATCCGATGGCTCCGTTTGTTCTGCCGGCAAGGTCGTTCATGTTTAGATTGCCAGTTCGGTTCAAATCACCAGGTAGATGGCGCTCGTCGCGGATGATAATTGGCCGATGGTACCATGCGGTGGATGTGTGATTTGTCGGGAAAAGTTTCGAAGAATAATCATGGTCATTATCGTTAAATGCAGTAATAAAAGATGATGGCGTGTTGGGTTACGTTTACAGTTCGACGGAATTGGGTATCGGTCAGTGGTAACATGGCTACTGGTCACATGGTGACTCCATTATTTTCAATCCCAGGGATCGGACCAGTCCCCTTCAAATTATCAAATTCAGGAATGAAATTAGAAAAATTATACTTGATAAACTAATAGCAAGCTAACAAAACAATTCATGTATCCCAGAGACCACCAAATTTATCAATTACACCTGTAGATCGGCTTCGATCCATATCAGATCTTGTCAGTACAGTTAGCAAAATGACAAATTCGATGTGAGAAACAGAAAACCTTCAAAACATAAGGCAACGGTGATCTGAGAAAATTTCCCAAATCACGCCACCTGTCCGTTCCAAAAGCTACTGTCTCAAATATCTGTAGATCATGATTCGCCTCCCCAACTCCCCAAGACAAAGACACATGTGTTACCCGCCTTAAAAATTACGATATGGTCACATGGAAATTACGGGTTCAAGCTTCAACCTTATTCTTCTGAATAATTGACGAGAATAATATAACGACTGTTTATCTGAAATTATCAAATTCGGGAATGAAATTAGAAAAATTATACTAGATAAACTGCCTTATGTTTTGAAGGTTTTCTGTTTCTCACATCGAATTTGTCATTTTGCTAACTGTACTGACGAGATCTGATATGGATCGAAACCGGTCTACAGGTGCAAATGATAAATTTGGTGGTCTCTGGGATACATGAATTGTTTTGTTGGCTTGCTATTAGTTTATCTTGTATAATTTTTCGAATTCCATTCCTGAATTTGATAATTTCAGGTAAACAGCCGTTCTATTATTCTATATATAAATTATCCTCCAATTACAAAATGTATTGGTAAATGGGATTCAAATCCGGTGAACAGAGTGGCCATGCCATGACATTAACACCAGCTTTTTGGACGCCGTTCCATTAATTGGAATCCAATCAGACTGATGTTTTTTCAATTGTCTACCTCCCCGATCGGCCAATAGCTATAAATTCCACTTGAACCATCGTCCCCGAATAACAATTACGCAAATGGCTCTCTTATTGGAGGTGTTCGCTCGTAAATCCCCGAGAAGACATCATAACTCAGTGGAAATTGAAAGAGAAAGAGGAAAAGGCGAAGCGGCAGTGAAAACGAAAATCAAGATAACTGTAATTTGGCAAATTAGCGGCTTGCCGATGAGCGCCACGTTAATTATCCGTTTAGTTCTCAGACTGGGGGTGGAAGCGCTAAGGGTAGGAAGGAGTTAATTAACGGTCGAGGGGAGATCGTTCTCACGAGGTTGAATGAGATGTTCCGAGGATTACGGCTGCAATTTCGAGTATTAAGATTCTATTGAGAGTCGAGGGGGACGGGAGGGGTTGGAATCTTCGACGGGGGTGGGTAGGGTTACCTGGTGTTTCGGCTCATTAGAGCCTGGTGATTCAACTGGAATTGTTGGGATTGTTCCAGGAATCAGGAGGTTTATGTTATGCAAAATTCTTCGTATCACCACTAGCTATCTCGTCATCGAAGATTTTTTCCCACATCGATTTCATCCTATTTCCTTGGGTTTTTCTGAATGGATTCATTTATCCGACTTCTTCTTGCATTCCTCAATTATTCTACCGCTCCGAAGGAATAAATCAGATTCCGAAGCGAGATAAGTGCGCTTGTATAAAATAAATGCGGCAGGTTTACATTAATTGACCATTTGTGAGCATATGAATTGAAGGTGGGTATCGAGATTTCATAATTCGAGTTCATAAAACATGTTGACAAGGCACACCCTAGAAAATTCCATGAGTGATGATATGGTGATCGTTTTGGTTTATTGGTTTTTCTCTGGAAGTATGCGAGCGGTTTGCTTGGAATTTGGTTCCAAAATGGATTTTTCTTCACCCTTCGGATATTTGAGGATTAATCGTAGAGTTTTTAGAAGGTTTCTACGAAATTATATGATTTTTTTATGGAACTGAAATTTTTTCGAGAATTTCGAAATTTGGCAAAAATTTAATACTTTGATATAGTGAAGAAATTCATATAATTTACATAATTTGAAAGTGTTGATTCCAAATATACACTTGCTTTTCATGAGAAAATATTTTTTTGACCGCTACTGCACCTTGAAGTTGGCACTTTCGACTTTTTTTTATCGACCAAACGATAAGGTCTATCAAGAAAACGATTGCATATTTGCCATGAGCGTAGTCGATTTAACGCATAAAAGACTTTTTAGGAGATAACCGAACAGAAAAATTTCTTGATATGGAGAATTTGACGAAAAATTAATATTTCAATATAGTAAAGAAATTCACATAATTTATAATCTTTGAGTTTGTTGATTCCAAATATACACTTGCTTCTCAAGAGAAAATATTTTTTCGACCGCTACTGCACCTTGAAGTTGGCACTTTTTTGATAATCCAAATTTGGGGTTTTCCTATATAAAAATAGATCGACTCTAAAGTACGTAGATTTTTTTTTATTGTCTGCACCTTCTGCTATTTAAAGGATTGATTTTTGAGCGCTCGTACTACTTACACGAGGGCTATATCATTTCGTCACGATGTCTGTTTTTGTCGAATTTTGAGCCGAAAATGGTCTCAATCGACTATGTTCAACTCACTGATGACGAATCCGTCGAAAAATTCGAGTCTGTCCGTCCGTCCGGCCGTAAGCACGATAACTCTCGAACGGAAAGTCCTAGAAACTTGAAATTTTCAGTGTAGGTTCAGTTCCCGAATGCCTCGGATAAGTTCGTTAATGGGCCAAATTCCACTAGGGGTTCCGTAAATATGGCCGTTCAAAGTTTTGTTATCCTGATTACTTGGAAAATACAGATTCGATCAAGATGAACTCAAATGGAAAATGAGATTTTCAAGCTACATGTGAAATGTTGTCCAGATCGCATTACCAGAACCTAGAAACCATAGAAAATTGTAACTTTTGAACGGAAACGCCTAGGGACTTGAAATGAAAGGATAGGTGTGGATCTCGAAAGTCGCGTTCACGTTTACCAATGAGCAGAATTATACTAGGGGTTCCGTAAATATGGTCGTTTGAAATTAAGTTTTTTTGATAATTTGAAAACCACAGATTCGATCTTGACGAAATTTTGTATACTGATGGAGAATTATATATTCAAGCTACATTTCTCCAGATCGCATGACCAGAACCATAGAAATCATAGAAAATCATAACTTTCGAACGGAAAGGCCTAGGGACTTGATATTTTCAGGATAGGTGTGAATCTGAAATGTCGCGTTCACGTTTATCAATGAGCAGAATTAGAATAGGGGTTCCGTAAATACGGTCGTTTGAAATTTTGTTTTCTCGATAATTTCGACTACGGATTCGATCAAGATAAAATTTTGTATTTTAATCGAGGATGATATATATACATATATAAATATATATAAATATTTTTTTTCTGATAATTTCGAAACTACTGATTGGATTGGAATGAAATTCTGCAAATAGATGAAGAATAATGTATTCAAACTACGTGAGAAATTTCTTTAGATCGCATTACCAAGACCATAGATACCGTAGAAAATTCTAGCGAATTATCGAAAAAAAAATGGTCAGCTGAAGCACTGACATGAAGTCTGGAGTTTCGCCTAAGTTTGAGATTTTTTTTGACAGCTGTCGAAAATTCCTTCAATTGATTTCTAAAACTGGAAAATGCGAATCTACCTACAAGGTGCATGTACGAGCGCTCAAAAGCTCCTGAGTTCACGGCAGTGCTTTCAGTAATTTTTTGAGTATTTGAAACGTATATAAAGAATTTCGTGATTTTTTTTACTAAACTACAATTTTTTCGAAAATTTCGACCTTTTTATCGACAAAACGATAAGGTCCATCAGGAAAACGACTGCATATTTGCAATGAGCATGGTCAATTTAACGCATAAAAGAATTTTCAGGAGATAACCGAACAGAAATTTTTCTGCGCAAAAATTTCTTGAATAAAAAAATATGGAAAATTTGACGAAAAATTAATATTTCAATATAGTGAAGAAATTCATATAATTTATATTATTTAAGTGTGTTGATTCCAAATATACACTTGCTTTTCATGAGAAATTTTTTTTTACCGCTACTGCACTTTGAAGTAGGGACTTCAGAGCTCCCCATTTTTGATAGTCCGAATTTGAGATTTTTTCATATGACAATAGAGGGATCTTGATGAGCAAAGATTTTTCTTCACTAGTGTGACTTTTATGGCTACTCAAATAAATGATTAATGAATTTCAAGATCATTTCTATAAAATTTTATGATTTTTTTTATCCTAAAAACTGATTTCTTTCGAGACTCGTTTACCGATCGGTTTCCATGAGATAATGAATCAAAAATTCAAGGACGTGAAAATTAGGCAATTATTTATTATTTGACCAAAACCGGTGCATTCGCCATTTTGCAACAACAAGAACGACAATTCAGTTTATTTTATATTTTTCATTCCAATAAACATAATAATCAATTTTTTTATCCATGAAGTGAGTTTAAACTGTTTTTTTTTGTTGCAGGTGAGTTTCACACAGAAGTTCAAAACATCTGTAGCAACATACAGTAAGTGATGATATCCTTCGATGAATATTCGTACAGCTTGCACGCCAACATATCGGCTTCTTCCGACGTAATTCAGAGATTCTTCAGGGGTTCTCTCCCCTCCTAACGTCGGAGAAAAGATCTACCCGGAATGATCTTGCATATTAATCCATCGCTAACGGGAGAAGCGCGAGTGCAGATGCAAAGTAATCGAAGTTGGGATACCAGGATTTTTATTAAATTCGATATTGCTTCCGGTGCGTTTCCTCCGAATGACATCGAAAATATTTCCATTGTGCAGACGTACGAGTATGTGATATTAACTGCCGATAGGGAAGGTACAATAATTCCGATCTGTTAGATACAACAAAATTTCATGAAATCTTACCAACCACCATGAACTATGGAATAAATCCTGAAACGAAACGCTTTCCCTCATCCCCCAAGGTCGGACCCGAGTTGGAGGAACGGAGGGTCAAACAGTTGACGTAGGTCGCGGCCTCAGGCGTTGTCCTTGAACCGGCCGAAATTGTCCTGCTGCAGCATCTGCGGACGGGACCGGGTAACTGCCCGTTCGAGGCTCATTTGCGCTGTGGGCACGTCACCGGCCGAGATTTACGCTCCTTTTATTCATGGGCAACGTCCACAACTACGAGGAGAAAAGTCAGCGGAAGGGGAGAAAGAACGATACAATCGTCCTATTGCTGGGGAAACACGACTGTGAGGCTCCTGTCATCAGGAAAATCTGTAATAATACGACTTGTACCCTTAGTAATAGTACAAGTTATTAAGATGGAATTTTAATATTATTTTATATTTCTACCCGCTGTCACCATTTATAATAATAATTGTCCGAAAATAATTGAGTTCGTGCTTCCTGCACGAAGAGAAAGTCTTTTGTTTTACCCTTTCTGGGGAACAGGTATTCAGGAAAGAAAACCCAGAAATTTAAGAGAACATATTATATTCACGAAAAATGATGGTAAAATACGTACATAAAATCGAGCTTTTCACAAACAACAAAAAACATCAAAACAAAAACATCTATCATTCACCTAATTTCGCATAATCATAATTAAATCAGTTCCCTACTTCATATGAACATACTAATCCAAAAAGAGGGGATAAATTAACTCGATACAAATTAAATACAATTATTTCCACATTCCTTACATTGAAACACATCAAATCAATTTCGGGTAGAGTTATCGATAATATTGAGGATTACAATTACACCATTCACATATTCAGGGATTAAACTTTGAATTGAATTTTCTCACCTTGATCCGCAAACCACCTAATCCCTTTTTGTAACTACTTGAAAACTAATTCACTCACTCCGAAAGTGACCT
This sequence comes from Aphidecta obliterata, assembly GCA_963966015.1. NCBI lineage: Eukaryota > Metazoa > Arthropoda > Insecta > Coleoptera > Coccinellidae > Aphidecta > Aphidecta obliterata. Next base: position 24,543,599 of record OZ014432.1, read on the forward strand.
AAACCTTTTTGTTTGCACTCCCGTAACAAATACGACTTCTGACTTTACTCAAAACGCTACTTCTTCGACACTTACTTCCACGATCTAACAGAGATTGTTTCCCTAATGCAGACTTTAAAAATGACGAAAAGCACTGCCGTGAAGTCAGGAGCTTTTGAGCGCTCGTTTATCCACCTTGTAGATTGATTCGTATTCTCCAGTTTTAGAAACCAATTGGAAAGATTTTGACAGCTTCAAACTAAGGCGAAAATCCAGACTTCACGTCATTGCTTTAGGTGACCAATTTTTAATTTGCTAGAACCATAGAATTATCTATGGTCTTGGTAATGCGATCTGGACAAAATTTCCCACATAGTTTGAAAGTCTGAAAATTTCAAGTACCTAGGCCTTTCCGTTCGAAAGTAATGATTTTCTATGATTTTATGGTTTTGATCATGCGATCTGGAAAAAATTTAGCTCGAATATATCATTCTCAATTCAAATGAAAAATTTCGTCACGATCAAATCCATAGTTTTGAAATTATCAAGAAAACTGAATTTCAAACGACCATATTTACGGAACCCCTTGTCAAATTCTGCTCATTGATGAAAGTGACCGCAACATTAAAGATTCAAACCTATCCTGAAAATTTCGAGTCCCTAGGCCTTTCCATTACAAAGTTATAATTTTCTATGGTTTCCATGGTCATGCGATATGGACGAAATGTTGCTTCAATATATCATTCTCGATTAAAATAGAAAAAATTTGATCTCGATCGAATCCGTAGTTTCGAAATTATCGAGAAAACAAAATTTCGAACGACCGTATTTACGGAACCCCTAGTATAACCCTGCTCATTGATAAACGTGAACGCGACATATCAAATCCAAACCTATGCTGAAAATTTCAAGTCCCTAGGCCTTTCCGTTCGAAAGTTATGATTTTTTATGATTTCTATGATTCTGGTCAAGCGATCTGGAGAAATGTAGCTTGAATATCATTCTCCATTAGTATACAGAATTTCGTCACGATCAAATCTGTAGTTTTGAAATTATCAAGAAAACTAAATTTCAAACGACCATATTTACGGAACCCCTAGTATAATTTCTCTCATAGATGAACGTGGTCACGACATTCGAGATTCACACCTATCTTGAAAATATCAAGTCCCTAGGCGTTTCTGTTCAAAAGTTACAATTTTCTATGATTTCTATGCTTCTGGTCATGCGATTTGGACAAAATTTCATATGTAATTGAACACCTCATTCTACATTCGAGTGCAATATTTCATCTCGATCAAATCTGTAGTTTCCAAGTAATCAGGAGAACAAAACTTTGAACGGCCATATTTACGGAACCCCTGGTCCCGAGGCATTCGGGAACTGAACCCACACTAAAAATTTCAAGTCTTTAGGTTGTTCCGTTCGAGAGTTATCGTGCTTACGGCACATTTTCAGCTCAAAATTCGATAAATACAGACATCGTGACGAAATGATATAACCCTCGTGTAAGTAGTACGAGCGCTCAAAAATTCTCGACTGAAAATACTAAAGCTATTTTCCTACACCTGACTACTACCTCAATTTAAGTCCCTACACCGGCCTCGAACCGAAACTTACAATTCTGTACCTATATTGGTACCTCCCTGACTTTCAACTACACAGGCCTCTAACCAGAAAACCGATCCCGTACAACTACTTCTTAGTGAGTTCTCTACCAGCGAGCAACTGCCTCAACTTTTCCGGAGTCCCCCAAAGGTAAACTTTTTCCCCCTTCAAAAACCTAATTCCTGTGTGGACATTCTTCTCAGTGCCTCTCACTTGACTTGGGAACACCCACGTTCTTAAATTCTTTTTCCGATATTTTCCTACAACGGACTACTGCCTCAATTTTAGTCCCTGCACTGGCCTCGTACCGAAACTTACAATTCGGTACCTATATTGGTACCTCCCTGACTTTCAACTACACAGGCCTCTAACCGGAAAACCGACCCCGTACAACTAACTCTTAGTGAGTTCTATACCAGCGAGCAACTGCCTCAACTTTTCCAGAGTCCCCCAAAGATAAACTTTTTTCCCCTTCAAAAACCTAATTCCTGAGTGGACATTTTTCTCAGTACCTCTCACTTGGCTTGGGATCACCCACGTTCTTAAATTCTTTCTCCGAAATTTTCCCACAATTAATCGTTTTCGGATATTCTCCCCTTTTCTTGACCTTATCTCGCCCTGTAGTCACAACATTCATATACTACAATGTAGTCGATGGATGACCTGCCACTACTAAATTTTGTTATCTAAATTGCAGGTGTCCCTTCGGTCACCCGGTCCCAAATTGACGACATCCATTGATTATACAAAGTAACACAATGTGTGCACGAATATACAGACTCTTCTCCGAGATGTGTAACCGAATTTGAGATTAATTATTCATATACCGAAGACAAAAATAAAAGATAATTGATGATTTCTTATTGCAACTCCATCAACCTGAACCAGCTCGAAGAGATATATGTCATCTCCTCCCACGTGTCTTCAGTCGCTCCAGTGGAAAATTCCCGCCGACAGTTCCCGCCTTATCGTATCGCGATAGCGTGAGCCACCTGAAACGAGCAGGACGCGGAAACCTCAAGTTCCTGAAGATACAAAACGTCTGTCTCGATGCCTCGAAGCGACAACAACGACATCCGCCGATAAGTTCCGTTCTCAAAGCCTTGAAAATTTCGAGGTTAGGTCGCGATTCGATTAGATCCGATTGATGTCGCCGATCCGCGAAGTTTGAGGTTAGGAGGTGCGACGTCCCCTCGAGGTTTGTCGGGAATCGACCAGACGGATGAGACGGTTTATCTTCGGTTCACCGCGATTTCGATCGAATCCGCATGATTTGTGGCCGAGTGTTGAGGTTGAGGTCTTTCAGTTGATTACGATGGGAACAGTGCTTTGTCTCATGTCCAGATAGTCCGGATTGGAACTTTTCCGATCCCTATGCAGACTTTCTAAAGTATACAGGGTTACAGGAAAAGTCGTACTGAATATTAAAGGCGTTGTTATTCAGGTCATTTCTGATGGATTTGGTTCTATAATATGGTGGCCGAAACTCAACCGTTATGGAGATATTTAGTTTCGAAGATTTTTCAAAAATTCCTCCATTTTTAGGCTTTTTTATCGTTTTTTTTCAGACTGGAGCTTCTAGCGGGCGTTTTTTTTATGTACCTAGTTAAAGAGCATGTCAATTAATAAAAATGATCAACAGAAACAGAACCTACTACTAACAGCTCAATAAGACTGCTTGACAACGGTTAGAATTAAAGAATTTTCCCTAAGTGTTTTTAAATTCGAAGCGCTTTTTTTGAAAAAAACTTCATGGAACTTATTCTGCAGAAAGTTTCAGAAAATTCTACGTCTCTTCAGCTTTTCAAAAAGGTATAACACTTGCTATTAAATAGGCAAACCATTGACCAAATGACAGTTAAGGTAGTAGCGGCGGACATGTCGAACACGAGTTATAAAAATATTGCTCTGTTTTTCTTTGCTTTGTTCACGTATTTTCAGCTATTTTTTATGATCGAGAGACAAAGACATACAGTCTCAGGTATGTCACTCTGAATCTTGGCGTCTAGACTGCTCATGCGATTATTTCGTGGTAGATGTGTTATCCGTAGTTTTCTGTAAAATCTCGACTTGGCTTGGATATTTGGACTGTTGCATCTTCTTACTGTGTGACGTGGCTTGTGACTGGACTTTGATTTGTATTGTGAAAATGGCAACATTTACTAATGAGGAATATGCTGACATCCTAATGTGTTATGGATTTTCCGAAGGAGTGTAGTGTCGTGCACGCAATAAATACTTGCGACGGTATCCTACTCGTCGAGTACCTGATATTGGCGTTTTGACAGAGTTTATCGAAGACTACGAGAAACTGGGTTCTAGAACGATGGACGGACAAGCAAATGAAATACTTTAAAGCTTTAAAGCGGCGGCTTGGTATTTTTCAGTGGAAAGTCTGGTTTGTAATGCACACTCCTTGGCAATACCCTTACCATTACACGTCAGTGCTAGTAACAAAAGAAGGGGAACCATTGGGGCGACTGGACTTCTGGAGATTTATGCTCATGCCGATATTGAAGATCCTGTCTTTTTTTCGTGTGGACAAATGAGTCGAACTTTGGCATCACAAATGATCATAACGCCCATTATTGGGCTCCCAAAGCGCAAGATAACCCAAAAAAAGAAAAAGAGGGTCAAAAGGAGATTCAGTCTAAATGTGTGGATGGCCATTATATCAAATTACTTGGTAGGGCCATACTTCCTGCCTATTTCAGCTACTTTCACCCCAAACTAAAAATGTATCCTCTACTACCTTAACTGTTATTTGGTCAATGTTTTGCCTATTTAATAGCAGGTGTTATACCTTTTTTGAATAGCTGAGGAAACGTTGGAGTTTTCAAACTTATTTGCAGAGTAAGTTCCATGAATTTTTTTTGCAGAAAAAGCGCTTCAATGTTGAAAACACTTACTGAAAATTCTTTGATTCTAACCGTTGTCGAGCTGTGTTATTAAGCTGTTAGTAGTAGGTTCAGTTTCTGTTGATCATTTTTGAGCGCTCGTACTACTTACACGAGGGCTATATCATTTCGTCACGATGTCTGTATTTTTCGAATTTTGAGCCGAAAATGGTCTCAATCGACTATGTTCGACTCACTGATGACGAATCCGTCGGAAAATTCGAGTCTGTCCGTCCGTCCGGCCGTCCGGCCGTCCGTCCGTCAGCACGATAACTCTCGAACGGATCAACCTAGAGACTTGAAATTTTCAGTGTAGGTTCAGATCCCAAATGCCTCGGTTAAGTTCGTTAATGGGCAGAATTCCACCAGGGGTTCCGTAAATATGGCCGTTTGAAATTTTGTTGTCCTGATTACTTGAAAACTACAGATTTGATCGAGATGAAAATTTGCACCCAAATGGAAAATGAGGTGTTCAAGCTACGTGTGAAATTTCGTCCAGATCGCATGACCAGAACCATAGAAACCATAGAAAATTGTAACTTTTGAATGGAAACGCCTAGGGACTTGAAATTTTCAGGATAGGTGTGGATCTCGAATGTCGTGATCACGTTCATCTATGAGCAACATTATACAAGGAGTTCCGTAAATACGGTCGTTTGAAATTTCGTTTTCTCGATAAATTCGGAACTACGGATTCGATCGAGATGAAATTTTGTATTTTAATCGAGAATAATGTATTGAAGCAATATTTTGTCCAGATCGCATAACCAGAACCATAGAAACCATAGAATATTGTAACTTTTGCACGGAGAGGCCTAGGAACTTGAAATTTTCAGGGTGGGTTTGGATCGCGAATATGAAGTCGGGAGTTTCGCCTAAGTTTAAAATTTTATTTGAGAGCTGTCAAAAATTCCTTCAATTGATTTCCAAAACTGGAAAATGCGAATCTACCTACAAGGTGGATGTACGAGCGCTCAAAAGCTCCTGCCTTCACGGCAGTGCTTTTCGTAATTTTTGAGCGCTCGTATTACTTACACGAGGGCTATATCATTTCGTCACGATGTCTGTATTTTTCGAATTTTGAGCCGAAAATGGTCTCAATCGACTATGTTCGACTCACTGATGACGAATCCGTCGGAAAATTCGAGTCTGTCCGTCCGTCCGGCCGTCCGTCCGTCAGCACGATAACTCTCGAACGGATCAACCTAGAGTCTTGAAATTTTCAGGGTAGGTTCGAATCTCGAATGCCGCGGTTAAGTTCGTTATTGGGCAAAATTCGCCGAGGGGTTCCGTAAATATGGCCGCTTGAAATTTTGTTTTCCTGATTACATTGAAACTACAGATTCGATCGAGATGAAATTTTGCACTCTAATGGAAAATGAGGTGTTCAAGATACATGCAAAATTTTTTTCAGCTCACATCACCAGAACCATAGAAACCATAGAAAATTGTAACTTTTGAACGGAAACGCCTAGGGACTTGAAATTTTCAGGATAGTTGTGGATCTCGATTGTCGTGATCACTTTCATCTATGAGCAAAATTATACCAGGGGTTCCGTAAATATGGTCGTTTGAAATTTAGTTTTCTTGATAATTTCCAAACTACAGATTCGATCGTGACGGAATTCTGTATACTAATGGAGAATGATATATTCAAGCTACATTTCTCTAGATCGCATGACCGGAACCATAGAAACCATAGAAAATCATAACTTTCGAACGGAAAGGCCCAGGGACTTGAAATTTTCAGGGTGGGTTTGGATCGCGAATTTCACGGTCACGTTCATCAATGAGCAAAATAAGACTAGGGGTTCCGTAAATATGGCCGTTCAAACTATTTTTTTCCTGAGTTTCGAAACTGCTGATCGGATTGGAATGAAATTTTGCACTTAGCTGAGGAATAATGTTTTCAAACTACGTGCAAAATTTTGTCCAGATCGCATCACCAAGACCATAGATACCGTAGAAAATAGCGAATAATCAAAAAAAAATTGATCCGCTGAAGCACTGAAGTCTGGAATTTCGCCTAAGTTTCAGAATTTTTTTGACAGCTTTCGAAAATTCCTTCAATTGATTTCTAAAACTTGAAAATGCGAATCCACCCACAAGGTGCATGTACGAGCGCTCAAAAGCTCCTGCCTTCACGGCAGTGCTTTTCTCAATTTTTATTAATTGGCATGCCCTCCAACTAGATACATCGAAGAAACGGCTCCTAGGAGATCCAATCCGAAAAAAATTAATAAAAAAAGCCAAAAAATTAAGGATTTTCGTTTTATTTTCAAAACTATTTTCGAAACTATTCAAATTCAGTACGACTTTTCCTGTAACCCTGTATAATTCTCAACGTTGCCAATGTTCCACCGATACACAGGGATTAGATCAACCCTGCTCGAAGGCCACTCCCGACATTCCCCATTGTCCTCATCCGCACTTTTTCTCGGAAACATCTTCATCAATCAACCCAAGAGGTTTTAATTAAAACCTAATTATCAATTCTAGCGAAAACCTCCAGTCATAAATCGCCCTAGCCGCGTCAGGCAATTAACGTTCCCCCCGCGCCCGGGCGCTGCTCAGCGCCCGTAAGAATCCACACAGATTAATGAATAATTCACCAAAGGATTGTGACGTGCCGGGGGTGGAAATGGGCGGAGGGGGTAACGGCGGCGTCGACTATATACGGGTGTGATTAATTTCCAACACGTATGTCGGGATTAAGAGATCAAGTGAGCAGCGAGGGGCGGGCGCCAGGACTTTCTCGGCGACGCCGTGACGATGCGCCACCGATTCGCCGTTCCCGGGAGGGTAACCACCCCCTCCAGTCATCCTGACGACGGAACGGTGAGGTGAAAATAGGTTCAAATATGGTTCAAATCAATTTATCGAAACCAAAGGATATTTTGGATTCAATTTTTTTTTCATTCAGTTTTAATTTGATGAAAGTAATATTATATCTACAGGATGTTTCCAAATTTATGCTGAATATGTTGAAGGGTGAATTTCCAACAAAAACTTTAATATTATAATTATAATTTTTTGTTCTAAACCCTTCGTCCTTCGCATTACATTCCTTTGAAGTTATTTTATCATTCAATTCGCGTAATGGGTTTTACTTCCCATGGGATTAAAAAATAACACGAAGAAAAGCTGTAAAATGAATGCATAAATTTTACTCCATTCGACTAAAGCCCTTTTTGAAATTCGGTGAAAATGGACTCAGGATTATTTAATTTTTTTTGGGAGCTGACTAATGGTTTCATGGAAAGAAGTCAATATATAAAAGGTTCCAGATTTTATTCTTTTTTTACAATTAATTCCTCAAATATGAAAATGTAGACCCATTCAAAAGTTCATATTCAGATATAGGGGTTGATTTTTCATACCATGCCATTTTATTGGACTCAGTATTTGCCGAATTTGATTCTTGAAAATTTTTCCATAGTGGAAATATTGAATAAAAACTAATTTTTTCCCTAACTACAAAGGTATGTTACTTGGAGGAGAAGGGATATTGAGAAAAAAATTAAATTAAATTAAGACTCCCCTTATATTTTGCTGAAAACTCACACCTTCAGGGAACTTGTCAAAAAATGTAACTATTTTTGAGAATAATTTTTTTTGTGTGTGTGTATCCACAATAGCGTTATCATTTTGTCCAAATGTCCCTAATTTTCGAATTTTCAGCTGAAAATGGTCTCAAACCATCAGGTTGTTGTGGAATTTTTTGTGAACTGACTAATGGTTTCATGGAAAGAAGTCAATTTATAAAAAGTTCCACATTATACTCTTCTTTCACAATTAATTCCTCAAATATGAAAATGTAGACCCATTCAAAAGTTCACATACAGATATAGTGGTTGGTTATTTCATCCCCTTGTGATTCCATTTCGGGGTTGCGAAAATCATCGTAAACTGCAATTTTATTGGATTTAGTATTTGCCGAATTTAATTCTTCAAAATTTGTCCATAGTGGAAATATCAAATAAAAACCTTCTTTCCCCTCACTTTGAAGGTATGCAACTTGAAGGAGAAGGGTTTTTGAATGAAAAATTTGAATGTAATACCCCCCTTATTTTTTACTGAAAAATCACACTACAGGGAACTTGGAAAAAAAAACTATTTTTGGGAATAATTTTCTGTGTGCTTGTTTTTATACACAAGAGCGTTATCATTTTGCCCAAATCTCCCTAATTTTCGAATATTGAGCTGAAAATGGTCTCAAACCATCAAGTTGTTGAAGAATTCATGGTCAAATTCAATTATGTTCTTAAAATACACCGATTTATGGCTCTTGGATTATTTCGAAGCACTTTCCTGTATTTCAGACTATTTCAAATCTTCACTGAATTCTAAACATAACGGTATGAGTTTTCGAATTTTCAACGTAGAAGATGGTGGAAATGGTCTGGTCTGAGGATAGCTTAATTTTTTTGTGAACTGACTAATGGTTTCGTGGAAATAAGTCAATTTATAAAAAGTTCCAAATTTTACTTTTCTTTTACAATTAATTCCTCGAATATGAAAATATAGACCCATTCAAAAGTTTACTTACAGATATGGTGTTTTATTTTTTCATCCCCTTGTGATTCCATTTCGGGGTTGAAAAAATCATCGAAAACTGCTATTTTATTATCCGAATTCAATTCTTCAAAATTTTTCCATGGAGGTATATAATAAAAACTATTTTTTCTCCTTACTTTCAAGGTATGTAACTTGGAGGAGAAGGGTTTTTGAAAAAAAAATCAAATGTAAGACCTCCCATACTTTTGGCTTCTTGGAAAAATCACACCTCCAAAGAAATTGTCAGGAAATTTGAAAAAAAAACGATTTTTGGGATTAATTTTTTGTGTGCTTGTTTTTATCCACAAGAGCGTTATCATTTTGCCCAAATGTCTTCAATTTTCGAATTTCCAGCAGAAAATGGTCTGAAACCAACAAGTTGTTAAAGAATTCATGGTCATGTCCAATTCTGTTCTTGAAATACACCGATTTATGGCTCTTTTCGATTATTTCAAAGCACTTCCCTGTATTTTCGACTATTTCTGATCTTCAAAAAATTCTTAACACAACGGTATGAGTTTTCAAATTTACATGAAAAAAATGGTCAAAAGTCCTGGTTTTCACTTATTCCATAATTCATATTGAGTTGAAACTATATTGGAAAATAAAGAGAAGGATGTAGGGAACGAATTGAAAAAAATTTGAATCCATGAAGTATTTGCAAAGTTATCACATTTTTCATCAAGCGATTCACTTTCCAGCTTTATTTCTTGGAACTCTACCCCAACCATTTTATGAGAAGCTGATCAAATTTCGATAGTGTAAAAATCAATAGTTCCAAATCAAAAAAACCTAACCAAAATCATCACATTGCTGAAATATTCTTCCTATGACTTCGGCATCGTTTTTCCGCAGGTCGAAAATTCTCACTCCCGCCCTGCCTCCAACTCCCACTCCCGTCGCCCCATCTCGCACCTTCGGGTAGACTGGGCGCCAACTGTCAACCGCTTGGAGGGCGTCTGTGTATCAATTTTGTTTGGACGCGATTTTATGGCCCAGGAAGCAGCGCGGTAAGCGCTTTCCAATTGCCCGGATCGGTTGAGTTATGCCGTTACGGGAGCTTTTCTGAGATCCGTACATTAAGACGTGATATCTACCGGTTTTTCCCTGAAGACAGAAGGAAAGCTGGAAAAAATAGGAGATAAACCATCAGACTTACGCTGAAATAATCCAGGCCGATTCGATACTTGAGCGTTTAGCGAGGAATCGGTAGATATTCCCATCCCTAACATGAACAGTGTTCTACTCAATTAAGTAAACTACTCGCGATTTAACCAGTTCCTTATAGGTGACTTATCGGTTCTATTACAATTAAAATCACGACAGTTACATTTCCTTCGAGGAAATCCCGTTTTTCCAAACGCGACTTTCGTCAGGATAGCGTGCATGGAAACTAAATTGTTAATGAAAGGGTTTTTGTGGTTGTCGGAAACGACTTGAAGTAATTGCTTGTCGAATTATTCACGCACCCTTTGATCGCGTCGTTTCTTTCGACATGTAGGGGTTTATTAGAGATAAGTGGGGTTGTGTTCGTGTAACCTCAACTGTACCAGCTAGAGGTCTAGTTTTCAATGCTACGCCATTTAAAGATACAATAATCCAGAAGTGAAAATTTCTTGGAAAAGTCACTGCGTCCAGTCAACTCCAATAATTTCCCGTCAGTGTTTTGCCACGTGTCAACCTGAAAAACCGCGCCACACTTCGTCCCTCAAGATAACGACGAATTCCCTACGTCTCCCAAGCCTTAATGGTCTTCCCTCGTTAGGGCCTCCCGAAAGGGATGAAAGGATAAGGGTTCTGTCATTCTCCCGTCAAGCCGGACAACTCTCACGCCTCTCCCGACGACTCATTAGTGGAAAAGCGGCGACGGTGACGTTTTTATCGATTCTACGCATCGCGCGACGCGCTCGTTTTCGGCGGCCCGCGCGGTGACTGATGAGGTCGAAACGCGACCGAGACGGTGAGGGGGTCTCGGGAGGACGGGCAGGGCCTCCCTCGGGTGGCGTGTGCAGGCAGACACCTGTATTAACCGCTTATTAGGGGTTATCAATTTGGATGATGATGATGTGCGGTGCACGCGTTAAAATCGTCTATATCATAGGAATATTTCGCGTTGGACAGGTGGTAATTTGAGGGAATTATATGGTCATTATGGATGAATATACTAAGTGACATAAAGAAAAACACCCAGTATACATGAGGGCATCTTAATAAAGTCAAATCCTGAAGCAAATGAGTGGACAGTAGCTTTTTGAAGTGATTACCTCGTTTCTTGATATTGGACCAAAAAGAGCACGCGCCGATAGTTAAGATTCCCTTTTCACCGTAATGAACAGGATTTTTTGTGACAATGGATGAATGATAGATCCACTTTTATACTCGGCAATCAAATTCCTAGTCAACTGCGTGAACAGCAGCCTTTTGAAGTGATTACAGCGTTTGTTGCCTTCAGACCAAAAACAGCATGCGCCGATAGTTAAGATCGCTGTTTGAGCGTAAAAAACAGGAGTCTTTGTGACAATGGATGAATAATAGATCCACTTTCATACTCAGGAATCCAATTCCTAGTCAGCTGAGTTAAAAGCAGCCTTTTAAATCATTTAGGACTGATTATATCGTTTCTTGATATTGGACCAAAACCAGTACCCGCCGATAGTTAAGATCGCTTTTTTACCGTTATGAACAGGATTTTTTTTGACAATGGATGAATGATAGATCCACTTTCATACTCGGGAATCAAATCTTCAGTCAACTACGTGAACAGCAGCAATTTGAAATGATTACAGCGTTTGTTGCCATTAGACCAAAACAGCATACGCCGAAAGTTAAGATCACTGTTTAACTGTAAAGAACAGGACTCTTTGTGACGATGGATGCATGATAGATCCACTTTTAAACTCAGGAATCGAATCTCTAGTCAGCTGAGTGAATAGCAGCCTTTTAAATTATTTTGAAGTAATTACAACGTTTCTTGACATTGTACCAAAAACAGCACGCGCCGATATTTAAGATCCCTTTTTACCGTAATGAACAGGATTTTTCGTGACAATGGATGAATGATAGATCCACTCTTATACTCGGGAATCAAATCCTGAGTGAGATGAGTGGACAGTAGCTTTTTGAAGTGATTACCTCGTTTCTTGATATTGGACCAAAAAGAGCACGCGCCGATAGTTAAGATCCCTTTTTTACCGTAATGAACAGAATTTTTTGTGACAATGGGATGAATTATAGATCCACTTTTATACTCGGGAATCAAATCCCTAGTCAACTGCGTGAACAGCAGCTTTTTGAAGTGATTACAGCGTTTGTTGCCTTCAGACCAAAAACAGCATGCGCCGATAGTTAAGATCGCTGTTTAACCGTAAAGAACAGGAGTCTTTGTGACAATGGATGAATGATAGATCCACTTCCATACTCAGGAATCTAATTCCTAGTCAGCTGAGTGAAAAGCAGCCTTTTAAATCATTTAGGACTGATTACATCGTTTCTTGATATTGGACCAAAACCAGCACCCGCCGATAGTTAAGATTGCTTTTTTTCCGTTATGAACAGGATTTTTTTTGACAATGGATGAATGATAGATCCACTTTCATACTCGGGAATCAAATCTTCAGTCAACTACGTGAACAGCAGCCTTTTGAAATGATTACAGCGTTTGTTGCCATTAGACCAAAACAGCATACGCCGAAAGTTAAGATCACTGTTTAACTGTAAAGAACAGGACTCTTTGTGACGATGGATGCATGATAGATCCACTTTTGAACTCAGGAATCAAATCTCTAGTCAGCTGAGTGAATAGCAGCCTTTTAAATTATTTTGAAAGTGATTACAACGTTTCTTGACATTGTACCAAAAACAGCACGCGCCGATATTTAAGATCGCTTTTTTACCGTAATGAACAGGATTTTTCGTGACAATGGATGAATGATAGATCCACTCTTATACCCGGGAATCAAATCCTGAGTTAGATGAGTGGACAGTAGCTTTTTGAAGTGATTACCTCGTTTCTTGATATTGGACCAAAAAGAGCACGCGCCGATAGTTAAGATCCTTTTTTTACCGTAATGAACAGAATTTTTTATACACGGGAATCAAATCCCTAGTCAACTGCGTGAACAGCAGCTTTTTGAAGTGATTACAGGGTTTGTTGCCATTAGACCAAAAACAGCATGCGCCGATAGTTAAGATCTCTGTTTAACCGTAATGAACAGGACTCTTAGTTACAATAGATGAATGGTTGATCCACATTTATACTCAGGAATCGAATCTAGTCAGCTGTATGAACAGTAGCCTACGTTAATGAACAAACTCGAATTTTGCAGAAAAATCTCTATATGTTTCGTTGAATCGTTAAACGAACAGAAAAAAAAACGATTCCCACGTGTCCCAGGAGAAATAAATATCGAATTTTTCCGATGGTCTCATCGGACGACTGGCACAATTGAGATCAATTAAGGAGGTTAAGTAGATGTTAATAGCGGTTGGTGAAATGTCGACGCAATTATCACGGTGGGGCCACGGCGAGTAGTGTGTGCCATGAGACGTCGTCGTCATGTAAGGACGATGCACCGCGTGCTGCTACCACAGTGCATTGCACTTCGTGGATGATATCATCATCGGCGGTTTAACGTTTTAATCGCGTTCTAGTCGGCGATTAAATGCGCAATTTATACGTCCCACCCATCGGTTCTGAAGGAGACGATTCCTCTCTTCTATATATTCACACCTTCCGAATTTGGGAACTCACACAATTTTTTCGGAATATATGTCGAAAGAATCAACAGATCAAAAAAAAATCAAATCTCTTTTCACGAGAAACAGCTGTGAAGCTCAATTTTTATATACAAAATGTAAATCGATATGTTTAGGATATAGAGAATAGTTTTTGAAATAACGAATTTATTATAAATATTTTTTCGAATTCCTTTGGTGTTACACTCCCCACGAAATTTCTCATAAAACTTCCTGAAGTTATTTTAGATCCGACTACAGAGTTTGAATTCAATCAGATCTGAATTTATATAACCGTTACAGACAATGTGATTAAACAGCCATTGTGCATAATTGCTTGGCATTATGTATATTCACTAAATAAATAAGATAATAAATTTTCTCAAAAATAGCTAGATTCATTCAATAATTCCACCTCAATAATCCAATAAATTCACGTATAATATGGCTGAAAAGTATGAATAATATCGACATTTAATACATCGGCTATAACTGTTGCAGATAATGTGATTCAAACGGCGATTATGCATAATCGCTAGACATTATGTTTATTGACTGAATGATGGAGATGCTATGATTAATCAATTCAATGTTTTTTATCAGTCTCACTAGATTTTCTCGAAAATAACTAGATTAAATCATTAATTCTACCTCAATAATCCAATAAATTTATATAATGGCTGGAAAATATGAATAATATCCACATTGAATACTTCGGCTATAACTGTTACAGACGATGGGATTGAACAGCAATTATGCATATTAGCTAGACATTATGTATATTGACTAAATGAAGAAGATAATATGATTAATTAATTTATTGTGTTTTATCAAACCTACTAGATTTTCTCAAATATAGCTAGATTTATTGATTCATTCCACCTCAATAATCCAATAAATTTACATATAATGGCTGGAAAGTATGAATAATTTCCACATTAAATACTTCAACTATAACTGTTACAGACAATGTGATTGAAAGAGCAATTATGCATAATTGCTAGACATTATGTATATTGACTGAATGAAGAAGATAATTCGATTAATCAATTTAATGTTATTTATCAGTTTTACTAGATTTTCTCGAAAATAACTAGATTTAATCATTAATTCTACCTCAATAATCCAATAGATTTATAAAATGGCTGGAAAATATGAATAATATCCACATACAATACTTCGGCTATAACTGTTACAGACGATGGGATTGAACAGCAATTATGCATATTTGCTAGACATTATGTATATTGACTAAATGAAGAAGATAATATGATCAATTAATTTATTGTGTTTTATCAAACCTACTAGATTTTCTCAAATAAAGCTAGATTTATTGATTAATTCCACCTCAATAATCCAATAAATTTACATATAATGGCTGGAAAGTATGAATAATTTCCACATTAAATACTTCGACTATAACTTTTACAGACGATGGGATTGAACAGCAATTATGCATATTTGCTAGACATTATGTATATTGACTAAATGAAGAAGATAATATGATTAATGAATTCATTGTGTTTTATCAGTCATACTAGATTTTCTCGAAAATAGCTAGATTTATCCTTCAATTCCACCTCAATAATCCAATTAATTTACATTTAATGGCTGGATAGTATGAATAATATCCACACCGAAAACTTCGGCTGTAACTGTTACAGACAATGTGAAAACAGCAATTATGCATAATTGCTAGACATTATGAATATTGACTAAATAAAGAAGATAATATGATTAATAAATTTATTGTGTTTAATCAGTCTTACTAGATTTTTTAAAAAATAGCCAGATTCATTATTCATTAATTCTACCTCAATAATCCAATAGTTTCTACATAGAATGGCTGGAAGGAAATAATTATATCCACATTAATCACGTGAATTCAGACATGCGAAATTTCACATAATCGCTGGACATTATCAATTTTACCTAAATGAGGTAGATAATATAATTAATCATTCATTATACTGTGTTCTGATCCTCAATCCGAGTTTTACTAATTATTTAAAAAAAAATAGTCACCATCTTATTGGTTAGTCAGGTTAGGTTAGGTTACCAGTTAGTATGAATCATATCCAAATAACTCAGTTTTTCTGTAACATATACTTACACCAAATTGGGTGCCCACTGGTGATTTTAAGAACCTTGTCTAACCAAGAAATGATTCTAACGAATGGAATTCGGGAATCAACTCCAATAGGGTATGCCGAATGTTCAACACTCTCACCGAAAACGATACCATCCATCTCTCCACGTCCGACCTCCCTCTTTATAAAATAAAAAATATGAAAAAGAATATGAATAACCTCTTCCCATCAATTTCCACCCGGCCGGTCGGCTGGAACTGGAATCTTTCCCTCTTCCTAGGGGTGGATATTGATATGTTATACGGAAAAAGCTTCTACATTGGGGTAGCTAAATTACTGTGGGGGGTTGGAACTGCCACTGCTTCGTAGCACATTATATCTCCGCGTGGGGTCAGGAGTTCGGGGGTCCGAAAGTGATGCATCCGACGTCAGCAGAAGAGATAATGTTATTCGAGTGGGAGCAATCGGAAGAATTACTTACAATACGAATTATCTGGTAGATATGGATGTTGGGGAGGGGGACGGAGGTTCGATTTAACGGTGATGTATGTGAAGATCCCGAACATCTGATAAGGAAGAGTACAATGGTTTCGGGTAATAAAGTGTCTATAGGTTGAGTAACGATGTCTACATGGACAGTTCCTATGATTGAGAGGTTGGATGAAGACGTAGTGGTCGTATGAAGCTGGGATGGGGCTCTTGGAGCATTTTAGTTCATTGTCTCCAAAAATAATTAGAAGGATCAATTTTATCTTGGAATGTATACGATAGACGTGCGCTTCGCTTGAGAAGGACGTCTCTGCTACATCGCAGCGCTGTAACTGCGCTATTCTTGTGATATATCTGTGACATAGTTGAAATATTTACTCGGCAATAAAATACACATATCGCAGATGAATCTTATCCAAACCATTTCGATGTAAATCCGCCGACACCCGATAATAATAACCGCATAAACTTCGAAACTTACCCCGCCGATATTCGGATATTTCAACGTGAGATACTCCCCATTATAACTCGAACTTTGCGAAACTCCCATCCGGATCTCCCTTCTTCGGTTTTTCCTCATTTGAATCTCTAATCTATTATTGAAGTCCTTTGACACCCCTTGTTTCGACGCTTCCGCGCCAAATTCGTCGTTCGAGCGTTGCGAATTTGTTATGAACGTACCAAATGAAGATCTTAGAAAATTTTCGTCCCAAAATTAATATCAAAATTTCATCACCCCCAAAACGATCGATACAAATCGCAACAAAACAACCAATTTTTTACCACATCTCCTTTCGATCCATCACCCCGGCAACATCGCTGATCTACCTGTCCGTTAGGCGGGCGCCGGGACGGCTGCGATAGCGACGCCGTCGACGTCGGGCCCTCGGTCAGCGGTCAGCGCTATTTCATTATCCGCTTAGCTGTGCAGAATCCGGAGGATCGACACGGCACTTAGGCCTGACATCGCGGCGTCCCCTTTGAGGACTTTATTCGGACGGTTCCCCGGGCGCCAGGGGCGTATTTGGGGATATTTTTGATAGGTTGAGGTTTTTGATTCAGGACAGAATTCGATATGTCCTGATTTACTGAATTGTTATTATTGTCTGGAAGGTAATCACTATTTACGAATTTTTGGTGTACCTATGTAAACAATGTTTCCGTCTGTATTAATATAGATTGTCTTCACCCTATCATTGAACATATAAAATTGTCACCCACTGTGCGAAGGTCGGTCGAACCATTGGAGAAGCAATAATTTATTGACCATGAGGTGTAAACGACAATTGGATGGTAATTCTCATACCGTCAGCACTGGGATATTGTCATTATCGGAGTTATTGATGATCGTGACATTTTAGAAGTAATTGCGTCAGGAAAAAATTGTAATACCTGGTCTAATTTTGGCATGGTTTAAAAAACTTGGGATATTCAGGGAGTGGTTTTGACCTTTCAAAGTCGAGGTGGTCTGATATTATGAAATTGTTAATGCATAAATTAAAATTTTGTTCATAGAAGTATTCGCATATCAAGGTTTCTTCGGAGAATTATTTTCTCATTGTTCAATGTTTGATGTTCAATTGAAAGCCGCATATCGCTATCTTTCTATATTTTCGACTTATGAATGAAAATTGGAAAATGGCCATTTTCATCGAATCGTCAATATTTCCATATTCAAAAACATTAATGAAATGAAATTTTCCGTAGAAACTAATATTCATCATTTCGTCACAAATTCTTGAGTTATGGCATAAAGTTATATTTTTTCAGATGGAAACCTATTACGTTATTGAATTTATGTTCAAGAAGCATATTTTTCCCTGATTCCAAAAATATTTATCATGTGGCATTAATTTTCCGTAAAAATGAAAATATCCTTAATTTTTCATATTTTACACATATCAAACTGGTTATGTTCCATTCTTTATGGTTCTCTATGGCGCTCAACATTTTCTTCGAGTACTCTAATGATTCTCTAGGGTTGCCATTGACAACTGACGAAAAAATTTTAATTTGGAATCTATAGATATTCGAATTTAGTGTTCCTGAGTTATGACACGAAGTTATATTTTTTCGAATGGACCCCTATTTCGTTAAATTTATTTCCCAAAAGCATATTCTTCTCTGATTCCAACAATATATATCATGTTGCATGAATTTTCGGTAAAAATGAAAATATCCATAATTTTTCATATTTTACACATATCAAACTGGTTATGTTCAATTCTCTATGGTTCTCACTGGCGCTTAATCTTTTCTTCGAATACTGTAATCATTCTCTATAATATCCAGTGACAACTGAAGAACAAATTTCAATTTGGATTCTATAGATATTCGAACTAAGTGTTCTTGATTTATGACACAAAGTTATAATTTTTCGAATGGACCCCTATTTCGTTGAATTCATTTCGAAAATTATTATTTACTGATTCCGAAAATATATATCATGTGGCATGAATTTAAATAAAAAACAAAAATATCCACAATCTTTAATATTTTACACATATCAAACTGGTTATGTTCAATTCTATACGGTTCTCTATGGCGCTCAAGATTTCCTTCGAATACTATAATAATTCTCTATTGTGGCCAGTGACAACTGACGAAAAAATTTTAATATTTGGATTATATAGATATTCCAATTTAGTGTTCTAGAGTTATGCACGAAATTATATTTTCGAATGGACCCCTATTACGTTGAATTTATTTTCAAAAAGCATATTCTTTCCTGATTTGAAAAATATATATCATGTAGCATGCATTTTCGGTAAGAATGAAAATATTCCCAATTTTTCATATTTTACACATATCAAACTGGTTATGTTCAATTCTCTATGGTTCTCTATGGCGCTGAAGATTTTCTTCGAATAATCTAATAATTCTCATTGGTGGCCAGTGACAACTGACGAAAACATTTTAATTTGGATTCTATAAATATTCGAATTCAGTGTTCTTGATTTAAGAGACGAAGTTATATTTTTTCGAATGAATCATTATTACGTTAAATTCATTCCCAAAAAGCATATTCTTTCCTGATTCCAAAAACAGATATCAAGTGGCATGAATTTTAACTAAAAACGAAAATATCCACAATCTTTAATATTTTATACATATCAAACTGGTTATGTTCAATTCTCTATGGTTCTCTATGGCGCCCAAGATTTCCTTCGAATACTCTAATAATTCTCTATGGTGGCCAGTGACAACTGACGAACAAATTTTAATTTGGATTCTATAGATATTCGAATCCAGTGTTCTTGACTTATGACACGAAGTTAAATTTTTTCGAAAGGACCCCTATTACGATTGAGTTATTTTCAGAAAGCATATTCTTTCCTGATTTCAAAAATATATATCATGTGCCATGAATTTTCGGTAATATTGAAAATATCCACAATTTTCCATATTTTAGACATATCAAACTGGTTATGTACAATTCTCTATGGTCCTCCATGGCGCTCAAGATTTTCTTTGAATACTCTAATAATTGTCTATGGTGGCCAGTGATAACTGACGAAATAATATTAATTTGGATTCTATAGATATTCGAATTCAGTGTTCTTGAGTTATGACGAAGATATATTTTTTCGAATGGTTCCCTGTTACGTTAAAAATTATTTCTAAAAAGCATTACCTTTCCTGATTCCAAAAATATATGTCATGTGGCATGAATTTTAGGTAAAAATGAAAATATCCACAATCTTTAATATTTTACACATATCAAACTGGTTATGTTCAATTCTCTATGGTTCTCTTTGGCGCTCAAGATCTTCTTCGAATACTCTCATAACTCTCTATGGTGGCCAGTGACAACTGACGAAAAATTTCAATTTGGATTCTATAGATATTCGAATTCAGTGTTCTAGAGTTATGACATGAAGTTTTTTTTCGAAAGGACCTCTATTACGTTGGAGTTATTTCCAAAAAGCATTTTCTTTCCTGATTCCAAAAATATAATAATATATCATGTGGCATCAATATTCGGTAAAAATGAAAATATCCACACTTTTTCATATTTTACAATAATTGTCAAACTGGTTGTATTCAATTCTCTATGGTTCTCTAATGATTCTTCATAGTGGCCAGTGACAACTGACGAAAAAATTTTTATTTGGATTCTTTTCATATTCGAATTCAGTCTATACATTACACTGGATTTTAAGGAAAAATTGAAATGTTCCAAAGTTTCGAAATAAAAAAAAATTCGAAAGCATTGAAGCTGTCAGATTTTGAAAAGGCTGGATACATATTCTGTGAACCGAAAGAGCTGCCGGTGTAACATTTCTTTTTTATGGGATCGCAGAATTATAATCAAATTTCTCAACACCAGATCAGAAAAACTCAAATTTCCTTCTTCGTCAAACAGCTTCTAAGCTGAATTTTTTATGGATGACCCCAAAATTCCAGCAGGATATAAAAGAAATACCAAAGTTAAAAAAAAATTTTATATTCTTCTGGTGATTTGTTTCTTACGAAATTGCACATGAACCTACCGAAATACTGACACCCCATATTATATTTCAATGAGTTAAAATTGTTCACTTCTATATATTTTCATGGTGAATAAATTATTATTATTATCATTAAAGTTTCAATTCATTAGAATCGATATTTTTAGTATTATTGAGAGAAAATAATTCAGAATACTATATCTACGAAACCCCTCGGCGGGTTTTTCCCATTCACGAACTTGGCCGGCGCATTCAAACCTCGAAAATTCCAAAACACTAGTCCTCTTCTTTCTTGAGTAATCGTGAACGGCCGGACGGACAGAATTGAATTCTTCATCTGTGAGTCAAAAGTCAAAAATGACAGACATTTGTTTAAAACCATCGAGTCACCCAAAATTCCCTTCATTCCTCCAGGCCCAAATCGGTGGAAGGTCGCGCCCTCTCCCCCACCCCTCGTCACACATCATTATACCTGCCCCTCGCCCCCCATTGGGACCTAATGTCTAAATTATGTATATCGCGAAAGCGTTTATGGCCCACCTGCGGCCATCAGGTCCTCCAAGTCTGATCCCTCCCGTCTGATTTACGACGGCAGCGAGGTGGAGAAAGTTGGCCAGCACCTCAGACGACGTCGTTCGGTTGAGGTGAAAAACGTCGGGATAGCGCCAGGAATCGAGGCGCCGCTTCCTATCTATCCATCCTCGGTGGCGCACGAGGAGAGCGGGGTCTCGACGGAAATGCCCTCCAATCGAAAAAGTTGCGAAAGATTCAAATCGAGAGGTTCGGAGGGCAGGGCTGTACTCGGGAGAAATCAGAGACTTGTCTCGGTTTTGGCTCCATTATTTTCTATAACATATTGCTCGATAAGGAGGGTGCAGAGTGGTGGTTCAACTCCTTCCCTCTCCCAAAGAAAAAAATTATTCGATGCCTATGAAACCATATGAAATCGTTCCAAGGAAAAAATATTTCGGCTTAAGTTCAACAAGAATGAATAACCATGAAACTATTCTATAATTCGAAACTCTCCTCAACATATTACGTTCTCTTTCTTCAAAACTCGTGCTACAAGACAACTTCATTCACTATATCATTACGTCAATTTTAAACCAGTTATACTCTCTTTCATACAAAAGTATCTTTCTCCTTGAGTTGAACCTTCAATCTCCCCCGAATACAAATTGATAATTGTCGATCATTGACTGTGTCTTTCACTTCCTTGGGGAGTCCGGAAACACTGTCAACTATCACTGTTTCTGAACAGATTAACACAATGTGAAATAGAACACTTTAAGCAAAAGCAGGGTTATCACAAAGTCTCGGCGAATCACCACGAGCTGATACTGAAATAGGGTTGAAGGATAGGAAGCAGAGGATGAACCTTCTTTCTGCACAGTTCCTGGGCTGTCACCTGATTGTTCTGAAGCTAAAGGCACTTAACTTGAAGTTGCTCAATTCCACACAGAAGGCACAACGACGCGATGAACACGGCGGAAGGTATCAGAAGACTCGGTTTTGCACGAACGCGGCGATAACTCGGACGAATTTCGAGGTTTTCTTCAACATCTCTCTGACATTTCTTCAATTTTTCAGAACTCCATCCGTCACAACCTCTCCCTCCACAACAGATTCATGAGGGTGCAGAACGAGGGCACGGGCAAGTCGTCGTGGTGGATGATCAACCCGGACGCGAAGCCCGGAAAGTCGGTGAGAAGGAGGGCGGCCTCGATGGAGACCAGCAAGTTCGAGAAGAGGAGAGGCAGGGTGAAAAAGAAGGTGGAGATGTTGAGGAACGGGGTCTTGCACGATACCACTCCCAGTCCCAGTTCGTCCATCTCGGAGGGTTTGGATAAGTTCCCGGATTCGCCGATTCACGGGTGAGTCGAGTCGCGTATTTTGAGGTTGTCCCAAAAAAAATTGTATTTTTTACATGGTTGAATAATGTACAAGTATTTGGATTAGAGTAATTATTATGATTTAACTCCAATACGAGTATGGTAGTTTTATTCTTACTCTCTTTTAGGTTATTCGTATTGATGATCTTGTGTTTTTTTCTTAGAAACTCGAATATATGATTAATTTTCCAAGAGAAACCTGGAGGTTGTGTACAGGGTATACAGGGAAGGTCGTACTGAATATTGAAGGAAGTTATTATTCAGGTCAATTCTGATAGATTTGGTTTTATAATATGGTGTCCGAAACTCAACCGTTATGGAGATATTGAGTTTTGAAGTTTTTTTTTAAATCCCCTATTTTTAGGCTTTTTTATCGATTTTTTTCGGATTAGAGCTTCAAGAGGCCGTTTTTTTGATGTGTCTAGTTAAAGGGCATGTCTATTATCAAAAATTATCAACATAAATAGAACCTACTACTAACAGCTGAATAAGACTGCTCGAAGAAGGTTAGAATTGAAGAATTTTCACTGAGTGTTTTTGAATTTGAAGCGCTTTTTTTGATAAAAACTTCATGGAACTTATTCTGCAAAAAAGTTTAAAAACTTCTACGTCTCTTCAGCTTTTCAAAAAGGTATAACATTTGCTTAAATAGGCAGAACATTGACCAAATGACAGTTAAGGTAGTTGCGGCGGCCATGTCGAACATGAATTATAAAAATATTGCTCTGTTTTTCTCTGTTTTATTTACGTATTTTAGCTATTTTTTGTTTTCGGGAGACAAAAAACATACAGTATCAGGTATGTCATTTTAAATCTTGGCGTATAGTCTGCTCATGCGATTCTTTCGTGGTAGATGTGTTATCTGTAATTTTCTGTTAAAACGCGAATTGGCTTGGATTTTTGGACTATTGCATCTTTCTACTGTGTGACGTGGCTTGTGACTGGACTTCGATTTGTATTGTGAACATGGCAACATATACTAACGAGGAATATGCTGACATCCTAATGTGTTATAGGCTTTCCGAAGGAGTGTAGTGACGTGCACGCAATAAATACTTGCGACGGTATCCTACTCGTCGAGTACCTGATAGAGTTTTTGACAGAGTTCATCTAAGAATACGAGAAACTTGGTCTGATCTATTACGATTAACTGACATGGGAATACCACGTATTCTTGATGACGACGGCGACTAAGCAAATGAAATGCTTCGAAGCCGACCCAACCACGTCAACAAAAAATGTTATCGCTCGACGGCTTGGTATTTCCCAGTGGAAAGTCTGGTTCGTAATGCACACTCCTGGCCAATACCCTTACCATTAGACTCCAGTGCTAGTAACAGAAGAAGGGGATCCATTGGACGAACTAGACTTCTGGTGATTTAAGCTCAATGCCGATATTGAAGATCCGGTCTTTTTTCCTAAAGCGCAAGATGACCCAAAGAAAAACAAGTGCGAGGAGGAGATTCAGTCTGAATGTGTGGATGGCCATAATATCAAATTACTCGTGAGGGCCATATTTCCTGCCTATTTTTGCTACTTTTACCTCAAATTAAAAATGTACCCTCTACTACCTCAACTGTTATTTGGTCAATGTTCTGCCTATTTAATTGAACGTGTTATACCTTTTTGAATAGCTAAGGAGACGTAAAAGTTTTCAAACTTATTTGCAGAATATGTTCCATGGAGTTTTTTTCGAAAAAAGCGCTTCAAAGTTGAAAACGCTTAGTGAAAATTCTTTGATTCCAACCTTTGTCGAGCTGTCTTATTGAGCTGTTAGTGGTAGGTTCAGTTTCTGCTATTCATTTCTATTAATTGGCATGCCCTCCAACTATATAAATCGAAGAAATGGCCCCCAGAAGATCCAATCGAAAAAAATTGTTAAAAAAGCTAAAAAATAAAGGATTCTTCAAAAAATCTTCAAAACTCAATATCTTCGTAACGGTTAAGTTTCGGACACTAAATTATAGAATCAAATCCATCAGAAATGACCCTCAATATTCAGTACGACTTTCCCTGTAACCCTGTATAACAAAAATTCCTTCAGTCTACTCAAAATCAATAATTCCTAGGATGACCATCGGATAAGCTACGCTGTACTGATATTTAGCCGAAACCTGTCTGCAGCTGCTTTCTGCTGGTACTCCTATTATTCTTTTTAAAATCATATTATAACTGATAATCAACACGAGATCATCAAGGGTAGTTTCAGTAGGTACTTAGGAGTTCAAATCTCGTCATATCGAAAGTTACAAATCACGACATTCCCCAGAGTAAGAATAAGGCATTACTCAGAAAGCGAAGTAGTACCGCTAAGGATACAAGCAATTGAAAACCGCTTTTTTGCCGGTAGTGGCTTCCAACAAAGCCCCGACTTCAGACCAAGAGCATCGTCCAACACGTCCTCCTGCGGAAGGCTGTCCCCAATACCTTCGGTCGCCGAATTGGAGTCGGAATGGGAGTCCCCCAGGTACAGCAGCAACTACAGTCCGGAATTGGCCGGGAACTACTCGCCCGACACGTTGGCTGGTAATCTCCAGCAAGGGATGAAACTAGACTCGGACTATCTAGGGTAAGTCGAAACTTTTTTTGAATTGTCTAGTTCACTCCAGATCCAAATTTTGCAGATACCTAAACGGCCACACACCACCACAGCAGCCACCACCGCCACCCCCGTACACAGCACCCTTCGATAACTTCCCAGGGAGGACCTTGCACGCCACATCACCCTACGGAGTCACGCAATGTCCAATCCACAGGACACAGAACTGCGTGTGCATGTCGATCAAAGTGGAGGTAAGAATTCGTTATAATTCATCTGACTGTCACCAGGGCATCCCTGAGATGACTTAATCGAAACGTTCAAGTAGAAAGGGCCTCAAGTAAGGAGGAGAAAATACAACTACAAATAACTGGGGGACCCAGAGAAATTCTACTGGTAGTACATACCTTGTTATTACGTCCTAGCACTGTTGCGCCCATTATCAATAATAATGCGTATAAATTGTTCATAATGATGATAATTACCGGCTAGGACCAACGTAATTATAACACTGCCAAGCCCTCGGCAAAAAATAATTCAATTTCGAGATAGCAGAGTCTCTGAAATCCAGTCTGTGACATAAACTGCAGGAAATGCAGAACACTAAAATCGATCACCCTGTCGCAATCTGTCCCTAATTACTCGCTCGCTGAAGTTTGGCGAATTTACTCCGACATTTTTTCCGTTTCCAAGGAATAAATATCAAGTAGTCAACAAACTTTATCAATATTTAGTTCATTAACATTTCTGCTCTCGATAAACATTATAGATTGTGAAATATCTGGGCGGGTATTTTAATTACGATTTTTTTTCCATGGAAATTAAGCGAGTTGAGCGTTTTATACGGAAGCTTATGGTAATTTCGGTGTGTTGGGAAGTTATCTCCCAATCTTTATCCGAACGAGACGCCAAGAAGTAGGACTAGATCTGGCAGAATTCGATTATTATAGAGTTTCATGTTTAATTCAGAGGCTCATTATGAGCGGTATCATAATTTTCAGTTAAATGTTTTACCAGAAGGGGTGCCTAAAAAACATTTGAAACTTTAATTAATTTAAGGCTGATACTGAAATAGGGTGTAAGAATAGGAAGCAGAGGATGGACCTGCTTTCTGCACAGTTTCGGGGCAATCACCTAGTTTTAGAGAAGCTAAAAGGCACTTTACTCAAAGTTGCTCAATATCAGAAGATACAATGCTGCGATAAAAACGCGGCGGTTAAAGGATCAGACGACTCAGTTTTGCACGAATATGCGGCGATTTTTCACAGAAGACGAATAACTCGGCGTCAATTTAGAAGATTTCTATTTTTCCACGACGAGACTTGACTCTGTCAATGACTTACGAATAAATAACGAATTTTTGACAGTGAAGTCACGGTGCTTCACGACGTGAAAATCTTCCCAAAGTATTTTGTTTTCTTTAAATGCGCCTCTGCAAGATTCATTGTAGCTCTTCTTCAGCATAAGTCTCAGTACCATTTTTTGCAAGATGAAGATTTTTTCAGTATTGTAGCTTCAATATATCATTCTCCATTAAAATTCTCCGACATTCGAGATCCACACTTATCCTGAAAATTTCAAGTCCCTAGGCCTTTCCGTTCAAAAGTTATGATTTTCTATGGTTCTGGTCATGCTATCTGGACCAAATTTTGCATGTAGCTTGGACGGACGGAAAGAATCGAATATTCCGACGGATTCTTCATCAGTGAGTCGAACTTTGTCGATTAAGACCATTTTCGGCTCAAAATTAAAAATATTACGAAAAGCACTGCCGTGAAGTCAGGAGCTTTTGAGCGCTCGTACATCCACCTTGTAGGTAGATTCGCATTTTCCAGTTTTAGAAATCAATTGAAGGAATTTTCGACAGCTGTCAAAAAAATTCTGAAACTTAGGCAAAACTCCAGACTTCGTGTCAGTGCTTCAGCTGATCAATTTTTTTTCGATAATTCGCTAGAATTTTCTACGGTATCTATGGTCTTGGTTCGATCTGGACAAAATTCCGCACGTAGTTTGAATACATTATTCCTCAGCTAGGTGCAAAATTTCATTCCAATCCAATCAGTAGTTTCGAAACTATCAGGAAAAAAATATTTTGAACGGCCATATTTACGGAACCCCTGGTCTTATTTTGCTCATTGATGAACGTGACCGCGATATTCGCGATCCGTACCCACCCTGAAAATTTCAAGTTCCTAGGCCTTTCTGTTCAAAAGGTACAATTTTCTCTGGTTTCTATGGTTCTGGTCATGCGATCTGGACAAAATGTTGCTTTAATGTATCATTCTCGATTAAAATACAAAATTTCATTTCGATCGGATCCGTTGTTTCGAAATTATCGAGAAAACAAAATTTCAAACGGCCGTATTTACGGAACTCCTAGTATAATTCTGCTCATTAATAAACGTGAACGCGAAATTTCAGATCCACACCTATCCTAAAAATTTCAAGTCCCTAGGCCTTTCCGCTCGAAAGTTATGATTTTCTATGGTTTCTATGGTTCTGGTCATGTGATCTGGAGAAATGTATCTTGAATATATCATTCTCCATTAGTATACGAAACTTTATCACGATCGAATCTGTAGTTTTGAAATTATCAAGAAAACTAAATTTCAAACGACCATATTCAGGGAACCCCTAGTATAATTTCGCTCATAGATGAACGTGATCACGACATTTGAGATCCACACCTATCCTGAAAATTTCAAGTCTCCAGGCGTTTCCGTTCAAAAGTTACAATTTTCTATGGTTTCTATGGTTCTGGTCATGCGATCTGGACAAAATTTCATATTTAGCTTGAACACCTCATTCTCCATTTGAGTGCAACATTTCATCTCGATCAAATCTGTAGTTTTCAAGTTATCAGGGGAACAAAATTTTGAACGGCCATATTTACGGAACCCCTGGTGGAATTTGGCCCTTTAACGAACCTAACCGACGCATTCGGAAACTGAACCCACACTGAAAGTTTCAAGTCTCTAGGTTGTTCCGTTCGAGAGTTATCGTGATTGCGGACGGACGGACAGACTCGAATTTTCCGACGGATTCGTCATCAGTGAGTCGAACTCTATCGATTGAGACCATTTTCGGCTCAAAATTCGAAAAATACAGACATCGTGATGAAATTATATAGCCCACGTGTAAGTAGAACGAGCGCTCAAAAACGTGGGATAAAAATACAATCTTCGTTAATTAGAGAGTTTCAGCTGCGAATATCTCAGACACTGTTCAAGTAACAAGAAAATGTAACGAAAACAATCTTATAGAAAATTTCGAAAGCTTTTATTCTGTTTATACTAAGTTTTACTGTAAAACGCACTTTCCGGGAGATATGAACGAAGAACTATAAAATCGGACTTTCGCCCAA
The DNA here is from genome assembly GCA_963966015.1 of Aphidecta obliterata. Lineage (NCBI taxonomy): Eukaryota > Metazoa > Arthropoda > Insecta > Coleoptera > Coccinellidae > Aphidecta > Aphidecta obliterata. Next base: position 24,572,199 of record OZ014432.1, read on the forward strand.
TCACTCAAGCTCTAGTTGAGGGTCCCAAGACTACTCTGAATAATATCCGAAGAAAAAAATGCCTTTTTCCAAAATGTTTCAACAAACCCTGCAATGAAGTCACTGCTCCTTATTATCGGTAAAAAAGATTTTATTCCTTATTGAGGATAAAGGATAAAGATATGTTATGACAAAATTCCAAACTGACTTTTCACTCTGGATTATAAACGTGAGATTACCAGTTTCTTTTTCAGCGGATGTCGCCCACTGGAATGTCGCCTTCCTACCCCCACTCAGAACCCTCCCCAGACCCCCTAGGCAGCCAGTATATGCTCAACAGAAACATGCTGCCAAGGCCGCCCTCCCCAAGTCCACCCCTCACCCCCCAACCAACGCACACCGGCATCGCATCCACCATGATGGGTCAGCTCATGGGAGCACTGAACCAGAATCAATTGGACGACCTCAGCATCATGGAACTTCATGGCAGTGAGTAGAAAAATAAGTTCGAAAAGTCGAAAATGTGTTCTTCATACTGTTCTTCCAGCAGGTTTCGATTGCAACGTGGAGGAGCTCATAAAGCACGAGTTGAACATGGACGGCAGCTTGGACTTCAACTTCCAGAACCAGCCCCAAGGGGGGCCCTTGGCCCCGGAAAGCCAGACAGGGTTACCAGCAGGTCAAGCGAACGGCCCGCCACCTTACTCCGCCACTGTGACGGCGGTGACGACGCCGTCCTGGGTGCATTAGCGATAAGTGGCGAAGAAGGTGAGTTTCCATTTTCCCCTTCAAGTAACAATTATTCTTAAAATAATTGTCTTATATGGTAAGCAATCTCAGTTACCCCAGAGATCATCAAAATCATCATTCAGATCTCAGCTTTCTTCAGAAGACTCAGCTGCCTTCTGATTACCATATGGGACACAATTATTCTTCAGAATGATTGTTTATTTCAAGTTATTATCTCTGATATTTCTCGGGAAAAGCTCTGGTCATTATCCGAAAGAACCTCCTGATCCTAATTCATCTCCGGAGATCGGTTCTGGAACCATCTTAGACCGATCAATATCTCACCCCCATCGTGGAAGAACCGCCAATCGAAGAAATCAACGCCGCCCCATTGGAAGAAATAAAAGGACGCGGAAAAAGTGCCGCCATATCCATATCAATAAAATTATATCGACTACGCGGACGACAGAACGACCCGATTTACATTCATATCGTCCCCGCCCGCCCCTAATTCCCACCTCCGGACCGTCGTGAATTTTTTTCCGAGACCCCCTAACGACCCCCAGCTCTTAGACGCTAGTCGGTAATCAAATTTCTATCGGGCGAAATTGAATATAAAATTTAAAGAGGCGACGATTTCGGGCATCCCTGATAAGTTGACAAGTGCCCCCGTCCCGATGCGCATAATTGAGCGGTGAAATGTGTGGCTGTTCAACTTGAACGACGGCGGTTGGCGGTTCGGGAATTATTAAAATCCGGAGGAATCCGCAGCCCCGAGGCCACCCCAAGTTGCGACATTCCGAGGTAGGCTGCCTTATTAGGGGAATACTATGCGAATGCGATCAGTCAAAACTATGAATCCAATATTAGGTTGAATTTTCGGGAACTTGGCAAGTCAAACAGCTATCAATAATAAATAAACGTTATCAAAAAGTTGATTTTTGGTTTGTGTTTGAAATCGCCTTCGAATACATAAACTCGAAGTAAAACCACATTAATTTGTATTTTTGCATTGGCAAATTAATCTTCACGATTCCAATGTACTTTGTAAATTAAACAGCTATCAATAAACAAAAGTTATTGAAACGTTGATTTTTAGTTTGTACTTGAAATCGCCCTCAATTACATACATAAACTCGAAGTAAAACCACATTTATTTGTATTTTTGCATTGGCAAATTAATCTTCACGATTCCAATGTACATTGTAAATTAAACAGCTATCAATAAACAAAAGTTATTGAAACGTTGATTTTTAGTTTGTACTCGAAATCGCCCCTAATTACATACATAAACTCTAAGTAAAACCACATAAATTAGTATTTGTGCATAAGCAATTAATCTTCACGATTCCAATATACTTTGTAAATTAAACAGCAATCAATGAACGAACGTTATTGAAACGTTGATATTTAGTTTGTGTTTGAAATCGCCTTTAAATACATAAAATCATATAAAAACCACATGAATTTGTATTTGTGCATTGGCAATTCATCTTCACGATTCCAATGTACTTTGTAAATTAAACACTAATCAATGAACAAACGTTATTGAAATGTTGATTTTCAGTTTGTACTTGAAATCGCCTTTTAATACTTACATAAACTCAAAGTAAAACCATATGAATTTGTATTTGTGCATTGGCAATTAATCTTCACGATTCCAATGTACTTTGTAAGTTAAAGAGCTATCAATAAACAAACGTTAGTGACAAGTTAATTTTTAGTTTGTACTCAAAATCGCCTTCAAATACCTACATGAACTCTAAGTAAAACCACATAAATTAGTATTTGTGCATTAGCAATTAATCTTCACGATTCCAATGTACTTTGTAAATTAAACGGCAATCAATAAACGAACGTTATTGAAACGTTGATATTTAGTTTGTGTTTGAAATCGCCTTTAAATACATAAAATCATATAAAAACCATATGAATTTGTATTTGTGCATTGGCAATTAATCTTCACGATTCCAATGTACTTTGTAAATTAAACACTAATCAATGAACAAACGTTATTGAAATGTTGATTTTCAGTTTGTACTTGAAATCGCCTTTAAATACTTACATAAACTCAAAGTAAAACCATATGAATTTGTATTTGTGCATTGGCAATTAATCTTCACGATTCCAATGTACTTTGTAAGTTAAAGAGCTATCAATAAACAAACGTTAGTGACACGTTAATTTTTAGTTTGTACTCAAAATCGCCTTCAAATACCTACATGAACTCTAAGTAAAACCACATAAATTAGTATTTGTGCATTAGCAATTAATCTTCACGATTCCAATGTACTTTGTTAATTAAACGGCAATCAATAAACGAACGTTATCGAAACGTTGATATTTATTTTGTGTTTGAACTCGCCTATAAATACATAAAATCATATAAAAAGCACATGAATTTGTATTTTTGCATTGGCAATTAATCTTCACGATTCCAATGTACTTTGTAAATTAAACGGCAATCAATAAACGAACGTTATTGAAACGTTGATATTTAGTTTGTGTTTGAAATCGCCTTTAAATACATAAAATCATATAAAAACCATATGAATTTGTATTTGTGCATTGGCAATTAATCTTCACGATTCCAATGTACTTTGTAAATTAAACACTAATCAATGAACAAACGTTATTGAAATGTTGATTTTCAGTTTGTACTTGAAATCGCCTTTAAATACTTACATAAACTCAAAGTAAAACCATATGAATTTGTATTTGTGCATTGGCAATTAATCTTCACGATTCCAATGTACTTTGTAAGTTAAAGAGCTATCAATAAACAAACGTTAGTGACACGTTAATTTTTAGTTTGTACTCAAAATCGCCTTCAAATACCTACATGAACTCTAAGTAAAACCACATAAATTAGTATTTGTGCATTAGCAATTAATCTTCACGATTCCAATGTACTTTGTAAATTAATCGGCAATCAATAAACGAACGTTATTGAAACGTTGATATTTAGTTTGTGTTTGAAATCGCCTTTAAATACATAAAATCATATAAAAACCATATGAATTTGTATTTGTGCATTGGCAATTAATCTTCACGATTCCAATGTACTTTGTAAATTAAACACTAATCAATGAACAAACGTTATTGAAATGTTTATTTTCAGTTTGTACTTGAAATCGCCTTTAAATACTTACATAAACTCAAAGTAAAACCATATGAATTTGTATTTGTGCATTGGCAATTAATCTTCACGATTCCAATGTACTTTGTAAGTTAAAGAGCTATCAATAAACAAACGTTAGTGACACGTTAATTTTTAGTTTGTACTCAAAATCGCCTTCAAATACCTACATGAACTCTAAGTAAAACCACATAAATTAGTATTTGTGCATTAGCAATTAATCTTCACGATTCCAATGTACTTTGTTAATTAAACGGCAATCAATAAACGAACGTTATCGAAACGTTGATATTTATTTTGTGTTTGAACTCGCCTATAAATACATAAAATCATATAAAAAGCACATGAATTTGTATTTTTGCATTGGCAATTAATCTTCACGATTCCAATGTACTTTGTAAATTAAACGGCAATCAATAAACGAACGTTATTGAAACGTTGATATTTAGTTTGTGTTTGAAATCGCCTTTAAATACATAAAATCATATAAAAACCATATGAATTTGTATTTGTGCATTGGCAATTAATCTTCACGATTCCAATGTACTTTGTAAATTAAACACTAATCAATGAACAAACGTTATTGAAATGTTGATTTTCAGTTTGTACTTGAAATCGCCTTTAAATACTTACATAAACTCAAAGTAAAACCATATGAATTTGTATTTGTGCATTGGCAATTAATCTTCACGATTCCAATGTACTTTGTAAGTTAAAGAGCTATCAATAAACAAACGTTAGTGACACGTTAATTTTTAGTTTGTACTCAAAATCGCCTTCAAATACCTACATGAACTCTAAGTAAAACCACATAAATTAGTATTTGTGCATTAGCAATTAATCTTCACGATTCCAATGTACTTTGTAAATTAAACGGCAATCAATAAACGAACGTTATTGAAACGTTGATATTTATTTTGTGTTTGAACTCGCCTATAAATACATAAAATCATATAAAAAGCACATGAATTTGTATTTTTGCATTGGCAATTAATCTTCACGATTCCAATGTACTTTGTAAATTGAACAGCTATCAATGAACAAACGTTATTGAAATGTTGATTTTTAGTTTGTACTCGAAATCGCCTTTGAATACTTAAATAAACTCAAAGTAAACCATATGAATTTGTATTTGTGCATTGGCAATTAATCTTCACGATTCCAATGTACTTTGTAAATTAAAGAGCTATCAATAAACAAACGTTATTGAAACGTTAATTTCTAGTTTGTACTCAAAATCGCCTTTAAATACCTACATGAACTCTAAGTAAAACCACATGAATTAGTATTTGTGCATTGGCAATAAATCTTCATGATTCCAATGTACTTCGTAAATTAAACAGCAATCAATAAACGAACGTTATTGAAACATTGATATTTAGTTTGTGTTTGAAATCCCCTTTAAACACATAAAATCAAACTAAAACCACATGAATTAGTATTTGTGAATTGGCAATTAATCTTCACGATTCCAATGTACTTTGTGAATTAAACAGCTATCCATAAACAAACGTTATTTGAACGTTCATTCTTAGATTGTTTTCGAAATCACCTTTGAATACATAAACTCTGAGTAAAACCACATGAATTAGTATTTGTGAATTGGCAATTAATCTTCACGATTCCAATGTTCTTTATGAATTAAACAGCTATCCATAAACAAACGTTATTTAAACGTTCATTTTTAGATTGTATTCGAAATCACCTTTAAATACATAAACTCTGAATAAAACCACAAGAATTTGTATTTGTGCATTGGCAATTAATCTTCAAGACTCCAATTTACTTTGTAAATTAAACTGCTATCAATAAACAAACTTAATCTGATCGTTGATTTTCAGTTTGTATTTGAAATTGCCTTCAAGTATATAAACTCAAGGAAAAACCACATAAATTTGTATTTGTGCATTGGCAATTAATCTTCACGATTCCAATGTACTTTGTAAATTAAACAGCTATCAAACGTTATTAAAACGTTGATTTTCATTTTTTATTCGAAATCGCCTTCAAATACATATACTCAAAGTAAAACCACATGAATTTATATTTGTGCATTGGCAATCGATCTTCACGATTCCAATGTACTTTGTAAATTAAATAGCAATCAATAAACGAACGTTATTGAAACGTTGATATTTAGTTTGTGTTTGAAATCGCCTTCGAATATAGAAACTCAAAGTAAAACCACATGAATTCGTATTTGTGCATTGGCAATTAATCTCATTTCAATGTACTTTGTAAATTAAACTGCTATCAATAAATGAACGTAATTGAAACGTTGATTTTTAGTTTGTGATTGAAATCGTCTTTGAATACATAAACTCGAAGTGAAACCACATGAATTTGTATTTGTTCATCGGCAATATATCTCTACGATTCCAAAGTACTTTGTAAATTAAACAGGTCTCAATAAACCGAACGTTATAGAATCGTTGATATTCAGTTTGTATTCGAAATCGCCTTTAAATACATAAACTCAAAGTAAAACACCGTGAATTTGTATTAGTGCGTAGGCAATTAATCTTCACGATTCCAATGTACTTTGTGAATTGAACAGCTATCAATAAACAAACCTTATTTAAACGTTTATCCTTAGTTTGTGTTTGAAATCGTACTTTGAATACAGAAACTCGAAGTAAAACCACATGAATTTGTATTTGTGCATTGGCAATGAAACTCCACGATTCCAAAGTACTTTGTAAATTAAACAGGTCTCAATAAACCGAACGTTATTTAAACGTTCATTTCTAGATTGTATTCGAAACACCTTTAAATACATAAACTCTGAGTAAAACCACAAGAATTTGTATTTGTGCATTGGCGATTAATCTTCAAGACTCCAATTAACTTTTTTATTTATCAATAAACAAACGTAATCTAAACGTTGATTTTCAGTTTGTATTTGAAATCGCCTTCAAATATATAAACTCTGAGTAAAACCACATGAATTTGTCTTCGTGCATTGGCAATGAATCTTCACGATTCCAATGTACTTTGTAAACTAAACAGCTATCAATAAACAAACGTAATTAAAACATTGATTCTTAGTTTGTATTTGAAATCGCCTTTATATACATGAATTCTGAGTAAAACCACATGAATTTGTATTTGTGCATTGGCAATTAATCTACACGATTCCAATGTTCTTTGTAAATTAAACAGCTTTCAATAAGCGAACGTTATTGAAACCTTTATTTTTGGTTTGTTGTATTTGAATATATTAACACATTATGAATTTTTATTTAGGCTATAGTTTTTGATTTTCACCTTACTCAAGAAGTGTGGAAGAAATCAAGTGTGGTGAGCTCAGAAGCAACGTAAAAACAACTATCGGGTTTGACTCTAAGAATCTAAGAATCAAACCTCTTCGGAGTTGAAGCGTTCCCTTCATCTGAGTAATTTATAATTGGGCCTTTGTGTAAGTTCGTCTATCAAATTATATGCTCCATCGTCGACATCCACGAGGATGAAAAAATTCAAAGAACAAGGTCCTCCTCGAAAAAATGAGCAAGAGAATAAATATTCCGCCCCACCCGGAAAGCGATTATTCATTATATGCACCCCATTTATCCAATTGATGTTAACTTCAAGAGTCAGGCCATCTCGCTCACGCTCCGTCGCCTCGGAAAGAAAATTTAATTTTTTAACGAGGCCGTCAAGGGTAAAATCGCTGCTACCAATGTGGCCATTATAAATGCTAATGACATCAGGAGATTTATTGTGGTTACCAAGTCGTCTGTCTCCCGGGAGATGTGTTGGGGGTTTTAATAATTTTCGCCTCATTTCGGAGACCCGCAGTTTTATCGTCTTGAGGAGGATAGAAGAGGGGATTTTATTGAATTAGGCAGGTTTTTGCATACGGAAGTTTTTCAGGATAGGGAATAGAAAAAATGAAAATTTTCCCCAACCTTACGAAATTTGGCCGAAGCTACCTGAAATAGACGAAAATCCCGCTCGAAGACGCCCCTGGTGCCGATCACCCCATTTTTTATCCCGCCACCGTCGGGTTGTTAACTCCCGGACCACAGACGCGTTGAGGCCGCTTCTGGCGCCGCCGAATCAAACTGGAATCATGCAAATTGGCCATTTTTAATTCTTCGGAGTCACCCTCGCGGCAGAATCGCGCTGACACGGGCAACCGACGTCGTGCCGTGGGTGATGGATGTCGCAGCCATCCCGACGCCGCCGTCGATTTGTTTCGCGCACATCTCTAACCGAGATTAATGTCCGAATTTTCGAAATCCGCAGGGGTAGGGGCGCATACCGTCGGACGGGGGTGTCGCGGAATTTTCTACGACCTACGAGGGGTCGGTTTGGATGTCTGGTTTATTCGGGTGGAAGAGGAATTCCGTCGTTTTGGGGGGAAGTCGATGAGGTTACTGGGATTTTTATGGTAAAATCTACCCTTCGAGGTTGCTTTTTCACTTTTTTACTTGGTGTTAATCGAAAATAATTGTCATGCTACATACATATCTGCATTGAATGTTGAGTTCAATGACTACTGCAAAAAAATTTTTGCAAAGTCAAGAATTTACGCTGAATAACTATCACCAAAGAGAATGTAATTATAAACAAAAAATTGCCAGAGAAGAAGCAAAGTCAAGTTGCTTTTTCACTTATTCACTTGGTGTTAATCGGAAAATAATTGTCATGCTACATACATATCTGCATTGGATGTTGAGTTCAATGACTACTGCAAAAAAAATTTATTTTTTGCAAAGTAAAAAATTTGAAAGAAAAAAAATATGATTCAGCTAAATAACTATAACGAAAGAAAATGTAATTATAAACATAAAATCGCCAAAGAAGAAGTCAAGTCAAGTTAGTTTTTCACTTTTTTACTTGGTGTTAATCGGAAATTAATGTTCATTCTACATACATATCTGCATTGGATGTTGAGTTCAATGACTACGGCAAAAAAAATTTTGCGAAGTAAAAAATTTGAAAATAAAGAAATATAATTAAGCTAAATAACTATCACGAAATAAAATGAAATTATAAACATTAAATCGCCAAAGAAGAAGTAAAGTCAAGATGCTTTTTCACTTTCTTACTTGGTGTTGATCGGAAAATAATTGTCATGCTACATACATATCTGCATTGGATGTTGAGTTCAATAACTACTGCAAAAAAATTTTTTGCAAAGTGAAAAATTTTAGGAATAAAGAAATATGATTAAGCTGAATAACTATCACCAAAGAAAATGTAATTATAAACATAAAATCGCCAAAGAAGAAGTAAAGTCAAGATTCTTTTTCCACTTTTTTACTTGGTGTTAATTGAAAAATAATTGTCGTGCTAGATACATATCTGCATTGGATGTTGAGTTCAATAAATACAGCAAAAAAATTTTTATCAAGGTAATAAATATTATATATAATATAATATATAATAATAATATATAATAATAATAACTATTACCTAAGAAAATGTAATTATAAACATAAAATCGCTAGAGAAGTAGTCGAGTCAAGTTGTTTTTCCACTTTTTTACTTGGTGTTAAGGGAGAATAATTGTAATGGTACATACATTTCTGCATTAGATGTTTAGTTCAATAACTACTGCAAAAAAATTTTCTTGCAAATTAAAAAAATTCAAGAAAAAAGAAATATGATTAAGCTAAATAACTATCACGAAAGAAAATGTAATTATAAACATAAAATCGCCAAAGAAGAAGTCAAGTCAAGTTGCTTTCTCACTTTTTTACTTGGTGTTAATTGGAAAATAATTGTCGTGCTAGATACATATCTGTATTGGATGTTGAGTTCAATAACTACAGCAAAAAAAATTTTAGCAAGGTAAAAAATTTGAGAAAGAAGAAATATAATTAAGCTTAATAACTATTACCTAAGAAAATGTAATTATAAACATAAAATCGCCAAAGAAGTAGTCGAGTCAAGTTGCTTTTTCGCTTTTTTACTTGGTGTTAAGGGAAAATAATTGTCATACTACATACATTTCTGCATTAGATGTTCAATTCAATAATTACTGCAAAAAAATTTTCTTGCAAATTAAAAAAATTCAGGAAAAAAGAAATATGATTAAGCTAAATAACTATCACGAAAGAGAATGTAATTATAAACATAAAATCGCCAAAGAAGAAGTCAAGTCAAGTTGCTTTCTCACTTTTTTACTTGGTGTTAATCTCAAAATAAATGTCATGCTACATACATATCTGCATTGGATGTTGAGTTCAGTAACTACTGCAAAAAAATTTCTTTGCAAATCAAAATATTTGAAAAAAAAAAGAAATATTATTAAGCTAAATAATTATCACCAAATAAAATGTGATTATAAACATGAAATCGCCAAAGAAGTCAAGTCAAGTAGCTTTTTCACTGCTTTACTTGGTGTTAATCGGAAAATAATTGCTACATACATATCTGCATTGGATGTTGAGTTCAATGACTATCGCAAAAAAATTGTTTGCAAAGTAAAGAATTTGATGAAAAAATAAATATGATTAAGCTAACTATCATGAAAGAAAATGTAATTATAAACATAAAATCGCCAAAGAAGAAGTCAAGTTAAGTTGCTTTTTCACTTTTTTAATTGGTGTTAATCGGAAAAAAACCACTGCAAAAACATTTTTTGCAAAGTAAAAAATTTGGAATAAAAGAAATATGATTAAACTAAATAACTATCACGAAAATAATGTAATTATAATCATAAAATCGCCAAAGAAGAAGTCAAGTGGCTTTTTCACTTTTTTACTTGTTGTTAATCAGAAAATAATTGTCACGCTACATACATATCTGCATTAGATGTTGAGTTCAATGAAAACTGCAAAAAAATTTTTTGCAAAGTAAAAATTTTGAAAAAAAAAAGAACATGAATAAGCTAAATTACTATCACGAAAAAAAATGTAATTATAAACATAAAATCGCCAAAGAAGAAGTCAAGAAGTTAAGTTGCTTTTCACTTTTCTACTTTGTGTTAATCGGAAAATAATTGTCATGCTACATACATATCTGCATTGGATGTTGAGTTCAATGACAATTGCAAAAAAAATTTTCGCAAAGTGAAAAATTTTAAAAAGAAAAGAAATATAATTAAGCTAATAACTATCACCAGAGAAAATGTAATAATAAACAAAAAATCGCCAAAGAAGAAGTAAACTCAAGTTGCTTTTTCACTTGGTGTTAATCGGAAAATAATTGTCATACTAATACATATCTGCATTAGATGTTGAGTTCAATGACTACTGCAAAAAAAAATTTTGCAAAGTAAAAAATTTGAAAAAAAAAGAGATATGATCAAGCTGAATGACTATCACCAAAGGAAATGTAATTATAAACATAAAATCGCCAAAGAAGAAGTCAAGTCAAGTTGCCTTTTCACTTTTTTACTCGGTGTTAATCGGAAAATTATTGTCATGCTTCATACATATCTGCATTGGATGTTGAGTTCGATGACTACTGCGAAAAAAAATTTTTCAAAGTAAAAAATTTTAAATAAAAGAAATATGATTAAGCTAAATAACTTTCACGAAAGAAAATGTAAATATAGACATAAAATCGCCAAAGAATAAGTCAAGTTGATATTTCTTTTTGAATTCTCAATATAGAAAAATTTAAGTGACGAGTTTTTCTCAGAAGTCCGTCGGACTTTTTACACCCGAAAACAACACTTCAGTGAAGTTTATTTTTCAGACTTTTTGCGATGTAAAGAAATACCACACTTGAAATTTGACGAATGAGACAACAAAATTATGAGGAAAGGGTGCTGAAAGCTCATGAAAATTCTACAATACAATCGAGAAAACAGCATCTCATTCGTCACCCTAATTTCCCGTACAATTCGAAGAAATTGTTGCAAGATAATCCCCGGTTTGTTGGGTCGATGGTCTCTTGTGCAATACCGTGGGAGAACCGCCAAACGTCTCGAAAGAAAGGGGGGCGGACTCTCCCCCGAAGTGCTGAGCAATGTTTTGACGTGCAGATTTCCAGCAAGTCATCGCTGGAAGGCGAAAGATATGCGCGCATTGTGATGGTTACTCATGAAGAATCGTTACGATATGGGGGAGTGGATGTTTTTTTTTTGTCGGTTTATTATTTTCGACGATAAACCACCCCCGGGATATTCGTAGGATGTGAAATGTAAAATCGAATGGAAATAATCCGCCCTATCGACCAAATTGCAGAGAATAAAATGATAAAAAAAAATTTATTTTTAATTCCACATTTCATTCCATCATCATGTTCGCTGTACATGTTTGTTTTGTTTGGATTTTCCAAGGAAATTAGTTCAGATATTGAGCGGAGTGTGAAGATCTCGAGTGAAAATAATAATGTTAAATTATCAGCATTTCTTCTTCGGCGGTGGCGGAGTTGAACCAGCTGAACTCGTGCAAAACACGATTGGTAAATACGAATCTGCCGTACGTGATCGGTTCCGATGAGGGGGTTTTCCTTATGTCCATGATCTGATTTTTTCGCGGACTTCGTTCGAATGAACCCTCTTTTTATGGACTGGCCAAGGATGCGTAGGAGGGCTTAAAGGCTGTCCGCAAATTTGATCACGACACGTAGCTATTGCCAAGATAAATTTGCAAAATATTCAAGTACAATTTAAATCAAATTCGGGAATTAGAAAAAATGTAGATAAATTAATAGCAAGCCAACAAAACAATTCGTGTATCCCAGAGACCAACAAATTTATCATTTGCACCTGTAGACCGGTTTCGATCCATATCAGATCTCGTCGGTACAGTTAGCAAAATGACAAATTCGATGTGAAGAACAGAAAACCTTTGGAACATGAGGCAACGTGGATCAGAGAAAATTGACCAAATCACGCCACCTGTCCGCTCCAAAAGCAACTGTCTCAAATATCTGTAGATCAGGTCATAAAGGACCTTTTCAATCAAATTTTTCCTCTCCTTAGTTTGAACTTTAAGAATTATACCGTTCAGGAAAAATCTCCTAATAAAAGTTGGAAGGGAATATACAAATTTGCGAAAAAATCCAGCACTTTATTTACTTGCTGGAATGCATATGGCACCGTGATTCATGGCAGATTTTCTAACAGTGTCGTATTAAGATGATGATGCCCAAGATTTTCTGCAATTTTTTCAAGTTGAATATTTTATATGATCAACTTCCGGCGAAATGATCATTATTTTTAATGATTTCTAGCACCTGTCAAAAAATACCCTAACCTTAAAAAACACCCAGTAGTTCAACTATCGAACCCTGTGGCGTCGATGAGCACCCTGGTTCATATGTTGAGATTATGAGATTTAATAACTTGAAGCTGAATTCGTGCAGACTCAGCTTTCTCAACATGTTAAAAATGTGTAAAAACTTCAGAACAGTGGTCTGATGCGAAAATGTCGCCTCAAATATCGAATTCGTGAAGCGTACAATAACGTTGAAATTAGCGATCTCTGACTATGGCCACTTTCGCTAGGATACCTAATGTTTGTTGAATTGGATGAGCTAATAACAAACGGGCTGCTGGAAAAGCCGAACCGACGTGCAACAAGTGGAATCCGAATCTTCTCTCGCCTCGTCCAAATTGTATTGTTTTGTCCTTCGCCCCTCTGTTTGTGCAGAAGCGAGAGGCCGAGAGTCATGAGTGGCGCGTTAAAAACCCGAAAACACTTGTTACGACGCCTTTTTTCGCTTTTGAATAAAATATAAACAACGCTGCCCCGATGGCGTGCATGTTTACAATCTTTCGCTCCGCCGAGTCGGCGAGGAATTTATTGGCAACGTGTGGAGCCTCCGGATTTTTTCGCGACTCTGAACCACTGCCAGTGTTTCAAGGCTATATAAGGTGATTTCTTTGGGTTGTTTCCTCATTTCGGCGAATACAGACCGAGGCCACAAAACCCATCCCTCACCCTGTCGCGAATCCGACCCCGGATTCGCGCGAAACCCCCAGCATTAAAAATCACCGTCGCGACGACCTGAGCCTCGATAAATCGCGCGTCGAACTGTAATGGCAACAATCGAAGGACCTTCGCGCGATAAATGACAAACGGTTTCGGATTCTAACGACGTCATCCGGGAATTCGTACCCCGTCGGTCGATCGTAATTGATTGCCTCGCATTGTGTCCGCGCGGGCGAACGACGCGCGCGACGCTTTCAATCGGATATTCTTCCGACGTCTATCCCCGGCAATCGAGAAGGGAGGGCTTGTTAGCGGGATCGTAACGGGTCTTGGCGTATAGAAAGTTGCGATTATCGCTTGTGCCTTCTAGGAAAGCGCGTCGTATCAATTTTTTGTTATAATATCCTGCAGAAGAGCATCTATGATGTGTTGGTTGGATTTGTTGGAGTCTCCGCGAAGCTCAGCTCGTATTTATTCTGTGAGTTTCCTTCGAGGGTAGGAAAAGTCTAGATCCTTTCCCGCCATTCCAATTATAGTGGTTGTTTACCCTCTGCCATCGGCGGAGTATTCCCTAAAATTTCCCTGCCTGAGTGTATCGGGATAGTTTCATCTATCCTATCATCAAATGCCATAAGAAAATTATAAAACCAATTGCGAGACTAACCTTATGTCTGCGACAAGCGTGGAATAGGTGAAGGTATGACGAGTGTGGGACATGTGGAGGTGCGACAAGAGTTGGCCTTTATGATGGCGATCCCGAATCAAATATAATGTTATATAACGTTTCATTAGTATCTTGAAAATATCTCGAACATGACAATTATATTTACTCGACAATGGGCTACCAAGGAACAATCCCACCTTTCAGTATCTCCATCGTTCCACAACGATGCGCTCAAACCATCGAATTCAATTCCAGCGGTTCGAATTGTCAAAATAATATTGCAGAACTTGATGAATTACGCTCAAAGTAGTCGAAACACTGATTGGATCGTTGGGAGCGACAGCGGGACTATTTTCTGATTTTGCGTGACAATTCCGGTCGTTTAATTCCTCTAGAAATAACTAATTAGTTTGACATTAGTTGATGCAAGCAAACTGTAGTTCTTCATTTCAACAGGAAAATTATACTGTGACAGAAACCGGAATATGCGTGACTATTTACAGGAATTTCCTGTTTAATAAACATTGTACACTAAACTGAAACAGGAATTATTTACTTATAACGGCACTGTAGTATCGATTTAACAGAACTATCGTTCATATACAGAGTGTTCCTTAATTGAAGGTACAATAGAAATGGCGAGATTCCTTAAGTAGTTTCAAGAAAAAAAGTCCAATAAACATGGGACCGCAAACGTTTCGTTTTTGAGATACAAGGTGTTAAAGTTTTAATTTTTGAGCGCTCGTACTACTTACACGAGGGCTATTTCATTTCGTCACGATGTCTGTATTTTTAGCATTTTGAGCCGAAAATGGTCTCAATCGACTATGTTCGACTCAATGATGACGAATCCGTCGAAAAATTCGAGTCTGTCCGTCCGGCCGTCCCTCCGTAAGCACGATAACTCTCGAACGGAACAACCTACAGACTTGAAATTTTCAGTGTGGGTTCAGTTCCCGAATGCCTCGGTTAAGTTCGTTAATGGGCCAAATTCCACCAGGACTTCCGTAAATATGGCCGTTCAAAGTTTTGTTTCCCTAATTACTTGAAAACTACGGATTTGATCGAGATGAAATTCCGCACTCGAATGGAAAATGACGTGTTCAAGCTACATGAGAAATTTTGTCCAAATCGCATGACCAGAACCATAGAAACCATAGAAAATTGTAACTTTTGAACGGAAACGCCTAGGAACTTGAAATTTTCAGGATAGGTGTGGATCTCTAATGTCTTTATCACGTTTTTCTATGAGCCACATTATTCTAGGGGTTCCGTAAATATGGTCGTTTGAAATTTAGTTTTCTTGATAATTTCAAGATTCTATCGTGACGAAATTTTGGATACTAATGGAGAAATTTATATTCAAGCTAAATTCTTCCAGATCACATGACCAGAACCATAGAAACCATAGAAAATCATAACTTTCGAACGGAAAGGCCTAGAGATTTGAAATTTTCAGGATAGGTGTGGATCTGAAATGTCGCGTTCACGTTCATCAATGAGCAGAATTATACTAGGGGTTCCGTAAATACGGTCGTTTGAAATTTTGTTTTTTCGATAAATTCGAAACTACAGATTCGATCGAGATGAAATTTTGTATTTTAATCGAGAATGATATATTAAAGCAATATTTTGTCCAGATCGCATGACCAGAACCATAGAAACAATAGAAAATTGTAACTTTTGAACGGAAAGGCATGAAATTTGCAGGGTGGGTTTGGATCGCGAATATCGCGGTCACGCATCAATGAGCCAAATTATACTAGGGGTTCCGTAAATATGGCCGTTCAAAATATTATTTTCCTGATAGTTTCGAAACTACTGATCGGATTGAAATGAAATTATGCACCTAGCTGAGGAATAATGTATTCAAACTACCTGCGAAATTTTGTCCAGATCGCATCACCAAGACCATAGATACCGTAGAAAATTCTAGCGAATTATCGAAAAAAAAATTTATCAGCTGAAGCACTGACATGAAGTCTGGAGTTTCGCCTAAGTTTCAGATTTTTTTTGACAGCTGTCGAAAATTCCTTCAATTGATTTCTGAAACTGGAAAATGCGAATCTACCTACAAGGTGCATGTGCGAGCGCTCAAAAGTTCCTGCCTTCACGGCAGTGCTTTTCGTAATTTTTTTTTATAGTATCTACACTTCACAAGATATTCAACTGAAGAAGTTTAATTTAATGTGTCAAAACAAACAATGAATTAATTCACCTCAACTAACTAACTGAATTTCATGACAATTTGGATTTTTCTCAGGATTTCAAGAGAATCATTTAAAATTTTTTCCTTCAAATTGGTAGCAGATACAACAAAACTACAAGAGACCATTAAGTTTAGTATACAACAAAGCTGCTTTTTACATTTTTGAGCGCTCGTACTACTTACACGAGGGCTATATCATTTCGTCACGATGTCTGTATTTTTCGAATTTTGAGCCGAAAATGGTCTCAATCGACTATGTTCGACTCACTGATGACGAATCCGTCGGAAAATTCGAGTCTGTCCGTCCGTCCGTCCGGCCGTCCGTCCGTCAGCACGATAACTCTCGAACGGATCAACCTAGAGACTTGAAATTTTCAGTGTAGGTTCAGATCCCAAATGCCTCGGTTAAGTTCGTTAATGGGCAGAATTCCACCAGGGGTTCCGTAAATATGGCCGTTTGAAATTTTGTTGTCCTGATTACTTGAAAACTACAGATTTGATCGAGATGAAAATTTGCACTCAAATGGAAAATGAGGTGTTCAAGCTACGTGTGAAATTTCGTCCAGATCTCATGACCAAAACCATAGAAACCATAGAAAATTGTAACTTTTGAATGGAAACGCCTAGGGACTTGAAATTTTCAGGATAGGTGTGGATCTCGAATGTCGTGATCACGTTCATCTATGAGCAACATTATACAAGGAGTTCCGTAAATACGGTCGTTTGAAATTTCGTTTTCTCGATAAATTCGGAACTACGGATTCGATCGAGATGAAATTTTGTATTTTAATCGAGAATAATGTATTGAAGCAATATTTTGTCCAGATCGCATAACCAGAACCATAGAAACCATAGAATATTGTAACTTTTGCACGGAGAGGCCTAGGAACTTGAAATTTTCAGGGTGGGTTTGGATCGCGAATATGAAGTCGGGAGTTTCGCCTAAGTTTAAAATTTTATTTGAGAGCTGTCAAAAATTCCTTCAATTGATTTCCAAAACTGGAAAATGCGAATCTACCTACAAGGTGGATGTACGAGCGCTCAAAAGCTCCTGCCTTCACGGCAGTGCTTTTCGTAATTTTTTTTTTCAAATGAAGCGTAGCTCACCAAAAAAAAAGTTCTGGTGGAAAACAGGGGACAGTATTCCAGAAAAAATATCACCCTGTAGATTTGCTATCGAAATTGGCATGTCACATGGTGTAAACTCTCAATTGTGATATCTGCCAAATTTCAGTTGAATATCTTGTGAAGTGTAGACTATGAAAAAATCTTGGAAAAAATTCAAACCTTGACACTCTGTATTTCGAAAACGAACAGACATTCACTACATCCATGGCCTAACCAGGATTCGAACCCAGAACTCCGGCACCCTAGTCCACTCCGTAGTCAAGAAGGCTACCGAGTTGTCCTTGTAATGCATTCTGTCTAAAGAGGTGTCTGGAATCAAGGGAGAATTTATATTATATCAAATATATTTATTATAGAGATATCCAAAAATTATTCTGCCGGCTAAGAAAGACATTCGTAATACCAGTAATGAGAGACTCCATAATAAATATAAAGAAATTTTTTTCCCTGCGGAATTTTATTACGGAATTACTGTCTACAAATGCTTACACCTTTTCGGTCGCTTTTCAATCGATATTTTATTACTAACCACTTCAACCTTATGGTACAACACGGATTAAAATACTGTTAGCTAAACAAGATTTATTCCGGTAGAATAATTCGAATATCTGTGAGAAATACGGTTAGTCGTACAAATATTGTTATACTTACAAAAATATTATATTTTACTAGATATTCCTGTAACATTTACGGAAATATTCCTCTTGAAATGAAAGTACCTGATAACTGCTCTTTTCACCGTTTTCCTGTTCATATGTCCCAAGTTACTTCAAACGGAATCGGCCTGTTAGATTGTAAGGACAGATTGTTCTCAGAACGGTCTTTTTTTGTTGTACTAACAATAGTTGCGTTGGAACAACAGGAATTCATTCAACCGGAAATTCCCGGGATTCATTTTGGAGCGCTCGTAATACTTACTCGAGGGCTATATCATTTCGTCACGATGTCTGTATTTTTCGAATTTTGAGCTGAAAATGGTCTCAATCGACTATGTTCGACTCACTGATGACGAATCCGTCAAAAAATTCGAGTCTGTCCGTCCGTCCGGCCGTCCATATACACAATAACTCTCGAACGGAATGCCCTAGGAACTTGAAATTTTCAGGGTAGGTGCGAATCTCGAATGCGGCGGTTGAGTTCGTTATTGGGCGAAATTCGCCCAGGGGTTCTGTAAATATGGCCGCTCGAAATTTTGTTTTTCTGATTACTTCGAAACTACTGATTCCATCGAAATGAAATTTCGCACACAGATGGAGAATTACATGTTCAAGTTACATGCAAAATTTTGCTCAGCTCGCATAACCAGAACCATAGAAACCATCGAAAATTATAACTTTGTAATGGAAAGGCCTAGGGACTTAAAATTTTTTTTGGATCTCGAATGTTGCAGTCACGTTCATCAATGAGCAAAATTAGACTAGGGGTTCCGTAAATATGGCCGTTTGAAATTCAGTTTTCTTGATAATTTCAAAACTATGGATTTGATCCAGATCGCATGATCAGAACCACAGACACTATAGAAAATAATAACTTTCGAACGGAAAGGCCTAGGGACTTGAAATTTTCAGGATAGGTTCGGATTGCGAATTTCGTGGTTACGTTCATCAATGAGCAAAATTAGACTAGGGGTTCCGTAAATATAGCCGTTCAAACAATTTTTTTCCTGATAATTTCGAAACTACTTATTGGATTGGAATGAAATTTGCACATAGATAAAGAAAAATGTATTCAAACTACGTGGGAAATTTTGTCCAGATCGCATCACCGAGACCATAGATACCGTAGAAAATTCCATCAAATTATCGAAAAAAAAATTGGTCACCTAAAGCACTGACGTGAAGTCTGGATTTTCGCCTTGGTTTGAAATTTTCTTTGACAGCTGTCGAAATCTTTCCAATTGGTTTCTAAAACTGGAGAATGCGAATCTACCTACAAGGTGGATGAACGAGCGCTCGAAAGCTCCTGACGTGCTTTTCATCATTTTTTTCAGTGCATCGCTACAGTAAATACCCATGTAACTCATTCGCCATCGCAAATATAATAGCAAACAGAACTAAGAAAATTTCAATTTCCTTGCAAAGAATACTTAATAGTGCCGATGCAGCTGACCGTTTGCTTTTTGAAAAAAGGGTGATCGATCTGAGCAGTCCCACCTTCCGATATCCGGTTAGAATTGTCAAAATCATACCGCAGAACTTCATGAATTCGC
Source organism: Aphidecta obliterata (assembly GCA_963966015.1). Taxonomy (NCBI): domain Eukaryota; kingdom Metazoa; phylum Arthropoda; class Insecta; order Coleoptera; family Coccinellidae; genus Aphidecta; species Aphidecta obliterata. Next base: position 24,592,095 of record OZ014432.1, read on the forward strand.
CTCAAATGAGCCAACAGAACACGGAAACTTTCAATTTCCTCCGCGCGTCGCCTTTCGTCCGAAATCCCAGGACATCCCGACTGACATATCGCCCCCTCCCGAAGCCCCCCGGGGGGCCTCCCGTGAAAAACTCGGCTACAAATTAGAATCGCCCGATAGATTGATCGTCCGACGTCGAATTCAAAGGACCGGCCAGACGCGCCGATGTGATGAGCGATGACGCGGTCTCCCTCCCTTCCCCCGTTCCTTCGCCCCCATATATCTCAATCTCCCTCCCGCACATCTCTATATATCAATTTATCCGTCTTTCCTGGGTTTTATACTTCGGCATTAATCTTTGTAAGTGCTTCGCGGGACGTCCCCGCTTTATAAACTTCCGCCCGTATAAACAGACATCTCGATGTCGCGCGTTATGCAAATTCGTCATAAGTGTGTGTTCGATACGTTGGATTTCGCGTCCTGGAATCCGGCGGATTTATGCCGTTTTTTGGCAGAAAGATATTTGGAGATATGAGAGATGACGGGGGTGCATACTACGGCAATAAATCGGTATACTTGTTCGGTTTCGATTTTGCAACGTTCTATTTTCGCTTTGTGCATATGTCTGGAGGAAGGCGGCATCTAGACGACAAGTCGTCCGGTTCTTTGTACTTTCTGAAAGGAATAACACCTCGAAAATTGATAGATTATAGAATTCGCAGCTATCTGAAGAAAGATTAAATGGATTAATTCATCCAAAAGCTCCTCAGTTAATTCCAAATTTACAGCTGGGACACAAAGTAGCTTTTCCGTCAACCATAGAATAAAAGCTCACTTTAACGAACTCGAAATCATCCATTAATGACCCCTATTAATGCATGATTTCTTGTATTAATGCATGATTATCATGGCAACCGATTATAAAATATTCAGTCGGAGCATAGATGCATCTATGTCGGAGCACGATCGAGCTGTCAAATTTATTTATTCGCTTTCGATCTGATTTTATCCGTTACGCTACTACATAATGAATAACGAAGAAAATATCCCTTTGACACCGCCAGATGTGACAAAAACTGCTGATGCAGCAACTTTGAGTCTGCTTCCTGAAAAGAGCCACCATTTATATGAGAAAACCTATGCTGAATTCAGATCTTGGTGCAAGGACAAGAAGGTTCGGAACTCAACGGAAACGGTTTTGTTGGCATACTTTACGGGTATTGCAGAAAAGGGGCATCTAGCAAGTTTATGGCCAAAATATTCCTTGCTGAAATCAACACTAAATGTGAAAGACAATACTGATATAAGCAGATACCACAAACTGGTGATGTTTATTGAACGGAAAAGAGAGGGATATATCCAAAAAAAATCAAAACTTCTCGATAAAGAACATGTGAGAGAGTTCATAGCGAATGCTCCTGATAGTGTTTTCTTGATGTCGAAGGTAAAAATAAAACTCAATTGAATCGTTATTCCGACTTATCCTCATTATCTCGTTATAGTGGAATAACTATCATTGTTTGATTTGTAGGCTTTGATATTCGGAGTATCGGGTGCATTGAGAAAAGATGAATTGTTAAGGTTGCAGAGAAAGGATGTACAAGATATGGGATCGAAATTTTTGGTGACAGTGAATTCATCGAAAACACATTCGAACAGGAAAGTCACTGTGGTGGATAATGATGAGCATACACTTTCAAACATATTAAAGAGATCTGTATCCTTGAGGCCAGCTCAGACTCCACACGAAAGATTTTTCGTTTTTTATAAGAACTATAAATGCTCAACACAACCAGTTGGAATTAATACATTTTTTAAATTACTGTCAAACTTTTCGAGAAACACCTTTCTCCCTATCCAGACCCAGAACTTTTTTTCCCTTTGTCCTAATAGGTGATACAAATCCCGAAACGTTCCCTAGTTATTGCAAAGCATTTCACCGAAGCGCAAAAACAAATCGTGTGTCGGTAAATAAAACGATATCGGAGAACAAAGGGACAAACTTTCGAATATCTTTTGCGAACTTTCCAGATCGTCATCCGCTTATTGTTCGGCCAACTAGCCCACCCAATAAACCAATCTCCGGGAAGTTCAATTGTCGTTGGTTTCTATCGGTTGGATCAATTCGGAGAGGTGCAGTTTTTCCTCGAGGCAGGAAGACCGGGAGATTAATTTTTGACGGGGAGATGTATATCTGTTAGATCTTGATCCGAGTTCCATTCCTAGTTTAATGAGGAAAAGTTTTGATGGAGTCAGTAGAACAGTTTTTGATCGTGGAGAATATTTGTCATTGGAATCCTTATATTTTTTTGTATCGAACCAATTTTTTTATTACTGAAAACACAAATAATTCAACATTAAGGTTCATTATTTACTTGTTACTGTGCTTATTTTTCTTTTCACATGAAGATCTCGCGAAATATGTCTCATTTCAATGTCTGGTCAACTAGAACTTTTCTGAAAATATTTTGTTCTTTATTTCGGAGTTACAGGGCGAAAAAAAAATATAGGCTGTCAGGAATATTGCCTTCGGCTGCGATCGGGCTGCCCTATCAATTCCTGCCGATTTTCAGAAAAAAAATTACGAAAAACACTGCCGTGAAGTCAGGAGCTTTTGAGCGCTCGTACATCCACCTTATAGATAGATTCGCATTTTCCAGTTTTAGAAATCAATTGAAGGAATTTTCGACAGCTGTCAAAAATATTCTGAAACTTAGGCGAAACTCCAGACTTCATGTCAGTACTTCAGCTGACCAATTTTTTTTCGATAATTCGCTAGAATTTTCTACGGTATCTATGGTATTGGTGATGCGATCTTGACAAAATTTCGCATGTAGTTTGAATACATTATTCCTCAGCTAGGTGCAAAATTTCATTCCAATCTAATCGGTAGTTTCGAAACTATCAGGAGAAAAATATTTTGAACGGCCATATTTAGGGAACCCCCTAGTCTAATTTTGCTCATTGATGAACGTGACCGCGATATTTGCGATCCAAACCCACCCTGGAAATTTCAAGTTCCTAGGCCTTTCCGTTCAGAAGTTACAATTTTCTATGGTTTCGATGATTCTGGTCATGCGATCTGAACAAAATATTGCTTAAATATATCATTCTCGATTAAAATACAAAATTTCATCTCGATCGAATCCGTAGTTTTGAAATTATCGAGAAAACAAAATTTCGAACGACCGTATTTATGGAAACCCTAGTATAGTTCTGCTCATTGATGAACGTGAACGCGACATTTCAGATCCACACCTATCCTGAAAATTTCAAGTCCTTCGACCTTTCCGTTCGAAAGTTATGATTTTCTATGGTTTCTATGGTTCTGGTCATGTGATCTGGAGAAATGTAGGTTGAATATATATTTCTTCATTAGTTTACAAAATTTCGTCACGATTGAATCTGTAGTTTTGAAATTTTCAAGAAAACTAAATTTCAAACGACCATATTTACGGAACCCCTAGTATAATTTTGCTCACAGATGAAAGTGATCACAACATTCAAGATCCACACCTTTCCTGAAAATTTCAAGTTCCTAGGCCTTTCCGTTCAAAAGTTACAATTTTCTATGGTTTCTATGGTTCTGGTCATGTGATCTGGACAAAATTTCACATGTAGCTTGAACACCTCATTCTCCATTTGAGTGCCAAATTTCATCTTGATCGAATCTGTAGTTTTAAAGTAATCAGGGGAACAAAACTTTGAACGGCCATGTTTACGGAACCCCTGGTGAAATTTGGCCCATTAACGAACTTAACCGAGGCATTCGGGAACTGAACCCACACTGAAAATTTCAAGTCTCTAGGTTAATCCTTTCGAGAGTTATCGTGCTTACGGCCGGACGGCCGGACGGACAGACTCAAATTTTCCGACGGATTCGTCATCAGTGAGTCGAACATAGTCGATTGAGACCATTTTCGGCTCAAAATTCGAGAAATACAGACATCGTGACGAAATGATATAGCCCTCGTGTAAGTAGTACGAGCGCTCAAAAATGACGAAATATGACAATTTTCAATAGTGGAAAATATTTGTCATTGGTATCCTGCTTTCGGAATGGAACACCTACCTTTATTTTTTGTACCGAAACAATTTTTTTTTAATGAAAAAACAAATAAATTCTTTATTCAGGTTCATTATTTACCTGTTACTCATTTTTTTCTCATCGCATGAAGATCTCGCGAAATAGGTCTCTTTATAATGTCTGGTCAACTAGGACTTCTCTGAAAATATTTTGTTCTTTATTCAGAAGTTACAGGGCCAAAAAAATTAATAGGACGGCCGACCGAAGTGAAAACTTGAAACTTCGAAGTAACTGTGTTTTTTCCCTAAATATTCAATTATTAATATAACTAAATTGAATGCAAAATTAGGTAGATAATTTTTTACACTGATTGGGCAATTGAACCGTCACATCACACTTGCGAAAGTATCTATTTGAACCTCATTTCAGACCCCTAAAAGATTAATTCTTCGTATTATGAACAAATATTTTCTTTCATTCGAGTGCGTATACCTTCATGATAGAAGAATTTCGCTCAGATCTTTCTTAAAATCGTCGAAAATCAACAGAAGTAGTTTTGAAAAGAGATCGCATTTACCTCATTTCAGATATCGATGGGGGTTTTTCTCCAAAATATGAATGAATGTTTCGAAAAAATCCAGATATCTGTCAACTTCCCTTGCTTCCTTTTGGACGATTTTTGACCACATTCGCGAAACTCCGAACATTTTTCGACACTTCTCAGGATTTCTTCACATTCTCAGCAGAAATAATTTATTTTTATATCGAGGACTTGGGAACTGGTGTTCTTCAAGATTCGATCGCGGCCTTCGGCCGCGACTAGGCTCTCTATCAATACCTGCCGATTTTCAGAAATTAAAATGACAAAATATCCTAACTATGTTTTAAAATTCGCCAGGGGAATTTTACCCGTTTGTCTCCCATTGAATTATACAGATTTTCCCATCCATCATCGAATTTCGTCAATGCCGAAACCTGCGAGATGCATTCCCGTGCCGCCCACGCCCCCTCGCACCGTCGGGGCTTCATCCCTCCCGTCCTCCCTCGGAGCTTTCACTTGCCCGATCTCCCCATCCATCGCGACGGCGATGCCTTAGGCGCCACGACTCGGCGCCACCGTCGGCCAGCAGCGTCCTTAGTTTTTACTACGCCGCCCTACCGCCCCTGGAACGAAGAAAAACTACCCATTATTGCCTACAGTTATCTTAAGAAGCCACAATAAAACTGTCGTTTAGAGAGTGACTCCGTCGTTAATAACAATTGGCCGGGTATCGATTCACGAAGGAAATTAGGTAGCAAATGGTAAAATTTCTTAGATGGTCGGGTTCTTCGATAAAAAAGTTTTGATATCTGGGGTCGGTTTTATGTATATTGCTATGGGTAAAGTTCGAATTGTTCCACCTTATTTTGTGTAAGGATGACGGTGAGATTACGGCAGATATGACGGGGTTTTTCCGCAGGAAAAGTCGATTGATCTTGCGGAGTTTCTAAGGGTGGAAGTTCAGAGGGAACTAATCTAGTGAAAAGCGTATCATCCTCATCGAGTCTCGTTCTTTGGATTATCTCCTATTGCCGAGTTGAAAATAAACAAATTGTGACTAGAATAACCTCCAACTCCAATGTATTTCATAGGAAAAAGAAGTAGATCTCCTTTCTAAACTGTAGTTTTAGGGTTAAACTATCCGGCACCTTCGCCATTTTGCAACCATTATTGGTTTCGATTCAAAAATAGAAAATTCCTTGGAAGTCTTATTTTTTGAAAGTAGAAAAACGCGGGATAAAACTCCTTCGAGAGATAATTCAATAAACTGTCGAGTAAATCTTCTCAATGTCGTCAGCGCATTCGTCATTTTGCACCCAAGAGGGATACCATTACATGCGTTAATTTTCCCTTGTATAACTGCAATTATTTCGAATCATATAAGAGCCACTAACGTATTTTCTAGAATTTTCCCCAAATAAACCCCCATTTTTCCGCGTAGGAAGCAACAGAAAACTGCGTTCCACGTAGAGGCCATACATTTCGAAATAAATCGTTCCACAAGACACCTAAAAAAATTCCTTTGTGGAAAAATTTCATCGTTTTCTATTGAGAGTCGCAATGGCGTTCACGTTAGGATTCATGCTGTTCCTTTGAAATCCCCAGAAATAATTATTTCGTCGATCTGATGCCGCTTTTCCACAAATGGGCTTCTACCTTGCAGAAGGTGAAGCTAGGAGAGCAATAATAGGGGAATTCGTTGCGGATTTTATGGCTTGTTAAATGGTACTTATCGGAGAGATGCAGTATAATTATTTTATGATGAATAGTTGAGAGGATTATGATAGAGCGAATTCATAGGCAGGGTATTGAGATGGAATTTCCACGATTATTTCTTTATGATATTTTTCATTTCAATAGTAAAAAATTCCTTTTCATGGTGCACTTCTTCTTCGACGCAGAAAGATGCAGGGTTATATAAAAAACAAATATCTCATTATTTTCGGATGTTTCCAATCCAAAATGAAATATTTTCTTTGATAATTCCCTGAAAATCATCGAAAACCCCCCAAAGTTAATTCTTAAATTTTTACTTTGAATTGGATTTAGTTCTCCGAAGTCACCATCCCTGAATATATTAATATTAAGTGCAACCGGCGAGGTAGAACCCCTAATAAAAATCCAAATTTTTCACTACATTGAACCGATAATAAAATGCGGAATTTACTGCGCGTATCGTGTATTCTCATTTGAATTCTAGATGCTGAAATTATGCCATACTCGTATCTATGGAGAAAACAAAATCAACCCCTCGCTATAAAGTGAGGAACCTACAATGAAAACATTCGGTATCCTTCAAGACTTTAGGAATTTCCAGTCAGACAGGATGTGAAAATTTCACTTGTATGTAAATCTCATTTCTTACATATTCTCCATACCGACTGGATTTGGTTATATTGATGAAAAATTCTAGTATCCCTTGAGGTTTGGATTAATAAATTCAGTGGAAAATATTATAGCTCACTGCCTGTACAATCCTACTTCGAGGAACGTCTCATAGAGCTCAGCACATTCCTGGACACACCAAGAATAACCGTTGAACCACCGGAAACAGTGCGAAGAAGTGCATTTTCGCGTTTCCTAGTGAAACTCGTACCTGAAGTGCAAGTTTGCGAGTTTCCCCACATAGAAACCGTAGTTTACTTTATTTAGAAATACATTGTTTCAAAGACAGTTGGTATTATAAGCTTTCAACATCCACTTGTAATAAAATCACAGTTTTCTTTATTTCAATCTTTAGATCTAGTAATCCTTTATCTCATAATTGAGATTATTATTTCGGGAAGAGATAAAGTTTTTTTTAAAAACAGACTTTCAAAACGGAAAAGAATAATTATACAATAAACCCGTTCGGCTTATTAAGCTTCATCCGGTCCAAAGCAACCGTCCCCACTTCTCTGCGGGTTCATGAAAATATTCCTTGACCCCAACCATAACCAAACATTTGAATTATATAATATAGTATAGAAAATTCATTCACATTTACTCATTTACTAACTGAATCTATTCTTGTTCCAGGATCGACAAAATCTAGAGCTTGTTGATGCGTAGCAGAGTTTAAGAGATACCTGTAGTCCATCAGTCATTTTATCTGTTGAAAGAAATGTAAGGATGTAATGTTGTTATGATCTCGTGTTATGCTCATCAATAAATATTAATTGTTTGTACAGAAATATTCTATATTTGCTTACTTTTTTATGTTCCGTGAAGGGAAACTTGTTGAAAATGAATGTAATGTTATGTTCACATCTTGTAATTCTCATTTCTTAGGTGCCATTGTCAGACATAGATGTGTTTATTTGTAATGATGTCTGCGAGTTGGATCGAATGCAAGAAGAATTTTGTGGCCTATTTTTCCTAATTTCTTGGTCCTTTTGAATGACTTTCTGCAGACATCGAAATGCGTACATTTTTGAGTGTAGAAATTTGCAATCTGGAACAGCCTTGATTGGCAGCTGTGGACGACATTTCTGTTATTATTGATAGGCAAATTTTTTAAATTTATAATGTATATTGTAAGGCAAGATTATTATATATAGTGTAATATAAAAACATGATATAAAACATAGTGAAGAAGCAGCATTGCCAAGTGAATGTTGAAGAGTAATTGTTGTACATAGTGTTTAGGTTCTAGGTGCTTTGTGTACCTTTTGTTGATTTAGTTTTAAACCATTGACAGGTTTCGAAAAACAGAATATCCACCCTTTATGTTTCTCGATTTTAAAAATTCCCCAAAATAGTTAAATTTTTTTCAGTCGACCATGGAAGGAAAAAATTCCTGGGGATATTGACCATAGGAAATTTTTTCCTATAACTTGTGTTTTCGAAAACTGTCTATTCTATTCATCGTTTTCATTTTCGCCATATCGGTTCTGGTCATGAAGATAGGTCTCTTCGATGGTTGAGCGTTATAGTTTCATTAAACCTAATTTTTTACTTGTAGTTCGTAGAAAATTATTCAATGTATTAATCGAGAATGTTCTTCATCACTGTTAACACGGTGATGTGCGACTGAAGAGCGCCTAGAATTTCGATTTCCATTTTTTCGAAAAAATTTTCCGTTCTTCTCAGAAATATGAAGTTTTCATTTTATAAACGATAAAAATTTAATTTCAAATTTCGGATTTGTTTCGAATTAAACATCTCCAACTTAGTCAATTAAACGAACCCAAAAACCAAGATGTCAATTTGTAAAAACTATTTTTTCATCTTACAACGTAAAATAAGTATCGACACATGAACGAATTTTGACTTGTGCACCCTCGAGGTTGAGAAAACAACGAAATATTTTTGTGTGATCATGAAATTTATACTGAAAAAAAACTTTTTTTTGGGTGTTTAAACTATGTAAAACTGATGTGAGTGTAGATTCAACACTGTACTTATGAAGCACTACCACTACAGTGCACAACTACAACTACAGTGATAGCTATGTCAGGTGCCTCCATTTCTTTTCTTTTTTGAAATCTGTAACACATGAATACTAATTTTAAGAAAATTATATATAAATATTATAAATTCACATATTGCTGTTCACAAAAATAAAAACTAAAGCCATATATTTCAAGTGTTTCTGTTTGAATTCCACCAGTTCTTCTGCAACTATTTGCTATATATAATACTCCCCTGAATCCTTATTTCTTCAACGTCTAGCAGCCGTCCCGACGCCCAAAACATCCCCGAATTTTTTCATCCGAACGACACCCCCACCATTCTTCACCTAGAGCAATAAATCACTCTCGTCGCTAAAAATTCCGCAACTTTTCAATTAGCCGATTAATTAAGGGACGCCCGCGTTAATTCTTACGACGCTCTCTAGACGTTGCAGCCGCCACAAAGGGCCGAACGTCGGCATTGTGGCAGAAGTGACGGTGACTGATTATTCCGGGAGAGTTTGAAAGGAACTGGAAGAAAAATGAGCGAAAGGAACGGTCTCCGATGATGCAGTTTTAGTGCTGCAATCCGGGCTTCTTTTATTTAATCACTATCTTTTTTTAGGGGTTGGGGGTTGTAGGCGAGCGTTACACGTGTTCTTTGTCGATGTTTTTCATATCAAATTGGGGTGAAAATTTCAAACCGTAACCTCTGGAAGGTCATTCAGGTTCAATCCTCATCGTAGTGGCTAATTCACCCCATCCCCTGGTCAGATTTATCGTCCTGGAACTTCGCGAACGAATCTCATATTCCACTCTACAGCTTTTATGGAAATTGAATTCGGTCGAATTTTTAATTAAATTCAACTCACCGTGTCTCGCCTCCAAGTCTTCCTAAAAGGCCGTCGTTCCAAAACTTAGGAAAGTTTGAACTCAAACTGAGGGGGAGTCGCCAAAATGGTAATTTCACTAAAGACTCGGCTAGGACAGGTATGCATTTATGTGTGTGTGAGTGGGAAATATTCCATTTGAAAATTGGAATAAAAGAAGGAGCAAGATTCTGGTCAGAGAAATAATGAAAGTACTGAAATAAACTCAAACTAAGATTTGGGCTCGTTGAACCGTTATATTTTTTTCCGCTTATTCAAGTGAAGTTTCAAATAAATTACAGTTTTAATGCGTTTTCGATTAATAACAGATTGAAACTCATTATTGTTCGAAGGGTTGAAAGTACCTGAAGACTCTCCCACTTTTAACACAACAAACTTAATTTGAATAATTTTGTGTTTTATATATACAGGGAGTCCTAGCATTCCCCCAATTTTGAGCCTCCTCCTTCGCGAATATCGAAGGAAATTGTTAGAGAAGTTGATGAAAAAACTAAGTTTATCAATTAATTGAGTTTTTAAAACATCTCATCTGATTTGATTCCATTGAAGGATATTGCTAAAAATATCCTTCAGGGGACGAAACAGATACTGTCTCCATATATGAGGGCCATCTGGGAGAAAAATCTCGAGTTATTTCGCAGATACCTCAAACAAAATCGATCACTGTAAAATATCTGGAACCCATTTGCAGATCCCTATCAAAAATCGTTCTCAAGCAGAAAACGCAAACACCCTTCGCCCTTTCGACGACCCTCTTAAATCCATACATCTCCCTAGTTTTCCCCCCGTAAGATGTCGCCACCGCCACCAGATTCAAACCGGTTGAATCTGCGCAACAGTGTTCGCTGATTGGTTTTTATCTTCGTCCTTATTTTCGGGTTCCTCGAGACTACCCTTTAGTCCTGTCGGGAATATTTGTCTCGACGGTCAGGATTTAACTGAATTTTTAACTATACACGGTTAGTTAACGTGGTGTTGTGCTTACATAACTTTTTTTCGACGAGGAAGTGGTGAGTTATTGAATGCGCAGAGTTTTTTGTTTTGGTACTGTGGGGGGTAATTGGTTTTTGTGTAATTGGAGGGAGAATAGTATAATTTAACACTCTTTTGATTAATTTCTTGTGGCACCAAGAACCTCAATTGAGAGAGATTTTTTTTAACTGTACCTTGAAAGTTTCTACATATATTAATTACTGTGGTTTCTATTGAATGACTTCTTCATTTTTATTGAAATGGATACAATAAAGAACTATCCTGAGTTTGAAATATACTTAGAAATGTATTTTGATGTGAGAAGGCAGAAATATTAAGGTATCTCATGAAAAAATTCTTTCGTCTAGCAAATCAGTCTATTTTCAGACGAGCATATAAATAATGAAGTTCCACTTCAAATTGATGTCCATCCTGTATTCCGAAGTGAAAATTATGAAAAGATATATTTCCTAAAAGTTATGACTGGAGTTCATCAGGGAAAATGTAGATATTCAATTGTTTTTGAGCATTATTTCCATCGGTATGATCAAAAATATGAAAATCATAATAGACAGAATTAAAAAAATTCAGTACTTCTAGCAATTCAAGAATCAAAATAATCCACTCGATTTTTGAATGAGATATTTGATCTGAATTATAGTTTCAGTGATAAAAACTAAAATATTACTTGGTATCTAATGTTTACTCTCAAAAAAATGTTGGAAAACCTCTCTAGGTAACTAGGCGCATTCGCCATTTTGCAACATATAAGATTGAGTTGGTTTTACACCTATTCCATGCCTCCCTGGCATTCAGTCACTCAAAATATTAAAAGAATCTTTCAATTGTCAGCTTATATGACACTAAAATTTCGGAATCGTTCCTTTTCATCGAAAAAAATACTTACTTCCTGCAAGCTGGCACCTAACAAATAAATCGGAAAAATACCATGGTAACATTTCATATCAACACAAGTATCATAAAACGAATTGATTCGAGATAATCTGCCATCTCACGACGTGCTACACTGAAAACAGGCGTTTGACACCGAATGTGCATAAAACAGATATTTATGTTGTGCCTTAAAAGCATGAAAAATTATCTCTCCTGAAAGAAATGACTGGAGCAAATATTCAATATTAGATATGGGACAAAACACCCATTTCATTATGTATTCATTGCATGATTGCATTCAGTATAATTGAAAATATGAAAATAATTAGAGACATAATCCTCAAATACGCAGCAATTCTAAAATTGAAATAATCCCCTCGATCCATAAATCAGAGATGGTCTTTGTTGATAAAAACTAAGATTTTCATTTGATTTATGATGGCAATAAATCGAAAAGTGTTGAAAAAATTCTCGAGACTACTAGGCGCATTCGCCATTTTGCAACATCGAAGATTGAGTTGGTTTTGCACCTATTCCAAGCATCCCTGCAATTCACTTGCCAGTAATATCAAAGGAAGCTTTCAATTGTCAGTTTATCTCATACTAAAATCCCAAAATCATTACCTTTTTCATAGAAAAAAAAACTCACTTCGTGCAAGCTGGTACCTAACAAATACGTCGGAATAATACAATGGTAAAATTTCATATCAACACGAGTATCATAAACCGAAATAACCCGTAACATTCTTCCCTCTCACGAAATGACGTGCTACGCTGAAAACGGTCGTTTGACACCGAATGTGCGTAAAACAGTTCTTTATTTTCTGCCTTAAAAGCATGAAAAAAGGTCTTTCCTAAAAGTTATGACTGAAGCAAATATTCAATATATAAATATGGGACAAATCACTCAATTCATTCTGTATTTATTGATTGAAAGCATGATTGCATTCAGTATAATTGAAATTATGGAAATAATTATAGACAGAGTTAAAAAAAAAATTCAGTACTTCCAAGACATAATCCTCAAATATGGAGTAATTGTAAAATTGAAATAATCCACTTGATTCGTGAATCAGGGATGGGCTTAGTTATTGAGAACTAAGATTTCCATTTCATTCATGTTGGTAACCTATCAAAAAATGTTGAAAAACTTCTCAAGGCGACTAGGCGCATTCGCCATTTTGCAACTTTGAAGATAGAGTTGGTTTTGCACCTATTCCGAGCATCCCTGAAATTCAATAACTAGTAATATTAGAAGAAGCTTTCAATTTTCAGTTCATCTAATATTAAAACTCGAAATCGTTCCTTTTGTTCCACCCACTTCGTGCAAGCTGGTACCTAACAAATACGTCGGAAAAATACCATGATAACATTTCATATCAACACGAGTATCATAAAGCGAAATAACTCCTGATAATCTGCCATCTTACGAAAAGATGTGCTACACTGAAAACTGAAACACTGAAAAACATCGAATGTGCATAAAACAGATATTTATGTTGTGCCTTCACTGCTTGAAAAAATATATTTCCTAAAAGTTATCACTGGAGCCAATATTCAATATATAAATATTGAACAAACCACCCATTTCATTCTGTATTCATTGTTTTTAAGCATGAGTGCATTCAGTATAATTGAAAATATGGAAATAATTATAGACAGAGTTAAACAAATTTTAGTACTTCCAAGACATAAATGCTTAAATATGCAGCTGAAATTGAAATAATCCACTCGATTCGTGAATTAGATATGAACTTAGTTGATAAAACTAAGATTTCTATTCGATTTATGATGGTCATTACTAGAAAAATGTTGAAAAACTTCTCGGGGTAACTAGGCGCATTCGCCATTTTGCAACTTTCAAGATTGAGTTGTTTTTGCACCTATTCGAAGCATCCCTGCGATTCAGTTACCAGTAATATCAGAAGAAGCTTTTATTTGTCAGTTTATCCCAAAAAAATACTCACTTCGTGCAAGCTGGTACCTAACAAATACGTCGAAATAATACAATGGTAAAATTTCATATCAACACGAGTATCATAAACCGAAATAACCCGTGATATTCTGCCATCTCACGAAATGACGTGCTACACTGAAAACGGTCGTTTGACACCGAATGTGCATAAAACAGTTATTTATGTTGTGCCTTAAAAGCGCGAAACCATCATCATTTTATGTTGGTGGCAAAATATTATTTGCTTCGCACTTTCACGTATACTACGGAGGAATAACGTTCTTTTCGCGTTATGGAAGAAGGGTGATGGAGATGTTAGAGATCATGAGGCACTTTTTTATATTTCTCGAGTACTAAACGACGATGGTGTCGAGTTATGTTAGAAAATATTTTTATACGAAATGGTCTAGGGTGTCTAAGTGAGTTGATAAGGAACAAAAACAAAATGAAAAAACTGATTTGTAAGCTTTTTCCACTAGGAATATAAAATATCAGTTCACCACGACTTACCGAATCTCTTTCATCATATTGCTGATGCCCCCATTTCCACTGGAGGCATGCGATGAAATTTTGATAAACACGAAAGCTCCCCAAAGGCATGCAATGAGATTACAGCTGCCTGAATATTTGATGCTGGTACATTTCCCGGCGCTGCGAACGAGCAAATGCCAAATCGAAGATATTCTCATTGTTTTTCCCATCATGAATATTCTTTTTGGAGTTACGACTGCGGCATTTTGCTAGTATGCAAATTCAAAACGGAGAAACTGAAAATATTTCAGGTTATTATGTTTTCCCTGCGATGAGGAAAAGGATGTGTTTCTACCCGGAACCACTGCTTGCATATTCCGGACGTGCGGAGATCCCCACCACTAATCTAATCATATTCAAACATTCAATATCCTAAAACCGCCTGCAACTGAATCTTCCCCCAGATCTTTTTCTCCCTCCCCCCTCGCCCCACACATCGCACTTATCGAAGCCGACAAATAAACCTCTCATCAGTCAGGATAAATTCTCGACATCCCCCATCCCCATCCCCAGTTATTTCAATCGAAATCCCCTCACCTTCCCCTTTCCTGTATCCACAGCACACCAATCTTCAGGGCGAGTTGGCCATTAGCACGTCAGGAATTTCAATCAAGGGACGCCCGATGAAAAAGTAACCCGCAAGATAAGCCACGGAATTGGGTCGGCAACAAATTCATCACTCACCCAGCTGGATTTTCGGACGCGGCGTTAATAGAAATTAAACATCCACACATGAAAAGGACGAGGGTGGATTCGACCACTGTAAACCCTCACAAGGCCGAAAAGAAGAATAAGGTAATCGAAGATTGATTGAAAATTATTTCTGGATTATTACGTCCATTAGTTATATCTGGCAACGTCGGCCAAGTGTGACAGATGTGATATATCAGATCTACTGTGTGACAGGAATGTAGAAAATTGGAAATGGGCTTAACATAACCTCAATCTCCGACTGATTTTATTGTTTGTAGTTCGATATTTTTTTTTCCTTCGTTGTTCATTGTCAACATGACAAGTCCTGTCATTTTATTTTCATAAACTTCAAAAGGTGGAATCACCGAATTATTTTGAATATATCAAAAAAAACATTTCTTTTCTGTGTACAACAATGGCATTCAGAATTCATTGTCAGTAAGACGAGTACTGTCATTACTTTATCAGAAAAACAAAATTTTTTCTCTGGGCACTGAAATGGATTTCAGTGTACATTGTCAGTATGATAAATACTGTCAATTTATTCTCATAAACTTCGAAAGATGGAATGACTGAATTATTTTGAATATATCGAAAAATCCTCTGTACACTAAAGTAGCTTTCAGTGTTCTTTGTCAGTATGGCAAAAACTGTCACTTTATTTTTATGAACTTCAAGAGATGGAATCACCGAATTATATCAAATATATCAGAGAAACTCCATTTTTTTCTACATGGCACAGCTAAAGAAATGAATTTCCACAAAACTGATTCAATCGATGCCTTATATTATGTGGACACAAAATGTCAGCAGGATATGGCGAATAATTTCTGAGATAACGTAGTTCTGAAGAAGTAAGTAAAAAAAAGGGAGAAACAACGCTGGAAAATGATAAAGAAATAATTAATTTTAATGAATTGTATCGTTCAGCAATATAATCAAAAACAATTGGGGTATAGTATCAAAACTGGTTTTATGTCCTCAAAAATGTTTGATTAATAGGGTTTTTTGATTTCACAGAATGTACAATTTTCAGTTTGTTCTCTGTCTCTTTCCATTTAGCCAATTTTTTTGTAGTGATAAAGCTAACACATCAATCCAAACAATTAGAATTTTTTCCTCTATTTGCTTACAAGATAATAACAATTCCACAAAAGTACTAATAAACATGATAAACAAAAGACAGCAACTTACACTGAAATAAAAAAGAGTAGTTGCAAAAAAAACAAAGAAAAACGCAAATTAAAATAAGTTCAAAATTTAATAAGATATAGAAACTCTAAACCTGCAAAACACAATCTGAAAGAAATATCGAGCAGAACTTGTTCTGAACTTGCTCAAGTCTATCACAGTCAAGGTCATCATCACCACTTCTTATTACAACATTTTGTAATTTATTCATTTTGAGTCCATAGTTCGTAATTTTGCTCTTCGAACTATCCAGGAAAGGAGCCATTGTTTTGAAGTTTTGAAAAAGATGAAGTGAGTAAAAAAAAGTAAGAAAAAAACGCTCGAAAATGATGAAGAAATACTCAATTTCAATTAATTTAATCGGTCATTAATATAATAAAAAAAAATATCGAAAAGCACTGCCGTGAAGGCAGGAGCTTTTGAGCGCTTGTACATGCACATCATCAAGAAAGATCAGGAAAAAAATATTCTGAACGGCCATATTTACGGAACCCCTAGTCTCATTTTGCTCATTGATGAACGTGACCGCGATATTCGCGATCCAAACCCACCCTGAAAATTTCAAGTTCCTAGGCCTTTCCGTTCAATAGTTACAATTTTCTATGGTTTCTATGGTTCTGGTCATGCGATCTGGACAAAATATTGCTTCAATATATCATTATAGATCAAAATACAAAATTTGATCTCGATCGAATCCGTAGTTTCGAATTTATCGAGAAAATAAAATTTCAAACGACCGTATTTACGGAACCTCTTGTATAATGTTGCTCATAGATGAACGTGATCACGACATTCGAGATCCACACCTATCCTGAAAATTTCAAGTCCCTAGGCGTTTCCGTTCGAAAGTTACAATTTTCTATGTTTTCTATGGTTCTGGTCATGCGATCTGGACAAAATTTCACATGTAGCTCGAACACCTCATTTTCCATTTGAGTGCAAAATTTCATCTCGATCAAATGTGTAGTTTTCAAGTAATCAGGGAAACAAAACTTTGAACGGCCATATTCACGGAACCCCTGGTGGAATTTGGCCCATTAACGAACTTAACCGAGGCATTCGGGAACTGAACCCACACTGAAATGTCTAGGTTGTTCCGTTCGAGAGTTATCGTGCTTACGGCCAGACGGACGGACAGACTCGAATTTTCCGACGGATTCGTCATCAGTGAGTCGAACATAGTCGATTGAGACCATTTTCGGCTCAAAATTCGAAAAATACAGACATCGTGACGAAATGATATAGCCCTCGTGTAAGTAGTACGAGCGCTCAAAAATAGGGTATAGTATCAAAATTGGTTTTATGTTCTCAAAAATGATCGATCGATAGGTATTTCGATTTTACAAAATATACAATTTCAGTTTGTTCTCTTCCTCTTTGCATTTAGCCAATTTTTTTGTGATGATAAAGCAATCCAAACAATAAGAATTTTTTCATCTTTTTACTCACGAAATAATAACAATTCCACAAAAGTGCTAATGAACATAATAAACAAAAGACAACAAACTCACACTGAAATAAAAAAAATAGTTGCAAATAAAACAAAGGAAAAATCCAATTGAAATAAGTTCGAAATTTAATAAGATATAAAAACTCAAAACCTGCAAAACACCATCTGAAAGAAATGTCGAGCAGAACTTGTTCTGAACTGGCTCATGTCTATCACAGTCAAGGTCATCATTACCTTTTCTCATTACAACATTTTGTAATTCATTCATTTCAACTTAGTTCGTCATTTTGCTTTTTGAACTATCCAGAAGAGAAGCCATTGTTTTGAAGTTTCGAAAATTTAGGCAAACATCAAGAAATGTCATCGGGAACGCCGAGTTGCACTTTAAGATGAGCTACAGTAAGTATTCCTCATACTATTGTAGAAATCGTTAATTGTACGACTCACGGGTATTTCTACTAGCACGTCTGAACATGGATGAATAAAATCCCCCAAAATAGGTGAAAATTCCGTGACTGACTTCCAAACAAATTTTTCCCTTCGCCCATCAACAAAACAATCACAACAAACTTAATTACGTTCGCGCTCCAAACTACCCTTACGGAGTTCGTTCGATATTCCGCCCCCGAGGCTGCGAGTACTCGAAATCGAAGAACAATAACCGACCCCTTAGGAATTCCCGAATATCCGGTTTCCGGGACGACTCAATCGGCACCCGGAAAAACAGACGCGAAACAACCGGCGGGAGTCTGCAACGAATTAATTTCCTCCGTTCGTAATTCATCTTCGGGACTCCGGGAACCCAAGGAAATATGGTTCCCGGGGGAGAAACGGGCTCCTTGAAAAATGGCGCAATTGGAGAGAGAATATATCAAACTAGTCCGTGAGTCTGGCCTGAGACCCTGAGAGTGCTCCTCCCTCTGGAGAGGCAACCTGTTGAGGGACATCGCAAGAAAAAAATTCCGGACATGCACAGCTTATGAATTTCTCATGGAAATTCCGGGCGTTTATCGGACGAGGATCGGATTTATTATGCAGGACGTTTGTTGCTTCTCCTTTTGGAATGAGGAGTATCAATCTCGGTCTAACATATGCTTTCGGGATCAAGCTACGACAGAATTTATGATACGTTTAGGGAAAAAAGATTCAAACTTTGAGATTCAGTGCAAAATGGACCCAGAAGATGAAATATAAAGCGCAACTGCGAAATGAAAACGAATTTATTCACCCGAATTAATATACACGAGATCCACAATCGACGGGCAGGCCAATTCAGGGTGTTTGCAGAACGAAACAGAGGCAGAAACGGAACAGAAACTGGCCCCTAAAATCCCCGAACAAAGTCACGTTTGTACGCAATATAAAGAAACCTAATGCTTTGTGATTCACTAGTTATATCCCACCGTTCACGACAAAGGTATGAATTAATTTAACCGAGAAATAGTAACGAAGGCCGTTTGATCCTTTAGATCTGCGTCTGTGGTTTCCATCCCTTTATGGTTTGTAGTAGTTGTGGCAACGTAGAGGTAGCCACTTTATGATTGAATTCAAATACGGAAACTATTCCTGGCAGCGAAACACATGGATGAGATAAAAGTTTAATGATGTTTCCTCGAGTTCGGTTGAAACAGTGGCCAGATATACTCTCTGGTTGGGTCCCAGGGAACAGGCTAGGAAGTCAATTTGAATAAGCATGTCTTAAAACAGATCCTACATATTATGTTTGTCATGAAGAACTTTTTCTTTGAAGGACAAGAAAGGTACAACAACATGTCATTTTGCGAACAACAATCAAATTAATCAAAATTAATCAAAAGGGGGTTTTTCGAGGAGAGGCTTCTTTTGACAGAAGCTAGAACTCATCAAAAGAAATCATTTCGCCGGAAGTTGATCATGTAAAATATTCAATTTAAAAAGAGTACAAAAAATCTTGGGCGACTCTTGATATGATAAACAATAGTAATATTGTTTATCATATCAAATTTTCATTAAATTATATCAAGTAGAAAAATTATTCCAGTAAAATGAATTTCCAGTTGCGTCATTTAGGAGGCCGTATCTCCGTAAGGAGGGTCACTAGGAAAAAAAATTATGGGAACTTGTCATTTTATCCTTTTATGTTTTATCTAAATCCGAAAGATTTCCCAACTTCTCCCGGACACCCTGTATATTGTTTGATTTTTGGTTTATGTTCGATCATTAATATTTTTTTTCAATTTCAGTATGAAAATTGTTCAATAACTGTTTCGTATTCGTTAATCCTTTCTATCATGTTTCACCTTTATTCATAAATTTGATTTGATTCTTTCGTTCCCATCTTTGTTTTTGAGCGCTCGTACTACTTACACGAGGGCTATATCATTTCGTCACGATGTCTGTATTTTTCGAATTTTGAGCCGAAAATGGTCTCAAACGACTATGTTCGACTCACTGATGACGAATCCATCGGAAAATTCGAGTCTGTCCGTCCGGCCGGCCGGCCGTCCGTATACACGATAACTCTCGAACGGAATGTCCTAGAATTATGAAATTTTCAGGGTAGGTTCGAATCTCGAATGCCGAGGTTAAGTTCGTTATTGGGCAAAATCCGCCTAAGGGTTCCGTAAATATGGCCGCTCGAAATTTTGTTTTCCTGATTACTTTGAAACTACAGATTCGATTGAGATGAAATTTTGCACTCAAATGGAGAATGCGGTGTTCAAGCTACATGCTTTTTTTGTTCAATTCGCATCACCAAATTTTCAGGATAGGTGTGGATCTCGATTGTCGTGATCACTTTCATCTATGAGGAAAATTATACTAGGGGTTCTGTAAATATGGTCGTTTGAAATTTAGTTTTCTTGATAATTTCCCAACTACAGATTCGATCGTGACGAAATGTTGTATACTTATGCAGAATTATATATTCAAGCTACATTTCTCTAGATCGCATGACCAGAACCATAGAAACCATAGAAAATCATAACTTTCGAACAAAAAGGCCTAGGGACTTGAAATATTCAGGATAGGTGTAGATCTGAAATGTGGCGTTTACGTTTATCAATGAGCAGAATTATACCAGGGGTTCCGTAAATACGGCCGTTTGAAATTTTGTTTTCTCGATAATTTCGAAACTACGGATTCGATCGAGATAATAAAATTTTGTATTTCAAACGAGAATGACATATTGAAGCAACATTTTGTCCAGATCGCATGACCAGAACCATAGAAACCATAGAGAATTATAACTTCCGAAGGAAAAGGCCTAGGAACTTGACATTTTCAGGGTAGGTTGGGATCGCGGATTTCACGGTCACGTTCATCAATGAGCAAAATTAGACTAGGGGTTCCGTAAATATGTCCGTTCGAAATATTCGGTTCCTGATAATTTCGAAACTATCGATTTGATTGGAATGAAATTTTGCACCTAGCTGGATTGAATAATGTATTCAAACTACGTGCGAAATTTTGTCCAGATCGCATCACCAAGACCATAGATACCGTAGAAAATTTCAGCGAATTATCGAAAAAAAAATTGGTCACCTAAAGCACTGACTTGAAGTCTGGATATTGCGAATCTACCTACAAGGTGCATGTACGAGCGCTCAAAAGCTCCTGCCTTCACGGCAGTGCTTTTCTCAATTTTATAATTCATTTTTCTCAATAATTCGAAAAATACCGATTCGATCCAATTCAAATTTTGTAGTTAGTTGTAAAATAACGTCACGACGTTGCATGACTTCGTGAGGATCGTATAACAAATATTAAGAAAAAAAGGTTTAAAAACTTTGGTATCTCAGAAACTGATATATTGTGTTCACTGAAATTATATAAAAACACCCTGTATAATACGATTCATCTCTTTTAATGCTAACTCAGTCAACCTGTCATGAAACTATTACTGGCAGGAAAACACATCGATAAGATTAAAGTTTACATAAGTTCACAGTTAATGTTACCAAAATGTTTGGAATGTAGTCTAAAGAGAATAGAACACCAACAGGCAGGCTTGCGAACAACAATCGAGCAAATAAAGGAACTAAATTGAAACCAATCCTGTGATAATTCATCAGAGAAACTTGGATTAGATGTGATTTTTTCTTCTTCTTCCTGGTGAAAATTCAAAATCAACTCGCCTCTTGAAACGAATAAAATATGTATATAACAAATCACCAGACAACTTCTGAATTTCAAATAACATCAAAAATCGGCGACCACCACGTTAGCTACCCTCAAGCAGAAAGAACGCGTGCTTCTAGAGAATCGCGATCGATGCATATATCGGCAAATTGACACCACTGAACTTCATAACTCGCTTTTGGAAATTCTAAAGGGTTTCATATTCTCATGAAAAATCAAACATTCACTGAAGACTCTCATTCATAGGGAATATGGATTTCATTAATTGATTCTTAAGTCAATAACTTGAAGAATGTTTTGCTTCCAGGTGGTCCTCTTCGTATAATGGGAAGAGGAGATAAGAGAGGAAGTGGACATAGATCTGATAGTGGTGAGTAAAATTCATTAGCATTTTTTTCATGGTTGAACAGAGCTGTGTTTATGTGATGATACTCGAATGGTAAGACATATCGAGATGATATGGTCTTCCAGAAATATGTTCGATCTGTCTAACTTTCCAGAAATCGATTCTCAAAAGCCAATGACAGAAAAAATTCTAGAGAAATTGGAATCATGTCGTGAAAAGGACATAAAGGGATGGTTGCTTTCTTAATAGAACCCTGAGAGCTATTGTTAAAATGGGGCAACTTCCTTGACGGCTCCCAACGTGGAAAATCATCTCACGGGGTAGATTTCGCCATAATAAAGAACTACAAAGGGCTTCTAGACAATTGTATTGTCCACAGATCCTCAAGAGTGGCGCCAATTAGATAAATAGGGGGTAGGAGACATAGAAATGACCATTTAATTGTTTTATTGTTTCAACTGCCTAAAGTACTAATTCCAATTTCTCCCTCGGAAAATGTGGTGAATTTGATAAATTCCCTCAATATGTATACACTTCCTTCCGGACAAAGGCGTGCGTTTAAATATTTCTAACTTCAGGAATTCCAGTTTAAATTAGACCTTAATAGACGAACAAGAAAAATAGAAGTGAAGTATTGAAATTTTTCAATTTCAGAGCACTAATTGCAATTTCAGGGTATCTCGTGAAAGAAGGCCGAACTTGGGTAATTTCGTTTATTGTTCAGGGACATAATGAACGAAGCGAATGTAAAATCTCATTTCAGGGTAAATTAGACGAATTTAATCTGATTTCAGTTTTTTTCTCATCGGTATTTTCATCTGTTAATTAACTTATAGACTTCCACTGAATCAAAAATATTTCACCAGTTCAAAAGAATACTTGTTAATTACTATTTAAATGATATAAAATCATCAAGCAATAAAATATTCTCGTCAAATTTTAACACTCAAATTTGTCTATCGAAATTAAATTTCATGCAATCCTTGAGTGGTATCAGATAATTTCACGATAATTTCACGCCGCAAGAACTTATAATCGAAAAGGTAAAAATTTTACCCTGAAATTATACTTCAGAGGAGTATTTTAATTTGTTTTTATCGATAATTTTTCCTTTACTTTGAAACATCATAACTTCAATTAAAGACGTTTTTGAGCGCTCGTACTACTTACACGAGGGCTATATCATTTCGTCACGATGTCTGTATTTTTCGAATTTTGAGCCGAAAATGGTCTCAATCGACTATGTTCGACTCACTGATGACGAATCCGTCGGAAAATTCGAGTCTGTCCGTCCGGCCGTCCGGCCGTCCGGCCGTAAGCACGATAACTCTCGAACAAAACAACCTAGAGACTTGAAATTTTCAGTGTGGGTTCAGTTCCCGAATGGCTCGGTTAAGTTCGTTAATGGGCCAAATTCCACCAGGGGTTCCGTAAATATGGCCGTTCAAAGTTTTGTTTCCCTGATTACTTGAAAACTACAGATTTGATCGCAATGAAATTTTGCACTCAAATGGAAAATGAGGTGTTCAAGCTACATGTGAAATTTTGTCCAGATCGCAAGACCATAACCATAGAAACCATAGAAAATTGTAACTTTTGAACGGAAAGGCCTAGGGACTTGAAATTTTCAGGATAGGTGTGGATCTCGAATGTCGTGCTCACGTTCATCTATGAGCAACATTATACAAGGGGTTCCGTAAATACGGTCGTTTGAAATTTTGTTTTCTCGATAAATTCGAAACTGCGGATTCGATCTAGATGAAATTTTGTAATTTAATCGAGAATGATATATTGAAGCAATATTTTGTCCAGATCGCATGACCAGAACCATAGAAACCATAGAAAATTCTAACTTTTGAACGGAAAGGCCTAGGAACTTGAAATTTTCAGGGTGGGTTTGGATCGCAAATTTCACGGTCACGTTCATCAATGAGCAAAATTAGACTAGGGGTTCCGTAAATATGGCCGTTCAAAATATTTTTTTCCTGATAGTTTCGAAACTACCGATCGGATTGGAATGAAATTATGCACCTAGCTCAGGAATAATGTATTCAAACTACGTGCAAAATTTTGTCCAGATCGCATCACCAAGACCATAGATACCGTGGAAAATTCTAGCGAATTATCAGAAAAAAATTGATCAGCTGAAGCACCGACATGAAGTCTGGAGTTTCGCCTAAGTTTCAGAATTTTTTTGACAGCAGTCAAAAATTCCTTCAATTGATTTCTAAAACTGGAAAATGCGAATCTACCTACAAGGTGCATGTACGAGCGCTCAAAAGCTCCTGCCTTCACGGCAGTGCTTTTCGTAATTTTTTTATATGAAGACTTATTTCATGTCTTTGAAAAAATATCATTCAAATATACATAAGAGAGAGGTAGAAAAAAATGTCATCAACAAATAAATATATTTTCGATAATATCATATAAGGAAAATTTGAACTTTGTCAAAATCATTTCGAAATATGTAACTTTGCCTGAAAAATTTTCCACACAAAATGCATGAAAAATTATTCATTTCCACGTTGAAATGTTGATGTGACCACGTCCTATAAACAAAATAAAAAAACTCACATCTCTGTTCCTAAAAAAATGAAAAAAATTGAAGAAGTTAATTTTTTCAAAACACTCAATTTTCAAAAAAACACAGCTTCGTAAAAATCACTCTGTTAAAGTATATCTGTTAACAAAAGGCTCTTCTCTCGAACTGTTATGAAATTTTAAAATTCTTGTTGAACAAAAGAGAGAACTCAATGCAACTAATGACTGTATTCATTACTTAATTTGACTTTGAAATTGTGGTAAATGACTTGTAATTGGAGGGGTGTAAAAATAATATTGTGGTGATCAAATAATCTATCCCTTATCAGTTACTCTTCAGTCAGGTAGAAAGTACTTGACTATATCAGATATTGAGAATGCTGATAATAGAAGATGTATTACTCGAGGAAATCGAATACACTTTTATCATGAAATCATTTTTCAACCCCACAAATTTCGAAATAACGAAACAAAACAAAAAAGACTTCATTTATATAAATAGTAATTCTTTGAAAAATAGAGATTTAGATATCTGTGAAGTTTGTATCTATGGGTAATATTTTGGATTCTGACCCAAAATAATATTTCAAGGAAAAAATTTAGAATAACATTTTCGTGTTCTCACCTTTGTTCACAAATTATACAAGTTTTTAAACATTCACTTTCAAGCACAGAAACTAGTTAATAGTAATAAGTTTCTGAAAGAAAAAGTGTAATTTGAATATGATCAATTCGAAAATTGGATAGGGATAGGTGTGGATCTCGAATGTCGTAATGACGTTTATCTATGAGCAAAATTATACTAGGGGTTCCGTAAATATGGCCGTTTGAAATTCAGTTTTCTTGATAATTTCAAAACTATGGATTTGATCGTGACGAAATTTTGTATTTAAATTGAGAATGATGTATTGAAGCAACATTTTGTCCAGATCGCATGACCAGAACCATAAAAACCATAGAAAATTATAACTTCCGAAGGGCAATTTTCAGGGTAGGTTGGATCGCGAATGTCGCGGTCACTTTCATCAATGAGCAAAATAAGACTAGGGGTTCCGTAAATATGGCCGTCCAAAATATTATTTTCCTGATAGTATCGAAACTACTGATCGGATTGGAATGAAATTATGCACCTAGCTGAGGAATAATGTATTCAAACTACGTGCAAAATTTTGTCCAGATCGCATCACCAAGACCATAGATACCGTAGAAAATTCTAGCGAATTATCGAAAAAAAATTGATCAGCTGAAGCACTGACCTGAAGTCTGGAGTTTCTCCTAAGTTTCAGACTTTTTGTGACAGCTGTCGAAAATTCCTTCAATTGATTTCTTAAACTGGAAAATGCGAATCTACCTACAAGGTGCATGTACGAGCGCTCAAAAGTTGCTGCCTTCACGGCAGTGCATTTCGTAATTTTTTATATACTTTGTATCAAGAGTATTTTAATTTTCTTCGTCGACAATTTTTCCTTCATTTTAAAATTTAAAAAATCATAGCTTCAATTCGAGAGGATTTCTATATGACCATCTCTCAATACAGACATATTTCATCATCGTTGAAAAAATATTATGTAAATAAACTTAAAAGAGAGTAAAAAAATTTCATTAACAAATAAATATATTTTCGAAAATATCACATTTGAACCTCCTCAATCTTATAAAACAATATTATACCTATTCTATATTATCATGTAATATCCCATTGGCAGTTTCATTATATACACAAAAACATCTCCTTGGTGTTATTTATTCTCCATTTCCCCTCAAAATTTTCCCTTATAAAAATTGGAAGCAGTTTCCATTGAGGCCCTCTTAAATTCATCACTGCAAAGTTGTGTATTCCAGAATTTCTCCTCGCATTCCATCTCCCTGAAGCATTTATGGTTTATGTCCTCCGAGGATGACGAACAGCAAGATATGATGGCCCAGGCGCATTTGCTGGGTGTTGGAGTTCGAGGCATCGAGAAGGGAAAAGATGGAATCTCGTTTCTTTCCATGTACTCGTTGTTCAGGTGGATGAACCTCTGCGACTCCTGGCTCTCTTCCAGAATGAAGAACGGCGATGAGGGTATTTCGGGTGTTAGCTCCCTCTTCCACGCTCTGGAGAGTCTTGGGGATTTCATGTTGCTCGGTCGATAGGCTGTTAAGTCCCAAACTGGTTTCTTCGCGACCACCTGGGTTTCTGAACTGTCGAGTATGGGTGTCATCTCCGAGTCCATCCCCGCTGAATCCATGCTGAGTTCTAGAGGTGCTGAAGTGGTCTTCGTTGGGGATGCAATTTTTGTAGTTTTCGATTTTGAATCTGCGTTGTTGTAATATGTGTATTTGGAGTTGAAACTGGGTTTTTCTGCTTCCAATTCGTTCATTGATACGAAGTAAGGGCTCTGAATGGAATAGCGATTTGATCTCCAGTTATTAGGCCCCTCAAATTTTGGCCAAGGCATCTGATATTCTGTAGTGTAAGGGTAGAAGCTGCGCTTCTTTCGGAGATTTTCATCTCTTAGTGTAGAGTTTTCTTCGTTGTTTTCTTCTGACGAATGTGTTCTATCTGAATTGCCATTTGTCAGAATCCTACAATGAAAAAGTTAATGTTAAATTCAGAATGTGAAAACAAAACTTTGAGGGTTAACAGCTTGAATTTTATATTGAAAAATCTACTTACTTCATCAGATCGTCAGGTCCAATATGTGCTCTATTTATTTCATCTCCTTCTAGAGAGGATGGTATTTGGACTTGCATTTCATCTTGTTCTTCATTCCATGCAGAATTCGAAGGACTAATGGCTCTGCCATTGGTATAACTGACGAATGGTAGTGTTATAATGATCACGTAGAAGAAAAACATCCTGAAAATTTGAATTTCGTTAAAATCACTTCGAAATAATGAAAAAATGAATATTTCACTGAAAATGAGAGGAAATTTGAAGAAAGATTATTCATTTCTAGAATTTCCGAATATCAATAATAGGTGTAACCACTATCTAAACAAAATTAAAAAACTCACCTTCTCTATTTCTAAAAATATGAGAAAATTGAAGAAGTTGATTTTTTCAAAACACTTGGTTTCGAAAAATCACAGCTTCGTAAAAATCACAGCTTCGTAAAAATCACTCTGTTAAAGTATATCTGTTAACAACTGACTTTTCTCTCGAACTGTTATAGAATTTCTAAACTCTTGCTATATAAAGGAGAGAAGTCAACGTAACTAATGACTGTATTCATTACTTAATTTGACTTTGGAATTGTGGTAAATGACTTTTAATTGAAGGGGTGTAAAAATAATCATGTGGCAATCAAATAATCTATCCCTTATCAGTTACTCTTCAGTCAGGTAGAAAGTACATGACTATATCAGATATTGAAAATTCAGGTAATGAACGATGTATTATTCGAGGAAATCGAATACACTTTCATCATGGAATTATATTTTTGCCCCACAAATTTTGAAATAATGAAACAAAACAAAAAAACTTCATTCATAAAAATATTGATTTCTCGAAAAACCCATTTTATATTTTAGATATCTGAAAAGTTTGTATGTGCAATATTTTGGGTTCTGACCCAAAATAATATTTCAAGCAAAAAAATACGAATAACATTTCCGCTTTGTTCACAAGTTATAGATGTTTTTAAACATTCACTTCTGAGCACAGGAACTAGTTAATAAAAATAAGTTTTAGAAAAAAAAATTTAATGTAAATATGATCAATTTGATCATTATTATAAATTATTTAAAGTCGCTTACTCTCGAACACGTATTAGTAATCATGTCAAAATTAATTAATCGAAATTTTTCCATTATATTTGACTATGGACTCTTTCTTCCGAAAACTTTTTACTATTCACCATAAAGTTTCTGTGCTGAAAAATTCACGTTTCAAAATGAACATTTTATTCTTTTTTTTGTGTAAAATGTTATTTGCATCAAAATATACTCATTCATCATTATAAATTATTGTATTGAATGAAAATTTTTTTTTATTGATTCAATAATTCATTTGGAGGTTAATTAATCAAATTTTTTTTAAACATTTTATTTGTCTATGGTTTTTGCGTTTCTATGACTTTTTGTTCCGAAAACTTTCTACTATTCACTATAAAGTTCCTGTGCTGAAGAATTCACATTTCAGAATAAAAATTTAATTATTTTTTTTTGTTTAGAATGTTATTTTCCATCAGAATCCAAAGTTTTGCACACGAGTTTCAAATCACCCTGTACATCCCTCATACACAATTAAATATGAAAAATCTCCATTTCCAATTTTTTTCCACTATATTCAAATTTTACTCATTCATCATTATAAATTATTGTATTAGGTGAAATTTTTTTCTTTATTGAATTTAATAATTTATTTGGAGGTTAATTAATCAAAGTTTTTTCAGACATTATATTTGTCTATGGTTTCTGCGTTTCTATGAGTTTTTGTTCCGAAAACTTTCTGCTATATACTATAAATTTCTTGCTGAAAAATTCAAGTTTCAGAATGGAAATTTCATTCTTTTTTTTTGTTCAAAATGTTATTTCGCATCAGAATCCAAAGTTTTGCAAAAGAGTTTTCAATCACCCTGTATATCCTTCATATACAATTAAATATGGAAACATTTTATTTTTGGATCAATTTAAATTTTTCATCAAGAATTATTTTAAATTTTTTTTCATTATATTCCTATTTTACCGATTCATCATTATGAATTATTGTATTGTATTTGGTGAAAAGATTTTTTTTTATTTGAATTCAATGATTTATTCGGAGGTTAATCAATCAAAATTTTTTCAGACAATATTGGTCTATGGTTTCTGCGTTCCTATGACTTTATGTTCCGAAAACTTTTCATTATTTACTGAAAATTTCATTTTTTTTTTTTTTGGTTCGAAATATCATGTTGCTTCAAAATCCAAAGTTTTGCACACGAGTTTTCAATCACCCTATATATCTTTCATATACAAATAAATATGGAAAATTTTCATTTTTGGATCAATTTAGATTTTTTATTCAAGAATAATTTCAAATTTTTTTTCCATTATATTCCCATTTTACTGATTCATCTTTAAGAGTTATTGTATTGAATGAAAAATTTTTTTTTATTTGTATTTAATAATTTAATCATATTTGTCTATGGTTTCTGCGTTTCTATGATTTTTTGTTCCGAAAACTTTTTACAATTTACTTCAAAGTTTCTGTGCTAAAAAATTTCTGTTTCAAAATGAAAATTTCATTTTTTTTTATTGCTCAAAATGTTATTCTGCATCAGAATCCAAAGTTTCGCACACGAGTTTTGAATCACCCTGTATATCCTTCATATACAATTAAATATTGAAAATTATTATTTTTGGATCAATTTAGATTTTTTATACAAGAATTATTTTCAATTTTTTTTTTCCATTATATTTCCATAATACTGATTCATCATAATAAATTATTGTATTAGGTGAAAAATACTTTTTTTCATTCGAATTTAATAATTTATTCGTAGGTTATATTGGATTTTTTAATCAAATATTCCTCCTCATTTCTTATTGATTCTTAATGCTATATAAAAGATAAAAATATAAATATTTAATAATATATAGGTTACTAACGACAAAGACACAAATTTACTTTGTGATAAAATATCATATCCTACATCTAAGTGTTTGTTTATCACATTTCAGAGCAGTAGAAAATAAATACTGATTAATACTTGAAATTTATAAATACACATCTATCATATACTATTTAATATGTTTCCAGTTGGCAACTAGAAGTTTTTCATCAGGGGCGTATATGGGAGTGAGGTAGGGGGGGCCAGGCACCCCTTCGAAAAAAATTGAGTAATATAACATTAATGATTGATTTTATGAACAATATATTTACAATTTTTTTTTGGGGGGTCAGATGTCGAACCCCCTCCCCTCCTCTTTTTTTACTATGTACCCTATAGTTTCCAAATTAAGTACTATTCGAATATTTAACTCATAGACGAAGTCAAGATAAATTTAAACCAGTTAAATGTACCTGACCAAAAAACACAAAAATTTAAACGAAAAACTTTCAAACTATTCCTTTTGTATTCAGCCTGTTATGGTCGTAAATATGTAGGAATTTTGGCACATATGCATTGTGATAAATGAAAACATAAGTATTTAATTCAACCTTATTCTAAGAATTCACGAAAATTCCTATTACGTTAGGAATTGATTGTTGGAATTTTCAAAAAATACTCTTCATTTTCGTTCAACGTCCTCGAGGCAGTGTATTCTTTGGAAAAAAGCCAAACTTCTGAAACATTCCTGAAAATACTCTTTTCACCAATTCTTCTCCCATGTTAACCCTCACGACCTCGAGTTGTAATAATTCAAGGCTGTTTCGATGGCAGCCTTGGCATACTCCGTATCGCAAGGATTCACGTCCCAGAAAGGTCCACCGCACCCCAGCTGATCGAAACATTCGTAGCTGATGTCCCTTGAAGAAGTCGAGCAGCAGGACACAATGGCCCAAACGCACTTGCTTGGACCTTGGGGTCTTGGAATAGAAGGAGGAATCTCGTTATCGCTGGACAAATGGTTCACGTTTTTCGGAGCATCAGTTTCCTTATGGACCAAGGGAGGAAAGGTCGATGTTGCAGACATTGGTTTTCTTGTTGGAACCATGGAAGGTCTTGGGGTTGTCGATCGGTTAGGATAGTAGGCACCGTTGTTGTCCCATATGGGTCTTTCGTCGTCATCGTTGTCCCCGAAACGATCATCTATCGGCATCTTCGTGGTGTCGTTTTTGGTCGATGTAACGTTTGGTGGTGCTGTGGTTGTTACAGGTGGAAGATAGGTTGGACCAACATACGGTGGTTGTTCAGGATTGTGGTAATACGTGTATTGGGGGTAATAAAGGGGTATCCTACCGTCATATCCGTAAATGGGAACGAAGTATGGCCTCTGGATGGGGTAGAGGTTAGGGCTCCAAGTGTTCAGACTGCCAAACTGTGGCCACTGGATTTGGTATCCGGAGTGGTAAGGGTAGTAGCTTCTTTTCATTCGATGATCATTGATTTCTGGAGGAGGATTCTTTCGATTACTGGAGGCTTCTTCGTTGGGTTTCCCCTCTGTTAAGATTCTGAAATCCACAGTGATACCAGTATTGTTAATTTAATTCATTAATTGTCGCAAACTTCTCAGGATAAAATAAAAAAGTTTCGGTTACCTCATTAGAACGCCGTTAGGCCCCACTTGCTGTGTTCTATCTGTTGCTTCTTCGCCTCTAGAGATTGCCATTTTGGATGGGGGTTGCCCCAAAACTCCTGCCCCTTCACGCTTCGGGTATTGATCCCCTTCTGATCCGGTATACGGAGAGGAGACGGTTTCGGCGTTTGTGCAATTGGCGAAGGATAGTGTTGCGAGGAGCATCACCTTGAATAGGAACATCCTGGAAAGGATAGAATGGTTGAGAAAAAATCAATCGGATTCACACTAAAAAAAATAGTTTTATAAACGAATGGATGAGAAATTTTCAAAAAAAAATTGAACCTTTCTATATCGAACCTCGCAACACAACACAACTGGGTGAACCTAACCTAACAACTACATTCGTTGTTTTTTTACTCCGCTTGTTCTGTTTGTAGTTGAGTTCTGAACTAATTTATACTTAGATAAGAGCTGGGTAATTGGAAAAGGAATTGAGGCAACTTTGGCATATAAAAGGAATGGCATAAACAAGCTATAATAGATACACTTCACGTTTCTAATTGAGTATAATACTTTGAGAGATATTAGCCACTTAATTAAAACTACGCCCAATTTAGATTGTATTCACCGTTTCTGTTATTATGTTCTCTCAATCATAAATAATGTTCTTTTGAGAATACTTTACGGGGTATTTCGCATCCCATAATTTCCCTGATCGTTCTGGAAATAGTGGCAATAACAAGAGGAATGTCTGAGAGAAATTGGACTCAGGAAAAATATTTTTTTTTATATGTGACCCAGATTGCTTCGCTCTCTAAAAAAAAGAGTCTCTTTCTTTTAAGAATTTTTTTTTACTGATATACGTTGGCAGTTGGCATGACCAAAGCTTCAATTTTTGTTGAGATTGTGCCTGGCTACCTTTGATCTTATTTTTGTTGAAACGAGTTTTTTCGAAACATCTAGGAAAACGGTTTTCAGTTTTTTTTCTCGAAAACGAAGTAAAACACGAAAAAAATTTGTGTTTTGAAGTTCTTAATCCAAGAAAACGGACAAAAAAAAAACAAACTACAAAAATCAGTGGCGTACAATGATTAATCCTAATTTCAATTAGATAACATTGTGGAACGCCACTGGATTTAATAATTAATTCACATTATATTAATAGCTGAAAATAAGCGTGCAAATTTTTATTCAAATCAGCTTAACATTCTTTGAGCAATCCTTGTGAAAAAAAACTTGAGTTTTTTTAAATATATTTGGTGATTCCATGTTTTGAAGTTTATTAGAATAAAATGACAGTATTTGTATACTGACAATGGGCATTGAAGGCCATTTTGGTACACTCAAAAGAAATGGGTCGATGATGATATATTCAATATAATTCGGTGATTCCATCTTTTGAAGTTTATAAGAATAAAATGACAGTATTTCTCATATTGACATTGAACGCTGAAGTCCGTTTTGGTACACAGAAAAAAAAAATAGGTTTTTCTGTTATATTCAATATAATTCGGTGAATCCATCTTCTGAAGTTTATAAAAAAATGACAGTATTTGTCATACTGACAATGAACACTGAAGTCCGTTTTGGTACACCGAAAAAAAATTAAGTTTTCTGATATATTCAATGTAATTCGGTGATTCAATTTTTCGAAGTTTTATAAAAATTAAATGACAGTATTTGTCAAACTGAAGATAAACCGTAACACCAAATGGTGTTTCGGGGCACAGGAAAATTTTTTTTTTATATATTTGACATAATTCGGTCATTCCATCTTTCGAAGTTTATGAAAATAAAAATAATAGTATTTCTCATAATGACAATGAACACTGAAGTCCGTTCTTTACACAGAAAAGAAATGAGTTCTTCTGATTTATTCAATATAATTCGATGATTCCATCTCTCGAAGTTTATAAAAATAAAATGAAAGCTTTTCTCATACTTCCAACGAGCACTGAAGTCCGTTTTGGTACACAGAAAAAAAAAAGTTTGTTTGATATATTCAATATAATTCGGTGATTCCATCTCTTGAAGTTTCAAAAATATAATGACAGCTTTCCTCATACTTCCAACGAGCACTGAAGTACGTTTTGGTACCCAGAAAAAAAAAATTAGTTTTTTTGATATATTCAATATAATTCGGTCATCCCATCTTTTGAAGTTTATGGAAAAAAGACAGTATTTATCATAAAGACAATGAACACTGAGGGCCGTTTTGGTGTACAGAAAAAAAAAATCAGTTTTTCTGTAATATTCGATATAATTCGGTGATTCCATCTCTTGAAGTTTCAAAAATAAAATGACAGCTTTTCTCATACTTCAAATGAGCTCTGAAGTACGTTTTGCTACACAGAAAAAAAATTAGTTTTTTGATATATTCAATATAATTCGCTGATCCCATCTTTTGAAGTTTATGGAAAAAAGACAGTATTTATCATACTGATAATAAACGCTGAAGGCCGTTTTGGTGCACAGAAAAAACAATATGTTTTTCTGATATGTTCAAAGTAATTCGGTGAATCCATCTCTTGAAGTTTCAAAAATAAAATGACAGCTTTTCTCATACTTCCAACGAGCACTGAAGTACGTTTTGCTACACAGAAAAAAAATAAGTTTTTTGATATATTCAATATAATTCGCAGATCCCATCTTTTGAAGTTTATGAAAGAAAGACAGTATTTATCATACCGACAGTGAGCTCTGAAGGCCGTTTTGGTGCACAGAAAAAAATAAGTTTTTCTGATATATTCAATATAATTCGGTGATTCCATCTCTTCAAGTTTCAAAAATAAAATGATAGCTTTTCTCATACTTCCAACGAGCACTGAAGTACGTTTTGGTACACAGAAAAAAAATAAGTTTTTTTGATATATTCAATATAATTCGCTGATCCCATCTTTTGAAGTTCATGGAAAAAAAGACAATGAAAACTGAACCGTTTTGGTGCACAGAAAAAAAAATAAGTTTTTCTAATTTATCCAATATAATTCTGTGAGTCCGTCTTCTGGAGTAAATGAAGAAAAATGGAATGAAGTATTTAATTTTCTGATATATTCAATATAATTTAGTGATTCCATCTTTTGAAGTTTATGAAAATACAATGACAATATTTCTCAAACTGACAATGAACACAAGTCCGTTTCGGTACATAAAAAAAAAATGAGTTTTCCTGATATATTCGATATAATTGTCAGTAATTGATAAATAACAGTATTTCTCATACTGAAGGCCGTTTTGGTACCCAAAAAAAGCACCATAAAACTCCTAACTTAACTTCAGTGCTTTTCAAATTTTTTGTTTTTTTATTCACCTTTATTCTTCAGTTTGATTTCATTATTATTTCTGAATCTGTTGTTTTCTCGTTATTAGTTGAGAAATATGAATCTCAATTGAATTATTTTTCGTATTCGTCACTTACTTCCAACAAGAAATAATATTCAAAACACGTGTCGCAATTATAAATCGATTAGTATATAATCATAGTCATCAGGAGATAAAAGAGATTGCAATTAACATGAAGCAGATAGTAAATTTGTCTACAATCCATCTACACCTTTTCTGTTTATTTCTACTTGAGAAGAGAATTCTACAAACTAAGTAATAGGTCTAGACATTATCTAAATACCTTGATGCTTTTTAGGGATAATGAGATATAATGTTCATTCGATTAAATAATGAGCCTTCTCATCATCTAAATACTTCTTGTTGGTGAACATTTTACTGAATATACAGTCATTAGAAGGGTTACACCCTGAAGAGATAACATTTTTGAGCTGAATTTTGGCTTGAATTTTATCTTCGATAATTCTTTGCGATATTTCTCAGTATGTCTCAGTTTTTCATGAACAAATTTTGAAATATTTTTAGTTATCGCATAGCTAGAATAGTTGACTTCCGTTTCAAGTATTTTAGAGGAGTTTTATTACATAACTGGTAAATATTATATTTATTATAATTTGACAGTGCAAACACAACTTTTTATTCTCAGATAAACTCGATAAGTGAACCAGTGAAATTGCGCGTGTAACTGTAATGAAAGAATAACTCATTAATTCTCACTGTTTTTTTCCAGCACTAAAAAAGTAAATTTTACGAACGTAAAAAACATCACGTAACGTTCCGAATCGGCCGAATGAAAGCGATAACATTTCCATTATTACCCAGGAGTAGAACAACCAATTACATGAACGAAACATTAAACGTAGCTAATGTGACAAAATGAGATCATTTTTAAAAAATTCCGTGAACGAAACAACCGTCTGGATATGCAAATTTTCGGTGGAGAGGTGCAAAAATTGGCTTTCAGGGTGCGCGAGCGAGTCCTCGTTTTTCATTCGCTCTGTTTAATTATATCCGGTGGTGGCATCTTATTGTTCCCGTTATCTAGCGGTTGCCAAGGTGACCTCGGGATCGGGACTCGCGAAGACGTCCCGAAGAATTTCAGGTGTATTCCTGGGTTTGGGAGGTTTCGGGATCCAGAAATGTATCATTAAGGCTTGATGGTCTGCGAAGTCCAAGAACTATTATATAATAATGGAAGGGAACACTCAACCGCCTCTTGAGGGACGCAGCGAATTTTGAAGGCCACGGAGCCAACCCTTATAAATATCCATCCCCGATAACCTCGAAAAACCCCGCACAATATGAAGTCATAACGAACTCCAGCTTTTCCCGGGAGATCTCGTCATTTCATACGGAAAAGATTCAATCTCTGGAAAATCCGCCCTTGACATGTTCAGTTTGCATCTTACGATGCCGCAAAATCAAACACCGCGCGCGCGGAAACGAAGCGATATACAATTACCCTCTTCCTTGGCGGAGTAGAAAAGCTCTGACCTGATCGGAAGACCCTTTGTGCGACCGCGCCCCCGGAAAATCCGTTCGGACCTCCCGGAGTTATTCGGGGATTAGGATCTCGGGAGTGGGGGATTTTCCGGCCGAAGATCAGAATTTTCCGGTGAGCCTCGAAGGAAAGCGAAGAAGAAAATTTCTGCGAAATGAAGAGGTGAAATTTTCCAAATTATAAATAATCATCAATTTCCTCTCATAGATCATCCCCTTTGCTACCCTTATTGGCACAGATTCGAAACAATCAGATTACCAGGAATGCTAGAAGTAATTCACCGACATGAACATCTCGAAGGACCGCGCTCGGCGGAACGATTAGTTTTTCCGCCGGGAAAAATCAGTTTTCCGAGTTTCCAATTTTCCCGTTCGAGTCGAAGCGACGGAAAGAGGTCAACTCTGTTCTCCTGGCGGGGCTTAGCGTTCGCCTCGTACGAACAAATCCGTGATTTTTCCACATGGAAATGCTGATTGAATTTTTTAGAGGGGTTCGGTTGCCTTCTGCTTACACCCGTTTTTTTAATCACATTTCTTGTTCTCCCTTGAATAAATTGCAGCTCTGATTCAGTTTTTGCCGCGAATCTGACCTCTGCAGGAGTGATGCCAGAATATTAAATTTATTCCTCGTAAAATTGCGTTTTAAAATTACAAGTCAGAACAACAACATAGATTCTATGAAAAAATGCACAAATTTTTTAAATTTCCCTATTTTTCAGAGACCTGGCAACGTCGCAACTTCCTCAGAAAAAGTATCATAAATTTTATGGAATGAAGCTGGTTTTGTTCGAACATCTCACGTGAAGAAAAAGAAAAAAAAGTAAAAACGAAACTGAAATTACAGAAAATTTCGAGAAACTCAGAAACCACGTGTCAAATTTCGACCAATTTCTGCGAGCTTCATCGAATTGCTCACCTACACTGTGAAATATCAGGCCGATTGCTTGGAAATTGCGATATGTATCAGGTGTAAAATAAAACGTGTAAAAAAGAATCTATAACTTCGGAAAATATTGAAAAACTCAGAAACCACTCGTCTAATAATCACCAATTTCTGTAGGCTCTATAAAGATGTGAAGGCTCACATATATTATGTATTTCATACCGATTGCTTGAAAGTTGTGACTCGTAGGAAGGGTAAAATAAAAAGTATGGAAGGAACCTAAAATTTCTGAAAATCTTGGAAAACTCGAAAACCACCTGTCAAATTTCGATCAATTTTCGCAGGCTCCATCAAATTATGAAGAGGCACCAACGCTGTGAATTTCAGGTTAATCTCTTGAAAATTACGACATGTACCTGGGGTAAAATACAATGCACAGAAAAAAACCTTGAATTTCGGAAAATCATGAAAAACTCCGAAATTTTCACCAGTTTGGATAAACTCCATCAGGATATGAATAGTCACCTACATTGTAAATTTCATATCGATTGCTTAAAAATTGCGACTTGTAGCAAGGGTACAATGAAAAGTATAAAATGAACCTTGAATGTTGTGAAACTCAGAAACCACTAGTCAGATTTTCACCAATTCTTGTAGGCTCTAATAATTTGTGAAACTGTAAATTTTCGTGCTGATTGCTGAGAACTCTCGAAATGTACCAGGGGTAAGATACAATGTACAAAAAAAACTTTAAATTTCGGAAAATCTTGGAAAACTCTGAAACGATTTGCCAAATTTTCATCAATTCCAGTAGGCTCCATCAAAATAAAAATGAGTATTTATACTGTGAATTTCTGATCGATTGCATGAAAATTGCGACTTGTAGCAAGGGTAGGTACAATAAAAATCATGGAATGAATCTTGAATTTTCGGAAATGCTGAGAAACTCAGAAACCACTTGTCAGATTTCCACTAATTTTGGTAGGCTCTATTCAGTTGTGAAAATGCATATACTCTGTGAATTTCTGGCCCATTGCTCAGAAATTCCGAAATGGACAGGGGCTAAAATATAATGTCCCTTGAATTTCGGAAGATCTTGGAAAACTCTGAAACAACAAGCCAAATTTTCATCAATTTCCGTGGGCTATCAAGATAAGACGGCGCAACTATACTGTGAATATCTGATAGATTGCTGGTAAATTGCGACTTGCAGCTAGGGTACAATAAAAAGTATAGAAAGAACCTTGAATTTTAGAAAAATTTGGGAAACTCGAAAACCACTCCTCAAATTTTCATCAATTTCAGCAGGCTCCATAAAATTGAAAAGGCACAACCATACTGTGAACTCCAAATCGATTGCTGTTAAATTGCGACTTGTAGTGATGGTACAATAAAAAGTATAGAAAGAACCTCGAATTTCAGAAAATGTTGGAAAAATCAAGAATCACTCATCAAATTTCCACCAAGATCTGTATGCCCTATTCAGTTGCGAAGACCCATCTACACTGTAAATTTCAGGTCGATTTCTGTGAACTTTCGAAATATACCGGGGGTAAAATAAAATGTACAGAAAAAACTTTTCGGAAATTTCGGAAAATCTTGGAAAACTCTGAACGGACTCGTCAAATTTCCATTAATTTCAGTAGGCTCCATCAATATAAAAAGGCGCAACAACACTGAATTTCAGATCAATTGCTCGAAAATTGCGACTTATAACAAGCGTACAATAAAAAGTATAGAAAGAACCTTGAATTTAGGATAATGTTGGGAAACTCGAGGACCACTCGTCAAATTTCCACCAATTTTTGTATGCCCTATTCAGTTACGAAGGCACATCTGCACTGTAAATTTCAGGGCAATTTCTGTGAATTTTCGAAATGTAACGGGGGTAAATACAATGTACAAAAAAACTTTGAATTTTGGAAAATCTTGGAAAGCTCTGAAACGTCTGGCCAAATTCCCATAAATTTCGGTAAGCTTCATCAGCATAAAAAGGCGCAACTACAATGTGAATTTCAGATTGATTGCTCAAAAATTGCGACTCATAACAAGCGTACAATAAAAAGTATAGAAGGAACTTTGAATTTCGGAAAAAGTTGGGGTACTCGAAAACTACTCGTCAAATTTCCACCAATTTATGTATGCCCTATTCAGTTGCGAAGGCCCATCCACCCTGTAAATTTCAGGCCCATTGCTTAAAACATTCAAAATGTGTCGGATGTAAGATACAAAATACCAAAAAAACTTCAAATTTCGGAATATCTTGAAAAACTCTAAAACTTCTGACCAAATTACCATCAATTTCAGTAGGCTTCATCATTATAAAAAGGCGCAACAACACTGTGAATTTCATATCGATTGTTCGAAAACTGTGTACAATAAAAAGTATAGAAAGAAGATTTAAATTTCGGAAAATGTTGGAAAACTCGAAAACCACTCGTCAAATTTCCACCAATTTCTGTATGCCCTATTCAGTTGCGAAGGCCCATCTACACTGAAAATTTCAGACCGATTGATAGGAACATTCAAAATTTACCAGGGGTAAAATGCAATGTACAAAAAAAACTTTAAATTTCGTAAAATCTTGGAAACCTCTGAAACGACTCGTCAAATTTCCATTAATTTCAGTAGGCTCCATCAATATAAAAAGGCGCAACAACACTGAATTTCAGACCGATTGCTCAAAAATTGCGACTTATTACAAGAGTACAATAAAAAGTATAGAAAGAACTTTGGATTTCGGAAAATGTTGGGAAACTCGAAAACCACTCGTCAAATTTCCACCAATTTCTGTATGCCCTATTCAGTTGCGAAGGCCCATCTACACTGTAAATTTCAGGCCCATTGCTGGAAATATTCAAAATGTACCAGGGGTAAAATACAATGTACAAAAAAAATTTTAAATTTCGGAAAATCTTGGGAAACTCTGAAACAACTGACCAAATTTTTATCAATTACGGTAGGCTTCATCAAGATGAAAAGGCGCAACTACACTGTGAATTTCATATCGATTGCTCAAAAACTGTGACTTATAACAAGCGTGCAATAAAAAGTATAGAAAGAACCTTGAATTTAGGAATATCTTGGGAAACTCGAAAACCACTAGTCAAATTTCCACCAATTTCTGTATGCCCTATTCAGTTGCGAAGGCCTATCTACACTGAAAATTTCAGGTTGATTTCTGTGAACTTCAGAAATGTACCGGGGGTAAAATACATAGTACAAAAAAAACTTTAAATTTTGGAAAATCTTGAAAAACTCTGAAACGACAGACCAAATTTTGATCAATTTTTTTAGGCTTCATCAATATGAATATGAAGTTCATTTCGATTGTTCGAAAATTGCGATTTATAACGAGCGTACAATAAAAAGTGTAAAAAGAACCTTGAATTTAGAAAAATTTTGGAAAACTCAGGAACCAATCGTCAAATTACCACCGATTTCTGCAGGCTATATTCAGTTGTGAAGGCCCGATTATACTGTAAATTTCAGGCCGATCACTTAAAAATTTCTGAATGTACCTGGGGTAAAATAAAATGTACAAAAAAACCTGAAATTTCGAAAAATCTTGGGAAACTCAGAAACCACCTGTCAAATTTTCACCAATTTCAGTAGGCCCCAGTAAGATATGAGGGCGCACCTAAATTATGAATTCCAGAACGCTTAAAAATGGGGGGGGGGGCAATAAATGTACCGAAAAAGTATAAAAATTGCGAAAAAAAGTCATGAACCTTTTTTTTGATTTCCACTTATTTTAGTACCCATCTGAAGATCAAAGGCGCATGTATTCGTACCAAATTTGAGCTCGGAATCTTCAAATTCTCGAGACGTCCACCACATAGGCGCAAATTGTAACCGAATGAATATCATCTAAAAAATCACCTTATCCCAATTGAATGTTGTTGTTCCAATAAAAGCCAATTAATTTCTGGCAGTTATCGCTAGAGTGGACAGATATAAGGCGAGTGAGACTTTATAATTTTATCGTTTGTGGAAAACAACCAATTGACCTGAAGAAACAGGGCTGCTATTTTTGGATGTGTAATCATGTGATGCCTGTAAGTAACCGAGGGGTTCATAAATCTCAAGTAATGATACAAAAAAAGAAGACCACAAAATATAAATTTCCCTGAATGTTCCTAGACAGAACGACCCCCTCATCATTTTTCAGTCTCTACCGGATCAAAACCCGTCCAATTATCTTGACTAATCGTCTTCAGGCAGAAAACCCGGACAAACGAACCACGCCGTCAGCGGCGTACCATCTGCGCGGATTTTAAATACGGCTTCGGCGGGGGTTTTTCCGGCCGCCTGAACTGGATCCAACGGAATGAATTTCCCTCGATCGGCCTCTTTGAATGACGCGAAGCAATATAGTCAAATCCCTAGTCCAATTTAGGGAAACAATTCCCATCTACTGTTTCCAATATAGCGAGGTATGGCTGGTTAAACTGGAAACTGGAATTCCTTGATTCGCGAGAATAGATTGAGAGGAAAATTCGGTTTTTCCGAACCTATTTCTGTTCAGAATTCGAAAAAACATCAACCTTCATTCTAAAATAGAACCCTAGGGAGTTTCATATCTAAGCAAGACAAGGTTTTTGCATGGCCACCCTGTTCCCCGGATTTGAATCCCATGGATCAAGATGTGATGGGAAGGTGCCACAGAGTGTAACACTTCTGATGTCACTGATTATTTCTATTCAATCATCACGACAACAACGAACAAAGAAAAAAATTCTTCTCACCATCACCAGAATTACTAACAACCAGATAACAAACGAATCGATCATTTATTTACTTAATTGCTGGGATATTTGCACGACCTGCTCTCCCAAAAATAATGGACACCTATCGCAATACTCTTAATGACTGGATTATTTATTATTTTCGTTATGGTTTGTACGTGATCAGATCGTTAACCGTGTAATTTGTATTCCTTTGTTCTGTCTCCATCGTGTTCTCCAAAAGTTCTTGAAGATGAGGTAATATGCCACTAGAAGATTTGGTATTTTACTTTTGTAAACTGTTGCAGAAAATATAATTCCAAAATTGGCGGTGCTGAATAGAAACAAATTATCACTACAATTATTTTAATCGAGTAACAATATAACAATAAGAATTGTGCAATTTTCTTGACGAATAAACGATTGGTGAAGGTATTTAAAAAATGGGTCGAGGCCTATATGCGGCAAAAGAATCTGATTCATGAATTCAAAGGCAAAAAATCGAAGGATTAAAAAAAATTTATAGGTATGTAAAAGAAAACTATCCAACAAATAACATAGATATAAACAATAGCGTTATCATTTTGCCCAGATGTCCGAAATTCTCGAATTTTTATTATTTTTGTTCGGTTTTTTGATAAACATTTCTATTTCTTGAGAACCTCCGAGTGCAATGTTGAAACCCTCTCTTATTGATGTAACAATCGCTCAGTTCCCCCACAAATCCTCCTCCTCGATTCGCAATTTCTTGCTTCAAACGTTCGGACCCATCCAATCGTCCAAATTTCGCAAATTGATCAGACGCCTGATTGAATGGGGGACGCCGGGCTTTATCTTCGGATATAACCGAGTC
The DNA here is from genome assembly GCA_963966015.1 of Aphidecta obliterata. NCBI lineage: Eukaryota > Metazoa > Arthropoda > Insecta > Coleoptera > Coccinellidae > Aphidecta > Aphidecta obliterata. Next base: position 24,635,053 of record OZ014432.1, read on the forward strand.
ACGAAATTTTTGACCTAACATCGGGAAATATATTCACGAGATAGGCCCTTCCCCACAGGTATCGATCTTCAGATCCTCTTTCTTGGATTCGACATTGTTATCATTTTAATCTCGTAGAATATGAATATATAGAATATATATAGGACCTGGAAGTTTTAGAGTGGGTTCTTAAGGTCATTTGGAGCACGATTTTATTTGTGGGATGGTCTCCAAACTGGTCGAGATTGAGCAAAAAGTGGCCTAAATTATTGAGTATGGGTAATGTAAAGAGTTGTGTGTTTTAATTAGTTCTTAATGCCATTCAAAGAAGAACTTGTTAGGAATTCCTGTTTTCCAGTTTTCCCAACGTATTCTTTATATTTATGATTAAGGAAACTACTCCTTACACATTTATGATCATTTAAATTCGACATTCCTAGAATATACCCCCAAATCAGAAAAACTCAATTTTCTTTTCACGTGGAACAGCCATAAAGCTGGATTTTCAAATAACTCATTCTATCGAAGACCCAAATGTAGACGAATTCGATGTTATTCACCGAAATTTCTTCATCCGAAATTTTAACAAATTTCACGCAAAAATTGGAAAACTTCGAAAAAACGTATCGCGAGGCTGGAAAATGTTTAAGAATCATCATTAAACCCCATTTTCCACTGTAAATAACTGAAATGTTGTTGAGTGAAAAATTTACTATTCTACGATAATTTTAATCAGACATGAGGTGACACTGTAGCGAGACTTTCGAACCAAAGATTATAAAACTAACCACAGATTCTTCAGAACAAAGTTACAAATTTTGTGATTTTATAAAATTGACACTTTAAGAGATATATCGAATTTCCTAACACCTGATAAGAAAAACTCGATTCTCATTTCACGTGGAAGAGCTATGGAGCTGAATTTTCAAATAACCCATTTATCAAAGCCCCAAATGTAGACAAATTTGATGGTATCCACCATCTATTTTACGATATTTTTATTCGAAATTGGCAATTTTGAAAAGTTTAACGCAAAAATTGGAAAATCTCGAAAAAACGTATCGCGAGGCTGGAAAATGTTTAAGAATCATCATTAAACCTCATTTTCCACTGTAAATAACTAAAATGTTGTTGAGTGAAAAATTTACTATTCTATGATAATTTTGATCAGACATGAGGTGACACTGTAGCGAGACTTTCGAACCAAAGATTATAAAACTAACCACAGATTCTTCAGAACAAAGTTACAAATTTTGTGATTTCATAAAATTGACACTTTAAGAGATATATTGAATTTCCCAACAGCTGATAAGAAAAACTCAATTATCTTTTCACGTGGAACAGCCATAAAGCTGAATTTTCAAATAACTCATTTTATCGAAGCCCCAAACGTAGATAAATTTAATGCTAATCACCCAGCATATTCTACGATATTTTCATCCGAAATTAGAAATTTTGACAGATTTCACGAAAAAAACGTATTGTGAGGCTGGAAAAACTTTGAAAACCATCACTTACCCCCATTTTCCACTAAGAATAAATGAAATGTTGTTGAGTGAAAAATCAACTAGCGAGACTTTCGAACCAAAGATTATGAAACGATTCACAGATTCTTCAGAGAAAACCAACAAATATTGTGATTATTTGAAATCGACACTTTAGAAGATTTATCGAATTTCCCAACACCTGATAAGAAAAACTAATTTTTTTTTCACGTGGAACAACTGTAAAGCTGCCCCATATGAAGATGAAATTTCAGAAGGATATGTTTCCAAAAATATTTTGTTTTGGTTCATCTAGTAATAAGATCGTCATGAAATTTCGCGTGAATCTTCTTGTTTTTATGTTATAGCTAACTACAGAGTTTCAATCTGATGAAATTGCTGTTTTTCAAAATATTGGGACAAAATAATTCAGATGGCTATATCTACGAAACCTTCTTTTGGATTTTGCTCATTTGCGAACTCAACCGGCGCATTCAGAATATTTTCAAAACTTTTGTCGTCTTCTTTCGAGAGTTCTCGTGTTTACGTACGTACAGAATTGAATTTGACCACGAATTTTTCCTACCTAATCGTTTTACCATTCTTATATTATATATTATAGAAATGCTGATGTAAAAAATATACGTCTTTACAGGGTGTTGATTGAGTATGATGTTATAAATTCAAGAGAAGATTCTCTGAGAAATAAAAAAAATTGGGTTTTCGTAAGTGGCTCAAAGATTATTTTCCTCAATCTTGTTTTGATCGACAACCGTTTCATTCATGCAAATTCCATAATCAATCCGACAAAACAATCCCAGACCATGCAACCGACCGATCCCGCCGATTCCCATCCAAAATCACTCACTCTGTCGCTCTGATTGCCTGCATTATCTCACGATCCTCTCAAGAGTTTCGACACGATTGCGGTAGCAGAAAGCTCTCGCGAACTTCACAATCACTATTGAACAGTCCACTTTGATGCGTCCCAATATAACATCCCGAGTTTCTCGCGAGATGAGGAACGATTACTCATACTAGTCGCATAAGGTACACATACGCGAACCTGGCCTGGCTATGAGATCAACCATTTGATTTTGACGTCATTGGGAAAATCGAGCTTTGAGAGCTTATCTGCCATCGCCATCAGGAACAAGGTATTGGTGATGGAGAATTCGAAGAAAAGGAATAGGGAGATTTGGTCAATGGGTGCCAGGTCTGGTGCAAATGATGGACGTCAGTGGATCCTGAAGTGAATTCTCTTTTTGGTTGCATGTTCAAATGTGAAATGAGGGAGGAAATGGAGGATTAAATAAACAGGAAATCGTCACTCGCCAACTCCCCGAATACTATTAGTTCCACTAGGAATATAATTATTTACTTCTATATTAAACAATCCTACAAATCGAAACTGTTTCAATTAAGCCAAAAACGTCCGATTACTCACGACTGAAAATTATTCTAATCCAAGTCCATTCAATGAAGGATAATTCGACGTATCAACAAATGTGCTAATGTACTTTACGTTAACAACCTTTGGAAACTGACAGTACCGTACTCAACTTTTTCTTCAGTATCCAATCGAAAAATTAAAAAAAGAATTAATCCATCCACAGAAGGGGCTGATATAAGAAGAACAAAGTAATCAAATATTTATGCATCAGCCCAATGTTGAATGCAAATTTTGATCAAATGAAATCCGAACTTTCATCCGCAGGAAAATGCTTCATTTGTTATTCTTATCTACCCTTGCTTACTGGGGAAACCTATCCTGAATTCGGAATTACAGCTTGTGGCCAACTCATCTCTGTCCTCCCAAAGTTAAGACTCTACTTTATCATGAACAAACAGAAATGACAAATCTCGGTCGAACAAGGAATATCATTCTTCTCTAGGAAGCGTCATTTCAACAACAAGTACCCCTTTTATTGACGGTGATATTAGCTCAATAAATTTTTTATTTAGATTGTTCCTACTGAGTCATACAAAGGTACTGCTGGGAAAACGCAGATCATTTCTAAGTATTTATCATGATGTAATGGACGAAGTTCAATGGAGCAGACTCCAAGGAGCCAGTCACGAAGAACTGCTGAAAGGAATCAGTGGCGCAGTTAGGATTTAGGCATGAGAGGACCGAAAATCCGACTGGAATAAAAAAAATTGATAAGCACTAACGAGAGGGAGCTTTTGCGCGCTTGTTTAAAGTCATCGCCAGAACGGTCACCCATCCAGGTACTAAACCCTCCCAACGCTGCTTGGTGTCAAGTCTTATCAAACTCAGTGTCACAAACAATGTCATTTCAACAATCCAAGTGATTCATTATTACATAAAATATTCATTATTTTCGAAACTTCGAAATTTCGGAATCAAAGTTACAGCGAAACTGAGGAATTCAGAGCACGGATCTAATTTAGGTACGTATTGAGGTTCAAATGTGTTTAACATGCGTTCAGTTTACGGGAAATCATGTGACAGGGTGTATGATCTTTGTGACTTTGGGTGGATGCTTTATTGTTCATTTTTTTCAATTTTGTATTGCTCCCACTCAAAAGAATAGTTTATTTGACTTTGATTATTATTTTTCCATTATTCTTTTTTTCTCTTCATACATGCTTCATTGTTTGATTTTTGAAATTTTGTACTGTTCTTACTCAAAAGAATAGTTAATTTGACTATGGTTATTATTTTTTCATTATTTCTTATTTTTCTTCACAAATGATTTATTGTTTGATTTTTAAAATTCTGTATTGCTCTTACTCAGAAGAATAGTTTATTCGATTTCGATTATTATTTTTCCATTATTTCTTAACTTTCTTCACACATGCTTTATTGTTCAATTTTTTTAAATTTAGTATTGCTCTCACGCAAAAGAATAGTTTATTTGACTTTGATTATTATTTTTTCATTATTCATTTTTTTTCTTCACACATGCTTTGTTGTTTGATTTTCAAAATTTTGTACTGCTCTTACTCGAAAGAATAGTTTATTTGACTTTGATTATTATTTTTTCATTATTTCTTATTTTTCTTCACAAATGCTTAATTGTTTTATTCTTGAAATTTCGTTCTGCCCTTACTCAAAAGAATAGTTTATTTTACTCTGATTATTATTTTCCCTTATTTTTTATTTTCCTTCACACATGCTTTATTGTTTGATTCTTAAAATTTTTGTAAACTTCAGGAGGATAGGACGTGGTGGGTCGATTTCTTGGCCTGCGCGCTCCCCTGATCTCAACCCCTGTGATTTCTTCTATTATGGTCATTTGAGAGCATAAGTGTACAGTAACGGTGGTATTCTCCCCACCGTGTTGAAGAATTAAAACAAAGCATTGAAAGTGCTTGTGACATTATTCGTGAGCAAACTGATACGATAGTTGCTGCATGTAATAATTCGTTATTACGCCGGGCAAGACTTTGTGCACATCAAACAAAGGGTGAACATTTCGAACAGTTTCTGTAAACAATTTGGATCAATTTTATCGGTAGATTTGTGAACTTCCCAATTTTTTCAAGGACTTTTTCAATCAGTAATTTTTCCTCTCCCTAGTTTGAACTTTCGGAATTATACCTTTCAGGAAAAAACTCCTAATAAAAGTTGAAAGAGAATATACGAATTTGCGATAAAATCCAGCACTTCATTTACTTGATGGAATGCATATGGCACCGTTATTCATGGCAGATTTTCTAACAGAGTTGTATTAAGATGATGATGACCAAGATTTTTTGCACTTTTTAAGATTGAATATATACATAATATGATCAACTTTCGGCGGAATGATTTCTTTTGATGCGTTCAAGTACCTGTCAAAAAAGCCTCACCTTAAAAAACACCCTGTATATAAAACGAATTGAGGAAACAAAAATATATACAGGATGTCCTTGTACAATATTTGAAATAGTGATTATATAGGCCAAGGCCGTTTGGAACTGCAGGATTTCACCATTTTCAAAATTTCTCAAAAAACGTTACCAAATGGTGCTTCCAGAGGATCAGAACAGTTTTTCAAAAATGGATCATACCATTCTTTAGTCTGAACAATATGTGAATTTTTGTAATGAATGTACACCTTCACATGGTTATAGTTTTTCCAAACATAGTGTAACTAAAAATTTGTTAAATTCGAGTCTGACTATTTTCGCCCATTCTCGAGAATATTTCGAAAAATTGTTCATCAGTAATCTTCAGCAGTCAAGATATTAGATTGGGCCCAAATTTGTAGACTCGGCACCCATAGTTTCAATTTCTGAAATCACAACTTAGTTTCAATAATTGAGGGTTTTTCAGAAATGTTGAAAACCCATTATCTCGAGAACTGTTATATTTTCACTGAGATGTTATACTAATATATTCCAAACGGTCATGACCCAGTGATTAGTTGCAACGGACAGTCTGTATATTGAATTGAATATATTTTTACGTGATCACCACTTTAATTCTTCACATGAGGCACTGCGCACCGCCTGTACATTCCTACCTCGAGGAACTTCTCATGAAAGCTCAGCACATTCCTAGGAAGACCAAGAATGATCGTCGAACCACCGGAAACAGTGCGAAGAAGTGCAATTTCGCGTTTCGCATGAGACTAGTGCAATTCGTGCCTAAAGTGCAAGTTCGTGAGTTCCCACACATGGGAACCGTAGGTTACTTTTTAAGAAATAAATTGGTTTAAAGACAGTTTGTATTAAAAGCTTCTAACATCCACTTGTAATCAACACACGTTTTTCTGTATTCCTTCATCTCATAGTTGTGATTATTATTTCAAGAAGAAATGAAGTTTTCTGTTGAAAACAGACTTTTGGAACAGAAAAACATAATTATATGAATAGAATTTCATATTTTGAAAATATAAGTATTTGCTCCAAAGCCTTTGGCTGCGTCACTGATACGATGGAATTTTCATCCATTAATTAATTTAAGGATGGAATTCATGGAATATCGCCAGATGTTGAGAATTCCTCAAAAATCCAAATTGATAAATTTATTGATAGATTACACAGTGTTACGGTTCTCCGAATTGACTCATTCGAAATCAGTAAAGCTGAAGTTACCTACACTACATATTCGCTCGAATTTTTTGCGACTTCTCACCATTAGACATTATTCATCTGAAGGAATTCCACAACCCAATATATAATATTTCTTCTTGTAAGAAAGAATTGAGTTTCTTATCAATAAAACCAATCGAGAGAACTATTCCAATAATAGAGTAACGTCTTAATAAAAAGTAGGTTTATGACGATAAAACTGGGATCGGTTATCTTTCCCGCATAAATAAACAATTATATTAAATCAAATATCACGTTTGCACTGAATAATTTATAACAGAATGAAGGAAGGATTGATTAACACATGCAAGTGAACACGAACCGCTAATGACGAGTCTACTAATTGATTCGCATCATCCAAGGAGCAATACTATGATTTGCAACAAACTTAATGAAGCACATAACTTACACTTCCTCCAAGAAGTGAACCAGAATAGCGTAATTTATCTCACGATGGAATATAATGTGCATCATCAATGAATTGAGGAGGTATTTTGGCATTAAGTATCCACTTTGGCCACTCCATAAAGTTGCGAGAGAGAAGTTTCGAGGGTTGCCCCAAGGGTATGTAAAAGGTCTCACAAAATATTCTGAACCAATCGCTAGCGCGGTACGACTCAGTCTGGTGGTAGAACATCTTTCAAACCTGAATTTCATCACTTAGTTCCAACTCGTTTTCACCTCGATCTCACGAAGAGATAAGGCATCACTCTGTCACGATTTCGAGACATTTCAACTGTGAAATTGGAGCGAGCTCCACCGTTTCTCACCGTGTCAACACGGATGAGGCATTATTTCCGCTAATATGACGGCGTCGTTGATGCCAAAGTCGCATAACTGAAATCGGCACATCTATTACCCCTCCCGAAGGGGTGGTTGGGGGAAGGACAAGTTGCCTGTAGGGGATGATGGTGGGTTCGGAGTTGTTTTAGGTGTATTATTTATGCCTGATGGTTATTAGTATTCTGTCCTTCCAGTCTTTGTGGGTAATGAAGAAGTTTACGTGACGGAAGTTCCTGGAATTTTTTGTCTTGTTTGGGCGAAATTTGATTCGTAATGGGGTAGAAGTTCCGAATATTTTTTGAGAATTAATAAGTAAGATCCTTCAACACGAACATTTGAAGACAATTTCTTCTACTTGCAATTTCGACTTCGTCGTGTGACACTTAGAGTTAGAGTTCTTATGTGGTATGACGAAAAACATGAGTTGAAATATAATGAAAAACTTTCCTATCCGCATTTTACATGTTTAGGTATATTAAACATTTGTTGTTATGAATGGATATTGAATTGGGAATTTACGTTTCTTGTTGGGAATCCCTCTTTCATTCAAGGTCTTTATTTAACCATAAAACGTTGTTAATCATGTTGGTATGTGGATAGTGAGTAAATATTACGTAAGATCTCATTCATTCTTATGAATTTCACCCTGATTTATTCCGTGAAAAACGAAAATAATATTTTCCTAACAAAATATTGATAGATTTATCATTTTATCTCCAACTAAATTCTGATCTTTATTTGTTGAAACCTCGAATCTCATGAGGGTATCCCACTAAGAGTATTTCGAGCGAAAACATCTAGTTGAGTGAGTTTCGAATATTTCGTTTAAAATTTAAATTTGTATGGAAGATTTTATAGAAATTTTTTTGTATCTGTAAGAACAACTGTAAATTGGTGGTAGAGTATTATTATTATAACTGATTTCATGTGAATACTATGATAACGTGTAATATTTTGTTAAATTAATTCTTCCGCAATTATATCCGCCTACATAGGAAATTTCCGCCACTATTGTGTCGTGCTAGCGTGAAGTTAAGTGGTTGCTGTAATACTTCCGTAAATATTCTACAAGTATAACTCAAATGGACAATAAATTCACATTATTCAAACTTATAAAGTATTTCATGAGTTTTAATTTTTTTTTCAAAAACGAGTTTTTTTTACGAATAAGTGCTTTCTATTTGATCTCCTTTCATGTAAAATGACGATGAATTGACTATGTCGAAAAGAATTTCATGAGTTTTTACTTTTTTTCACAATCGCTGCTTTTTAATTAACCTCATTTCATGTAATACTTTTATTTAAAAATTATTAGTGGATTTATCATATACACAAAAATGAGATTGATAGTTATCAAAATAACGATTGGAAACTTTTGACTTCAACTTGTCCACAAAGAAAGTGAAAATTGTAATTCTGTCATTTCTATAAGAAATATAGTTAAATTTCCACTTTTGAGAAGGTAGTTATTTAACTTCGATCATTTTTCTTCACAAATGCTTTATTGTTTGATTTTTGAAATTTTGTAGGTTTTGCTTTTTCTCGAAAAAATAGTTAATTTGCCTTTGATTATTATTTTTTCATTATTTATTATATTTCTTCACAAATGCTTTATTGTTTGATTTTTCGAATTTTTTATTGCTCTTACTCAAAAGAATAGTTTATTTGGCTTTGATTATTATCTTTTCATTATTCATTAGTTTTCTTCACGAATGCTTTATTGTTTGATTCTTCTAATTTTTTATTGCTCTCACTCAATAGAATAGATTATTTCACTTAGATTATTATTTTTCCATTATTATTCATGATTTCTCTTCACACATTCTTTATTGTTTTGATTATTAACATTATGAATTGCTCTTTCTCCGAAAAATACTTTAATTGACTACGATTATTACCTTTTCATTATTAATTGATTTTCTTCACATATGTTTGATTTTTTGAATTTTGCGTTGCTCTCACTCAAAGAACAGTTATTTGATTTTGATTATTATTTATTATTTTTCTTCACACATGCTTTACTGTTTGATTTTCAGATTTTGTATTGCTCTCACTCAATATAAAAATAGTTTATTTGGCTTTGATTATTATTTTTTCATTATTTAATAATTTTCTTCACACATGCTTTATTATTTCATTTTTTTAATTCTGTATTGCCCTCACTCAAAGAACAACACACATGTTCGATTCTTTTAATTTTGTATTGCTCCTACTCAAAAGAATAGTTTATTTTACTTCGAATATTATTTTTCCATTATTCATTATTTTTCTTCACACATGCTTTATTGTTTGTTTTTTCAAATTTTGTATTGCTCTTACTCAGAAGAATGGTTGTGGAATAAAAAATTTCAAACAATCAAACAATAAAGCGTGTGAGAAAAAATAATAAAATAATAATCAAAGTAAAATAAATTTACATTGATTATTATTTTTTTATTATTTATTATTTTTCTTCACACATGCTTCATTGTTTTATTTTTCAAATTTTGTATTGCTTTCAATCAAATAAATAGTTAATTTGACTTTGATTATTACTTTTTTCCTACACTTTCAATATAAAATAGTGCAGATTGCAAAAGCATTATACATTTTTCCGAACAAAACAAAGTGTAGTTTCAATCAAATCCAAGATTCATCCAAAAAAGCAATCAATGTCGCCCCATTTGCCGGTATGTAATGTATTATTCATAAATTTCAAGTGAAGGAATGTGGAAAAAATTCGAGGCTTATCTCTATATCTGTCGAATTTCTGGAGAGTCGCATTACTCATGTAGATTTTGGCACTCCCTGTCTTTCTGGGTGCAACACCGAATGATGTATGGATATAAAATAACAATATCTTATTTCGTGACATGACTGAGACGGTCTAGACCTTCAAGTCGGTTCAATTGTTCATTCTGAAATCGATAGAAAGAACGACATTAATATCGTTCCATTTACATACAGATATGGGATGATTAATGGTATCGGAATGGCACAAAAGAATTTACTTTAACGATTACAGCAAAATGGTAATGTTTTACAACAGGCAATTAGTTTTAGTGGGGTTTACAACCGGAAAATTACTTAGCTCAGATGAAATATGATTATTTATATTAATAACTTAATGGCCTTGGAAGCTATCTTAATTTTTCAAATTTTCATTTCGAAATATCAGAATAATTTTTCTCATTTCTCATGTTGTAAAAGGAATATTTTCTGATTGCCCCTACACAATAAAAAATCAGTTGTTTTCGAAATAAAATGGAACAAATGCAGCAGAGTGAAATTCAATGCGAAATCTACCAAATGAATAGAAACCCATATTATTCCAGGAGTTCCATTGCGTTCATGCAAAGGGCGTCGAATAATTGCAATAATTAAAATCGACATGGTAATATTTACACACGCAGCAGCATATTCCTGAATAATAATTTCAGTTTTAATAGGATAGCGAAAATTTGGGAAACATCGAAATTATTCAGTTATCCAATTTATCACTTAATCCTGGGATAACTCCGAATTTTCCACCCCATTGCCCAAAAATAGGAGAGGGCGCGTACTTTTTATAACTTCAGAAGAGCATAAATGTTTTACCAGAAATACATTTCGAAAAGACACAACTTTATTATCCGAACGATGTCCCAGAAGAAATTAAAAAAATTCCATAGACGTGGAAGTCACTGAAAACTTTTATCAAAGTCAACATCCAATATTAAATAGAATATTTGCAACATAATGAACCTCCAACAGTCCTCCCCATCCGCTGGAATTGACTCGAAAGCAGAAAAGAAGATTTCGTGAGCATGTTTCATGTCATTCCCAACCCAATAACTAGAAGCAATTACTTTTATCAGACCGATCTGAATTCAATTGCTTGCAATAGAAGGAAACCGTGATTTTTATTCGACGTGTTGTGGGAGTGCTTTGAAGTATTGAAAGGAGGAATTTTTTCGATCGGTAATTGTAGTTATCATTGAATTTTGCTTATTCAACATTGGTATTGTTATATTAACAAGGCTCGTTAGTGGAGTTTTGTAGAAAATACATAATTTCATTTTCAATTATATGAATACATTGTACGGAGAAAAAGCTGTCAATTTGAGTTGTAATTTTGTAAGCTTCACACTGAGTTGACATCTGAGATTTATTGCATGATATTCATATTAGTCCGGATTCATCTGATATCAACTAAAGTTTAATTTTCACTTTTGAGTGGAAAATTTATTTGACTTCGATCATTATTTTTTTATTACTCAGTATTTTTTCTCACAGATGCTTTATTGTTTGATTTTTAAAATTTTGTATTGCCTTCACTCAAAAGAGTTTTTATTTGACTTTGATTATTATTTTTCCATTATTCATTATTTTTCTTCACACATGCTTTATTGTTTGATTTTTTGAATTTTATATTGCTCTTACTCAAAAGAATAATTTATTTGGCTCTGATTATTATTTTTTCATTATTTATAATTTTTCTGCACACATGCTTTATTCATTAATTTTTTTTAATTCTGTATCGCTGTAACTCGAAAAAATAGGTCATTCGTCTCTGCTTATTATTTTTCCATTATTTATTATTTTTCTTCACGCATGCTTTATTGTTTGATTTTTTAATTTTGTATTGCTCACTCTAAAGAATAGTAAATTCGACTCCGATTATTATTTTTTCATTATTTATTAATTTTCTCCACACATGCTTCATTGTTTGATTTTTGTATTGCTCTTACTCTAAAGAATAGTTTGTGCGACTTTGATTATTATTTCTTCTTTATTTATCATTATTCCTCACACGTACTTAATTGTTTGATTCTTTCAATTTTGTATTGCTCCTACTCAAAAGAATAGTAAATTCGACTTCAATTATTATTTTTTCATTATTTCTTATTTTCCTTCACACATGCTTTATTGTTCGATTTTTTGAAATTTGTATTGCTCTCATTCTAAAAAATAGTTTGTTCGACTTCGATTATTAAATTTTCTTTATTTATCATTTTTCTTCACACATACATACTAAATTGTTTGATTTTTTCAATTTTGTATTGCTCCTACTCAAAAGAACAGTAAATTGGACTTCGATTATTATTTTTCCATTTTTTGAATTTTGTATTGCTCTCAGTCTAAAGAATAGTTTGTTCGACATTGATTATTATTTTTTCATTATTTATCATTTTTCTTCACACATACTTTATTGTTTGATTTTTTCAATTTTGAATTGCTCCTACTCAAAAGAATAGTAAATTCGACTTCGATTATTATTTTTCCATAATTCATTATTTTTCTTCACACATGCTTCATTGTTTGATTTTTTTAATTTTGTATTACTCTCACTCTAAAGAATAGTTTATTTGACTTTCATAATTATTTATTCATATTTATCATTTCGTTTCACACATACCCAATTGTTTGATTTTTCAAATTTTGTATTGGTCTTACTCAAAAAAAAAAGATCATTCAACGTTGATCTTTATTTTTCTATTATTTATATCTTTTCTTCACTCATGCTTTATTGGTTGGTTTTCAAAATTTTGTATTGCTCTCAATCTAAAGAATAGTTTATTGGGCTTCGATTATTATTTTTTCATTATTTATTATTTTTCTTATTAAAAATTGTTTTGTTTTGCTCTGACTCGAAAGAATATTTCCTTTTATTTCGATTATTATTTTTCCAATATTCATTATTTTTCTCCACACATGCTTTATTGTTCGATTTTTGAAATTTTGTATTGTCCTTACTCTAAAAAATAGTTTTTTTGACTCTGATTATTATTTTTTCATTATTTATTATTTTTCTCAACACATGCTTTATTTTTCGATTTTTCGAATTTTGTATTGCTCTCATTCAGAAAGAATAGTTTATTTGAATTTGATTGTTATTTTTCCATTATTTATTATTCTTGTTCACACATGCTTCATTTTTAGATTTTTTCAATTTTGTATTGCTCTTACTCAAAAGAATAGTCAATTCGACTCTGATTATTATTTTTTCCTTATTTATTTTTTTTTCTTCATGCATGCTTTATTAATCGATTTTCAAAATTTTGAATTGCTCTCTCACTAAAGAATAGTTTATTCGAATTCTTTTTTAATTTTTTCATTATTTATTATTTTTCTTCACACATGGTTTATAATTGATTTTTGCAATTTTGTGTTGCTCTCATTCAGAAAAATAATTTATTTGACTTTTATTATTATTTCTGTGAAAAATATCGTTCTTTCATTCTCAATTACATGTACATGTACGGTGAAAAAGCTGTCAAATTCAGTTTCAGTTAGAATTTCGTAAGCTTCACGCTGAGTTTCTATCTGAGATTTATTGCATATTTATATTAGACCTCGTTTCATGTACATGAAATTCACAAATTTTACCTTTTCTTCTTACTTCGATTGCTTATTTTCGAAAGTATCCATTTCAAAATGCATGAATGGAAATTAAAAATATCATCTACATCTACTACATTAATCAGTGTTCGACAAAAATATCATGCGATAAATGTCTATTTTTCCTAGTGTCACTCCCTAGTATCTTTGAGAGTAACTCACGCATTTGGGGAAGCTTCGACGATGTTTGTTCACGATGAGAATTGGTGATATTCAAATAGAGGACTTGCAAAAATAGGAAAAAGGATCGCAACGCAATATAGATAATGTAGACCTAGGGTTCTTCGAGATTCTATCGCGGCCTTCGGCCGCGACAAAGCTACACTGAAAAATTCAACGTTTTTCCATCGAAATTTCAACATAACCCCTCCTTGGCTAACTTCTTCAAACTTCCCGAAGTACTGTTAGCGGAGTTTCTGACGGGGCCCCGTTTCTAATTCACATTATCAGTGATTATTTCATGCCTAGGATTCGGTATAATTAAGAGGCTTTCGCTAGAGCGGCAAGGCGTTAAGTAGGACATGTTTCAACCCCCTGCATCATCCGTGGACCTCTCCCCCTTCGGTAATCTATTCGGCTACGCGCCAAACTAATTCCCGATTGATAGCCATGCAGATCAGGACGCTCGATTTCCGAGGCTGAATTCTAATTTTCAAAATTAGGAGGCAACACTTGCTCGGTCTTCTTCTTTTTAATCAGAGGAGGTTTAGTGAGGTTAGGTTCATTCGTGCGGTGGTGCCGATGCTACCCATTTATCAGTGAATTCAGATATAATAAACTGAATTCAGTTTGATCCGAACAATATAAATGTAAATATCCATCATGTTGAACCTTGTCGATGGATTCGATCCATTCCCGAAAACTCCCCCTCTAACAGGTGCGCTTCGGGTCGGGCAGGCTCCCAATTTCGAAGTTCAACGTTGACGGCATGGAACATCAGCATTTCCGACATCGCCGGACCTACCGAATCCGGGATATTTATCAATAAATCGACCTCCGTCATGCATGGACAAATTCGTGTTCGCTCACGTGAAATCGAGTTTTCATTAGCGGAAGATTAAAGCCGATTCCAAAACCGCGGAAATCGAAACCGATAAAATCTGACGGATTTCGGTTCGTCGCGGTATTAAATATAATATACGTCTGTCTGATTTTGAATGTGCCATTGGGAAACAGTAGCAATTATAGTTTAATTATTGTGGATGTGATCGTCGATTTCGATGAATTAACATAATCGGTATTAATTTCGGTTTATTATTTCAAATAATGTAAACCTTCGGAATTGTTTGAGAAAATAATTTTCTTGATTCCATCTGCCCGCAACCTTTGACTACCGAAATCATTGTGGAGTTCCTAGAAGATTTATTCAATATTTTATGATATTTTTGCAAAACTAATTTTTTTGATGATTCTACGACATTACAATGGAAACACAGAGAAACAGAAAGCATCTTCGAAATAAGCGTGGTCGAATGGGGTTATTCTGAAATTTTTGAGGAGATAACCGTACAAAAGTTTTTTACCCAAAAGTTTCTTCACCAAGTATATGGAAAATTCAACAAAAAAAAATTCTTCACTAAAGGAATGAAATATTAAATTTTCTATCAGATTTAAAGGTGCAAATTCCGAATATGTACTTTTTTTTCAAAAGAAATATTTATTCTGATCGCTACAGCACTTTGAAGTCGAAACGTTTAGAGGTCCCCATTTTTCATGTACAAATTTGAGGTATTCCTTCATGGAAATGGATCGACCCTGGTGATTGTGGTTTCTTATTTCATTTGCTTGCAACCTTTGGCTACCGAAAGGAATTATTATAGAGTCCCTACAATTTTTTTTTCAGATCTTATGATTTTTTTTGCGAAACAACTCATTTTTCCAGGAATTCCTACGTATGCTATTATATAACGAAACGACAAGATCTATGGGAAAACTGACTGCATGTTGGAAATAATCGTGGCCGTGGAAATGAAATTTTCAGGAGATAGCCGAACAAAAAATGTTTCACCCAAAAACTTCTTCACCAAGTACATGGAAAATTTAGCAAAAAAATTATTCTTCACTATAGAAATAAAATACCGATTTATCTATTAGATTCAAATGTGTAGATTCCGAATATATACTTGCTTCTCGAGAGAAATGATGCTTTTATCTTCTACAGCACTTTGAAGTTAAAACTTTTATAGATTTGAGATTTTTCTTTGTGGAAATGGATCGACCCCGGCGAGTATGGTTTCTTATTCCATTTGTCTGCAACCTTTAGCTACCGAAAGAAATTATTGTGAGTTCCCTAAAATATTTTATTCAGATTTTATGATTTTTTTGCGAAACCACTTATTTTTCGGGAGTTTCCAAGTATGCTTCAACGAAACGACGAGGTTCATGGAAAAACTGACTACATATTCGAAAACAGCGTGGCCGTTCGAGCTAATTCGAGAATTTTTCAGGACATAACCGAACAAAATTTTTTTTTACCCAAAAACTTCTTCACCAAGTTGCAATAGCAATTTAGCAAAAAAATTATTCCTCACTATAGAAATAAAATATCGATTTATCTATTAGATTCAAAAGTGTAGCTTCCGAATATATACTTGCTTCTCGAGAGAAATGATGCTTTTATCTTCTACAGCACTTTGAAGTTAAAACTTTTATAGATCCCCATTTTTTATGTCAAAATTTGAGATTTTTCTTTGTGGAAATGGATCGACCCTGGCGAGTGTGGTTCTTATTTCATTTGTCTGCAACCTTTGGCTACCGAAAGAAATTATTGTGAGGTCCCTCGAATATTTTTTTCAGATTTTATGATTTTTTTGCGAAACCACTCATTTTTCGGGAGTTTCCAAGTATGCTCCAACGAAACTACGAGATCTTTGGCAAAAATGACTGCATATTCGAAAACAGCGTGGCCGTTTGAGCTAATTCGAGAACTTTTCAGGAGATAACCGAACAAAATTTTTTCAGCCAAAAACTTCTTCACCAATTAGGTAGGTACGTGAAAAATTTAGTAAAAAAAATATTCTTACTTATGTAAATAATGTATTGATTCATCTATCAAATTAAAAGGTGTAGATTTCGAATATGTACTTGTTCTTCTAGAGAACTAATGATTTTGTTCTCTACATTACTTTGAAGTTAAAACTTTTATAGATCCCCATTTTTCATGTCCAAGTTTGAGGTTTTTCTTCATGGAAATGGATCGACTCTGGCGAGTGTGGTTCTTATTTCATTATTTCATTTGTCTGCAATCTCTGGCTACAGAAAGAAATTATTGTGAGGTCCCTAAAATATTTTCTTCAGATTTTATGATTTTTTTGCAAAACAACCCATTTTCCGAGAATTCCCACGTATGCTACAACGAAACGACGACTTGAATGAGAAAACTGACTGCATATTCGAAAACAGCGTGGCTATTTGAGCTGATTCGAAAACTGTCAGGAGATAACAGAAGAAAATTTTTTAACCAAAAACTTCATCACCAAGTAGGTACGTGAAAAATTCAGCAAAAAAATTATTCTTACTTATGGTAATGACATATTTATTCATCTATTAGATTCAATGCTGTTGATTCCGAATATGTACTTGTTTTCCCAGAGAACTAATGATTTTGTTCTCTTCGGCACTTTGGAGTTAAAACTTTCATAAATCCCCATTTTCATGTCCAAGTTTGAGGTTTTACTTTATGGAAAGGATCGATTCGGGCGGGTGTGGTTTCTTATTTCATTTGCCAGCAAACTTTGGCTACTGAAAGAAATAATTGTGGAGTTCCTACAATATTTTTTTCAGATTTTATGATTTTTTTGCGAAATTCATTTTTTCGGGTATGCTACAACAAAACGACGCTATGGGAAAACTGACTGAATATTCGAAATCAGCGTGGCCGTTTGAGCTCATTCGAAAAATTTCCAGGAAATAACCGAATAAAAATTTCAAAATCAAGTACGTGAAAAATGTAGCAAAAAAATTGTTCTTCCTTATAGAAATGAAATATTCATTTATCTATTAGATTCAGAGGAATAGATTTCGAATATGTTCTTGCTTTTCGAGATAACTGATAATTTTGTTCACTACAGCACTTTGAAGTTGAAGCTTTTATAGATCCCCATTTTTAATGTCCAAAATTGAGGTTCTCTGGCAGGTGTGGTTTCTTATTTCATTTGCCTGCAATCTTTGGCTGCCGAAAGAAATTATTGTGGGGTCCCTACAATATTTTTTTCATATTTTATGATTTTTTTTGCGAAACAACTAATTTTTCCGGGAATTCCCACGTATGCCACAACGAAACGACGAGGTCTATGGGAAAACTGACTGCATATTCGAAATCAGCGTGGTTTTTTGAGCTCATTTGAGAAATTTCCAGGTGATAACGAAACAAACATTTTTTTAACCAAAAATTTCTTGACCATATAGAGAATTTAATTTTGAACGTTTCTATCAGAAAATTTTTTTCTCAAAGGTACTGTCATTTCAGATATCCCCATTTTTACGATTGGATTAACTAATCAATATTTTTCGAGGTACTAAAAATAGTAATTGCGGGAAAACTATCCAACGTTAAAAAAAGAAAATCAATTTTTAACGCATTATGTTGCATGAAATTCAACATAATTGAACAAAAAAGCCTCTCATAGTTCAACGGAAAGTAAAATATCAAATTTCATTTCTGCAGTGATTCCGAGAACGAACGGTTCTCGCGATTTCTAAAAAAATGTTGACCAACAATTACACCTTCGCGTGTTCCTTTTCCGGAACTTTTTAATGCTCTGGAAACCCACTCAATCCAGTCTGTGTCAATGACATTGTGTCAACCTTCGCACATCTCATGTGTACTGTATTATATTTGCATTAATTGCGGTCGAGGAATGTTTACAAGTTCAAATAAACTATATTTTGTAATCTCTATCGGTGATAACATCTGTGAAAACTTCTACATTGTCACTTCAATGACATACAGAATTTGGTATGAACTGTTTGTAGTGAATTTTGGGAGAAGATAAAATCGAAGCGAAAACAAACAATGGGAATCTCAATGGAATTATTCAATGTCATCAGTCGAATTACTATGCCGGTGACGGATGTAATGAAAGTGATTTGAAAAAGAAATATCCAATATAAATAGATTATTCCAAGAAAGAAAAGTTTGCAAGCCAAAATGAGTGATGCAATTTTTACTTAATTCTTACTTTCAAAACTATAGTATTGAACGACGTGAATTAACGAATTAACAAAACGATAAGCTCCAAACGATCTGCAGAGGTTAACCAGGTTACTTTTTCGTATCGGGCCGGTTTAGCTCCTTTCTAAAAATACCTAATTGTTATTTTCTACTCACTCGAACATCGATTTGTTTACGTTCACTCAACCACATTAAAACCAACTTTTCCCGAGAAACTTTGGCACAAATTCTATCGCGTTCGTGGAATCACCTCGAGTGTTATGAACCCGTTTGGTTGTCCCCCATTCTGCTTCATGGTACAATCCACGGGCTGGTGGGGTTCCAATCCATTACGATGGAGACTGATGAGTAAACCTGTGCGACAAGATCTTAGCGACTGCTATTATCAATGTCGTGTTTGTTTATCAATTATTCAGATGCAGTCGATGAGAAACGTCATCAGTGGCGATCGCTAATGGATTGAATAAGTAATTAACACAAGAACAATCATACAAAAACGTTAACTTAATCACCTATGTTATAGAAAATTAGATCGTGTGCAAATATCTCCAATACTCCAGAACTGTTGAATCTTGGAGGATATTAGCCCCCTCCCCTTCCAGCCCCTAATCCGCCACTGTTATCTGGTCAATTCAGCGAGGCGCAGCAAAACGCCAGCTGCCTGAGGGCGGAGAAAGCTACCCCATTTTCACACGGCGAGAAAAAAAGTTGTCGCGTTCCAATTTGAGGTAAAAGCCCTCCCTTTTTGGATACCACAGGCTCTCTCTCCTCACATCCAGGGCGAAGTTCGGCTTTGAAGTGGTAGTTTATGTATCGCTTAACCCGAAAGAAGCCATCAGAGCGATTTCCTGATATATCTCGTGGACTGGAGACTCTGCAACGCGGGAAATAGAATGGATAATTTCAACGATAGGATGCCTATTGTGGTGGGAATTCATGGCAGGAAATTTGGATCGGTATTCGATTGGAAAGCTTTTTTATTCGGATACAATTTTTAGTTCTCGTCTCAGCTTCAAAGTGGGAAATCTCCCAATTTATTTTATGAGGAGTTGATTTGATTTAAGTTAATCAATGTTTCGAAATATAGTACATTATGTTACACGTGAAGTAACTCAAAAGCCATTGCAAGAAAGGCTGAAGAGAATTTGGCAAAAATGCATTCTTTAATATATTAATGAAATATTCATATATCTATTACATTTTTTTTACCCAGAAATTTATTGACCTAGTTCCATGGAAAATTTGGCAAAAAATTTATTCTTCAATATAGAAATGAAATATAAATTTTTTAATCAGATATAGTGGTATAGATTCCGAATATGCTTCTACGAGAAATAAATTTTCTGGTCGGTACAGCACTTTGAAGTGGAATTCTTAGAGATCCCCATTTTTACATGCCCCATATTGAGGTGGTCCTATACGAAAACGGATTAACCCTGATGGTTGCGGTTTTTTAAAAGATTTTCCTGCAACTTTTGACTTTCTGAAGAAATTAATAAGGAGTTCCTAGAAAATATTTTCAAGATTTTATGATTTTTTTGCGAAACAGCTCCTTTTTCTAGAATTCCTGTGTATTTAACGACAAATGGATGGCGTCTATGGAGAAATTGACTGTATATTCAAAATCAGTGTAATCGAATGAGCTCATTTGAACTCTGGGAGATAACTAAACAAATTTTTTCACCCGAAAATGTATCGACATACATAGAAAATTTGACGAAAATTTCATTTTTCAATATGGAAGTGAAATATTTATTTTTCTATATGGATATACGGCCATAGATTCCGAATATGTTATGTGAACATAACAGCCTCAAAATACTGAATGGATTCTGAATATGTTATGTGAACATAACAGCCTCAAAATACTGAATGGATTCTTTCAACACCGCTCAATTCACAAGTTCACCTGGGTCCAACATACAAGAAATTTGAAATCAATCATAGATTATGTTATCATACGACAGCCAACCCGCATGGTCGTCCAAGACGTACGAGCCTACAGAGGAGTAACATGTGGAAGCGACCATTACCTCGTCAAAGCGAAAATTACCCCATTCGGTATTCAAAGCAGTCAAAAAACTTATACCGAAGACAACGGACAGGAAATCACGGAGAACAAAAAATATAACCTCGAGAGCTTTGACCAAGAGAGTGTTAGAAAACTATACCAATCCAGATTAAACGCCAAACTCACCCAACAATATTTTGAGACCACGGAACAACAATATAATTACATAAAAGAATGTCTAACAGGTGCAGCGTTAGAGGCTTTGGGAGAACAAGAGAGGAGGATCAGAAGGAAACCGTATTGGTGGGACGAAGAGATCGAGGAAATAATCAGAGCTAAAAAGGAAAAATATAACATATACCTCAGTACGAAAACAGAACAATGCAGAAAGGAATACAGATCAGCCCAGAAACAAGTGCATAGAGCAATAGCAGCGAAGAAAAACAAAAGCTGGGAAAGAACCTGTGCTAAAATCAATTCATATATAGGAGGTACAAAGAGCACAGAGAGCTGGAGAACATTGAGAGCTCTTCGGCAGAACAAGAAGGGAGACATTGTCTCATCAATTTCTTTACAGAAGTGGGACGAACATTTCAGAAAACTCTTGACGGAAGACAGGGCAGAGTACAACCAACCGTATGAGAATGATCACCTTACAACTTCTGGATCCCCCATAAGAGTCATTAAAGAGCAAGTCGGGAGGATATGCCGCGGACTGAAAAATAGAAAGTCCCCGGGCCCAGGTAATATACCCCCAGAACTACTCAAAAATGGTACAGACAAATTGTTCGAATGTATTGCTGACCTGTTTGAAAAATGTCTCAATGGAGAAAGCGTCCCTGAGGAATGGAGATCCTCCTACTTAACAACAATCCATAAAAAGGGTAATAAGGAAATCTGTGATAACTTTCGAGGTATCGCTGTGCTGAGTAGTATTTCCAGAGTATACGGAAAACTTTTAATGGAAAAGATCGAAGGGGAGTTCTCTGACATGGAAGCTGAAGAACAGGCCGGTTTTAGGGCCGGTAGATCGACAATCGACCATCTGTTCACTCTTACGCAAGTAATAGAGAAGAAAAGAGCGCTAAACCAGGAAATACATCTACTCTACGTGGACCTCAAAAAAGCGTATGACAGCGTACCCCAACAAAAACTGTGGGAAGCCCTTGAAAGAACTAATATAAGTTTAACCCTCATCAAGGCGGTCAAGGATTTATACAAAGACAATAAAAGTCAAGTAAAAAGAGGAAAAATGGTTTCAACTGGATTCTGCGTGAGCAAGGGGCTGAAGCAGGGCTGCTGTCTTTCACCTTCTCTGTTCAAAATCTATCTAGAACAGGCTCTCAGGATATGGAAAAGAAAATGTCGGGGCATGGGTATACCATTAAGTGAGACAATTCTCTACACTCTGTGTTTTGCCGACGATCAGGTGGTCTTGGCCCAAGAATACGAAGATCTAGAGTACATGACACGGAAACTTATAGAGGAGTACGACAAATGGGGCCTAGAAGTAAACATCAGTAAGACAGAGTATATGTGTATTGGCGGAGAACAACAGGATTTGATACTGGAACGGCAGGTTATAAAGAAATGTAGCAAATACAAGGTGGGTGTGGTTTTTTATTTCATTTTCCTGCAATTTTTGACTTTCTGAAGAAATTAATAAGGAGTTCCTAGAAAATATTTTCAAGATTTTATGATTTTTTTGCGAAACAGCTCCTTTTTCTAGAATTCCTGTGTATTTAACGACGAATGGATGGCGTCTATGGAGAAATTGAATGTATATTCAAAATCAGTGTGATCGAATGAGCTCATTTGAACTTTTGGGAGATAACTGAACAAATTTTTTCACCCAAAAATGTATCGACCAAGGTACATAGAAAATTTGACAAAAATTCATTCTTCAATATGGAAGTGAAATATTAATTTTTCTATATAGATATACGGCCATAGATATTTTCAAGGTTTTATGATTTTTTTGCGAAAGAGCTCCTTTTTCGAGAATTCCTATGTCACAACGAATGGATGGGGTGTATGGATAAACCGACTGCATATTCCATATCAGCATGGTCGAATGAGCTTGTTCGAGAAATTTCTGGGAGAAAACCGAACACAAATTTTTCCACCCAAAAATTCGTTGACCTCGGCTAAGGCAATTGAAAACTTTAGTCGGTTTAATGTCTTCAGTAGGCTAGAAATAAGTATGTACTTAGTCCTTATTCTCAGTGCGTGACACCAATTTAAGAAGTTGAATCACCGCCGTTCTTTCCATCCGGAACTGCCGCTTTAAATAAAATTCCAATTCAGAGAGAACCGAACATCTACACATCCATCTGGTCGGTTCTTTGATGGATCTGACAATGGAAGGATGAATCAGATGGATGAATGGCTTTATTGTTTCCTTATGATTGTTATCCCTTCGATGCTTGCGAAATTTGCATAATCGACTTAGAGTTCCTAGGAAATATGCAAATCTATCGTTTCGAATCCTGATTTGCAATTTATGAAAGGATTGATTGAATGCTCGCTATGAGTTAGAAAGATTCGGCGTCATTCTTTGATAAGTGCTGATAAATTAACGTACCTAGGTTATGACTATCTTGTATATGATGGAAAACTCAAGGAATTCAATCAAAAAGTACATAAAGGAGGTTGAAGTTGTAACGAGAGAACCAAACACCTCCTCTGAAAAAATCAGATCACACTCAGCATTTCCAATCGGAGGAAACTAGGGCGGAAAACATAAATTCGAAGAACAGCGCCCTGCGTGATTTCCAGTCCATAAAAGTGCGCTTATAATCCGAACTTTTCCTTCGCAGAAAAAACTAGCTTGCCCCCGAGGAAAGCCGTGTAAACAAGCCCTTAACAAACGGCTCGCATCAATCGAAACTTGTTGAATTTCCGTTTTGTTTCCACGCACGCCGGAGTTTTCCGAACTTATATTCGGAACGAGATTAAATTCATTTTCCGGGAGTACGTTGTTCCCTCGGGAGATGCCCAGTTCGTGAGGTTTATTCTTCCAAATTGCATGTATGCAATATAGATTAGCTTCTGTTGTGTTTTGAAGGGGCAATTTGTGTCACGGAAGCGCCGGATATGGTTTGATAAATGGGAGGTCTCAATTTGGCTCTGATCAATATTCCGGGTTCGACTTTTCTGACGGCATAATCTACCGCCGTTACATAAAAGGGAATATTCATGTCTCAGAATTACCGCCGACATTGGCCGACAGTTCAGACAACAGCGAATCAAGAAAATAAACATAATTTGTGACCCCTTCAACAAGATATACCTCGATGGTATCTATCAATCATCGCTCGAACGTCCCTGAGAAATTGTGACAAACGATCCGTCTCCTTTGCTCCAACACCCCGGAATCAATACAGCCGAGCCCTCGACTCCGGTGCCGTTCAAATTTTAATTTTCATTCCCTCGAGACCACCAGCAGCCACCTGATCTGGATGTTCCTCCCCGATTCGAGGGATTTGTAATGATCCTGTCAGGAGAAATCGAGATTTTATAGGGTGCTCTGACTGGCGCGTTTGGCTCCACGGAATTTTCGATATCCTAGACATAATTTTTAATTCGGATTCACGCAAAATTGCGATTATTTATAGTAGAAAAAAAAAGGTAAATAATATATTGGCTGTTCATCTCAGATTATCAAATTCAGTAATGAAATACGAAAATTTTTTCTAGATAAACTGATATCAAGCCTACAAATCAATTTCATGTTACCCCCGAGAACGCCAAATCCATCATTTGCACCTGTAGATCGGTTTCATCATTATAGTTAGCAAATGATGAATTCGCTGTAAGAAACAGCAAATCTTCAAAACATAACGCAGCAGTGATCAGAGAAAATCCTCCAATCACGCCACCTGTCCGTTTCAAAAGCGACCTTGATTTGTTGGCTTGCTATCAGTTTATCTAGAAAGATTTTTTGTTTTTCATTACTGAATTTGTTAATCTGAGATAAACAGCAAATATATTATTAAGTCAATTATCAAGACGAATGAGGTTGTAGCTTGAACATGTAATTTCTATGTGTGACAATGTGCTCGTAATGTTTACGGCGGTCACACATTGTGTCTTTGTCTGGTCACCGCTGCGTTATGTTTTAAAGATTTGCTGTTTCTTATATCGAATTCATCATTTGCGTACTGTACTGATGAGACTTGATATGAGTCGACACCGGTCTACAGGTGCAAATGATTGATTTGGTGTTTTCTGGGGTCCTATGAAATTTGTTTGTTGACTTGCTATCAGTTTATCTAGAATAATTTTTCATATTTCATTACATCATTACAAATAATAATCTCAGCTTAAGGAGCGATGAAACAGCAAAATAGAAACAAAAACCTTCATTAAAATTGCCAACGTTTTAAATCTTCATTGATTCCTCATTAGGGCTACGAAAATAAAAAAAAAATTATGAGAATTGATGACATTGAAACCTCATCAGAGGAACATAACAACAAAATAAGTTCAGCAAATCATTCGTATATCAAAAAATTATAAAAGCACTGCCGTGAAGTCACGAGCTTTTGAGCGCTCGTTCATCCTCCTTGTAAAAAGATTCGCATTTTTCAGTTTTAGAAACCAACTGTAGGCATTTTTGACAGCAGCTCTTTGTCAATTATGCCGAATCAGCTGTTACAGAAATATAAGGATTTTTTATTCAATAATTCGTTGGAATTTCAAATGGTTCTGCGATCTGGAACAAATCTAGTTCGAATATATCATTCTCCATTAAAATACAACTTGTAAACCAGTAGATCAGTAGATCAACATAGTAGGTTGTTATGGATCCACTTAAAAAGTAGATCTACACAATAAATAAAGCCAAAGAAAGGTAGATATTAATAGAATCACATTGAAGATATTATTATTTTTCTATTTCTATTATGGAAGTTGATCATATTTTTTGGGATATTGTATTATTTTATTTGAAGAGAAAGTATTATAATGGTGCCATAATAAGGAAAATTGAAATAGAGAACACAGACACATTAATTTCTTGAAAAAATAATATATATTGTTATGGTTCGTTCCAGATATTAATATTAAATTTAGAAATTTACGAAAAAAAACCACTAACAATATTCAAGAATTCAGATTTTTTTTTCAATTATATATTTCAATTTTTTTTCCCGAGACTCTATTTCAAGGAGGGGTCTAAAGGTGAACAAACAAAAGAAATTTTCTCACAAAATTATATAATCAGCAACCTTTTTCTAAAATATCAACTATCAACTATCAAAACAACCTATAACTAATATTTCTAAACTCTAAGATAACGTTCGATTGGTGAGTGAACTCACTATATGCAATTTTCAATTTTTCTTCTTCCAAGCAGCACGCCGTTTCAATATCTCCTTCTCTCCTTTACTTGCCTAATCAACTCCAACAACTCAATCTACGAAAATCCACTCTTGACCAACTTCCAAATACATTATATCATTATATCTTTCTTCCTACAAAATCAATCTTCATGCCAACTTTTGGAAAATTATCGAACTTTCCACTTTGACGTTTCTCTCTCAACTCCTTTCTCGCCTGCTTTTACAATTCATATTATTTGATATCTCATTTCCTAGGTCGAATTCATGAAACATTTCATTCTTCATAACATAATTTAACTATTTACAATCAATCATTTGAACAAATTCACATTTTTCTTATTTTTGAATAATCTGAACCCTCTTGAAAATATAATATTGCAATAATTTATAAATTGTTCGAATTTATTGAATTGACTTGAGATGTTTGAAGGTTCTTGACTTTTCGGTAATATTTTTTGACTTTATTTTTCATTTTAATTTCTTGGAACGTTAAGGAATATGACCATTTTTGATTTCCATAACAATATATTTAGTTATCGAAAACAGTGAAATGAAGCATGGGGATATTATTTCAATTTTTTTAGAATTAAAATGAAAGGTTGCAGATCGATCGGTTATATTGAAAACAATTATTTGAGATATATATGATTTTATGTGATTTAGAAAGAAAGAAAACCATGGTATTCTAACGGCCCAGCTCGCTTTCTGCTCTTTTTCTATATCCGTGTTTGCGTGGTTCATAGTGTGTTTATGAATTCATTATGAAAATTGTATTTGACACTGTCCTAACTCAATCCAACCTAACCCAACCGGATTATCGATTAATGTATGAACTATTTTCAACACTGTCCTGACTTATGCTAACCTTACCTAATTATTAATTCATTTCAAGAATAATTTTCAACACTGCCATAACTTAACCTAACCTAAATATTGATTAATTTCAAGAGTTGTTTCAACACTGCCCCAACTTAAGGTTACCTTACCTAAATATCAATTCATTTCAAGAATTAGCAATTTTAGGCAACCTAACCTAACCCAACCTGAATATTAATTCAATTTGAGAATTGTTTCAACACTTTCTCAACCAAACCTGAATATTGATTCATTTCAAAAATTGTTTCAACTCTATCCTCACTTGAGCCAACGTTACCTAAACGTAAATTCATTTCAAAAATTGTTTCAACACTGCCCTAACTCAACCCAACCTAACCTAACCTAAATATCTATGCATTTTAAGAATTGTTTCAACACTGTCCTAAATCAAGCAAACCTAATCTAAATATTAATTCACTTTAAGAATTGTTTCAACTGAAAATTCTTGTAAAAACTGAAGTTTAAACCTTTGAATACAACTGTCTGGAAAATGCCTGTAAATAGTCACGCATATTCCGGTTTTCGTGACAGTATTATTTTCCCGTTGAAATGACGAACTACAGTTTGGTTGCATCAACTAATGTAAAATCTGTTGGGGGAAACTCTTCTCCCGGAATTCGATGTTTTTAATGGAAAGTTATGTTAGGTTAGGTTGAATTAAATTTCTTATTCTACTCCTATTGAACTATATATTCATTATTCAACTACATTAGAGCAATTAATAGTGTCTGTAAACAAATACCGTGAGTTATAATAACTCACTACTATAACTCCCTGTCTCTGTGCTTCTGAACAAGCTGATTGGCCGAAAGGGAATAGTCCGTTCATGGTATTGAGGGGAGGTCACTTGAATAATTTTACCGTTTCCTCAAATTAAGTTGATTCCTAATTATTATTGTGAATGTTTTGCTGAAAGATATGAATTCAGATAGAGAAGATGAATTATTATGAACACTTTCAGAAATGAGACAATCAGTCAATTTTACCATACAGAATTTATTGCCCGAAAAATACCAAAACAGATATGAAGGTGTATTCAACAATTTTCAAGATTGGTGTAGCAGTGAGAATATTAAGTCATCGTTTACAGAGAATGTTCTTTTGGCATATTTTAGTGAACCAGAGCACCAAATATAAATCATCGCCATCATGGACTTTCTACTCGATGCTAAGAAGCACAATCAACATAAATAATGCATTGTTATAGGTAACTATTGAGATTTGTGAATAAAGTTCTTTCTCTGTACTCATATTGTACTCTGTACTCATATTTATTGTTATAGTCGTAGATGAAGTATAGTATTCAACTTGCGGTAATGGTCATAACTCACTTGATGAATTATGCCTTCGGCTTGTGCTGCAAACTTTATCTGCGTGAGTTATGACCTACATTACCGCTCGTTAAATAATATACTATTGTTGCCTGTTCGAACTTCAGGGTAAGGAAAACGATGATGAGAAGGATGCGAATTGGCAATAATAAGCCTTTGTTCCCTTTTTATTACCACCCCATTCGCAGCAGAAATGGGGGAAATCTATTGAACACTTGCTGCAGCCTCTTTCAGACCTCCCATTCAGCGAATCGTCGACGATATACCGAAAACAAGAACGTAAAATAACCAACACCATTCGACCATTTCCACAACAACATAACCGTCCTCACAAAGCGACCAATATCATCTGAAAACGGGGGGTTATGCAAGCCAATTCGGGGTTTCGAAAATCGTCCAATTTCGAACTTTTCAATCCGTCGATCCGAATGACGGAGATCGAATTGATTAATTCCTACAGGAGCCCCGGAGAGCAACAGGTGCGGAAAACAATTCACGATCCGGTCGAAAATTCAATGAAATTTATCGAGTCGCTCCAAAAAATAATTTATCGTTCATTAATTTCAACTTGAGATAAAGACCAGGAAATCCTGCAAATTATTAAACATCGTGATCGCATGTAAATGAGACAAGTCTCGTATTTTCAATAATTAGAGGATTTTCGTGAGCAATCTAGTCTCACCAACGACGTTTAAATGCAGTTTTGAAACGTTTCGCAAACTTGCCTTGACATTTCTGACGGTTGCTCTTCATTAGTGCCTACCTTCGTGTGATATTCGATAGTAGAAGAGACAATCGGATTTTATGGATGAGTTGTCCTTAAAGCCTCAGTTTTTTTTTAGTGAAGAGACAAAGGTTTAATGTTTATTCAAGTAGACAATAGTGTTCTTGAACCTCATCGATTTCACCATATAAGACTTATTTAAGTACATCTGCTTATAGACGAAACAGAAGTAGTCAATAATATCCCTATTATTTTGTTATTATTGAATCTTCATATTATACAGTCGTTTTTTCGCCTATTAGGCACATAAAATTATTGATTCTGATCACCCATCGAACTCCTCCGATAACGAAGCAATTCATCGTGATTTAACAATAGTTAATTGCTATATGTATATTACATCGACCTAACCGATCAAATTGTTCAAATTCAAGGTTCACTCAATTCTCTTCCGGTTTAACAATCGTCATTTTCGTTTTGAAACGCGGATGTGCCAAACGGAACGTTGCGTTATTTATGAAATAATTCTGGATAGAAAATTACAACTATGTGCAAATTGCAAGCTCGTACTACTTACACGAGGGCTATATCATTTCGTCAAGATGTCTGTATTTTTCGAATTTTGAGCCGAAAATGGTCTCAATCGACTATGTTCGACTCACTGATGACGAATCCGTCGGAAAATTCGAGTCTGTCCGTCCGTCTGTCCGTAAGCACGATAACTCTCGAACGGATCAACCTAGAGACTTGAAATTTTCAGTGTAGGTTCAGATCCCAAATGCCTCGGTTAAGTTCGTTAATGGGCAAAATTCCACCAGGGGTTCCGTAAATATGGCCGTTCAAAATGTTCTCCTGATTACTTCGAAACTACAGATTCGATCGAGATGAAATTTTGCACTCAAATGGAGAATGAGGTGTTCAAGCTACATGTGAAATTTTGTCCAGATCGCATGACCAGAACCATAGAAACCATAGAAAAATATCAAAAAATCACAGATTGTTAGAATTACGTTCATTACTTTCTTGAGATCGTTCAAAACCTACAAAAGTGGGATGATAAAATAGAAAATCAATGCTTTTATTCGTATTTACCTCATTTCAGAGCACATCGGGGTCCTTACTCCGTATTCTGAACTCATGTCTCCAGAAGTTCCAGGAAGCTCTGAAATTTGGCAAATTGAAAATCATATCTTGAACCCCCAAAAATGTTTAAAAATATATATTGTGAGGCGGTATTTTTTATTCCAATTCACTTCTTTCGACGAATTGCGAACGTATTTTTGAGCACTCGTACTACTTACACGAGGGCTATATCATTTCGTCACGATGTCTGTATTTTTCGAATTTTGAGCCGAAAATGGTCTCAATCGACTATGTTCGACTCACTGACGACGAATCCGTCAGAAAATTCGAGTCTGTCCGTCCGTCCGGCCGTCCGGCCGTCCGTCAGCACGATAACTCTCGAACGGATCAACCTAGAGACTTGAAATTTTCAGTGTGGGTTCAGATCCCAAATGCCTCGGTTAAGTTCGTTAATGGGCCAAATTCCACCAAGGGTTCCGTAAATATGGCCGTTCAAAGTTTTGTTTCCCTGATTACTTAAAAACTACAGATTTGATAGAGATGAAATTTTGCACTTACATGGAAAATGAGGTGTTCAAGCTACATGTGAAATTTTGTCCAGATCGCATGACCAGAACCATAGAAACCATAGAAAATTGTAACTTTTGAACGGAAACGCCTAGGGACTTGAAATTTTCAGGATAGGTGTGGATCTTGAATGTCGTGATCACGTTCATCTATGAGCAACATTATACAAGGGATTCCGTAAATACGGTCGTTTGAAATTTTGTTTTCTCGATAAATTCGAAACTACGGATTCGATCGAGATGAAATTTTGTATTTTAATCGAGAATGATATATTGAAGCAATATTTTGTCTAGATCGCATGACCAGAACCATAGAAACCATAGAACTTTTGAACGGAAAGGCCTAGGAACTTGAAATTTTCAGGGTGGATTTGGATCGCAAATTTCACGGTCACGTTCATCAATGAGCAAAATTAGACTAGGGGTTCCGTAAATATGGCCGTTCAAAATATTTTTTTCCTGATAGTTTCGAAACTACTGATCGGATTGGAATGCAATTATGCACCTAGCTCAGGAATAATGTATTCAAACTACGTGCAAAATTTTGTCCAGATCGCATCACCAAGACCATAGATACCGTAGAAAATTCTAGCGAATAATCGAAAAAAAATTGATCCGCTGAAGCACTGAAGTCTGGAATTTCGCCTAAGTTTCAGAATTTTTTTGACAGCTTTCGAAAATTCCTTCAATTGATTTCTAAAACTGGAAAATGCGAATCTACCTACAAGGTGCATGTACGAGCGCTCAAAAGCTCCTGCCTTCACGGCAGTGCTTTTCTAAATTTTAGTTTAATAGGATTGGAAATACAATTGCGGTACTTTTATTCTATTCATTCCCATCTCATAACTTACATGCGATAATGTAGGTAGAACTCTTCTCATAACTTTCTTGAAAATGTAGAAAACCTATGAGAGTGATATGGAAAAGTTGCAGAAGATCTATTCAATCGTTTTCATCCCATTTCAGACCCAGATTAAATTATAAAAGTTTCCTGGCATCTGTCAAATTTAAATTACCTCTTAAATCGTTGATAATCTGAAAAAAGAAATATCAATCTAGGAAATCGTAAGATTACTTACCTACTTCTATTTCTTGCACCAAATCACATATGTCTAAAAAACATGGACCCAGTCAATTTCGTCCGCATTCTCGTTTGGAATGTCAATTGATGCAATGGTGCCAATTTCTGGCACCTTTATGATTTCAATAGGCGAGTACACAACAAAATATCGTAAAATAACTTATTTTATCTACTCCTATTGAATTATATATTCATTATTCAACTACTTTTGAGCAATTAATAGTATCTCTCTACTCACTACTATAACTACCTGGCTCTGTGCTTCTGAACAAGCCGATTGGCCGAAAGGGAACAGTCCATTATTAGTATTGAGGGGAGGTCACTTGAATAATTTTGACGTTTTCTCAAATTAAGTTGATACCTAATTATTATTGTGAATGTTTTGCTGAAAGATATGAATTCAGATAGAGAAGATGAATTATTATGAACACTTTCAGAAATGAGACAATCAGGCAATTTTACCATACAGAATTTATTGCCCGAAAAATACCAAAACAGATATAAAGGTGTATTCAACAATTTTCAAGATAGGTGTAGCAGTAAGAATATTAAGTCGTTGTTTACAGAGAATGTTCTTTTGGCATATTTAGTGAACTTAGCACTAAATATGAAGCATCGCCCCTATGGTATTTCTACTCCATGCTAAGAAGCACAATCAACATAAATAATGCATTGTTATAGGTAACTATTAGGATTTGTAAATGAAGTTCTTTCTCTGTACTTGTATCTTAGTATTTATTGTTATAGTCATAGATAAAGTATTGTATTCAACTTGCGGTAATGGTCATAACTCACTTGGTGAATTACAGCACTCGCCTTCGGCTCGTGCTGCAAACTTCAACTGCGTGAGTTATGACCTACATAACCGCTCGTTGCATAATATACTATAAATACACCACTTAACTATTTGTTACATTCTACCTCCCTGGAAAGCGACGTAGAAAGGTCAAATCTTCAACTCCACGTCATATTTAAATATCTAAAAGGATGTGCCTTCAACTCCTTCTTCTGTTTCTCGCATCGATATTCCCTCTACCAAAATACCAAACCTTCCCCACATCTCAACAGAGACTTCGAACTCCCCCGATAAACTTCCCCCAAATCTATTTTTCCGCACCTGACGTAGAACCCCCCATCGAATAGTTCGAAGTTGGGAATTCGGTCGAACCTCACGTATCCCGAAGTTACCCCCGTTGGCGCGCTCCACAGGAATATTACGTTCACACTTTCCCCAACTATGTCGAATTTCGTCAGAAACAGCCCTTTCGAATTTCCGCCGATAAGGAAAAGTTTGCGCCCGGCGCGGATTCGTGGATGTTGCGCGGAGTCTGCCAGCGATAAATTCGTGACAATGTGACGTTGTTGCGGCAGAAGTTTCGGATAGGGAATGGTCAGCAGGAGGTGATGGTTGGGAAGTTGCAGAAGCGGCTGTATATTCTGGACGTCGATAACACAAACTCTGTTCGTTCCAGTTTGAATGAATGTTGCCTTTTCTCTGCCTCAGTCCTCTTCCATGAAATGAGCCCTGCTACCCCCAAAAGATCTTCACTTCTTTCAGCATCCTGGCCGAATGTTGAAACATAGTGTGTCGCACAACCAACCAGTTCTACCATTCAGAACTCAAGCACCCCTATTCTCTCAGATTAATCATCAGGGTGTGAATCGCCCAAATGTTTGCCATCCCTCAAATCCGCCGTATCTATCAATCGCCACCCGCCTTTAAAAAGCGCGACTCCAAATCCGAAAGATTATTAATGGCCGCATATATGGGCTAACACCTTTTCGCTGTTTTAAATTTTATTATGAACAACGCCGATCCCTCCTATCTATCGCGCGATGAAGAGATGAATTGATGACCCGATCGACAAGATTTATTCGCCTCCACGGTTGGC
Source organism: Aphidecta obliterata (assembly GCA_963966015.1). Classification (NCBI taxonomy): domain Eukaryota; kingdom Metazoa; phylum Arthropoda; class Insecta; order Coleoptera; family Coccinellidae; genus Aphidecta; species Aphidecta obliterata. The sequence goes on from OZ014432.1 coordinate 24,668,787, forward strand.
AACACTGCCATGAATTGCCACTTGGATGGCTGATGTACGATGGATGTTATCCCGCATTATGCGAATGATGTTGCTGGGGATTCTGGAGCCATTGATGGATTGCGCCATCAAGAAGTTATATCGCAGAGTTGGAGGTTTTTGAATTGAGCGCTCGAGTTGGCGACACTGGAGGTATTGGTTAAATACAGGTTGTACTGAAAGATGACTTGAAAGTGCATCGAGCAAAAGTTTCAAGGCGATTCGAAGCGTTTTCAGAAAATTAGAGTCTAGGATAAGGTTCACTCGCCTCTCACACTCTCCATGATCTTCTTTTTACTTCTATCATTTCTTGCAGCATCATCAAACCTAGTCGGCAAATTCACCCAAAGTGTTCGAAGGATAGTGCAGGACGTCAAAGACGAGGGTACTGCTAGTGGTCTAACGAAAGAAGAGGTGATAGAAACCAATGAGAGGTTACGAGCTGTTAGGATCCGAATGGACGAGTCCTACGATATGGCGAAGAAGGCGCTGGTTACCCTGATGGGCAAGTACAATGATAGCAAGAGTGTCCACAATGTGTTCCAGAGGTACAACCTGCTCAAAGCAATGATAAAGGTAGGCAGATTTTTATTTTATTTTCGAGCTAAGATTTATGCCAGTCTTGGCCATTCTCAACGCTCCCAATCCAGCGTTCCCCAACGACAGTTTGGTAATATTCGAGAGATAAACTGCGCTCGAGGCAAGTCACAAGGCATTTTCCACCCTCACATCCTTTTAAATATTCATGTGGGGGCTCCTTCGTTGCCCAGAGCGTAAGAAAATTCATCTTCCCTCTCATCGTGGATGATAATGCGATCTTAACACTCGCTAGAGTTTCGTTGGAAAAGCACAGTACAGTACAGTTAATGGAACTGGGATCCCCAGTGAGAACCCATGACGCTCCAGAGCGCTCTTCGTAGAGCTGCAACCATTAGGATGCGCCAAAGACAAGGGTCATTAATTGGGGAATATTCATACACAAATTCTGACTTTTTTTGTATTTTTCAACCTCTGCTTTTATGTGGGGGTTCATGATGGAATTAATTAATTAACGCCAGTCCATTAGAGTCCCCTCCCTCGGTACACAGGAAATGGAATGAGTGGACATTTTCATATTCGCATTCTCTTTTTCAGGAGGTCATCCGGTTAGAGACCCAATACTGGACGCTGGTGGACATCCCGAAGCAGGAGAAGCAGGAGACGGTCCCCGCTTTCGTGCTGAGGGCCTGTGCCATCATGGAGAAGACGCAGAAATCGGGGGAGGGGGTCAAGACCTCCGCCCGGCTGGCCGAGGAGGCTCAGGAGAAGCGGGAGAGAATAGATCGTTTGGAAGGTCGGTAACGCTGTTATGAAAGTTTACGGAGGGTTGAAAGGGGACGTTGATGATAGTTAATGCGACGAAGAAGGTGCGTGTATGTTTTAGAACGGGAAGGGTAGGTGGGGTTGTTTCGGTGATTTGGGGTTGAATTTCCATATTGTCGAGTTTCGCTTTCGCAGGTCGGGGAACTTTTGGGTATTTGATTAACTGAGTGTGGGAGTCTGGTTTTGTAGTGTCCAGGATATTCACGACTAAAGTTTGATTTTGTTCTGACTCTTTGATGAATACTCATTGAAAATAAAGTTGGCTCGAATTTTTCCTGAATTTTTTCAGAAAATAGTTGAAAAGTTAGAGGGGGAGGGTACAGCTTCAACAACTTTTGGAGCTTTTATCTCATCAACTATTGGCTTGGCGGAAAAAGTCAATTTGAAATTTTTATATAAGTTTCTATCTAACGATACCCAACACGTTTAAGTACACTTTTTTTCATCCCTTATTTCCCCTAATAACAGCGTGGTCCTTTTTTTTGTAGGATAACTTCGAGAGTCGATAAAATGTTCAATTTCAATATTGAAATGGTCCATGAAAAAGGTCTGCAAAGGCTTCATAACCAAGCTACAGTGTGTTCGTTTTTCCTTGATAAGTCTTTTAGTTTCCAAAATATTTGGAAAAAACCGGGAGGATGGGATAATTTTTGGGGTTGAAATGGAATGATTAACAAAATTATTGTTAAATTCAACAAAACCCTGTGCATTTGCACAGGGCAATACTTTTTTGGAGGTTACTGTCTTTTTTTTACTATAAAACTTTGTGGTCGTGCGCCACTGACCATTTTTTATGATTGGATTCCATTTTTTGTTTATTTGAAAATTTTTGTATTCTGCTTTTTTCATTATTGCGACTATCCAACAGAAAAAATCGAATAATTACATATTCAGATTTTTATTGGAAGAGCAAAAAATATATGTATAAATTTTTATGGTTCGTTCCAGATATTTATATTATAAAATTGAATTTTGAATTTTATAGAAACCACTAACAATATTCAAAAAATTTTTTTTTTCTAATTTTTAATTTTCCCGCGACACTTTTTCAAGGAGTGTTCTGAAGGTGAACAAACAAATAAAGAAAAATTTTTTTATAACAACAACATACAATCAGCAATCCTATTCTATAAATCAAATCAAACTTAAAATTAATACCTCTAAACTTTGAATATTCGATCGATGAGTGCACTCACTTCAACCTTTCCTCTTCCAAACAACGCTCTGCTTCCAAATTCTCCTTCTCTCCCTCACTCGCCAACTTCACTCCAACAACTCAATCTTTCAACTTTTTCTCTTCCAAATAGCACGCTGCTTTCAACCTCTCCCTCTCTCCTTTATTCCTTGCCAATTTCACTCCTACAAATCAACAAAACCAATCCTTCTCCAACTTTCTAAAAAATTTTCGATCTTTTTCGCTTGACGTTTCTTCCTCACTTCTTTATTCGCCTGCTCTCGATCCATATTATTTTCAAAGTCCTGTTTCCATAGTAACATAATAGTAAATATAACTAACTAGACTATTTACAATGAATGATTTGAAATTCACATTTTTCTTAATTTTTAATAATCTGAACGCTCTTGAAAATATCATTTTACAATAATTTATACGTTGATACAATACGATGTTTGAAAGGTTCTTGAATTTTGGTGATATAATTTGAATTTTATTTTATTTTAAATTTTCGAAACTGAGAAATATAACCATGTTTCGATTTCCATGACAATATATATATAATACTAATTTTATCATTATTACAAATTTTCAATAGGTAATTAAAATTTTTATTTCAATAAAAAAATTGAATTTAATACAAATAATATTATAAGTAAGAACAAATTTGAATAAGTCCTCAAAAATAGAAATTTTTAGTCATATAAATTATTATATTTGAATAAACCAGTAGATGTTCAATTCAAAGCGTATCCCTTAGGTTATTCAATAATGATTTAAATTAATTGAAATCCAAAATATTCAAATTCATCAATGAATTCATTTTTCTTCTCAAATAACTAAATATATTCAAAAACGAATAACTTTTTATTACTGAATTATTATTTGGATACAATAAAATGAATAATAATTCAATGAATAGAGTGAATTCTGTGTACAACATATTGGTTGAAATTTCAGTTATTCGCTGAGTTTTTAGAGTTAAGCTTTCTTGGGATATGGGAATAATAAAATAATTCTATATTCTGACATTTCAATTGCATAGAAATCATTTCTCAAATTTCTTGTTATCAAAGGTTGCGAATAGGGAAAAAACGCAAAATACAAAAAAAAATTACAGAAAATCGAAGAACGAAATTCTACTGAATTAAATTATCAGTAGAGTACGACAAAAAAAATTTGGGGTTGAAAAAAAATTGAGTTACCTTGAAAACCCATCACCCAGTAATCCCCAAAAAATACCTCACTCTCCGAGTTTGATGCAAATAATTCAAAAACTACGAATGATATTAAAAAAAACAAACTCAAAATCTGGAAACTTGAACACCCTGTATCTTGGTAAGGAAAAGTTCACGGACCTGAAATTGATCATTATATCTACTGTTGAAGTTATTCTTCAAACCAGTGAACCAACCTGTATATAGCGAGCGCCCCCCCGAATTTTTTTGATAAGACCCTACGACTTTAGTTCTTTCTGAAAAATGCTCAAGAAACCCTTAACGTTTCAGATATGACGACAGCACAGATTGAAGCTGAAAATACCCAAATGACAAACGATCTGTACAGATTACTCAAGAAATACTCCGGCTTGAGGAACCTCATCAGACAATTGAAGGTACGTCACGACAACATGATTTTTCCTCGAAATTGTGGAAACCGCAGAATTTTAGCTCATGTGGTTTCTAAGCTTTTCAGAAATATCCATGGCGTTATATTTTTCGTAGATCTCCGGAACAATGCGTGGATTCAAATAATGAATAATCATGATGTGTCGCTCAGATAGGAGAGGGCAGGTGCTAAATCTCGCGCAGTCGACTGCAATTATTTATTTTGTCGGCGTAACCCCATAATTGCGCGAAAATATCGTAATTATTCAGTTAAGTGGTTCCAAAATATCGGGGAGTGACCTAAAAACGATTCGAGTAACGAAGACGTTTCATGTCGCGATTCATACTCTATCAAAGCCATCCTGTACACTCAAGTATCCTTCTATTTCGTATCTTTTCACGGCTCTTACACATCCGAACCGGAATTTCAAGCTCAATTTCCCGCAGGTTTTAGTCGAGACAATGGAACAACCACATATTTATTCTTCCTAGACGCCTATCTTGCGTTGCATCCACTCCGGAATACAAATAATTCTGCGCGAAGGGAACAGCCTAATATTTAACAATTAAACGCGAGCTCGGCAAACAGACTAACCAATTTCAGAAAATAGGTCGCTATGCGAGCAGTGGAATCTGGAGGCAAATTTACTCAGACTCAAGTGATATTTATGTTGATTAGAATTGGGATATATCGCCCTTAACAGCGCTTCATTTCCGGTTAGCGAATACGGTATTCGAATCGGTCTGGCTGATACATTCGGTAGAAAATGTTATTCAATTTCTATTATGAAGTACATTAAAAGTATTTGCCCTTTGGCGCACGAGCGTCATTGCCCTCCTATGATGGCTGAGAAGAGACAAGAGCGCACGTGCAAACTCCAATCATTTCTTCTGTCGGCTTCAACCCGGACTTGCGCAATGTCGTACAATCGAAGGATCTCTTCTGTTTAACTCAGCCCTGTTCTTTCTTCTTCCAGACTGAATACACAAACGCTAAGATGTACCCCATGGTTCTCCGTTACACAATGCTCAAAGACATGATCAAGGACATCCTCCTCCATCCCGACTACATGGAGGTTTGTCACGAAGTGGACGCCTAGCCCAAATCGTTCTCCCTTTCGCCCAGGGAGGATCCATCAGTTAGCCGATAGTAAAGACGTTTTTGCCCACTGGGAAACATGCTGGTTGCTAGCTAACCCAAATTAATATGGGGCTAAGATTGGAGGTGTGCAACAGTTCGAGTGATTGAGGAGAGTGTCTTCATGGATAAGATAGGACATCCTCTTCAATTATTCCAAATTGGGATGCTCTGCATGGAAAAATGTTGCTATATTTGTATAGGTATCTAGATTTAACAGAGGGGAGACAGCATTGTTGTGTCAAGTTTTACTCGTTCAAGACTAGAACTAAAAGTCTTTTCGTTTAGGTGAATAAACAGTGGTCTTTTTCAGTTGGTGTGCGTGGTGGTTCACTGCCATTTTTAATGCCAATTTTTTTCGAAATACTATGGAATGTAATATAAATAACGTAAAAATATTCAAGGGTAGTTTTCGCTCCTGCAGGGAACCCCTTGATCTATTCTTCGATGTGTATGTTACAGATTCGAAATATTTTATTAATTGAAAAAAAAGTTTCACGCTATACTGAGGAACTGTTTCTATTTTGCTCGTATTTTTCATGAATAAAAAATATAATTTTGCTTCCACGACAATAAGTATCACAGCAAAATTCATCCTGTATCTGTGATTTTTGGATATGAAACTGATATTGACCCCAAATAAATGATTGGATCTTCCACATATCTATATCACTTTCTTATCAATCTATTGATATGCAAAAAGTACCTAATTTCGTAAAACAATTGTTGACTGTTTTAATCATAATCATATCAACATTAGTCAGTAATAAGTGGTAAATGTTATCTATTGAAAGAAAGCTAATGGAACGCTGATGGTGTAAATGTTCGAGCTAAAAATAATTATTGTCGAGTTTGAATATGCCCCTAATTTAATGAAATGATACCGAAAAATGATAAAGATGTTACGCTTAATAATTTAATAAACGTACTCGAAATGAGAAAATGGAATTCACCTAATGCAGCGGATATTATTTTCGAAAGAGAATAAAGAAAATGCAAGAGGTTAATACTCGGCCAAAAAAAAATCTTCTAGGTTATATTTCTATAGAGAAAGCAGTTTAGTTTTCAATTATTTTTTCTCAATTTTGAGTAAATTTCTGAAAATTATTTCTTTGGTAGTAATCATCCACCCCCTCAGTTCGTTTAGTAACATTTATTCTCTAGACGACATGCCTGGCTTACCCAGAAATTTTTTATATTCTGTTATTTTTCTGTAAAAGAACTCCTTTGGAAAAAAAATTCAAAAGTTGTAAATGTAGTTCAAATTTAGTTTTCAATTATTTTTTCTCAATTTTGAGTAAATTTTCAAAAATTATTTCTTGGGTAGAAATCATCAACCCCCTTCAGCTCTTTTAGAAACATTTGTTCTCTAGACAACATGCCTGGCTTACCCAGAAAGTTTTTGATTTTCTGTAAAACAAAATTTTTTGGAAAAAAAATTTGAAAGTTGTATGCAAGCCCTAATTCCATGAAAACTTGATTGAGGGTGGATTTAACGTTGTTTATTGGTAGATTATGACCTCCGAATTCTCCATTCCATTTTTGGAAGGATATAAAAATAACATATGATATATTATATATAATAAATTGTATGTTATATATTATACAGAGTGCAGCATTTAACTTGGGACAGTAAATTATCTCAGAAACCATGTACCAATGTTTCCAATAAAAATTGTTAGGTATCAAGGGGGACAGAAAATGATCATACTTTGTTTTATCCTTGACCATGACTTCAAGGTTATTTCGAGGTCAACTTAATTTTTTTCAATGGAAATGTATATTTTCAGTGCAGATTCTTATTCTTCATAAAAAAAGTAGAAACTTCTGTTTGAAACGTTTTTTCATCGGATTCCAAAAAATTGAAATAAATTTTATTCAAACGGTTGGGAAAAAATTAAAAATAATTTCAATAATGATCATGTTTTTATTAATTTCATATCATTTCAATGAATGTTCAAAATATTGACCTTGGACTTCGATAGAAGATCAGATTTTTCTTCGGTGATGTGGAAATACTTTATAAATATCTTTTGAATTTGAAATCCGATAAAAAAAAGTTTCGAACAGAACTCTCTACTTTTTTCATGAAGAATAAGAATCTGCACTGAAAAATATACCATTACATTTAAAAAAAATCGAGTTGAATTCAAGGTAAAAACAAAATATATTCATTTTCTTTCCCCTTTTATACCTAACAGCTTTTATTTGAAACTTTCAAAAGTACATGGTTTTTGAGATAATTCACTGTCTCAAAAATGCTGCAGCCTGTATATTATATAGTATATATGATATATTATATATTATATTTTATATATTATAAATTATATATTATATATTATGTATTATATATTATATGATAATAATATATAACTCTATAAAAATATTCCCCCTATTTTGAGGATTGGCCTCCAGCATTTTCACCGCTTACTCAGCAAACATCCTGTATATTGGAATTCTGAAATGTCATTCACAAGAACATCATGTTGTCAGTGTGTTTGACATGCTACAAAAGAAATTCATTTTGAAATTGTAGTGAATTGTTATTTCGTTGAGAAAATATTCGATGTGCTTTTGACGAAAAAAAGGAATATCTTATGCTCCGACAGGGTTGATGATAATTTAAGAGAGAAATTAATAATTTAATTCACGTACTTTTCGTTGAGTTTTCGATGAGTTATTGATCAAAATATCATCATAAAATATATAGTTGTTCGAATTTACTATAAAATGTCTTTAATAAGTATTGTTAAGTTACAAAAGGGGATCAATTGAATTCAAAACTTTCGGCTAAGATATTTACAAATAATTATAATTTTGTAATGTGTCAAATCGTGTGAGATATATATTATATATAATTATTTATTGTAAATGTATTGATGAAATGTTGCTTTGTTAATAAATTTTTGTGCAAAAATGTGTATGATTTCTCAAAAATGAGATATCAGTTCACCATTCATGAACCCTCGAAAAACAACTCTTCCGATTTTAATAATTCAGGAGAAATAACTAAAACATTATTGGAAAGTCAAAGGAGGAACTTTTTTTATTTGAACGCATCAAGGGCTGAGGCCTAACAAAATTTATTTTCCGGCTCATCAACAAAAATCAAACAATCACAGTAAGAATAAAAATTATATTTCCCGGGTTCAAATTTTCGAAAATCGATTAATAATTCCAGTTTCAGCAAGTGCCATCTCTTGATGGTGGACTAAAGATACATATTTGGTAAAAGTACTGGTGGGAAATCTTTTGCTACATTCAGAAGAACGATAGGCACCTACAAGCCTAACGACACCGACTGCATGACCGCACAACCAACAAGAAGAAGAAATCTCCAACGAAAAGCACCAGCTTTCCCCATTCACCACCAGGTGCCGCTGCATCGAAAATCTCCTCATTTCAGAAGCGCGCATCCGCAGCCGCCCACCATTCAAACCTGTGAATGGGAGGCGGGAATCGGATACCGGTTTGAAGCATATTCTTCGGCCGCATGTCATTTGTTTACCGGCAACAAAGGTGGGCAGATCTACCGCGTACGGAACCCGCGCGAAATGGAATACGCGAAGATGTGACCGGAAGAGAGACGAAAGAGTGTCAGTGCGGGAAGATGAGAATACGTGAAAACGACAGTGATCTCCGTGGTCCGTGAAGGAAAAAAAAATGCCTTTCGTTCAGCGCGTCGTCGAGCCCAAATATTTGAGCAAGACGACCCTGTGGACGGAGGACGGCAAGCCCAAAGTAGATGACGGCGAGTTAGAGGCCGTCACTAACAATACCCTGAGCAATGCTCTCAGACAGCTCGCGTCCTTGTTGATGGTCGCGGATGACATCTTCGCGAACCTCGGCAACCAGTTGCAAGAGATCAACAGGAGGTCGGAGGCTCTCAAGACCAGGATCAATCATGTGGATAGGAAGGCGGAGGAGTTCGATCCCAAAAAAGTACCAGTCCGTAAGTAACGATCATATAAGCATCTATCAAGATATCTTGAAGGTTGTCAACCTCTCAACAACTCTCATCCCTATATACTGTAAGAACATGTTTTTGTCTCGGCCTCAAAGTCTTCTTTATTCTCAGTTGTTCACACCTGGAGTCAAAACAAAGAAGTACTTCTAGTCTTACAACTATCTGTTGTGATATCCTGAAACCATTAGCTCACTTTGCAATCAAGTTTGCCATTCAACATACCAATGATTTGCAGATAACCCCAAGCTATCTTCAACTTTCGCGGAGCTCGTATAACCTGCAATATTCTCTAAATTAATCAAAGATGACTTCAAATACCTTCCGTAATGAGCAGAGCTCATTAATCTCTGCTCGAACCTAAAGAATACCATGAAAACCAGGAATTACCAAGCAGGCATTACCCTTTCATCTCCTCGAGTCATCCGATCTAATTGAAGTGCACTTTCTTACGCTCTATCTCGCTTAATGGTGTTCTTTGTGGACGACACGACGTGATTGCATCTTATAATACCACGTTAGTTGGATTCGTGTTGATCCAATGGACAGAAAGTTATTAATCTGCGGAGGCCGCCAAGATAGACCGCGATATTGTTTCTTCACGATATCTCCGGCGAACGTGGAGAATTCCAAGAAGACCAACAAGAAAAGAACTCAAGGTGAGGAGTGACGAAGGTCATTTTCATGTATTGGAGGAACAATGGTTCTTTCGAGCAAGCGAAAATGAATTTAGAGAAACTGGAAGAGGTTGAGTATCATCTTCTGCCAAATTGCTTACCCTTCTACAACCTCCAATAACCTTCCATGGTGACAATCCAAGTGGATATAGATTATGGTTCGTGCCTGAAAGTGGCATAATTTTCACGTCGGTTGTACAGGAAACGTCTAACATTCTGTGGCACATGTGGCATGTAGGTTACTGTTATTATATCGTACCACAAATTGGTCAACGACGAGAAAGGCTTCGAGCGTGGGTTCCGTGAAATCGTTGCTGGTCTCTTTATGGCCCCAAACGCAATATTTTCGTTCCATTAGAGTGACGCTGATTATGCTCGATGACTTATTGGAATTGGATTACAAGTCGCGGCTATTGAATCGTTGGTGGTAGGCCAGGAAGAAGGGGAATTCAATTTTGTTCTATGATCACGTAACATCGCATTCGAATGAAAAGGGTTGCCACAACCATTGTTCTTTCTGAACCCCTTTTATCCAACTAGTTTAATTTTACCTGAGTTCAACCCCTTCTAATCCATCTCGGCTTGACGTCTAGCATAACCCTACTTATCTTGATGCGGTACCATATGATTCGACAAAAAAAGGAATGATCGTAGTTCTCAATGTTAAGAATAATTTATCTCGACTACATCGTTTAATAGCATCCGCTGTTCCTAATTGTTATAATTATGTGGGAAAACATCTTTGACGACGTTTTAAGTTTGTGTATCACTGTATAATTTTCTGGGTGGGTTACCAGTTGAGGGATCATCGATATGATTAACTGAGAAAAATGGTTGTCTGTGGTTGAACTTCTGCAGAGTGTATTCGACATCAAATTCTCTACTCTGCTCGCAAAGAATAGATTCCTGTTTCCAAATTTTTGACATTTAAGAATTATTTTTGACAGTCAAGAATTATTTTTGACATTTGACATATATTATCCTATGAATAGTTTTTCATAGAATTTATCGAGAATGCAGGAATGAAGAATTTTGTGGCAAAAAACTGTAAAAAGTTTTGATCCCAAATTGTCAAACGCTATAACTTCTTTTCCATCAATTTCAACGAGGAAAACCTATATAGTGACGATTTCAAATAAAGGATTATGCTCATTTCAAATATAACTGTTCTTGAAGTTAATAATAAAATTATGCAAAAACATTTATAAAGACGAATTTTTATAATAAATACCAAGCTAATTTTTTTTTTATTTTTATAATTTTTTTAAAGCTGTAGGTATGTTATAACTTTCGAGCGGAAAGACCTTAAGACTTGAAATTTTCAGGGTATGTTTGAATCTCGAACTCGAACGGTTGAGTTCGTTATTGAGCAAAATTCGACTAGGGGTTCCGTAAATATGGTTGTTTGAAATCTAGTTTTCTAGATAATTTCAAAACTACGGATTCGATAGTTACGAAATTTAGTATTTAAGGGAGAATGATATCAAGCTACATTTCTTCCAGATCGCATAATCAGAACCATTTTGAATTCCAACGAATTATCGAATGAAAAATCCTTATATTTCTGTAACAGCTGATTCGGCATAATTGTCAAAGAGCTGCTGTCATTTTTTTGACAGCTGTCAAAATTCCTTCAATTGGTTTACAAAACTGGAAAATGCGAATCATCTAAATGGTGGATGAACGAGCGTTCAAAAGTTCCTGACTTCACGGCAGTACTTTTTATAATTTTTTTATTCGATTTTTCGTTTTCTTGGCATCAATGAATAAATATTATTAACTGCCTAAACATTCTTTTTTCGAGGAAAGAATATAAACATAAAAATAGAGCAGAAAAGTACTGAATTGAAACTGAATTTATAAACATAGTTGAGAATTGTTTCGACGAGAATAATGGGATTGTGTTAACTTATGTGCCCTCCTCAAATCTTGTCGAAGACTTAGATGCAATTCTGAAACAAAAACAAATGGTAGCATTCTTTAATCAAGGAAACTTCTTATTTATCAGATATGATTTTTTGAAATTTACATCAATATACGTAAATATTGATATTTTTAATCATACAGTTACATGACAACTGTCATGTGTCATTCAGCCACATGACAGTCAGAATAACCAATATAAGGCACTGAAAGATTCTATTTTATGGCGAGGATTCAAAATTGAGAATCAGCCACCCTCTAAATTTGTTCCAGTTGAAGATGAGGTTAAGTTAGGTTAGCTTAGTCAGGACAGTTAAAGTCAAATTTCGAAAAATCATTTAAATAAAAGTTGCAGCATGAGTATAATCTTTGTTAGTTTATGTTATTATAATATAATCAAAGAGATTGGAAGTTGAAGGAAAAGTTACTCCTTTTCTCGTGAAACGGATGATTTCATGCATTAGGTAAATATAGAAAAATTCATTTTCACTACTCTTGAATCAATCGAATCAGGCAAATCGGAGATATTGGAAGTTGAAGAAAAAGTTACTCCATTTCTCGTGAAACGGACGATTTCATACATTAGCTGAATATTGACAAATTCATTTTCTTGAGATGTTGCACCTATTTCAATACAATTGAATAGATCGAATCAGCAAAATCGGAGATATTGGAAGTTGAAGAAAAGTTACTCCATTTCTCGTGAAACGGGCAATTTCATGCATCAGCTGAATATTGAAAAATTCATTTTGTTGCAACTTTTTCACTACACTTGAATCGATCGAATCAGGAAAATTGGAGATATTTGAATTTGAAGAAAAAGTAACTCCATTTCTCATGATACGGACGATTTCATGCATTAGCTTTGATTGGGGTTAAATTAGGTTAGGTCAAATGATCGCAAGTTATAATCACCGAAATGAAGAGAAAAAGTTTAAAAAAATGTTTTATGGAGAAATGTGTTCACAAAAAAAAACATCATAACCGGAGCAATAAAACATTAGAAAACATTGCATTTTTCAATAAATTAGATTAAAAGCAGAAGGGAAAAGAGTTTGAGGTTAATTAAAAATATCAAATAAGGCTGAATTTGGTTCAGTTTTGGAGAGGAGATAGAAATAAATAAAAAAAAAATAATGATAATAATTATCAAACTATCAATCTTTCGGGCATTTCTAAAGTAGGACCCTATAATGAAAGCCATTTGCACGTCAGAACAAGTAAAGCGCCTACTTTGACCTCGTCTTTATTGCGCCGTTACCATTCCATATATAATTCCAAAATTCTTCCAGCATCGGCTTCGCAACCAGAGGCTCATATAAAGGTACGAAAACCTTTCCACACTACGCAGACATGCCACGGCACTTTCCATCAGCTGTCGCGTCACGTGACTCCGTTTCCCCGCGCGTTAGGCGGGATTCCTCAACAAACGGCCCTTCAGCTCGACGGTTACAAAACCGGAGGTACGAAAGGCCCCTTCCGGTTTAGAAACAGAGCGAGATGACTGACAGACTTTGAATTGATGAATAATGACCCGAGGATTTCACAGGAAGGGAATTTGTGAATTGTTCGTTAGTGCAATTTATAACATTCTCCAACGAAATATTCGTATCTGAAGAGATACTGAACTGTACTATTCTTTTCCGGATATTGGTGACGAACACCCTCCTTCTAAATTTAGTGAGAGGAACCCTCTTTACCGCGCCGACAGTGGTATTAAAATATAACTCTGTTTTTCGTGGAAGTGCGAGATAAAATTGTCGCCTGAAAGATGTTTGAAATTCTTGAAGCGATGGCTGTTGAAGTATTTGGACGTCAAGTAGGGAGAATGCTCAAAGTCAACTAAAATTCGTGGCTCGATGAAGTATTTCGAAGGGAGTCACGGTAATTTCCTCTATGTTTTGGTGATGAGAGGGTTGTTGATGCATAGATTAAGAATGTGTATGCAGTAAATTTTCCAAGAATTCAACAAATAAAGTTCAGATGAAATGGAAGCATCCAATCACTTCCAAACGTTTCAGATCACACCTCTGTACCAAAAAGGAACTCCGATTCATTCCCACATCCGAAACACACCGAAGTTACGACTGACCCTGTATTGTCGGCTTAAAACCGTGTTAATTACCAAACAGGTAGGCAAGCCGAATTGCAGAGGTATTTTACAGGTAGAAAGAGTGTTCTTTTATGTTGGAGTTCCATTATTCATTCACTACAACTTTCAATGACGATACGCTGTCTGAACTCATGGCAGAACATGGCGCATCACTTCCGTTTTTAGCCAATAGTACCATTCGACGTATTGAAAGTACATTAGAGACGGTTTGGAGGTCTTCTGGGTTAACTGACTGTGTTCGAAATTAATGAACATTCGAATTTGGTCGAAACATACTGTGTCGTGAAAGTAGAATAAATCACTCTTATCATCTTTGCCAGAGTTTTCTTAGTGCAAATGATTTAACAGAAAAACATAAGTTCATTCTTCGAGCCTATGGTTGATGTTTGTTAATTTCGAATCAATGTCACCGAAGCTTCCCTATTGCAAAACTCTCGAAACATTAAACGCCCTTGAAAAGTTATTGAACTGTCTCCAAATTAGTTTATTCCTGGATACGACCCTTAAACTTCGCTGTAAAGCTGCGAAGTAGTTGCGCGAAGGGAAAATTCATCGTAAACCAATCGACACTTATCCGTTGTTCCGAAAAGCACCGAAGCGATATCGAAAGGCTAACTTCCTTACTTCCTTTGTCTGAAGAATCAGAAGGCCACTGTTCAAATAATCAAACTTCTACGGTCCAAAAAATTGGAAGGCCTCTTCCTAGGAAATTAAAAGACCACTATCCAAATAACTGAAGAGTCCAGAGTATTAGAATGCCACTCCATGAATTAGAGAGCCACTGTCCAAATAATTGAATGGCCACTGTCCAAAGAAATAAAGGGCCCCTGTCGAAATAATAAAGAGAACACTGTCCAGAGAATGGAAAAACCATTTGTCGAAGAATCAAACGACTACTGTACAAATAATTGGAAGGCCACTATCCAATGAATTAAAAGGTCACTTAACTGTCTAGAGAATTGAAAGTAGTGTTCAAATAATAGAAAAGCCACTATCCAGAGAATTGAAAAGACAAAAAACTGAGAAGCCTTTGTCTGAAGAATTGAGAGGCCACTGTTCAGATAATCAAAATGCTACTGTCCAGAGGATTCAGTTTAATTTCTACTCCTTCGGGGTATTGAAGGCTCTTAACAGAAAAACATGGGTTCATTCTTCGAGCCTATGGTTGATGTGTGTTAATTTCGAAACAATGACGCCGAAGCTCCCCTATTGCGAAATTTCTGAAACATTAAACGCCCAGTAAAAGTTAATGAACTGCCTCCAAATTAGTTTCTTCCTGGATAAGACCCTTAAACTCCGCTGCAAAGCTGAGAAGTCGTTGCGCGAAGGGAAAATTTATCGTGAACCAATCGACACTTATCCGTTGTTCGGAAAAGCTCCGAAGCGAAAACATCGAAAGGCTAAGTTCCTGCCGAAAATTTATGTCGTTCAATACAGACCAAGAGAAAAGATTGCCAATAAATCCAAGCGACTCGACAAAGGAGGTGAAAGATGACCGAATTTGAATCGATTTATGATAAACCAATACTTGGAGATATGTGCCTGGAAAATATCATCTCCAACACTTCTACAACTGCAACGAATGTCGCAGGATCTCATAACTCCTGAGTTTTATGAGGTGGAAAGCCAGCTGGATTTATTGCGAATTCTGAGTCAGAAGAGTTTAATTGCTTCGCTTATGTCACCGAGAGCGAGATCTTCAGATTAATCATTGCAGATGGGACCGTTTAAAGTCGTCGCTTATGAGTATGTCACGGTCATTTCTCTTCTCTCCGCTTTAGTTTTTGTTTTATGAAAAAGGCCTTAGGTCTGGAAGGAACCATCATGAGAAAGTTTCATCTGAAGATTAACAAACCTTATCCAATAGAGGAAGGACTCACGTGCCAATTAAAATTCGGTCTTACGAATCGGCTCCAGAGGTGGTCCACCCACCTCTCGGTGGAAGAAGAAAATAAGGTGATAACCTGTTCTCTGCGTTTACCTTCTTCAAGTTTAGGGACGATGTTACGCAGGAATGTTTAGTGAGTGCTTATTTCTCGAGAGATCGCATGAGACCGGCTTGAATGGAATCGAGAATCGTGAGAACGAGGGTAGGTCAACTGGGCAACGAGTCGGAGCGGAGCCGAGAACAATGGGAGATGAAATATGCAATGTTTCCTCGACTTTCTGGGTCGAGGAGGCGACTTTTCGTCCCCATCAAGTATAATTCCGAGATTTATGAAGAAACAAATTCTTGTACATCCAATGCCGATGATTAAAACTGAAAACGATTTAAGTATCAGTATCTCAAAAACCCTATTTTCTAGGAAATAAGAAGGTCAAGGCGCAAATAATTGGAAGGCCGAATAATTAGTGTCCAGAGAATTTAAAAGCCACTTTTCGAAGAATTCAACAGCCACCGTCCATTGAATTAAAAGGCCACTGTCCTGAAAATATTGAACCAGACTTGACCGCTTGACCGGATGCGTGGCACCAGCGCCAACTAAAACTACAGAAAGAATACAAGTGCATCGTTGGCGGCCTCAAAAGAAGGTCTGAGGAGCCTGTCTGAATCGCCCAAGGGTTCAGCCCACCTATCAAACGTATTTCCCCTCACCATAGGCGTCCTTGAAGACGTATCGTTTCAGGACGAAACGCTTCGAGGGTGTCGTACTCGTCTTCTTTCGATGAAGTTCTTGTCATATGATTGAAGGGAGAAAAATTAGCAAACTTTTTTATAGAAAATAGAAATAGGACTTTTTTCAACCGATTCCTCCTGATCATTACGAAAAAGAACATATTGTCAACGACAGAGCGACGTAATCCGATCAAAAAACGCCATTTGGCAATAGCAATAAGCATTCAGTTCACGGTACTCTCTTCGACCATATGGCAGAAAATTATACCTACAAGAGTGTTATTTTGTTTCTTGCCTTGTCTCGCACCCGAGTCAGATCCTAATAAGGACGAGGAGTGGTATGGAATGCTCTCAACTTGCAGCTCTTTCATCTTGGCAGGACATTCAAGTAACGTACACTGTCATTAAGGCATATTTAAACGGCAATTTTTGCGCTCGGTCATTAGCCAATTGGATTTTCCCATTGTGTTTCAAGTGGTTGCGTAATTCCATAAGGGGATATTTGTTGAAGAGATATTTACTGATAACAGCATCCCAACATTCATTTATCATACCAGAAGCAGATATCGATAAAAAAAATTTGTTCGTGCTTAATTAGGTAGATGCAATTTCAACCTTATTAGAAGATATAACAACCATTCATTTTCAGTACTCTAATTAAATTTTATAACGTCACGATATATTTGTAATGATACGTCTTTGAAGTTTTGAAATCGAAGATAAGAATAGAGTAGAGAGGAAATTGATGATAAATTAGATGGTCCGAATTCTATCAGCCTATTTTTCAAGATGTACCAATTTCGAACCAAATCAGATCATGGTTTTGCCATAGTTTACATTTGACTTACATGACACTTTGAAGATGAATGAAAAATTCAAGTTTTCCTTTAATAAAATATCTGTAATATGTGAATTAGATAAAATTGCTGAACTAGTTATTCAAGATCATGAATACTTAAAAAAGTGAAGAATATGAATGAACGAAAACATTCAAAGAAGATTTTATTGTTTTTGTTAAAAAAAAATTTTTGAAATTAAACATAAAATTATAAAAAACACTTATAGAGACGAATTTTTATGGTACCAACATAATTTTTTTTTTATTTTATATTTTTTTTAACGCTGTACGTTGGTTTTAGATAGGCTTCTCTTTATAAATGTACTTTTATTCTTATTTAAACTAAGTTTCAAGATATGTACCAATATTGAACCAAATCAGATCAGGGTTCTGCCATAGTTTTCATTTTACTCACATGACACTTTGTAGATGAATGGCAAATTCAAATTGTCCTTCAATAGACCTAGGAGTGTCGGGGTATAAACAATAAATAAGCAATAAACAATAAAATATCTATATGTGATTGAATAAAGATTACTGAACTAGTTATTCAAGACCATGAATACTTGAAAGAGTGAGGAGTAAAAATGAGTGAACGAAAAAATTCAAACTAGATTTCATTATTTTTTTATGAAAAAATAAAAAAATTAGAAATAAAATCATAAAAAACACTTATAAAAACGAATTTTTATAATACTAACATATAATTTTTTCTAATTTTTATAATTTTTTAAACGCTCTATGTTGGTATTTTAAAGGCTTGTCTTCATAAATGTTCTTCTATTCTTTCGATTTCTTTCAATGAAAGAATAGTAGAAGCTCGTTTGAATTTTTTTCAATTCGTTCATTTTTTTACTCTTTAGTATTCATGAATTTCCATAGATATATTCATTTCATTAAAGAGAAACTAGAATAAATTCAAAATGAATCGAGAAGATCCATATTCTAATGAACTCGTGGAAACTAAGCCTCAAATTCCAGGGCAGACGACGCCTAATCCCCAAATATTCCTGTCATAAGACGCTGCTCGTGAAATTGGAGCAACCGCAATAAGCTCCCATGGCTTGGAGAAATGGGAGGACCGACATTAGGGGGATAGTGGGAGAAACATTTGGCGCCTCTTTGTTACCCAGAAATCCACAATTTCATTTTCAATTTTCGGGACCCGGCGTTATTAAACTTAGAGGTGTGATTAGGGTCGGATGTGAATCCTGAAATTTGACCCTTACAGCATCAGTCATTGTGGAGATGTGAAAATGGGCGTGAAGTTAAACGTTTCTTTGTTTTCTCGGGGTGGATGATATAATAGAGTTAATGGTTATGTTCCAACTTGAAGTATTGCTTTAAAAAAAATAAATAAAATAACTTACAGCACTTTGAATACTAAAACAAATTCACTGTGACCCTTCTCAAGTGCTGGTTCCAAGAATGCCTTTAAAATGTTGAGAAGGTGACATGTGAAATATCATATATCTACGTCGAAATTATTTAAATGAAACAGATGTTGAAGAGTCAGCTCATTTCACTTGAATCGATTTATATTTTTTATTAAAGACACTTCATGCCATGGGAACTTGTTTAGTGTAATATTATAGGCATTTGATGTAAGGAAAATGTATTAATCGTTCCATGAAAATTCGAAAAAATATTTCCCTCCGCATTACTCGTGGAAATAGTCAAACGAATGAGTCGTGGGAAAACCAACAGAAAGCAGTTGACCTTGGGAGTAATATAACGAATATAATATCATGGCAAAAGTCCATGGTTTACGTTATAGTTTACCTCGGAAAAAGTAAATAGACATAATAAAGATAAGTGCTATATTTCTGTCGGTATACAGAGGTCAAGGAAGTCTTCTTTGAAAATGCCTTAATGACCAGAGGTGTGGAGTCGGCTTAGAAAGAACTAGCAAGTAAATAACATTCTCATTTTTATCATTGAAAGATTGATTATAAATTCAAACCAAAAAAAAATGAGGAATTAAATTAAAAAAGAAGAAAAAACACGAACAAAGTGAAAACAATAAACTGTAGCTGAAACAACGAAAGTAATATACATTTTTTTTCGTTGCTGATAAATTTTCTCAATGAAATATTTCGAAATTGATTTCTCTATCGAAAAATATTCCTCGAGCATCGATTCCTTTCACCTGAAGCTTTTTACTCGATTTCCCTCTTGCCCGCATGATGGGATACGTAGAACGTGACATAAATCCAATTAGCTTACCTTGTATATTATCCATTGATGTCCAGGACATTCTGAACGGTTGGATTATGAAGGCTTAGCTCCAGTGGAACGCATATCGCCCGCTCTGTACCCCACTTGATCCAAGCTTAGGGGTTAATCTAAATTATTCGTGGTATCTAGGCTAGGTTTCGGTATTGGTTTTACGAGATCGCTGTTTTTCGGTTGGTTGGAATTAATTGCGGAATAAAAGGGTTTGATTTATGTAGAAACACTTTGTCTTTCTCTGTCACTGCAAGTATTCAACCCTTCATTCAGTCTTTTTGCAAAACAATCTTAAAATCTTGACGAAATATTCTAGAAACTCTACAATTATTTTTTTGGGTAGCCAAAGGTTTCGGGTGAATGAAGAAAGAAAACACACCAACCAAGTTCCATCCATTTCCATATAAAAATCCTTACATTAGAAAAACTAAAAATGTGGATCTCTGAATGTATTGACTTCAATATGTTGTAGTGGCCAAATAAATCATTTTTCGTGAAAAGCGTGTAGGTATGTATATTCGGAATATTCACACTTGGATTATGTGGACTACGTATATTTCTTTCTTATATCGAAGAATGAATTTTTGTCAAATTTTCTGTATAGGTATATCTTTTACACTAAGAGTGAAAAAATGTGGGTTGGGTTATCTCCTACAAATGTCCCAAATGAGCTAGTTCGGCCACGAATCAAAAACTGCACTCAACAGGGTCGATTCATTTCGATATAAAAAAACCTCGAATTTGGAAATCAAAAGATGGGGATATCTCTGAATGTTTCAACTTCAATTGCTGCAGTGATAAGAAAATCCATTTCTCGTTTAAATCAAGTACATATTTGGAATCTGCACACTCGAATCATATAGAAAACATGTATTTCTTTTCAATATCGGAGAATTGATTTTTTTTTATCAAATTTTCCATACTTGTAGTATGAATTTTTGGATGAAAAAAATTTTTTCTTCGTTGTATTTTATAAATTTCCCAAATGAGGTAATTGGACCACGCTGACTTCTGAGATGCTGTCAGTTTCTCCATAGACCCCAGCGTTTCCTCGAAGCATACGTGAAATTATAGGAAAAATAAGCTCATTCGCAAAAAATTCATAAAATCATGAAAAAGTATTCTAGAAACTCTAAAATAATTTCTTTCAATAGAAAAAGGTTGCGGGCAAATGGAATCAAAACTGCACTCAAAAGGGTTGATTCATTTCGATATAAAAAAACCTCAAATTCGGAAATCTGAAGATAGGGATATCCCTGAATTTTCAACTTCAAATTCATTTCTCGTGTGAAACAAGTACATATTTGGAATCTGCACACTCGAATCATATGGAAAACATGTATTTCTCTTCAGTATCGGAGAATTGATTTTTTTATCAAATTTTCCATACTTGTAGTATGAATTTTTGGACGAAAAAATTCTCTTCGGTTGTATTTTATAAATCTCCCAAATGAGGTAATTGGACCACGCTGACTTCTGAGATGCTCTCAGTTTCTCCATAGACCCCATTGTTTCCTTGAAGCATACGTGAAATTATAGAAAAAATAAGCTCATTCGCAAAAAATTCATAAAATCTTGAAAAAGTTTTCTAGAATCTCTAAAATAATTTCTTTCAATAGAAGAAGGTTGCGGGCAAATGCAATCAAAAACTGCACTCAACAGGGTCGATTCATTTCGATATAAAAATCCTCAAATTTGAAAATCTGAAGATAGGGATATCTCTGAATGTTTCAACTTCAAACTGCTAAATCGATGAGAAAATCCATTTGTCGTGTAAAACAAGTAGATATTTGGAATCTGCACACTCGAATTATATAGGAAACATGTATTTCTCTTCAGTATCCGAGAATTGATTTTTTTATCAAATTTTCCATACTTGTAGTATGAATTTTTGGATGAAAAAAATTTTCTTCGGTTGTATTTTATAAATTTACCAAATGAGGTAATTAGACCACGCTGACTTCTGATATGCTTTCAGTTTCTCCATAGACCCCAGCGTTTCCTCGAAGCATACGTGGAATTATAGGAAAAATAAGCTCATTCGCAAAAAATTCATAAAATCTTGAAAAAGTTTTCTAGAATCTCTAAAATAATTTCTTTCAATAGAAGAAGGTTGCGGGGAAATGGAGTCAAAAACTGCACTCAACAGAATCGATTCATTTCGATATAAAAATCCTCAAATTTGGAAATCTGAAGATGGGGATATCTCTGAATGTTTCAACTTCAAAGTGCTAAAGCGATGAGAAAATCCATTTGTCGTGTAAAACAAGTACATATTTGGAATCTGCACACTCGAATTATAAAGGAAACATGTATTTTTCTTCAGTATCCGAGAATTGATTTTTTTTATCAAATTTTCCATACTTGTAGTATGAATTTTTGGATGAAAAAAATTTTCTTCGGTTGTATTTTATAAATTTACCAAATGAGGTAATTAGACCACGCTGAATTTTGATATGCTGTCAGTTTCTCCATAGACCCCATCGTTTCCTCGAAGCACACGTGAAATTATAGGAAAAATAGGCTCATTCGCAAAAAATTCATAAAATCTTGAAAAAGTACTCTATAAAGTCTAAAATAATTTCTTTCGTTAGAAGAAGATTGCAGGCAAAGGGAATTGAAAACCGCACTCAACAGGGTCAATCCATTTCGATATAAAAAAACCTCATGTTTGGGCATCTGAAGTTGGGGATCTCTGAAAGTTTAAACTTCAAAGTAATCATCATCAACTATTTCTCGTGAAAAACAAATACATATTTGGAATCTGCACACTCGAATCATATAAAAAACATGTACCTATACCTTTTCAATATCGGAGAATTAATTTTATCAAATTTTCGATTATTATAGTCTATGAATTTTGGATGAAAAAATTTTTCTTCGGTTGTATTTTATGAATTGCCCAAATAATGTTATTCGACCACGCTTATTTCTAATATGCTAACAGTTTTTCCATATACCCTGTCATTTCCTCGAAGCATATGTGAAATTATCGGAAAAATAAACTCATTCGCAAAAAATTCATAACATCTTGAGAAAATATTCTAGAAATTCTAGAATAATTTCTTTCGATAGAAGAAGGTTGCAGCCAAATGGAATAAAAAACCACACTCAACAGGGTCGATCCAATTCGATATAAAAAACCTCAAATCTCGAAAAAAATTTGCCTTTTCGCAAAAAAATCATAAAATGTTGAAAAAATATTCAAGAAACCCTATGATAATTTTTTTCGGTATGTTCACAGGAAGAAAAACCCAAACTTGCAAGGGTCGACTTATTTGCATACGGGTAAACCTAAAAATTTGAACATCTTAAAATGGGGATCTCTAAAGTTTCAACTTCAGACTCTTCAGAGTCCTCGATTTTCCATTTTTTTCAGAATTCTTCTATTCTTTCCTCGACTCATCAAATCACCTATTCTGCTCTGATGTGATTTTTCCGGATGAGACCCTCTGATGAATATCAAATCGGGCGAAACGCCTTACCCTTCAGTCGGGGACATGATTTTTATAGGAATCCCCGAGGGCGAACGTATTTCGCGTAAATTTAGCGTACACAATATCCTTGTTGGCGCCGGATCTTCGAGGGAATTGCCAATCTGTTTCGTACTCGTTCACAAGATCGATCATACGCCATTTCGTTCGTACGTGGTAGTAATATCTACTTTCAACCAGTTTTCAACTTGTATGGGAGATGAGAAGAAGAAAAACGTGATTCAATGACATGTTTCTGCATTTTGAGCTTACATCTTCAGGTCATCTTTACTACTGAATAAGCTAAATAATAAAAAGAAATAATGATGTTTTTCACTCTTCAATATGAACTTCTTCTTATGAGACCCCTTTTATCTTCATTTCCCACGTGGTTCAGAGTATCATCGATGTTTTGTGCGACAATGAAATCCATTTCCTTCTTTCATTCCAACACCTACCCATTTATACGGATCAAGGACTTGAGTTGGGTCGTTTTTTGTGGATTCTTAGCGAAAGGTAAATGTCCCTAGAGCTCAACCATTCGTGAACTAAATATCGAACAAAATATTCGGGGTCTTTGACTGGATCTGAGCTGAAATTTACTCGGAGATTTCGCCCCGATACAGCGGCGAAAATTTGGCAAAAAATTAATTCTTTAATATAGGAAAGAAATATATGTAATCTATATGATTCGGGGTTGCAGATTTCGAATATGTACATACTTTCCATGAAAAATGATTTTTCTGGTCGCTACAACACTTCGAAGTTGAAATTTTCAGGGATCCCCATTTTAACATGTCAAATTTGAGATTTTTCTATATGAGACTGCATCGTCCCCGATGAGTGTGATTTTTTTATTTCATCTGCCTTCGATTTTTGGCTTCGAAAATAAATTGTTGTAGAATTCCCATAAATTTTTTCCAGACTATATGATTTTTTTGCAAAACAACTAATTTTTTTCGAGATTTGAGGTTTTTTATAAGGATGTGGATCGACCCTGTTGAGTGCGGTTTTTTATTTTATTCGCCTGCAATCTTTCTCTATCGGAAGAAATTATTTTGGAGTTTCTAGATTCTAGATTCAAGATTTTATGAATTTTTTGCGAATGAGCTTATTTTTCCGATAATTTCTCGTATGCTCCAACGAAACGATGGCGTCCATTGAAAAACTGACAGCATACTAGGAATCAGCGTGGTCTAATTACCTTATTTGGATAATTTATAAAATTCAACCAAAGAAAAATTTTTTCATCCGTAAATTCATAGACCAATAAAGGTATGGAAAATTTGATAAAAAACGAATTCTTCGATATTGAAAAAAAATACACGTTTTCTATATAATTCGAGTGTGGAGATTCCAAGTATGTACTTGTTTTCCACGACAAATAGTTTTTCTGATCGCTTCAGCACTTTGAAGTTGAAACTTTTAGAGATCCCTATCTTCAGGTATCATAAGTTGTGGTTTTTTTATATCGAAATGGATAGACCTTTTTGAGTGCGGTTTTCTATTGCATTTACCAGCAATCTTCTTCTGTCGAAAGAAATTGATTTAGAGTTTCTAGAATATTTGTTCAAGGTTTTATGAATTTTTTGCGAATGAGCTTATTTTTCCTATAATTTCTCATATGCTCCGACGAAATGATGGGGTCTATTGAAAAACTGACAGCATATTAGAAATCAGCGTGGTCCAAAAACTTCATTTCGGAAATTTTAAAATAAAAACGAAGAAAAATTTTTTCATCCAAAAATTCATAAATTATAAGTAGGTATGGAAAATTTGATACAAAATCAATTCTTCGATATTGAAAAGAAATACATGTTTTCTATATAATTCGAGTAAGGATTTTCTGAATATGTACTTGCTTTCCACGACAAATAGTTTTTCTGATCGCTTCAGCACTTTGAAGTTGAAACTTTTAGAGATCCCTATCTTCAGGTATCATAAGTTGTGTTTTTTTTATATCGAAATGGATAGACCTTTTTGAGTGCGGTTTTCTATTGCATTTACCAGCAATCTTCTTCTGTCGAAAGAAATTGATTTAGAGTTTTTAAATTATTTGTTCAAGATTTTATGAATTTTTTGCGAATGAGCTTATTTTTCCGATAGTTTCTCGCATGCTCCGACGAAACGATGGGGTCCATTGAAAAACTTACAGCATATTAGGAATCAGCGTCATCGAATTACCTCATTTGAGAAATTTATCGAATTCAACCGAAGAAAAATTTTTTTCATCCAAAAATTCATTTGTTAGAAAATTCTTCGATATTTAATAGAAAAACATGTTTTCTATATAATTCGAGTGTGCAGATTGCGAATATGTACTTGTTTTCTACGAAAAATAGTTCTTCTGATCTCTTCAGCACTTTGAAGTTGAAACTTTCAGAAATCCCTTTATTCAGATATACAAAGTCAAGTTTTTTTTATAACGAGATGGATCGACTTTGTTGAGTGCGGTTTTCTATTTCATTTGCCTGCAACCTTCGTCTACTGAGAGAACATATTGTAGAGTTTCTAGGACATTTTTTCAAGATTTTATAATTTTTTTGCGAATGAGCTTATTTTTCCGATAATTTTGCATATGCTTCGATGAAACGATGAGGTCTATGTAGAAACTGACTGTCATTTCGAAATAAGGTATTTCCAGAATATGATCAATCAAAAATGTTCAGACGATAAGAATATATCAAACCCTCGTGTAAAATATGCATCCCTTTCGAATCACTTCAAATTCGTCCATATGACTAGGGTATTAATGATTGAATTGTCCACGAACAGACTGTCCTGTTCATCTTCGACAATTAACTTGCACCGGCTCCACCAACAGTTGCTACACTTCACAAGTATCATTTTCAAGGGGTGCACTTGACAATAAGGGCAAGGTAAAGGCAGATGTGCATTTCGTCTTTGTACGCCAAGCCCCCCTACACATAATTTTTATATTCTATTGAAAGATAGTATCGGAATAAATTCGACGTAAACAAATAATGCAACATATGACCCGGATTTTTTGGAACATGTGGTTTGAGATCGACCCTAGGTGAGGTGAAGAATCTGATTGTGAGCATATGGAGTTCTGCTTTATAGACTAAGGGGATGAAAGATGCAATCCGATCATCCACAAAAATGTTTTCTTTCTACTTAAATCATT
This sequence comes from Aphidecta obliterata, assembly GCA_963966015.1. Taxonomy (NCBI): domain Eukaryota; kingdom Metazoa; phylum Arthropoda; class Insecta; order Coleoptera; family Coccinellidae; genus Aphidecta; species Aphidecta obliterata. Next base: position 24,695,068 of record OZ014432.1, read on the forward strand.
TCCTGGAATTTTTTGAAATATTCGTGACTCTAATAAACATTTCCAGGAATAATTTGGGCTCTTGTGATAATTGTAAGTGAAAAGAAACGTTTTATCTTCATCATGGAACTTTATGGGCCATATGTAACTTGAGATTCCTCAGATATACTCTTACGTCACCGAAAGAGATTTCGTTGTTGGATGGAAGCGTGAATTCCATCAAGTTTTATTATTTCGTAACCTCATGCAGTGAACCAGACGAGCAGGCCATCGCCATTCTCGAAATCGATTTCAATATCGCTAAATGTGATTGGAATTTGGGAACGATTCGGAACGGATATGGCAATAATCGTCTGCTGTCTGATGGGGTTTTTCATATTTCGAACCCTGCGTCGAAATGCGATGCGAAGGGTTGCGTATTCGTGTCTAAAGGTGCCTTCACACCCAGTTGAATTTTTCCATATATTTATCTTCGTCCTCCTAAATTATAATATATCAGTCGAGGAACTCGTTGAAATTCGAGATTGCCTTTTTCGCAGAGTTGAAATACAATATTTATATTCATATCGAAAAGGGCAAAATAAAAGTATCGCTTTTACGATGTTGTCTTTTATATACTCGCGAAGACGAGATTTACACATTAAGTGGGCAGATTCCGAATATGTACTTCTTTTCCACGAGAAATAAATTTTCTGATTGCTTCAGCACTTAGAAGGTAAAACTTTCAAAGATCCCTATCTTCAGATATTATTATCGGAATGGATTGGACCTGTTCATTGCTGTTTTTTATTTCATTTGCCTGCAATCCTCTTCTATCGGAAGAAATTATTTTAGAGTTTCTCGAATAATTTTTCAAGATTTTATGATTTTTTTGCGAATTAGCTTATTTTCAGTTAATTTCACGTATCCTTCAACGAAACGATGTGAAATATGCAAAAACTGAGAGCATATCATAACTCAGTTGGGTCGAATCAACTTATTTGGGAAATTTATAAAATTCAACCGAAGAAACATTTTTTCATCCGAAAATTCATAGACCAATAAGTAGGTATTCTTGGTAATTGAAAATAAATACATGTTTTCTATATAATTCAAGTTTACAGATTCCGAATATGTGCTTCTTTTTCACGAGAAATAAATTTTCTGATTGCTTCAGCACTTTGAAGTTGAAACTTTCAAAGATCCCTATCTTCAGATTTCTAAATTTGGGGTTTTTTTATATCGGAGTGAATTGGACCTGTTGATTGCGGTTTTTTATATCATTTGCTTGCAACCCTCTTCTATCGGAAAAAATTATTTCAGTTTCTCGAATATTTTTCCAAGATTTTATGATTCTTTTGCGAATGAGCTTATTTTCAGATAATTTCACGTATGCTTCAACGAATCGATGGGGTATATGAGAGCATGTTATAAAGCAGTCTGGTCGAATTATTTAATTTGGAAATTTATAAAATTCAACCGAAAAAAAATTTTTTCATCAAAAAATTCATAGACCAATAAGTAGATATGGAACATTTCATAAAAAATCAATTCTTCGATATTGAAAATAAATACATGTTTTTTATATCATTCAAGTGTGCGGATTTCGAATGTGTACTTCCTTTTCTCGAGAAATAGATTATCTGATTGCTTCAGCATTTTGAAGTTGTAACTTTAAGGGATCACCATCTTCAGATGTAAAAATTTTAGCTTTTTTTATATCGAAATGGATCGACCCTGTGTCTTGCGGTTTTTTATTCCATTTGCCTGCAAACTTTCTCTGTCGGAAGAAATTATTTTAGAGTTTCTAGAATATTTTTTCAAGATTTTATGATTTTTTTGCGAATGAGCTTATTTTCATATAATTTCACGTATGCTTCAATGAAATGATGGGGTGTATGGAGAAACTGAGAGTATATTAGAAATTAGCGTGGTCGAATTAACTTGTGCATTCACACCTTGTTGAATTTTTCCATAGATTCATCTTCGTCTTCCTAAATTATAATTCAGTCGAGGAACACGTTGAAATTCGAGATTGCCTTTTTCGCGGAGTTAAAATACAATATTTATATTCATATCGAAAAAGGCAGAATAAAAGTATCGCTTTTACGATGTTGTCTTTTATATACTCGCGAAGACGTGATTTACATACAATGAAGGATGCCGCATAAGCATATTTTTTTCGAGAGATTTATGAAACTATAAACTTTCTTAATCATAAAGCTGACATCGCATTTCGGCCGAACCTTGGTCGAGACCTCTCTTGTGATGAAATCTCGGTTATAATTTATGCAAGTTGTTCAATAAGTAGGAATGATGATATACGCAGATTATAACAACTTTGAGCAGGTCCAATTCAGGAATGAAAATAGAAAAATTAAACTAGATAAACTAATAGCAAGCCAACAAAACAATTCATGTAGCCCAGAGACCAACGAATTTATAATTTCCAGTCGTAGACCGGTTTCGATCCATATCACATCTCGTCAGTACGATTAGCAAAATGACAAATTCGATGTGAGAAACAGAAAACCTTAAAACATAAGGCAACGTGGATCTGAAAAAATTTCCCAAATCACGCCACCTGTCCATTCCAAAAGCAACTGTCTCAAATATCTGTAGATCATGAACTGTTTTATCTACTCCCTAAATAAATACACATGTATGACGCCCCGTCAACATTACGAGCATATATGGTCACACATGGAATTTACGGGTTTAAGCTTCAACCTTATTCGTCTGAATAATTGACTAGAATAATATACGGCTATTTATCTGAAATTATCGAATTCAAGAATGAAAATAGAAAAATTAAACTAGATAAACTAATAGCAAGCCAACAAAACAATTCATGTATCTCAGAGACCAACAAATTTATCAATTGCACCTGTAGACCGGTTTCGATTCATACCAGATCTCGTCATCAGTACAGTTAGCAAAATGACAAATTCGATGTGAGAAACAGAAAACCTTAAAACATAAGGCAACGTGGATCTGTGAAAATTCCCCAAATCACGCCACCTGTCCGTTCCAAAAGCAACTTTTTCAAATATGTGTAGATCATGAACTGTTTTATGAACTCCCCAAATAAATACACATGTATGTGTAAACATTACGAGCATATAGTTTAATTTTTCTATTTTCATTCCTGAATTCGATAATTTCAGATAAACACCAGTATATTATTCTTCTACGAGGTGGATCTCATGAAAAAAAACCAACTTCTTCTCTAAAATATTCTCCTTTCCTAGATTCCAGAGCTTCGCAATCGAAATTAATTATCCGAAACCGCAGATAATCTCCAACACTCCTTTTCGAGCTTCCTCTCGTCGATCCGATCGAACCGCCGATCGGGGCATACCCCAGGGTGCGAATAACAATACACCGAACAGGAATTCCATCGATAACGCAGATAAATGTCCCCTGCATCTGCAATAAATCGCAAACTTCATTACCTTCAACGATGAATGAGCGTTGCCATTTATCAGACGCCGCCAGTCGGAAGTGAATCGAGATCTACACGATATCGGTTATAGGTTAATTGGCTCACACCTACGCGCCAAGAACTTCAGTAGATTCAGTTATCGATGGAGGCTGACGGTATTTATTCCGCGAACAGCACGGAAGCGACCCAACGGCAATTTATCGGAGATAAGATACAAGCAACGGATTCAAAGGAAATTTCGATAGATGTGGCAACACTGTTTTTTTTTCTTCACATCCAAAGTTTTTCTAGATATCAATGGTAAGACCTATGATCATCTCTCCCCACCTGGCTTCTCCTCTCCTACAGAAAACCAAAGATGGTATACCCCAAGGATCAGCCCTTGGTCTTAAAGTATTCTATAAGGCACCAATAATGAGGTCATGGCTGTTATTGTTGGCACCGTTCTAGATAGATGAATTCGTTGGTCCTTTCTACCTACAAAAGAAGTAAATAACGAATAATCCATTACAGAAAAGTCAAGTAGAGATATTTAAACACCTGGCCCAATAGACAGAGCTCCTATACAAACACAGCCACATCAATAGACCCCATATTAATGAATCCTTTCATGGCTGTTAATCCCGCCGATCGTGACATTCAACCCTGACAACCCCTATTAACGAAGTCACCTATGCGTCGTAAGAAGGTCGTCCTACAGTTCTTGGGAATATATGATCTTGCTAGGTCCCTTCGCTTCCCAAATACCCATCGAAAGAGTGTTATTTAATACCTGCGAAGGTCTTATCGGTCTCTTGAGACTCATATTGTGATTGTGTTGGGAAGGGATTTTTCGATAAGAAAGATTTTTAACGCCATGTATCCTTCCTACCCTCACGTAAGAATTTTAGAACCATTCATCCCAGTTTACCGATCTCATTACAGACGTTTGTACACGTCGCAACGTGCAAAATAGGGCATAACGCACCTATTCGAGTCCATCTATCGTAGTGTATAAACTACATTATCAACATGACGTCCTTATTGGAAGGACAAAGAAATCGGAACAACGAGATGGGGCTTTAGACGCATGCTGGGAGCGGTCCGTGTGTAAATGGCCTAATTTAGGGTTCCTTTCATCGGCCGCAATTCGATTGTAGGTTTTGTGAAAACAGGAAATCATGGGACATATGTTGGGGGGCTTTGTAGTTATCGAATTTTTTGAATGGTTGTGTTGGGGAGGTGTTGGGTTTGGTATTCATTGGAATTATCGGATTTGATTGACTTTTATTTAGGTTAGGGTAGGACGATGTTGTTGGGCCTTTAGGAATAAGTTGAAAACAAGACATAGGTAGTCATGAAGACGTCCGACAAGGTGAATAATTTTTTTTTCATAAATTTTTATTATGATTATTAAAATCCAACAAAGACAAAAAAAAACAAAAATCAAATATTAAATCGATTCGATATAATTTAGGAAAGTAAAATAAAGATATAGGCAGTCATGACGAAGGTCGACAAGGTGGATAATTTCTTTCTAATAAATTTTTAAATTAATTATACATATTAGTATGAATAATTAAAATCCGATAATAACAAAAAAAAACCAAAATAATCGATTCGACATTTTTCAATGTTTTCAGATGTTCCCATTGAAGGAATTTCAGATATACATATTTCCTAAAAATGTTTGTGTTCGTGTTTTTAGGGGGTGATTCCTTTACGAGATTGGAGAGTGTCTTTTATTACCATTTCAGAACAATGTTATTTTTTTGAATGAATTTCTTAATCATTCCTATTATGAATAATTGAAATTCAATAATAACAAAAAAAAAACAAAAATCAAATATTAAATCGATCCTTCATAATTTATTGAAGTGGAAAAAAGATATAGACGACCGACAAGGTGAATAACTTTTTTTTTATAAATTTTCAAATCAATTATAGTATGAAAATGTAAAATTCAATAATAGGAAAAAAAAACAATATTTAATCGATTGGGCATTTTTTGAAGGAATTTCAGATATTATTTCAAAAAATGAGAGAACATTAGTCCATACTGCCTCAGAAAGGTCCAATTCAGAAACTTACTGCGTTATATAGGGTGTTTTTAGCGGATTATTACTTTTACAAGTTTGAAGAGAGTCTTTTATAACCCTTTCGAAGAATTGTAAATTTTTTTAATTAATTTTTGAATTATTCCTAGTTTGAATAATTGAAATTCAATAATAACAAAAAAACAAAAATCAAATATTGAATCGATTCTTCATAATTTGGTAAAGTAGAAAAAAGAAATAGACAGTTATGAGGACGACCGACAAGGTGAATAACTTTTTTTCAATAAATTTTCAAATTGATTATAGCATGAATAATTAAAGTTCAATAATAACAAATAAAAAACAAAATTTAATCGATTGGACATTCTTTAAAGGAATAATTTCAGATATTATTCCTAAAAACGAGAGAAAATTAGTCTACCTTGCCTCAGAAAGGTCCAATTCACAAAACTACTGCGTTATATAGGGTCTTTTTAGGGGATGATTACTCTTACAAGTTTGAAGAGAGTCTTTTATAACCCTTTTGAAGAATTGTAAATTTTTTAAATAATTTTTGAATTATTCCTACTATTCCTAGTGTGAATAAATGGAATCAAATTATAACAAAGATTACAAAAATCAAATATTAAATCGACATAATTTAGTAAAGTAAAGAAAAGATATAGACAGTTATGAGGACGGCCGGCAAGATGAATAACTTTTTTTTTTATTTTTAAGTTAATTATGGTATGAAGAATTAAAATTCATAATAACAAATAAAAAACAAAAAATTTAATTGATTGGGCATTTTTTGAAGGAATTTCAGATATATTTTCCAAAAATGAGAGGGGTTTAGTCCATACTGTCTCAGAAAGGTCAAATTCACATACTTACTGCTTTATATAGGGTGTTTTTAGGGGGTGATTCCTTTTAGAAAATTGAAGAGTGTCTTTTAAGAACCCTTTAAAACTTTGTAATGTTTTTTTTTCATAAATTTTCTAATTGAATTATTGTGTGAATAGTCAAAATTCGATACTAACATAAAAAACAAAACAAAAATTTGATCGATTGGACATTTTTTAAAGGAATTTCAGATAGTTCAACTAAAAATTTGAAAAAATTCAGTCCACACTGTCTCAGAAAGATTAAATCCACATATTTACTGCGATAAATTAGGGGATGATTCCTTTTAAAAACTTGCCTTTTTATGTGAACTAAAGCACCTAGCTCTTTTTTTTTCGAAAGTTACACGAGAACACAAGAAGAATATTCCAATTTTTACCAGAACTTTTCAATAAAACGAAATTTTTTCTAATTGAAAAATATTTGCCGTATGGAACAATATATTGCAAACATATTTCAATCTTGTGTTGTTTTCTTTGGAACAATAGTTTCTTGATAAAAAAATTAATTACAACCTCATGCCACCTACTGGATTTTTTCGTTTCATGCTCGACTTTGTATTTGATTTTAATGAAGAACTATTACTTTTTCGGAAACAATATATGAGTCAAAAAAGTTTTACAATAAATTGTTCCTAACGACACATATTTGAATCTAGAAATAGTGTTCTGCTGAAAAGTTCTGGTTAAAAATAGAAATTTTTTTCTTCTCATTTCTGGAAGCTTGTATCTTCTCAATGGAAGGGCTAAGAGCTTTCGTTCACATGAAAGACCCCCTTCAATTTTTGAAAAGAAATCAACCCCCAAAACTCTCGCACTTATTTGGAATCACCCTGTAAAGTCATAGAATAGCATTCGAACGTTTTCGGCGATTTGCAACCAGAAATTAAAAATTAAATAATATATCCGACACGAAAAAAGCATTTATCTCAATAGTGCGTGTATAATGAAAAATTCATCGTACTGGCCGAATTGCAGCCAATATCCCCACAGCGCCGTCGACAAAGAATTCATTATTTTTGTTTTCGATGTAAACATCATTAAGCCGGCATCACGGCCTGGTTTTTCAGGAATTCTCTTTATTGTGCTGTAAATCAAATCTATGACTTTTATTTATTTGTAAACAGTCGTTCCGATGAAAGCTTATAATTCATTTATCGAAGATGATGAACTGGTTTCGACATGACGGAATCCAGTTCAAATAAACGTGCGGGTCGTTGGGAAACTGGAACATTTCCGATAGAGAAGGAAATTGGTTTTTATTCTACTTCCTTTTATGCAACTTTCCGGAGTCAACGTATTCTCTAAAATGGCAACAACTACATTAATTGTCAATTAGTTTGTTCAGGTTGTCTCACTTTTCCACCAACAAATTTTCATTATATAATTCCGAAGATATCAAAGAAAACAAAAAAAATTATAATGAACAACAACAAATTTCAACGAAGACATATATTTTTCTAGACTTTACTTTCGTAGCGGGGTATTTTCGTGTTGTTTTTATATTTTTCATCCTGTTACTAATTTCTAATTCATTTATCTAATTTAATTGACTCAACTTTTCAACTAGAAGAAAATTCTCCCTTGGTTTATCCCATCCTTGGTGCAATTTCCAGACAATTATCTCTTGATTAAAAATTAGTCTCTGGAATATTTTCATGCTGCGTCTTAATTATTTTGAAGGATGTGACGCGTGGCCTGGTTTTAATCGCCCGAAGAACAAATGTTAACATCTCCGCAGTTGTAATTAGGCGAAATTCAGACATTTAAGACGTCGTTCATCAGCGATCAAAGTGTTTCTCTAGAAATACCCACTTCACTTCAAAGGATACCTTCATTTGATATCATAAAATCTCAAGTTGGAAAATTCAGGAACCTAATTAAAAAAATTGAATAATCAATCTTGAAGTCATCTTTTTCTGTCTCCTACAATTTCCTAATGGATAATGGAATTGGACGAGTGAAAATAAATAGGAGAGATCCTCGTTGTCGATAAGAGCTTTCCAAAATAATTGCTAGAATTTCGAATGCTTTCGATCGAGTTTCGGTGTTTGTTTAGTTCTTCGCGGTTCGTACGTTTGTTTTATTTTTTTTTTTGTCAACAGACATAGTGAATATTTCTGTTATCAGTTGAGCAAATAGTGCTCGTAGGTTTTCCTACCGTTTTCGAAGGATATTTACACAGACTCGGTGGTTTTTTGAAGTGGGGGATGATCGTGATAATTTTTGTTGAAATAAACGCTACTTTCGTTGATTTCTCGAGTTTTAATTTAGGTTGAATTTTTATGTTCATTTTGATTTTTTCCCCTTTTCATATTTAGGGTTATGTTTCTCACACCTGAAAAGTGGAATGAAAAAATAATTGTTTCAAAAAAACAGTCAATTTTTGGTTCATAATTAAGGAGAAAAATAAATCGTTACCTAATAATCATATGTTCATTTTCTTTCTTGAATTTTTATGTTTATGTTTCTAACAGAAGATTAAAAAATAATCTTTTGAACAAATTGCGAATTTCCTATTCAGAATAATCATACGTTCATAATTATCATTATTTTTGAATTACGGAGAAAAATTAATCGTTACCTAAAAATCATAAATATCCCAATATTTGGCGATTACCTTCAATAACAGTTAGTGGTACATTTCTTCAAATTCAAAATCCAATGAATAGTTTATGCTTGAAAATCATTGCAAATTATCTGAATGGATTCGATCCAATTTAAATTAATCGTCGAATTATATCTCAAAGAAAATTCGCCTCGCATTATCGGAAGAATCACCCTTTAATGAACTCCACGAATTCAACACCCAACCCCATTTTCGAATATCAAACTGCAATATATCAAGGAAACAGCTGCACACGACCAAGCCTCCCCTCGATTTCATTTTCACGGAACCGAATCAACTTTAAATTCGTTACAAAAAGTGATAAAACTCAAGCAGGTGTAAGTAATACCTTCCTGCAGCAAGACGATCCTCCCTTCTTCTACCTACATCTTACCAACCCCCCAGGTCTTGCAATTTTAATAACAATAATAATAAAATTCCCAGGAACATCAGTTCAGCCGTGCAAAAGGCTCGCCTGATTTTCTCTCGGAAAATTGGATTTGATGGAAATCTGGCAAAATGTGTAGTACGTTGGGATGAAACTTGTGTTGTTTTTTTTGGGATGGAATATGAGTAGGATGTATAGAGTGTGGACTTAAATATAAGATATAACCGCATTATTCTGAACTTTTCTGAAGAAATGATTGGGTACGAAAACTCCCAACGAATCTTAAATTCGTTTTGCTCTTCCTCTTCATCCGACAATAAAAAGTTATATGAACGTCGTTGGTTTCGCTTCAAGAATAAGGCTTGGAAACTTTTATTTATACTTGAATATTTGATGGGCCACGCTCATTTCTTTTCCTCTTGCGTTTTATTTTCGAGAACAAACTTGATTGAATGATTAATCTTTTCTTTCTTTTTCAGGTAAGTGCCAATCTTCGTTTCGAGTTTTTCTACCATATTCTTCTGCAGTGAGTATAAGATATAAGTATGGAATTGGATCGAAAGTAGATGATACTTATCTCAAGAAGAAATTCGTGATAGTTGAAACATCCCCCAATTGAAAACCAATCCAGGAAGTGCTACATCGACCCTAAAAAAGGTTTCTTGGGAAACACTTCAAATTTCGAGTGTCACTCGTATCATCCAACGGTCTTCCATCGTTCATTTTTACCAGAAGACCGGATGTTACGATGAATCACAACCGCGACGTGCAAAAAATATCGAGTTCGTCGCGTACGAGTTAGGGGTGAAGGGTGGAATGACCGCCTTCACGTTCGTCAAAGATGCCGCCACATAAACCGCAATAAAGTGGTAGGGCCTCTTGAGCTCTTTTGTTGGGAAGAAAAAAATCAAATATCCCGAAATGGTGACTTGGTGAAGGCGCGTCTTCGCAGTCGAACGTCGAAAGAAGGCGCAAATGTTCGCATTCATACAAGAATTGCCGTTAATTATCCTCTGAGGTCATAAGCGATGCACGGTTCCCTTTGTGATCTCTTAATGAGTCTGTTAAACGACTGAGATTTTTTGAAATAATTTTACGACGAGATTTTCAAAGGCAAAGGGGAAAACTTAATTAGCAAACTGTGAGCTGTCCTCGATAAAGCTGTAGAACGTATGATTTATTCATCCATGCTTATCTTTATTAATATATTTCATAACTTGTCTTGGAAGTTCTAGCTGTATATTCCCATCTAATCCATTGAAGATTCAATTAGCCTAAGAGGTCTGCTAATACAATATTCTATCAACTGAAGAGGTACTCCTCGTCTACTCTCTCCGTGTCCAATACGGCTGTCATTAGTGTAATTGTCTTCACGTGTTGTGGTTACATGAAGCTTATGAAATATGAAATAACATCACGTATCTGCCATTCTTCCACGTTACATTCGCCGGTAACTGTAAAGAGCTTTATTTTTGCAACAAGCGTGGTTTTCTTGTATATTTACGTGGCACAGCCAATTAGTTACTGCTCTCTTTTTCTTCAGGATGGCCTTGGTATGAAGCTACGGCCCCCTTTTTCCTCCAAAACTTGTGTCTTGTGCGCCACTGGTAGTTGAAAGTATGGAAAAAAATCATTGTTTAATTTTAAAATTTTTTGATATTTTGCAAATTTATCTTATCTGCTCACTTTGTCTCCAGGATGGCAATCAATATCCCTGCGTAAAAACTGTGTCCCCTTTTTCCTTCGAGAACTTCTTTGTTGTGCGCCGCTGGTATTTGGAAGTATAGAAAAGAATTTTTGTTTTATTTATAATTTTTTTGATAATTTTTCCATTGCCATTTTCCTCTGCAGAACTTTTTTGTAGTGCGTTCAAAAAATATGAATAAGAATCTTAGTTTCATTTAAAGACTTTTTTTAAGATTTCTTTATAAATCGTAAACCTACGAAAATAAGTACCAAATTTAGCGTAAAGGCAAATGGATTTCAAAGTGTTCAATTTTTTTTTCAAGACGGTAGCAAATACAAAAAACTTTCAACCCTTAAAAAAGTTTTTAAATAAAACAAAGATTCTTATTCATATCATTTGAACGCACCACAAAAAGTTTTCTGCAGCGGAAAATGGGATATTGGTCCAGAAAAAATGTGAATAATTTATTTAAAAACTTTTTTAGAGTTGAAATTTTTCGTATGTGCTACCGATTTGAGAAAAATTTTTGTTATAATTCTTTATAAATCGTAAATTTACGAAAACTGAAATAGGTATTGAAATTATACTTTTTTTTCTGAAAACAGTAGCAAATACAAAAAATCTTCAACACTCAAAAAAGTTTTTGAATAGAACAAAATTTCTTATTCATATTTTTGAACGCACCACTGGGTGGGCTGGACGTTGGTCCAGACAAAAATTTGAATAAGAATCTTTTTTTTATTCAAAAAATTTTCAAGAATTCTTTATAAATCCTAAATTCACGAAAACTGAAATAGGTACTTAACCAAGCATAGAGGCCAACAGATTTTGGACTGAATTGTTCAAAATTTTTTCTGAAAACGATAGCAAATACAAAATAATTTCAACTCTTAAGAAAGCTTTCAAATAAAACAGAGATTCTTATTCATATTATTAGAACGCACCACAAAAAAGTTCTGCAGAGGAAAATGGGTCCTGAAAAAATGTGAATAAGAATCTTCGTTTGATTTAAAAACTTTTTCAAGAGTTGAAATTTTTCGTATGAGCTACCGTTTTCGAGAAAAAAAATGTTTCAAGAGTTCTTCATAAATCGTAAATTTGAGAAAACTGAAAATAATAGAGGCCAACAGATTTTAGAGTTAATTGTTCAACGTTTTTTTTTTTCTGAAAACGGTAGCAAATACAAAAAAATTTCAACTCTTAAAAAAGTTTTTGAATAAAACAAAGATTCTTATTCATATTATTGGAACGCACCACAAAAAAGTTCTTCAGGGGAAAATGGGTCCCGAAAAAATGTGAATAATAATCTTCGTTTCATTTAAAAACTTTTTCAAGAGTTGAAATTTTTCGTATGAGCTACCGTTTTCGAGAAAAAAAATGTTTCAAGAGTTCTTCATAAATCGTAAATTTGAGAAAACTGAAAATAATAGAGGCCAACAGATTTTAGAGTTAATTGTTCAACGTTTTTTTTTTTGCTGAAAACGGTAGCAAATACAAAAAAATTTCAACTCTTAAAAAAGTTTTTGAATAAAACAAAGATTCTTATTCATATTATTGGAACGCACCACAAAAAAGTTCTTCAGGGGAAAATGGGTCCCGAAAAAATGTGAATAATAATCTTCGTTTCATTTAAAAACTTTTTCAAGAGTTGAAATTTTTCGTATGAGCTACCGTTTTCGAGAAAAAAATTTTTGAAGAGTTCTTTATAAATCGTAAATTTACGAAAACTGAAAATAATAGAGGCCAACAGATTTTAGAGTTAATTGTTCAACATTTTTTTTCTGAAAAGGGTAGCAATTACAAAAAAATTTCAACCCTTAAAAAAACAATGATTCTTATTCATATTTTTTGAACGCACCCAAAGAAATTTCTGCAGCGAAAAATGTGACATTGGTCCAAAAAAAGTGTGAATAAGAATCTTTGTTTTATTTAAAAACTCTTTTAAGAGTTGAAATTTTTCGTATATGCTACCGTTTTTGAGAAAAATTTTTTAAGAATTCTTCATAAATCGTAAATTTACGAAAACTGAAATAGGTACTAAATTTAGCCAACGGATTTTAGAGTCAATAGTTCAACTTTTTTTTTTCTGAAAACTGTAGCAAATACAAAAAAATGTCAACCCTTAAAAAAGTTTTTGAATAAAACAAAGATTCTAATTTATATTATTGGAACGCACCACAAAAAAGTTCTTCATGGGAAAATGGGTCCCGAAAAAATGTGAATAAGAATCTTCGTTTTATTTAAAAACTTTTTCAAGAGTTGAAATTTTTCGTATGAGCTACCGTTTTCGAGAAAAAAATTTTTGAAGAGTTCTTTATGAATCGTAAATTTACGAAAACTGAAAATAATAGAGGCCAACAGATTCTAGAGTTAATTGTTCAACTTTTTTTTTCTGAAAAGGGTAGCAAATACAAATAAAATTCAACTTTTAAAAAAAACTATGATTCTTATTCTTATTTTTTGAACATACCTTTGCTTTTTGCAGCGAAAAATGTGACATCGGTCCAGAAAAAATGTGAATAAGAATCTTTGTTTTATTTAAAAACTTTTTTAAGAGTTGAAATTTTTCGTATATGCTACCGATTTCGAGAATAATTTTTTAAGAATTCTTTATAAATCGTAAACTTACGAAAACTGAAATAGGTACTTAATGGGGCCAACAGATTTTATAGTGAAGTGTTCAACATTTTTTTTCTGAAAAAGGTAGCAAATACAAAAAAATTTCTCTTAAAAGAGTTTTTAAATAAAACAAAGATTCTTATTCAAATTATTTGAACGCACCACAAAAAAGTTCTGCAGGGGAAAATGGGACATTAATCCAGAAAAAATGTGAATAAGAATCTTTGTTCTATTTATAATCTTTTTAAGAGTTGGAATTTTCCGTATGTGCTACCGTTTTCGAGAAAAAAATTTTCAAGTATTCTTTTGAATCGTGAATTTACGAAAACCGAAATAGGTACTAAATTCAGCATAGAGGCCAACAGATTTTAGAGTGAATTGCCGAACATTTTTTTTGCAAAAAGGTAGCAAATACAAAGAAAAATTCAACTCTTGAAAAAGTTTTTGAATAAAACAAAGATTCTTATTCATATTTTTCGAACGCACCACAAAAAAGTTCTGCAGCGATAAATGGGACATTGGTCCAGGAAAAATGTAAAATACCTCTGCCAAATTTCAGCAAATGCAGATTCTGTGTACAAAACTCCTTATTTAGGGACACCCTGTATATCTTCTCAACTGAAGTGTGATTAAAGGAATTTCCTTTGCCATCTTTATTCGATCAGGGACAAAACAGATCCCTATTCATCTACTCCTACCCTTTTATTGGTGCGAGTTACTCACCCAGCTCATCAAAATGCAGACAACGATATCAGCAGCAAGTAATATTAATAATATACAACTAGAATTCGTGACAGTTTTACCACGTTATAAAACCCTGTTATATTGTACCGGAAAGCAAAGCAGCATGACGAGGAATTGTCGTTCGAAGAAGAAGAAGAAAGAGAGCTATTTCAATCTATGAACCAATCGGTTATAATGGTACTTGATGGTTATAAGTTTATAACAACAACCTCACCAAAATTTTCCATTTAGAACCTCGATAAAAAGATTATGATATATGGAATCCTCGAAAAAATCGGTCTTATCAGGTATATGTGGGGCTTATCGATATACATATATCAGCTATCATGTCGCCTTCCCCACCAGACAGTCAGAAAAAGGTTTCTTCTTCTTGATTTCAAGTGTTCGATGTTGAACATTATCTCACCCACGTCCCCGTCGCTCGAGAGAATCCTTATTTTTAATTAATTTCCAGGAACCCCATTGAAACCGGCACCGACCAAAGTAATTTGTGAAACAAACACGAAATGGGTGGGCGAAGTTATTCCAATGAGACACGGCTTTGTCCCAAGTTGAGGGATATCGTATTTTTTCCACAAGATAATGGAGATCCCATCCACTGATGAAAACGACGACAGCTCGGTGATTACCATGGAATAAACACCTAATCAAGTGGTGGGATCGGATTATGCAGAAAACTATCGGTCACTGAGCCTAACCCTGGGGTACTCCATATGACCTGTTAAGATTTTATTATACATTTAAATGTTAGTTTCATCTTCACAACTGCAGATCCATCCGTACCTAACCACATTCCTGACCCCTTCCAGCCTTCAACAAATCAGCATGACTTCTTGAGGATAATGGTAAATTATTCAAAGTTCCAATGGTGTCGAGGAATGTTTAGATCTGATAAGGCAACTGTGATAACAGCATTATTCACCTGGAAATATTCAATTCAGACGCTTTAATTATATGCGGTGTTGAGGCCTATTTAATAGAACCGAAGAGTTGAAGATTTGTTCAATTAGCATAGATTCTTCTGTGATATTGTCTTGACATGTGTCAGTTGTCAGTTTTATAGGTTGTCGCGGGGGTTTTCAAGGAATCTATGGTAGACTTGTTATTTTTATCGCTGGATAAACCAGTATCCTCTCTCTTCTATAATTGATTGTATTTTCTATTGCCAATTCAAAACTATATCTTCTGCAATATATCAATCACATTGTCTCGAATCTTTTCCGAGTAGAACAAAAGGTTAGGCGCATTATTGGACTTCTTATTCAGAGTATTTAGCATGGTATTTTTAATACCGCGTGCCTATCTGTGACACTCCCAGCCCATAGACAATAGGCTACAGAACAAAGTGAACGAGATTTCGAAAATCGTGTTCTATGTTTGATCGTTAACAAAGATAAAAATAAGGAAGAAACATAATGTATAATTCAATTTCCACATTAAATTCCTGGTAGCAACGAACCCATTACAACCAGAATTTCAGGTGGAATCAAGCATTTAAGACCATAAAAATCAACTGGAAGTATGTGTTACCAACTGAATGATGCATTCTATGAGCACCTGGCACTTCCCCGCTCTATATTCCAAGAAAAAACAACCAATGACGCAGTTAATTGACGTGCGATTAAAATGATTGAATTAAATTGATCGCTCGTTGGGAATGGTATTAATTTTGAAGTTTTTAAGTCGATTTGCAACAGATGAACCTGTCAGTTCCGGATTTTAATGACTATTGCGAGATGTGTCCGTAGCACGACCACAGAGAGATTGATCGTATTGACTGGAAGATTATTAACTGTCATTTCGCGTGTTGGTTTATTCCGATTGATATAAATATCGGTGGTTGGGAATAACGAGAGTTGTTTATTCGATGTCATAGAATTGACCACGTAGCAAAATGTCGTTATGAACTCACAGATGAAGAATCTGTGGCCAAATCGAATTATGTCCGGCCGGCCTGCCGTAAACTTAACTTTCAAAAAAAACTGACTAGAGTTTCCAAATTTTTCAGGGTACGTTGGAGGTCTGAATGCGTCGGTTGAACCAGCCATCTGATATTTTTTCTTCAATAATTTGAAACTTTGTAGTTTAATGTGATATTTCGTGTTACTAGAAGAATTTTAAAAAATATGTATTTTCAAAAACTTCGGTATATATCCCAGAAACTATTCGTTGTATAAAAATTCAGCTCCACGTGAAAATAAAATTGAGTTTCTGATCTGATATATTTATTCTGTGATTCCATCTCTTGAAGTTCATAGATATAAAGTAACATTGAATGTCACATGGTTCACATAATCTGTGGTTCGTTTCATGATCTTCGGTTCGATAGTCTTGAAATCTTTAAAAATCATCACTTTCTTTTTCAATTCTTTGGGGATATTTGTGGTTCTCGAAGTTCTCTGAATGTCTAAAAGACAATTACAAAGATTATCGTAATTTATCATCCCTTAGTTCGATTTGATTCAATCGCCGAGTAAACAATTGAGATAGCAAACCACGGTATCAATTTTCCCACAAGAAATTGGATGTTTTAATTGAAAACCATAACGGATATCAGATAAATTACGCCCTCTTCCATTATCCTCCAAACCGAGCAGTTCTATATCCTTATTTCTCCGATTCCATTATTCCAGTGAAACGTCGGCCGGTTGAGAAATGTCCCCCTTGGAAAATAATCGAAAGATTACCCCGATCTATAAATCGCCACTGTCAGCTGAAGAATGTTGATTGAATCTTAAATCTTTGGCGAGAAATTGGAAATATCTACTTATAGGTATTACCAGTGGTATTAGTTTTAACTTATGCGTTTGCCGTCTTGTGGTAAATACCAAATATGCCTCGCTTGTGGCTCCACAACTGGCGGCGAATGTTTGTTGATTTCCAGGAAGCGTGTAGTTTGTTTATTCAACCAGAACCGAACTGGAATATTTCAGTTTTCAGATAATTAAATTTTTTCCACAATTATCTAAATTGAATGAACCTTTCCAAGGTTCCATAAAAATTGAATTATTCGTCTAATCCAAATATAGCACCTGAGGGCCCCGTTAATCAGGATAATTAAAAAAATTCAACTTTCTCGCTACAGTGAATCAACGAGAGTAAAGCCTACGTCCCACTGTTCTCCAGATATTACGGTTTTTATTGCGATAGCAAACAAGATGAAAAAAAAAATGACCGTTCAGTATTATGAAAGAACATTCGTTGAAGTGTACTATCGGCCGTTTTAAAGAGGGGAACAAGAATGCAAATTTGCACAGGGCCGGATTCAGAATCCAAAAACTGTTGGCAAGTTTCTTCCAGTGCAGCACGAGTTTTGGAACGTTTCTTGGTTATTGACCTTGACGACACGTTGCATTGGATGATACTCATATATTTATCTATTAATTTTTTTTTTCAATTCAATACGAAGGTGTGACAATGACATGGTAGCTATTCGAATAAATCGTGAATTACACTTAATTTATCACACGGGCGTTTGTACAATTCTGCACAGGCTATCCCCTGGTTGATGAAAAATTACACAAGGCACTTCACTCAAAGTTGCTCAATATCACTCTCGGTTACTACTAACATTCACGACTTAACAACACTAAAAATATACCTAGTTTCGTATGTGAAAGGGTGATATACCTATTTGCACTTTGTATACTGAAGTTAAAGGTGATTGTGTTGAGAAGTACCTGAATCAAACCCTGTTTTTTAAGGGTGGATTAGGGCAGTGGTCATCATTATTATACAACGTCCAGAGCTGACTAAAAGCGCAGATGTTTGGATTCAACCGTTTCTATGCACGTGCATCCTTTCGCAAATGAATTCGCAAAACAATCAATAAATGTCTACATATTATCGAATATCCTGGATCCTGGATCTACAAGGAATCAACATACACCTCTAGTTCTCAGAAGAATTGGTTGATATTATTTCCCGCCTTATTAGGCTGAAAACAACGAATATCTGGTTATTGATGAATCCTCAGCAGTTCAATAAGACTAAGCATTGTTTCGACATCAAGGAAGTAAACTGATTAAATCTCAACCATCCCACATTATACTTTCAAGTCTCCACATTTTCACCGGTAGAATATCCGTCAACAAAGAGATAAAGTTTCGCAAGAATATTACGTTACCCTTCCTGTGGACGATTTTTTTTTCGAAAAGGATCGCATCTCACTAGGCTTCCACTCTCTAATTATGTCTTGAGGGATATTAATCGCACTTTGAGTTGTTCAATGGTTTAGCGGTTTCATCTCTGGTTTTTGGGGCGGAAAAGTGGATCGAACTTTTTAAGTGCTTTTATCGGAGTTAGTCTCAAGTTGATCATTCTGTTAAAATCCTACAGTTGAAAGTTGCCACATCAACGTTTTAGAGTTCATAAACCAAGAAATTGTGGTGTAAAATCACAACCGTGAGCCATCGTTAGCCAGTAAAGCGTGAAACTCATATGAAATTACCTCGAAAACAGGAATCGCTAACGATAAACACATGATATCTAGTAGGATATTGTACAAGAAGCGTTTTGTATGATCGAATTGCGAAAGATCGACTCAAGTCGTTCAACCTGGCTGTTTTCAGTCACTGAGAACTTAATTGGTAAGCAAATTGTTGAATATTAATCAAGTTTTCATTTTACTTTTTTTTTAAATTCAGTTGAATCAAGTTCTCGCATTTGAAATTTGACATTAACATAAAAAAGATCACATTGAAATAAGTTGTCAAAAAAAAAAAAGTTAAGTTTCTTTTTAGAAGGGTGTTTATTCTTCTTGAACCCAAACACAAATAATTCATATAATTCTTTCAGGTCGGATATTGTTGAACTGAAGCAATTACGCCTTACGGAGAATATGAAGTTACAAATCTCGCCAACTTTAATTACGGAAAATTCACTTTCAAAAGTGAAGTGTCTTCTTGTTCAAAGGAAAAACGAGGAAAAGGACGCTTCGAAAAATTATCCCACGCACCTCAAAAAAATCACTTGACGCAGATCAAAAAGTCATCTGTCAGGCTTATCGAATATTGCATGACATTAACTTGCTGAATAACCATAATTCACAAGAAAGTTAAGTGTTTCAAAATAAATATTAGAGAATAGGGAAATAAGGAATAAGTGATTTTCATTGCGAGAATGAAAAATTATAGGAACGCCATATAGATAACTGAGATCGGGGTACTTTGAGATACAATCGCGGTCTTCGGCCACATTTCAGCCGATTTTCAAAGGACTTATTTTCATATCGACCGCTACGCGGTCGTATTTTTGCACTTCGATAATGAAACCGAAATGACTTTGAATTTGAAGGAACCTCAAATTCGATTATGAAATTGGCCCTCAACGAAGAATTGTCAACAGGAGTCCCTTCTCCACGAGATTTCACGTTTTCGTCACATCATCCTCCTCCGTTATTCCCAATTATATCTCATTAGGTGAGATGCTGGTTCCATAACTCATCCGAACGAATTAAAATCACTTCGAAACGGTAGTTATTACGATTTTGGATAAGGATATACAGTAGATTACGTTGATTGAATTAAGGAGACGAATTTCTATTTGTTCTGCAGTCGACCAAGTCTACTCGTGGGTTCGTTTTAATTGAATTAGAGGATGACCAGCGATTTTATCGTTCTTCTAAAGTGATTTAATTAATGAAGCCCACTTCTAGCAATGCCATAGGAAAGATCTTCCTAGACTCCATCCTTGTCCCAATGGAATTATCATTCCATCACTTCAGATGAAAGAACCCATCGAACATAATTACGAATCCCCCGAGCTGGATCTGCAGGGTATCGTCTACATAATAATAATGATCTTGGGAGTAAGAAAGTTGGAATACTCAGCGGGCGCCAAGGTGGAAAAGATGCAAACGACAGGATTCAATAATACAAGAACAAAGCTCATTATTCATATCGTAGGAGTCCACTTCTGGAGCACTCGATTAATCAAGAAAATAGATGTTGCATTGAATAGAAATGGCAAGATTGATCGATCGCAGCAATGTTTGCATATCCTTGTTCGACGATATGAGAGTAGTAACAAATCAACTCCGTTGGCCTCGAAACAGTCCCTTGTGGAAGACACGACCGGAGTCTTTGCTCTTATTCTTCAGGTGTCGCCAACAATTTAACCCAATCGAGAATACAGGACAGTGTCGATTCCCACCTCATTAAAAATGAAAAGAATATTTGTTAATTCGAGCATGACATAATTTTAATTGGCAGGAGGTAATTGAATCCACACTGTGTGATATCATATTAGGAGAAATGATGCCATGAAAGTGCGGAGGTTGATGCCCTCAAATAGAAATTGAACTTATTATCTAATCTGAACGTTTGCTGACATTTATCTGTTTTTTTTTTTCATAAACGACTTTTCAAATATGGAATGGAAATGTGATCTTGTGTGGCACTCGAGCACCTTCAACAGTTATGCAATGATACTAATTGAACGTTTTCTCACTAGTTCGGCTGATGAGTTGTCGCAACTGAAAACGTCGACATTTTACGTATATAGTATGGGATTATCTTGTTACTATTGGCAGTCGACCACGACGAAATGATAATTATTTAAATTATGAAAAACTTCGTTAACTTGGATTATCAAGTAGGAGCTTTTTTTTCTACACAGTTTTCTTTGTGCAGACATGCACGATGGCCGTAAAAAGGTAGTTTTTTTTGGCTACTCTCCCATTCAAACCCCAAAACCTTTTGTCTCATGCCACTGACCATTTTCCACCATTTTTTTGTTTCTTTCGAAAACTTTTTTTATTCTGCGTTTCTTTCGTACTCTCGACCATTCACAAGAGAAACACTGAAAAGGAATTTGGGCGTTATCGAAGAAAATTGAAATAATATTGCATTCTTAAATTACCTAATCAATACTGACGCTTACCGAAATCATTTTTTTTTTGCGAGTACGAAAAACACGCATGAAACGAAAAGTTTTCGCATAAAACGAAAAATGAAACCATAGTCACTGATACGGAAATAGGACAGTGGTGTAGGCCTAAAAAGTTCTGAGGTTAAAAAGAAAGAGTTACATCGAGAAATTTATCATCTTGTAGATTCCCACAACAATTTCCATCATCTTTCCTGTTGATGTTAATAAGTGGACCATCCTGTGTATGGCAATCGGCTGGACTTGGTCCATGAAAAACTTTGTTTACTTGGATTATCAAGTAGAAGCTCTATTTTTTTTTGCACTGTTTTATCTGTGTAGGCATTTACGATGGCCGTAGATAGATCAGACGCCACCATATTTTTTTTTTGGCTTTTCTCTTTCATTCAAACCCCAAAACTCTTTGTCTTACGCCACTGACCATTTTCCATCAATTTTTTGTTTCTTTCGAAAACTTTTTTTTATTCTGCGTTTCTTTCGCACTCTCGACCATTCACAAGATAAAAACTGAAAAGGGATTTCGGCGTTATCGAAGGAAATTGAAATAATTTTGCATTCTTGAATTACCTAATCAATACTGACGCTTACCGAAATCATTTTTCATTTTTTCCTTGTGAATCGTCTCGAGTACGAAAAAAACGCATGAAACGAAAAGATTTTCGAATAAAACGAAAAATGAAATAATACTACTGAAATAGGTCAGTGGCGTAGGGAAAAAGAGTTTTGAGGTTGGAAAGGGAGAGTTGAAAAATTTCGATGATCATTCCTGTTGAAGTTATCTAGTGGACCATCCTGTGTATGGCCATCAGCAGGACTTGGACTTACTTCAAGAGCATCCTATCCATCAGATTTTATTCTGCAGTCAAATTGAGTACTGGCCCAACAAGGGTTATTTTTAACTTCTATGAATAGCTGAAGCTATTTGCAACCATACTTCTTGAAGTTTAAAATTAAACGAATAATAAATCACTGGAGTTAACCGGATAGTCAGGGTCACTCCTTAGTTTGGTCCATTTACTTTCGATCTATCCATATGATTTTTCATAACGGAGATTGATATATATTTTGGAAAAAAAATCCGAAATATTCATTATTGCATGACTAATCTCCGATATAATTCCTCCCTTCAAGAACAACGAAAAACCAACGTTAGAATGGGCCTACTTTTTCGCAGGATTTCATCTGGAAATATTCCGTTATTTCAGCCCGAATGACTCGCTCCTTTTGTCCCAAACGACAATCGCAGGGGTAAACATTTCAATAACCCCGAAATTCTGACTGGGGTCGACGACAATCGTGAAGAGTCGTCGAAATCGAGGTGACCTTATTAGTTATCCACTTTCTTCCCTCATATTGCCTTTCGCGATGATCAATTTGTCCTTGGAATTCGGACTAAGAGGCACTTTAAATTCAGACCCGGATGAACGTCCGAAATGGGCTTCAATAAAACAGTGAACGAACAGAAAAATCAATCAAATTCAGTAATGAAATACGAAAAATTATTCTTAATAAACTGATAGAAAGCCAACAAATAAATTCCATGTTACCCAAAAAAAAACCAAATCCATTATTTGCACCTGTAGACCGGTTTCGACTCATATAAAGTCTCATCAGTGTAGTTAGCAATGATAAATTCGACATAAGAAAGAAATTTGTCATTGCTCTCTGGGGTAACATGGAATAGATTTGTTGGCTTGCTATCAGTTTATCTATAATCATTTTTCGTATTTTATTACAGAATTTGATCATTTGAGATAAACAGCCAATATATTATTTGAAAAATCAATCCTTTCTAAACAGGCCAGCTTTGGAAGGAATATCAGGGGAAAAGTTAAATTTCGTATAACATAAGGGAATATTCACAAGCTACACGAATTGAAGTGTTGATTGAACGGCCAAAAAGAATGCAGCTTGCAGCATCAGTCCTCCCACTTGCTCCACGAAAGACGTAACGCATATGCCCACACAAGAAATTAATAAAATGTGCAGCTGTTGACGCATCTTATTTTCGTCAACCTACAGGTAAGTTCAAGGTTGTTTATTTCGAGGGGAAAGTTCGTGAAGAAACCGGAAAAGACGGATCTCGAGGTGCAGGAAGTGAACAAAAAACAGAAGGAAGCGCTGTATGGCTGGAGGACGTCAAAAACGGAAGAAAAAAGAAATGTGGTTGTTGAGATGAAAGCTAAATGCTGAAATTAGTCCAATTATTAATGGATTTTTCAGGAAGTGGTGCATGCAACTTTCTCTCGAATCAACTCAGGTTCGGAAGAACCAAATCGAAGATATCAGGTTGATCTTTCATCTTCAACAAATGATGAATGTAAACAAACCCGGACAAATGTCAAACATCACCGAAGCCCCGCCCATTTCGTCTCAAACCATCGAGTAAAATTCACATCGTTTTCTACGAGACCACTCACCGATGATTAATTAATATTTGGCCTGAGGTTTGTTTGTATGCCCATCACGTACAATAGCGCCGAAATATTAGCATTCAAATTACGTACAACGCAAACAATGTCGTATCGCTACAAACAGGCGAAAGCGGGTCCCACATAACTTGACGTTTTCCACTGGCGTAAACGAAAAACGGCAAGGCCAAAAACCAGGGATCCAAACGTATTTATGCGATGATTTGTGTCGTGATTTTCACCCTGGAAATTCGTGTTTTCCTTCGTGAAACACAGAACTGACGTATATATTCATTTCTGTGCAACATTCATGATGCTCTGTGAATATGAATTTTCCGCTTTTGCGCCTTGAGTTATGGCTTTAAATTATGTATATTCAAGAGTTCATACAGTGGAAATTCGTTCGTGAATCCTATATCTTCCGATCCGTTGGTCTTGGTCAATATTTATATTTTTGTTTGATACTCTTCGAGCTTATGACATAATGTTCCACGTGAAGAGAAATTTGAATTTTCCTGATCTGGTGTTGAGGAAATTTGATATACCTATTCCATCTCTTGAAGTGTCGATTTTATAAAATCACATTATTTGCCACACTGTTTGGTTCACAGAATCTGCGATAATCTTGCCTCAGTGTCAACTCATATCAAATCAAAATGATCAAAGATTAGTTAATCCTTCACTGAACAACACTTTCGGAAACCCAAATTGATCTGACATCGCTGTCAAGTTGAATGTTGTGCGCAAAAATTTTTAACTTCACGTCAGTGCTTTTCTCGAGTATTTTTATAGACGCACTTTTTCATAATACCTCAATCTTAGTTTTGTTAAGTATAATTCTCAATATGAATTCTTCATATTTGGGTTACATTAGATTATCTCAAGTTTTCAAAAAAAAACTGTTCATATTTACGTTAGGATACCTCAACTTTAATTCATATTCATAATCATTAAATTTAATTTGATGTGTATAGTGAAGCTTCTTTCGAATATTTTTTCTTGAAATTAATTGAATATTTTCATTATTCGGTTTCATGAAATGCTGCAAAAGTGTGAAGATTCACATCGTTGAAAATTGAAAATTTTACAATATTTTATGCATAAAAGTTAATAATACTGTCGAAAAGTGACAATACTGGCAATTCACGATTAATCTGTTATTGAAATATCTAAACGTCAAGTCTTCCTATGGCTGAGAGTGGCATCAATCGAATCCTTATGAAAACGTGCATTCATAAAAATCTGCTCTTGGACCCAACTTGAACAGTGAAGAGATCAACTCTGACGACCTCAGATTAGTCCCTTGAGGAAGCCATATAGGAACTGGATGTATATAGAATAAAAAATTGGAGGTCTTCGAGGTGAAGTCTTTTGGAGAAGGTAAATATTGCTCGAGCTCTTGAAACTTGGGTCTTGGGTGAAGAGTGAAGACGTCAACTCTGACGACCTCAGATCAGTCCCTTGAGGAAGCCACATAGGAATGGGATGTAAATAGGATGAAGAGTTGGAGGTCTTCAAGGTGAAGTAGCACACCTTTTTGGAAGAAGTTGAATATTGTCTTATACATTTGACTTTACCGGAGCTCCTGGAACAACCCCAAAGCGATGAACATTCCTTTCTGTAATTATTCATATCTTCGAAATCAGGCCCTGTTCGCACTTTATGCCATATCGTTGTGTTTATATTGCCTATATTTTTTCTGCACGCCGACTGTCCACATCAAACATAATTGGATTATCGTCAACACACCCACAACTCGACATAAATCCAACAGATCTAAACTATGCATATCTAATCCTCAATTCATGGCAGGCATTAAAGTCGACCCTCGGGTAATAATTACTGGATTTATCGAAGTATTTATCGGTCTAGCGTATGTGGATACATGGAACGTCCACCTGCCATGTCAAAGAGACGCGTTTCTTCCGTTGACGATGGCTTGTCGAGTGCCCACACATGAAATTATTCCCGATACGGTGATCATTGGATGACGAAATCATTTCGTTAGCGAAGAGAAAGGTAATCCAACTCCAACCAAATTCCTCACGACGAATATTCACAAAAATCATCCTTCTGTTCGTATCGCCGAAGAATACTCTGAGATAAGAATCTATCTATCCCCAGCAGAAGAAACGTTTGGGCGGTCTGGCAACAAACGATCCCTTATCTCCATACCCGGAACGATCCATTTGTCAGATTGTGGAATAAAAGCCACGACTGGACCATATCCCGGACGTGAGACTCTATCCGAAGAGTCTGCGGAAAGCTAAACCATAAGCATTCTTAAGAGATTACAATACGCCGACCGATCTGACGGAACAAAGGATTTGTGGGTTTAAGCAAGATGTATTTGCATAGAGCCCGGTTTGATATCTATGGACGTCTCGCGTGCATCTGCCGTCTGTGTTCCGTGGAATGGTCTCAACCGTATCTGACGTTTGATGAACTTTCGATATTTGTATTGGCTCGGTACAGTACGAGGTAGACCGTCGAACCCTGTTCATGCTAGGGATGGGGAATATGCGGATCCGAAATTCGTCGGTCCTTGAGCGCGAGGCCAAGGGATTCCAGAGTCATAAAATTTGTTGCCAAAGACACAGGCGGATTTGAGGGTTGTTGTCCAACCAAATGGCAATTAATTGTCTCGATAATGAAAATTCGCGGTTCCTTCAAAAGCTCCTCACGAGAAGTGTATGAAATATCCCAATTAAATCCATCATATCTCTCAGCGCCAACACTTCATTCCTCCTTAACAATCGAAACAAGATCTGAAAAAATCTCGCATCTGCGCATCGCCGATATAATGAAGCAATAACTGATTTCGCATCGTTAAGATCCTCCTCGTTACGCTCCCATTCAAGAATTCCTGCGGCTACCCTAATGAATGGCGCACACCTTGAAATCCGCTTGGACAGGTGTAATTCGACTGGCTGGCAGAAAGAATGCCTAAGAAGAGGCCGAAATGCCCCAACGAGACTTCGAAATCGCTGTAATTTTACATTTCATTATGTGTACGCTCTAATTTGGTATGCGAGTTGCCGAAAGACCAGTGGCGGTGGTATAATTATATAAGGGGAGCGAAGTGGAGCGAAAAGAAGAAGTAGATCATGTATAGACAGGTGCAAATACGTTAGGTACTCAATTCTCCTCGAATTCCGATGAGATTTCCAAGGCTGGCATCAAAATCATCGATCGTACCTGCAGACCGTGGTTTCGGGCTTATTAGCCCATCCTCAGCAGAGTAACGAAGACGACTCTGATGTGTATGTAATGGTTATCAGTTAACACGAATCAACCCTGATAATATCACAACGAGACAAATACCGCGTTATGGATCAAAGGACTGCTACAATGTGTACGATAGAAATGTAAATCGAAATCGGCACTATGCTCGGTTGGATCAGTGTAAATATTTGGGCTTCGAACGTGAGCGAGCGTTGAATCCAACTCGAAAGTGTTCATATTTCATCGTATTTTATGGGGCTCGACGTTGTATTTGCTTTGGTTTAATGTCAATGGGTTTGATGGGAGAGTAAACGTGTTCGTAGGCGGTACGATGACCTTAAACTTGAAAAATTCCTTTTCCGGTGTTTGACTGTTTCGAATCGATTCAAATATAAGATCTGTCTCTATGGAAATGTAGTCAGTGTTACACCCAGAAGGAATTATTTTCAACTCAATTTTTTGGTAGCAATCATGTACACGAATAGGTATCGACAAAATGAAATGGTCGATGTCTGCTTGTGATACCTTGTTCCGAGCTACTTGAACTTTGTGAATCAACTATGTCTAAGTCTGAGGAGGATAATGCAAAGTGCCCTGTCAACTTTCAGAAATCGTAGAGGAAAAAAAGGGACCCACAAAATATTCTGAATACAGGGTGTTAAAGAAAAATCCCTTTTAAATATAATGATCGAAAAAAATTAAGATGTTTACCATTTTTGAAATTGTTACGGCCTATCCACAACTTGCCTATTTTCGTACAAGGTTTTACCCTCTTTAGATTGTGGGGACTAAAAACCGACTCAAAAAATATTCTGAATGAAGGATGTTATGGAACCGTCTTTTGTGAGTATAATCATCGGAAAAAAATGAAATTCTCTCCATTTTTTGAAAAGTTATGGCCAGTCTCATCTTGTTTCTTTTCGTACAGGGTTCTACCCTGTCAACTTTCAAAGGTCGTAGAGGGGAAAAATGAACCCGACAAAATATTCTGAATACTGGGTGTTGAAGAACAATCTCTTTTCAATATGATCATTGAAAAAAATTCGAATGTTGTCCATTTTTGAAATTGTTATGGCCTATCCTCGACTTGTTTATTTCCATACGAATTTTTAAACTCTTAACATTCAAAGATCATAGAGGGTGAAAACCGACTTGAAGAAATATTTTGAAGCAGGGTGTTATAGAACCATCTTTTATGAGTATAGTCATCGAAAAAAATTCCAATTCTTCTTTCTTTTGGAAAAGTTATGGGTCATTTCCGTCTTGTTTCTTTTCGTAAAGGGGTCTACTGTGCCAACTTTTGAAGGTAGTAAAGGAAAAAAATGGATCCGATAAAATATCCTGAATACAGGGTGTTATAGAACAATACCTTTTGAATATAATCATTGAAAAAAATCGAGAAGTTTTCGATTTTTGAAATTTTTATGGCCTATCTACGACTTGTCTATTTTCATACAAAGTTTCAACCTCTTAACTTTCAAAGATCGTAGAGGGTAAAAACCGACTTGAAAAATATTCTGAATGAAGAATGTTATAAAACCGTCTTTTATAAACATAATCATCGAAAAATATTGAAATTATTTCCATTTTTGGAAAAGTTATGAGCCAGTTCCATCTTGTTTCTTTTCGTACAAGTTTTCCACTTTACCAACTTTCTAAGGTCGTAGAGAGTAAAAATGGACCGACAAAATATTCTGAACACAGGATGTCATAGAACAATCCTTTTTGAATATAATCATTGGAAAAAATTGAAATGTTTTCCATTTCTGAAATTGTTATGGCCCATCCACGACTTGTCTATTTCATACAAAGTTTTAACCTCTTAACTTTCAAAGATCGTAGAGGGTTAAAACCGACTGGAAAAAATATTCTGAATGAAGATTGTTATAAAACCGTCTTTTATGAACATAATCATCGAAAAATGTTGAAATTATTTCCATTTTTGGAAGAGTTATGGGAAGCCACATCTTGCCTCTCTTCATACACGGTTTCTACCCTGTCAACTTTCAAAAGTCTCAGAGGGGAAAAATGAACCTGACAAAATATTCTGAATATAGGATGTTACACCAAATTTCCTTTTGAATATAATCATTGAAAAAAATTGAAATGTTTTTCAATTTTGAAATTGTTATGGCCCATCCACGTTTCATCTAATTTTATACAAGGATAATATCATCTTTAGTTTAATGGTTCGCTAAAAATAAGTTTCTGCTCGAAACGTTATTTTGAGTATATTATGTTATAGTTGAGTTGAGTTGAAAAAATCTGAAATTTGATGGATTTTAATAAAAGTTATTGCCCAAAGAAGATGATACTCGTCCTGTCGGATGGACAAATTCGTGGCTGAACTCAAGGCTGCTTTCACTTCGATTTTATAGTTGATATAATAATGAATTACCTATAAACTTTTTCTCTCACTCGCAGCTGTATCGCCGAATGGTTGACGAATTATGCGGGGCACATATGGTTAGATGATTAATACGTCTTCCCCAAGTCATTTGGGGAAATGTTAAGCACGCGACAAAACTTCGAAACCGGAAACATTAATCATATATTTCCGGAGAAAAAATCTCACGAGAATCATACCCAATTCCACAGTGAATATTCGAAATGAACCACAATTTTCGATTTATTAAATGGTGCATCAAAATGCATGAGAGTCTGCTCCACTTTCGAACACCCGAATCTCTCCTTCGAGGTGCGCCTGCTTTACGTCGACTGGTATCGAATAACCAGAAGGCAAAAACCAATAGGGTCCTTCTTTGTGTTGACCATTCCATTATGCCTCTCAATAGAACGTTACGTAACCATTTAAAGCCGCAACAACAAAAACCATCTGGATGCATACGGAGAAATACTTTTCCCGAGTGCAGATAAAAACAGGTAGGTAGCGACCGTATTATGACTACTGTATTGAATAATGCAATCGATTCATGTTGGATCTTGAGTTCCACGACCTCAAACAGAGGCGCATTGATCTCAAGACACACGTCATTACTCAAATGTCAGGGAAGTAAAGTACAGGGAATATTTGTAGATAAGAATCATCGAAATTCTTTGCTTGGATTGGAGGGAAATATTTAATTTTTTTTCAATATTTTTCATTTGGGTCAGTCCAGATCTGGACTTCTAAATCTGCCTTTTCCTCTCAAATACATGACACAGCATTCCCAGAACGTCAATGCATAAACAAAATATTCAGATGGAATATATTATGGTATAATAGGAGAGTCGAACATCAAGACCTGAACGCAGAACAATTTGCTGGCTAATAAATTAGAATACATGGCCTGACGTGGGACTAAAAAGATGATTGACTGTTTTTCTTCCTCAAATACGCCTGGATATAGTATTGAAGGCGAAAACATGATGATATACATGGTCTTCATATATGATTGTAACATCACAGTCGGCTTTGGATAATTGTTTGCCGTACCAAAGAATCATGAAAATATCAATTTTTATTCAAATTTGTCAACGCTCTGTTCCGAAACCGTAAAAATTATTGAAATCTGCAATGACTTATGATTTAGAATAAAACACATATTTTTGTGATGTCCTATTATCGTAACGGTACATTCACCAATGGTCAATGGATTTATTCTATAGAGTCATGTGAAAATTACAACGTGCTGCCAAAATATTGGCCCAGAAATGTTAAAAAACATATTTGACATCAGAAAAAGAAAAATTCATAAATGCCTAGAGAATAACGAAGGACATTTTGAACATTTAGTATAAATTTAATTAACCATTTCATAGTTATTCAATGAATTATGTTGAGTTTTTGTATTGTTTCATTACCAACTCCGAACATTCACATTTCCTAAGTTTTTTTTGTGGATAAACTTATGCATATGGAGCGGCAAAATCGAAATATTCCCAAGCCCACTGCGATGTTGAAATTATTTCCATTTTTGCAAAAGTTTTGGCCAGTTCCAGCTTCTCTTCGTACAAGTTTTCTACTTTACCAACCTTCAAAGGTCGTAGAGGGTAAAAATGGACCCGACAAAATATTATGGATACAGGGTATTATAGAACAATTCCTTCGTAATATAATCATTGAAAAAAATTGAAATGTTTTCCATTTTTGAAATTGTTATGGCCCATCCACGACTTGTCTATTTTCATACAAAGTTTGAACCTCTTAACTTTCAAAGATCGTAGAGGGTAAAAACCGACTGGAAAAAATATTCTGAATGGAAAGTGTTATCAAACCGTCTTTTATGAACATAATCATCGAAAAATATTGAAATTTTTTCCATTCTTGGAAAAGTTATGGCCAGTTCCATCTTGTTTCTTTTTTTATAAGTTTTCTACTTTACCAACTTCCAAAGGTCGTAGAGGGGATAAATGGACCCGGAAAAATATTCTGAATACAGCGTGTTATAGAACAATCCCTCTTGAATATAATCATTGAAAAAAATTGGAATGTTTTCCATTTTTGAAATTGTTATGCCCCATCTACGATTTGTCTATTTTCATACAAAGTTTGAACCTCTTAACTTTCAAAGATCGTAGAGGGTAAAAACCGACTGGAAAAAATATTCTGAATGAAAAGTGTTATCAAACCGTCTTTTATGAACATAATCATCGAAAAATATTGAAATTTTTTCCATTCTTGGAAAAGTTATGGCCAGTTCCATCTTGTTTCTTTTTTTATAAGTTTTCTACTTTACCAACTTCCAAAGGTCGTAGAGGGGATAAATGGACCCGGAAAAATATTCTGAATACAGGGTGTTATAGAACAATCCCTCTTGAATATAATCATTGAAAAAAATTGGAATGTTTTCCATTTTTGAAATTGTTATGGCCCATCCACGACTTGTATTTTCTCATAAAAGGATCAACCCTCGCAACTTTCAAAGATCGTAGAGGGTAAACCGATTTGAGAAAATATTCCGAAGAAGGGTCTTTCGTGTAGAAAATAATCATCGAAAAAAATTATTTTCATTTGGAGAAGTTATGAGGCAGCCTGATTGTTTCTCTCGTCGTGGTTCTGCAAGGGGGTAGATTATGAAGGAACGCTGATGCAAGTGTGAGCAGTATACATATGAAGCGGCAAAATAGGAATATTCCCAAGCCCACTGCGGTTTTACAATCATTTATGAAGACCCTGTTTTCAAGCTGAAAAATAAAAATTCTTCATTTCCTCATCTATGTTTTTGGTCCTGCCTCGGAGTGAAGACATTCGAAAGTAGAGATCAAAGATTCGTCTCCCATACAAAACAGACTCAACCTAAAAAATGCTTTGATCTAGAAATAATTTCCTGAAAATCAACCCATCATTCAATCTCTCCTCGTTTGCCTAATCATGCTGGTAAACGCCCACAAAGCTCCTTTAATTTACAAAGCTAGCCGAATCAGCTGCTGTTTTTCGCTTATCGATATCAGAAGCAGATGTTTTTCTTTAATGCATGAAAGTTGGTCGTTTGGGATCCATTAACAGTATCGTTTTTTTGTATGGATATTCCCAGTGATGAATATATGTTCCAATTTCCTAATCAAGAAGCTATCAATATCAATATGCAGTTGTTGGGAGTCGACGTTTAATGGTAATTATAAAAAGGGCGAGTATTTAGGAGTTTCTCAGTAAACCACGCTTCAATGAACATCCCTCTTTTATTCCTAATTGATTGAGTCATAAGTTTGTATTAACAGCAGCCTAACTGGACGAAAGAATGTACAGGGTGTATTTACTATACATACACAATTGAAAAGAAATATTACTGAACAAATATGTAAAAAAAAAATAGTTTCTAAAATCGCTATTTATTTTGTATTATAGCAACTTCTTACCTATCCGCTAGCACGCCACAATAATGTCGAAATGGCAAATCTTACGAAAAAACACCCTCCCACTCAATTGAAGAAATGAGAACTTCCTCCAGAGACGCATAAATCACGGCCGACGATCTCGAGGAAACCGTATGTTGGTCATTCATCCCTTTCAGACAGATTGCCCCCGATTTTTTTTCGGAACTCGCTCACCTCATGAATAAAACACGTGACCGATGCGATACGTCCCTGTAAACAGATACACCCCATTTGTATCGGGGAAGGTTGATGAATGCCGGGGTAGATCGAACAAATGAGGCCGAAATCGAGAAAGGAAACGACGATTTCTTGGTTCGGCCCGATGGATTGACTCCGCGGACCACTTCCAGTGACGTGCGAGATGTTTTTATGAAAGGAAAAATGGGCCGAATAATGAAAAGATCAAGAAGAGTCCAAGTCTTCTTAAACCTAGCTTGACAATTAAGATTTCGAAAAAAAATATGATTCTTCTAAATCAGTATATTTCACGATATTTTCATGTCCTATAGTTATTGAAGTAGACCTTTGATTAAAACTTTCTTGAAAACGCCCAAAATCTATGAGAGTGGTGTCGAAAAGTTGCAAGAAGATATATTCAACCATATTTACCTCATTTCAGACTCAGATGGGCTATTTTGTTCAAACTATGAGAGCTCCTGGTGGCTGTCAATTTTGAATAACCTCGGAAAAAGGAGATAATCTGAAGAAAACATTATGAGGCTAGTAAATTCTCAGAAACCATTACTTATCTCTATTTTTCACACTAAATAACTTTTTCGACGATTTTTCTCCCAATCAATTTCGACTGCATTCTCGTTAGAAATGAAGAAATTGAGATGTTTGATTTTGTATCAAATCAGAAAACAATTTCGGGGAATTTATGGGCCAGTTCCAACTCGTTACTTTTCGTACAAGTTTTCTACTTTGTCAACTTTCAACGGTGGTAGAGGGTAAACATCTCTTCTGAATATAATTATCGGAAAAAATTGAAATGTTTTCCATTTTTGAAATTGTTATGACCCATCCACGATCTCTTTGTTTTCATACAAGGTTTACCCTCTCAACTTTCAACGATTGTAAAGGGTAAAATCCGGCTTGAAAACATATTCTGAATGAAGAGTGTTATAAAACCGTTTTTTATTACTAAGGTCATCGAAAAAAATTGAAATTCTTTCAATTTCAAGGAAAGACATAGGCCAGTTCCATCTTGTTTCTTTTCGTACAAGTTTTCTATTTCGCCAACTTTCAAAGGTAGTACAGGGGAAAAATAAACCCGACAAAATATTCTGAATACAGGGTGTTATAGAACAATTCCTCTTGAATATAATCATCGAAAAAAATTGAATTTTTTTTTAATTTTTGACATTATTATGGCCCATCCACGATTTGTTTTTTTTCATACAAAGTCTTAACTTTCAAAGATCGTAGAGGTTGAAAACCGACTTGAAAAAATATCCTGAATGAAGATTGTTATAAAACCTCCTCTTATGATCATAATCATCGAAAAATATTGAAATTATTTCCATTGTTGGAAAAGTTATGGGCCAATTCCAGCTTGTTTCTTTTCGTACAAGTTTCCTACTTCACCAACTCTCAAAGGTCGTAGAGGGTAAAAAAGGACCCCACAAAATATTCTGAATACAGGGTGTTATGAAACAATTCCTTTTCAATATAATCAATGAAAAAAATTAAAATGTTTTCCATTTTTGAAATTGTTATGGCCCATCCACGACTTGTCTATTTTCATACAAAGTCTTAACCTCTTTACTTTCAAAGATCGTAGAGGTTGAAAACTTGACTTGAAAAAATATTCTGAATGAAAAATATTGAAATTCTTTTCATTTCTTGAGAAGTTATGAGGCAGCCACATCTTGTCTCCCTTCTAACAAGTTTTCAATTCTGTCAAATTCAGAAGTCGTAGAGGGTAGAGGTAATCCATTTTAATTTTATCATTGAAAAAAAGTGAAATGTATTCCATTTTTGAAATTTCATAAAAAGTCTTAACCTCTTAACTTTCAAAGATCGTAGAGGGTGAAAACCGACTTGAAAAATATTCTGAACACATGTCATCGAACAATCCTATTTGAATATAATCATTGAAAAAAATTGAAATGTTTTCCATTTTTCAAATTGTTATGGTCCATCCACGACTCGTCTATTTCAATACAAAGTTTTGACCTCTTAACTTTCAAAGATCGTAGAGGGTTGAAACCAACTTGAAAAAAATTTTCTGAATGAAGAGTGTCATAAAACCGTCTTTAATGAATATAATCATTGAAAATTATCGAACTTCTTCTCATTTTCGTAAAAGTTATGGGCAAGCCACATCTTGTCTATTTTCGTACAAGGTTTCTACCCTGTCAACTTTCAAAAGTCTGAGAGGGGAAAATTGAACCCGAAAAAATATTCTTAATACAGGGTTATAGCACAATCCCTTTTACACCAAATAACTTTTTCGACGATTTCCCTTCTAATCAATTTCGACTGCATTCTCGTTAGGAATGAAGACACTGAGATGTGTAATTTTTCGTAACAAATCAGGAAACTGAGAAATTTTAATTTTTTTCACATAGAACAACTGTAAAGCTGAATTTCTATATAACTCATTTTATCGATGTCTTATATGTAGACCCAAAATTGCAACAGGTTATGGCGAATGGCATCAGAGATACCGAAGTTTAAAAAAAAAATTACAATTCTTCTAGTAATACGATCGTTACGAAATTTCTATTTCACGTGAAACAGCTCTGAAGCTGAATTATCGGTATGTACACAAAATTTCAGCAGTAAATGGCTAATATCTTATAAAATTTTTTAATTCCTCTAGGAAATTTCACATGAACCTCCGCGTCCTTATTCAACGACTAAGAACAAAATTTCAGTATGGTCAGATTTTTTGAATTGTTGAATTTCGCCCATTTATGATTTTGACCGAACATACTCTAGGCCTCTCGTTACGAAAGTTATTGTGTTTACGGTGGAACGTCGGACGTGATTTGGACAAAAGGCCAAAAAGTAAACAATTTCCTGTTAAAACGACTTTTACATCCAACTTATCCCACTCATCGATTAAAAGAAATGCGTTTAAAAATACAAGAGTGAATAAAACGTCTATTTCTACGCCTCTGTATGAAGTTGTCTTCGCATTTAATCCGGAAAAGGAAGCTCCTTCAAAGCCGGTTCCTTTTGAGATAAGGTTCGATGCTGAAGATGGACTTATCTACCGAAGTTTCACTCGCACTTCTCCGAGAATAAACTGTTTCTCCTTCACCGGTTGAAGCAGGAAATCTCGAAGTTTTTTCACAAAGAATCATTCGCCGGCTATGCAGCGAGGCCAATGGAAAGTTCCCTAGGGAATTCAATTCAACAAACAGCCATCAGGAATACTTTCGTGGAGAATTCAGGAAAGAATTCGGTGTATTCGAAGAAGGAAAAAAATAATTCCCTTAAAACATCAAGGTAGATGTGTTGAGTTAGACGATATTTTCGCAATATTCTAAGAAACGAACCCGGAACTCGAAGGACATACCAACAACCCCGTAAAATTCCTCGAGAACCAATAAACATTCAATTAAACCCGCATTCACCACGGTCGCGGTATTCTCACAGCTTCGCAGCCTGTTAAAGAAGGATTCTATTCGGTTTTTACCTTTTCAATAAGATCGGTTAATGCGGAATGAGAAGTCTTCATGCTCGCAGATCTCCTGGATGCTGCTCGGTGTCCTTATAGGGAAAGTTCCACAAGGCCGAGGCGGCCCCGTCTCGAGAATAAAGGGTTATTGTACGTATAAACTTCTTCGGCGACGTCTCGAATGGCATGGGGGCCATCAGTCAAGGTATCTTGGACTGGTAGCGAGTGTTTATGGGGAAGATTTAATTCAATCGGCAGTGGCAATGACGTCCGAATTGGATGTGATACATAAAGAACAATTTAAGGAAATCCAGATTCTCAAATTACCAACGCGCTTTTTTCACTCATGTTCTTGAACGACAATAGATTATGCTTTACAGTCTGCTGATTTCGAAATGGAAAACTTGTGTTCTACGATACCAACTGAACCATTGTGAAAATTTATGGTACTAGATACCTCCCTAGGAAACATTCAAGTGCTTTTCTCGCCAATATTGGCTTTTCCTCTGAAACTAGCTCAAAGCGGAGGGGCCAGGCCCAATCTAATGTACGAAAGCTTTTAGAAGCGTTATCAAATCGTTGGCAGAGGAAGTGCCTGAAGACGTGACAAAAATTATTAGTTTACTCTCTGTCCAACATACTGACGTGATGTGGAGGTGGATTAAGATTTAGACCCTCGGTATGGAGGAGTTCAATAAAACGCCCTCAACTTGATATACATGCAATTAATGCGCCCACTCGGAATTTTGGCCAAACAAAGCAGAAATAATTCAAAATCGTTCGTTAACATTTAATGAAGTTCTGTAGACAATTAATAAATATAATTCAGAAGTAATAGCTTTCAATGCAACAAGTGGCGAAAATAATGTGCTTCAAGCGCGGACGACAATGGGTCGAGTTTTTTTGGAAAAGCAGAGTATCTGAAATTTGAATCCTTTTTTGAACGTTCTGAAATTGGCGTCGATTAACGTCAGATGAATTCAGTGATGCGAATATTGTTCAAAAATTTTCTCAAAACTATCGAACCCTCAAAAGTGGGGTGGTTAAAAACAATGTATTCATTCGTTTTTAGCTAATTTCGAATCCCGAAACTATCTATTCTTCGATGTATCAACGAAAGTTTCCAGATTCCCTTAGTAGCTGTCAAAAAATCTCATGTACTTAATAATAATAAATAGATATTTCCATTGTTTTTACTATTTTATTGTTTTCGTATAATCCTTCAACAGTGTCAGTTCTAATTGAACATAAAAATTCATGAATTTCGAAGAGCTTCCCTGAAGAATTATCATTATGACTTTATTATATCAATAAAATAAAAATGAACAATATACAATTAATGAATACATCGATAAATCAACAGTGTTATTTCGCAATTCTAATCAAAAATCCAATTTCATAAATTTCGAAAAGCTTACCTGAAAAATTATTATTACGACTTCATTATATCAATTAAACAAAAATATATAATATACAATTGATGAATCAATCAAATACCTACATCGATAAATCAACAGTGTCATTCCGCAATTTTAATTATACATAAAAATTCATGAATTTCGAAGAGCTTCCCTGAAAAATTATTATTATGACTTTATTATATTAATAAAATAAAAATGAACAATAGACAATTAATGAATACATCGATAAATCAACAGTGTTACTTCGCAATTCTAATCAAAAATCCAATTTTATAAATTTCGAAAAGCTTACCTGAAAAATTATTATTACGACTTCATTATATCAATTAAACAAAAATATATAATAAACAATTGATGAATCAATCGAATACCTACATCGATAAATCAACAGTGTCATTCCGCAATTCCAATTAAACATCGAAATTCATAAATTTCGGTAAACTTCCCTGAAGAATTATTATTACGACTTCATAATATCAATAAAACAAATAAGAAATAATATACAATTGATGAATCAATCGAATACATCGATAAATCAACAGTGTTATTCCGCAATTCTAATTAAACATCAAAATTTATAAATTTCGAAAAACTTTCCTGAAAAACTATTATTACGACTTTATTACATCAATAAAACAAGAATAAATAATATACAATTGATGAACCAATTGAGTACATCGATAAATCAACAGTGTTATTCCGCAATTCTAATTAAACATCAAAATTTATAAATTTCGAAAAACTTCCCTGAAAAACTATCATTACGACTTTATTATATCAATAAAACAAGAATAAATAATATACAATTGATGAACCAATTGAGTACATACATCGATAAATCAACAGTGTCATTCCGCAATTCCAATTAAACATCAAAATTTATAAATTTCGAAAAACTTCCCTGAAAAATCATTACTACGAATTGATTATATCAATAAAACAAAAATAAATAAAACTCAATTGATGAACAATCGAATACATCGATAAATCAATAGTGTCATTCCGCAATTCTAATTAAACATAAAAATTTATAAATTTCAAAAAACTTCTCTGAAAAATTATTATTACGACTTTATTATATCAATAAAACAAAAATAAATAATATACAATTGATGAATCAATCGAATACATCGATAAATCAACAGTGTTATTCCGCAATTCTAATTAAGCATCAAAATTTATAAATTTCGAAAAACTTTCCTGAAAAAATATTATTACGACTTTATTATATCAATAAAACAAAGA
The DNA here is from genome assembly GCA_963966015.1 of Aphidecta obliterata. Classification (NCBI taxonomy): domain Eukaryota; kingdom Metazoa; phylum Arthropoda; class Insecta; order Coleoptera; family Coccinellidae; genus Aphidecta; species Aphidecta obliterata. Next base: position 24,734,072 of record OZ014432.1, read on the forward strand.
TTAATAATATACAATTGATGAATCCATCGAATACAAAGAAAAACGGTTTTTCTTTGTTTACTTCTATTTTCCTCATTCCACCACTTTTGTTTCTATGAACGAGAACGTTATTATTTTGTCCTAAGAATGGTCCCAAGCGATTAGGTTGAACCAATAGATGAAGAATTCTTTGATCAAATCTCAACCTGTCCAAATGATACAACACAATTTTTTATCACTGACGATCCCATTTCGCAACCACAAAATGAATTCGTACCATAATTAAACCGCTAACTGTTCTTATCCACCAATTTTCGACGCAGTTCTAATCAATTCATAATCTCTTTTCACGTTAATCTGTTGCGTTTCCACCAGCCCAATTGATACAACCCAATTTTTTATCAATGACGATCACATTTCACAAAAAATGAATTTGTACCAGAATTCAACCGCAAACTTTATTCATCCACCAGTTCGCGACGCGTTTCGTCTATTCATTATCTTGACTTCATTTCTTTTGTTAGTAACATGAATAATCGTCCACATCATTATTACCCTTGCTATATTGTTTGATAGAGATTAAATTAACAAATATCAATATTCCCCTGTATATCATCCGAAACCAACATAGTAAAATAGTAGAATCGGAAATACCTCGTCGGAACCGGAAAATTACCGAACCGATTCAATTCGACCGACTCAAAATTCCGCATCGTTCAGGATCGCCATCATCACCCACCCATTGTTCGAGTGTTCAATGGACCATTAATAGATATCGATCACCCAGGGCATACTCGATTATTCACCGCGAATTAAAGCTTTACGGGCCCACACACCGACCCATGCAGAGGTCGAGCAACTCCGGAATGATGGATGAAGGCAAATGTTTGCCTTTTTGTTTCTTCGCCCCGCTTTCTGTTGATGGAAAATCGATTTTTAATGGAAGAACGAGACGGGATATTGTGTTTCCTTCTTGTTAGGCCGGTGTTTTCGCTTTTTCACACTCTTAGAATCCCGGAATCTTGAAGGTAGTTGGTAGTTGAAGCAATTTGTTCATCACGAGACATTGGAAACAGAAGGCAAAGATGTTCCTCCTGACGCTCTGGAGTACAACAAGGCAATATCCTTGGACCCCTTCTCTTCTTTATCTGTGTTTTAGGAAGTGCTTTATGGAAAATGTGATATTTCATGTAACAGAGATGGCCGATACCCATAATTTGCTCTCAAAACTGATGAAACCTCCTCCTTATCTGAACCTAACCGACATCAATAATGATTATCTTGTACCTATCAACATTATCTTATCTCTCTATTTTTTTGTTACAGCGGAAAGCGACATTTGCACGTTCGCCCTACGGAAAAACCACTTCACCAGCCAGCACAACTTTTCCGACAACTTATTCTGTGCAGAATCCCGACCGGCCGCCCTGAAGGCCCTGTATTCCTCCGCGGCGAAGACACCAGTGACCACCATGAGGCAGCTGGACCGGTGGAGGAGGGACGGTCACAGATCGTCGAGGTTCTTCTTGTGCACACCGGTGTTGGGACAGAAGAGGAAGAGGATAAAGTGTAATATTGACATCGAGATAGAGACCAGAGTGGTGAGTTGATTCGTTTAGTTTACTTCAGATCCCACCTCAGATCTTGTCGAAAATTTTTCCTTAGATGCAATTCAGAAAGAATAAATGAACTTTCGGAACGTTCTAGTCCAACAATATCTCATTTTATCGCCTCAGACCCTCCCAATTCGCTGGGGATTTTCCTGCCATTCGTTCTCTTTGATCTCGAATTTCCAGGTGGCTGAACGTGCCACACACGTTTACCACTCATCCGACATCCCACTCGTCCTCTTATTATACATCGAAGATAAATTAACATCCAAGAGGTCTATTATTAGATCATAACTGTTGTACCTGATGCGTACAATGTCAATGTCCACATTAGTGATGCTGCGGAGTCTAGACAATGATCTTTTCTATCTTATGGAATTAACACCTCTTCAGAGTATTTCTTGAGAGGAAAATCGATTATGTTGAATTTCGAGCTTTTTATGTTGCATACACTGAAAGTAACAAATACTGGGAATTTCAGGTTGAATGAATTCCTGTTGTTCAAACGCAAGTATTGTTATAACAACAAGAAAATACCGTTCTGAGAACAATCTGTACTTGCAATCTTAATCTTCATTTTCCTGTATAAATTCAAACAAAAAACACTCATTATTCAAAATCTTTTTTAACTAAATTTTTATAGACTATGTCAAAAATTTTGAAAATTGTAGTAAAGCAAAAATTTTTATTGCAGGAACTGCTAAATACAATACTGAAATTGTTAATACTTAGGTATTGAAAAAATGTGAAAGAAAAAATATCCAAATAAATTCTTCTCTCCCTCTCGCTAATATGAGTCCGGAATCTGGGAAAAAATTTCTTTATATACAGGGTGTCCCAAGTGCGAGTACCTTCTAGACGTTTCTTGAGAACCGGACCTATTTGAAATATGAAAATTGGGATTATGATATTGTTCGACTTTTTTACTGAGCTAAAATATTCTTGTAGAATGAATACTTTCAGTTATACAGGGAGTGAGGATAAATTTCCCGAAAAATTTTGCTTTGCATTTTTTCGTCTCTTATATGATCGATTATTACTCAGGAATTGTTTGATTTAGGAGCATAAACATCTTTGATCACTAACATTATTTTTCTTTGCTGAATCTAACGCAATTTCGAAGAAATAGGGTTCTAATTAAAAAAATTACGAAAAGCACTGCCGTGAAGGCAGTAGCATAGCTTTTGAGCGCTCGTACATGCACCTTGTAGGTAGATTCGCATTTTCCAGTTTCAGAAATCAATTGAAGGAATTTTCGACAGCTGTCAAAAAAATTCTGAAACTTAGGCGAAACTCCAGACTTCATGTCAGTGCTTCAGCTGATCAATTTTTTTTCGATAATTCGCTAGAATTTTCTACGGTATCTATGGTCTTGGTGGTGCGATCTGGACAAAATTTTGCACGTAGTTTGAATACATTATTACTCAGCAAGGTGCAAAATTTCATCCCAATCCGTTCAGTTTTCTCGGAACTATCAGCAAAAAAATATTTTGAACGGCCATATTTACGGAACCCCTAGTCTAATTTTGCTCATTGATGAACATGACCGCGATATTCGCGATCCAAACCCACCCTGAGAATTTCAAGTTCCTAGGCCTTTCCGTTCAAAAGTTACAATTTTCTATGGTTTCTATCGTTCTGGTCATGATATCTGGACAAAATATTGTTTTAATATATCATTCTCGATTAAAATACAAAATTTCATCTCGATCGAATCCGTAGTTTCGAAATTATCGAGAAACCAAAATTTCAAACGACCCTATTTGCGGAACCCCTAGTATAATTTTGCTCATAGATGAAAGTGATCACGACAATCGGGATCCACACCTATCCTGAAAATTTCAAGTCCCTAGGCCTTTCCGTTCGAAAGTTATGATTTTCTATGTTTCTATGGTTCTGGTCATGTGATCTGGAGAAATGTAGCTTGAATATATCATTCTCCATAAGTATACAGAATTTCGTCACGATCGAATCTGTAATTTTGAAATTATCAAGAAAACTAAATTTCAAACTACCATATTTACGGAACCCCTTGTATAATTTTGCTCATAGATGAACGTGATCACGACATTCGAGATCCACACCTATCCTGAAAATTTCAAGTCCCTAGGCCTTTCCGTTCAAAAGTTACAATTTTCTATGGTTTCTATGGTTCTGGTCATGCGATCTGGACAAAATATTGTCGTGTAAGTTGTACGAGCGCTCAAAAAATAAGAGTTATGGGAAAATTCACAATTTCTGACGAAATATTTGAAACACAGTTTCCTAAAATTCAGGAGATGATAATTTTCCCCATTCTTCTACTTCGAAAATATAAAACAGGTAATGCTTGAAATATTGAAAATAGGAAAAACGAACATAATACTGACAACACATATCTCCCTTCTTTTTCAGTTTTTCTTTTCTATATTTTGAAAACTATTTCGACGAATGCAACGATTCGAATAGAAATGATGATGATGATGATGATTGAAAATTGTATTATCCATCGTATAATAGGAAATTCCTGTAAATAGTCACGCATATCCCGGTTTTCGTCACAGTATTATTTTCCTGTTGAAATGAAAAACTGCAGTTTGGTTGTGTCAACTAATTTGAAACATGTTATTTCTAGAGGACTTAAACGACCAGAATTGTCACGTAAAATCAACAAATATTCCTGCTGTCGCTTCTATTGGGGAAATTTCCTGTAGAAGTAACCGAATTCCTGTAGTATATCCTGGAAAATTTCTTTGAGTGCATATAATGCGGTCTCTGGTGATGACATATTCGTGCAGTATTAGATGAGGAGGAGCACAATCGCCTCGATTACAAAATTCCCTCATGGGATCCAACAATGTACATTCAGAACAATTTAATAACATGTCATTACCAATGTTCTGCGTGTGTTCATTGTCCCACAATGTGAGACTCCAGCGTTGTTTCCGGATTTCATCTATTCATTTAACCCGATGTTATTCTTCTTATGTAATGGGTTCTTTTTGGAGCGGGACTTTTTGTGCCCAGCCAAAGACATTCGCCGCACTTCGTGTTCGGAATTTATTGCTCACGACGTAATTTATTTTTTGTTGGACGATCGCGGTGATATATTAATGGTCCAATTAAAATAAAGTTGAATTACAAATTTAATTTCTTAACTGGAAAGTATTACGAATTCCCACAATATTTATTTAATAATCACTTCAACAAAAATAATACTCATCACTTTGAATACTAGGTACATAATAAATATTCCCAAATTCGAAGCTTTATTCAGTTTCGTTTATATCCTCGACAATCCTATGAAGAAACTCCCTGGTCTCACTCTCCATTTGTGATGAGTCTTCGTGATCCTCCTCATCACCACACCTTGACGTCACCAAACTGAAGCCGAACACAGTCATGCCGCAACTTTTGGCCACTATAGCTTCATGCACTGATGAGGATCCAACAACGTCTGAACCGAAACGTTCGAGAAAGTTTATATCCGCTTTGCTTTCACGATTTGGACCGGCAGAGAAGATGTATACTCCTTTGTGGACTCTTCGTTTCTTCACTATTTCCATCCCTATTTTCACCCCAGTTTCAATCAGTTTCTTATTGTAGATTCTGTTGACTGGGTTGTAGTCGAAATGGAAGAATTCACCTTCGGGGCCTCTCAAGGAAAAGTTACCTAGAAGTCTGGCCAAATCTATGTGATCTTTGATTATCATTATGTCCCCTTTTTTGTAAAGCTTGTTTATTGCTTTAGAGGTATTGGATGTTAATAAAACCTCAATGCCCAATGATTGAAGAATTCTTATTGGTAGGGTGCTCTTCCATAATGGATGGCCCTCGTATAGGTGAAATCTTCCTTGCATGAACAGAACTGGTACGTTGGAGATCCTGCCAAGGATTAATTTGCCTTTTGGACCTTCTGGTGGGCATGTTGGAAAATTTGGTATGGTGGAATATGGAAGTTCAGAGGTGTCCTCCAGCCCCTCTGCCAGAAAACCTAGAGAAAAATTTCTTGAAGAAAATTAAATGAATGAAAATGTTTCCTTACCTAATTCAGAACCACAAATAATACCAATTTTGGGCTTGTATGGCAAAGTTTTTCTTAAGAAGTTAGCAGATGCTTCTATGGATTCCTCCAAAACACTAGAAGTAAAGAAAAATTATAGAAGCGCAAAGTGTCTTCTTGTCTTCTATTTACTCACTGTTTTATTTTTTCACTTTTATCCTTCGAGTCAAAACCAGCAGAACATGTCTGAAACATTTTTTTTCAACGATGCTTCTCGTCTAACCAGAATTACCCAAATGATGACCCATTAAAGAAACTCAATTGTACTGATATTGTGGCAGGATGGATCTCAAAGTTCGTAGAGATTATCAGTTTTTATTTATTTATTTTTCTAAGCAGATTCATAACATTTCGAATTTCTGTCTTGTATGTTCTTTACTGTTCTCGCTTTCATATCGAATTATCGACTGTTATCAGTTCTTGTTATCAATAGAAGTGTTATTCCATGATATTTCATGTTAGATAAAACTTATTCAACCTAGACTTGTCGATATTCAAATTCATTTTTTCCAGCCTGCCGCTGTCGAGGAACTAAGAAGATGGACATCGACAGAAGCCTTGGGGGATATCACAGTTACTCCCGACTGCACCAACAGGATACTCCCCAACCTCACCCAATGTGGTGAAGACATCACTGATGGAACGGTTATATCAGATGACGAAGGGATAGACCACAAACTGCCTTCTCCAGAAGAACAAGTCCAGGTCGTGGCCCTCAAGTAAGTTCAAAAAATCTTCGATAATTATTTTGAAACATCTGCAACCTTCGAGTAATATAATCGAGAACCATACATACCCCGCCATCTATGTGTCAACTCTCGAACTAATCCGAATATTCTCGTCCAGGTTTCCGTCGGAAATAGTCCCGGTGGATATTTCCGGAAAAGCTTTCGACCGAATGTCCGTGCAGCGGCGCTCCTTGATGAACGGCGAAGTCGTCTTGAGGGAGGGGGATGCTGAGAAGAAAAGAACCAAATCGAGGAGGCCGAGGAGCAAGAGGAGAAACACTCTTGCCGGCACTGATCAGAAGGAGATAGAGGATGCTGTGTCTGCTGGGTGAGTAATTTCATCTGCAATTATTTCAATCCGGATTTATACAAGGTGTCTCGTTATTAGTGAATATTTGTATCTATTCGATACGCACAAATAAATTTGCCTCGTGTTCACTTTGAAACCTACCTCGGATGTTGTCGGGGTTTTTTTATGCAATTTCGAAAAAAACCCAGTCTCTACTTCAGGAAACTTTTAGTTTAGAAGATATAATTTTTCGGAAGTTGCAGTAAAATACATGACTATTGAAATTTCTAACCATATTTTGGACACATGACAGTCAGGTTTGCCAAAATTTACGGCAGTAATACCAATACAAGGCACTAAAAGATCCTATCTCATGTCAATAGGAGGTTAGGTTATCTAAAGTTATAAATCTCGAAAATTCATTAAAAAAGTGAACTTAGTATTCACTTATTAACTTAGTCTACGATTTTCACTAATTAAGAGTTCAACCAAACCACTACACGTGTTTCGCCATACCATGGATCCATCAGGTGACGAGATAAACTCGTCAAAAATTAAATAAAAAAAAAGGTGACCTGACGTGAAGCTCTGTTAGTTTGTTAGTTTATGTTAGGTTAGGAAGGACAGTGCAAGTTACAAATCATAAGAAATCACTCAATTTTCATTTTTTTTCCGGAATTATATTGGAAGGTCCGATGAAATCTATCAATTTTCAATCAAACTGACACTGAAACGTCAGAATGACAATATTTTTCAAGCAATTTTCGAAAAATCATAAATCTGAACCATTTCTTTTTATGCTATTTCAAAAAAAAACCAATGGTACAAGTCCCTACTTCCGGAAAATTTTAGTTTAGAAGATATGATTTTTCGAAAGTTGCAGTAAAATACGTGACTATTGACATTGTTAACCATATTTTGGTCACATGACAGTCAAGTTTGCCAATATTCACGACAGTACTACCAATACAAGGCACTAAAAGATCCTATCTAATGTCAATAAGAGGTTAGGTTAGGTGAAGTTATAAATTTCGAAATTTCATTGAAAAACTTAGTATTCACTAATTAACATAGTCTACGATTTTCACCAATTGAGAGTTCGACAGAACCACTACACGTGTTTCGCCATACCATGGATCCATCAGGTGACGAGATAAATTCATTTTCCAAGCAATTTTCAAAAAATCATATCTCCCAAACCATAAGTTTCCTAAGATAGAAACAAGTACTATTCGATTTCTTGTGATTAAATATGTCATAAAAAAAAAACCTCTAAATCAGGGGTGGGCATTAAAGTGAACTCATTTTAAAAATTGGGATAATATCTAGATTTGAAATTTTTCTTTTACATCTTAAGTCTTAGCTCACCTTTGAATAAAGGAGAAGGTCATCTGTTGATTTATTTTTTGAGTTGCTATCAACTTTGTGGCTATAGTGCCATCCTGCTGAAATTAGACTCATTTTTGCCAGAAACGATTTGTTTTTGTTGCCATAATTTTCGTTGTTTCAACATGTTAAAAAAGACAAAAAATACGCAACTCAACAAGAAACCATCAGATGGCTCTCCTTCATAGAAAATTCAAAAACTTCCACCTTGTATTGTAAAATCGAATAATCACAATTGAAATATAGAAACCACTGAGATAATCATTTAGATTTCACAGGTTGAGGTGATAATGTATAGAAACTATTTTCAACTAACTTTTCATCAGAAAGAATCTAACATTTGAATGATTTTTGCGTAAAGAATGAAAAAACATTTGACTAATAAAATTAATTAAAAAGAATTGCAAGCACCAGCTTTCCAAGAAACTCACAATCCAACCACTAACTAAAATTAACAAAAGCTTCACTAAAGCCAAAAAACAAAGAAAAAACCACAACCTCATTTCGTAGAACACGAATATTCAACACAAATCTCAAATAATCCTAATTGATCAACAGGGAAACCAAACCGTCAACATCTACTCAAGAAACCGTATCTCCACCAATCAGGACCACCGGAAGAAGCAAGAGCAGCGACATACTACGTACTAACAGCAAAAAAGAATCCCCAGAAAATAAAAAATCGCATTTCAACACACTCAAACAATGGAGCAAAAACAGATACGATAAAATAATGAACAGAAGTAACGAGGATAAAACCAAGGAAAAGGACATCGATGAATTCAACCTGTACGAAACGGTGACGATGAAGAGGAGGAGGAATATCGATAAGAAGACTTCCCACCAACGTAGTGCTTCGGCGTCGTCTTCAGAGAAATCCAGCGTTAACCTTCCAATAACCTCTGGGCTATCCGGCGTCATGAACATCGCCGTAAGATTGAGAGAAAGCTCTTTGCAACGACGGGAACGGAGGAAAGGAAGGAATAAAGACGAACCTCACTCTTCCAGTGGTAACTGGAGCGCGAGCTCCGAAAGTGGTAGAAATTCAGCAGGTTCAGAGATAACAATCTCAACCGCTCAACCAAAATCGACAACTTCAGAAGCGACGTCCAATAACTCCTTAAACGTCCCAGTTCCAAGCTCCATCTGCAGCAGAAGAAGATTCGTGACAGCATCCGCTTCCAGCAGTGTCACCAGCGAAGGAACTTTGACGCCCGACATCATCCATGACCTTCACGAAGATGGGGAAACCAGCTCGGTTTACTCGTGCGACACCGAAGGTTATTACACGTCTTTCCACATGGACAGCGGTTTAAAAACACTGAAAGAAGAAGAACTACCCGCGACTCCTTTACATTCCTCCAACACTGTAGATAGTCCGTCCAACTCGGCTGAAAACGAGTACGAATTATTCGGGAAGGGGTCGACGTCCACCACGACCAGCTCCGCAGGGACCGTTTGCACCACTCTGAAGGCTTCAGATAGCACCAGGTCATTGATAATTGGTCCTGCAGTTCCCGAACGGAAGAGCTCGCTTGGTAACAGGTCACCAGGAAGCTCTTTGGGGAGGAATGAGAGCAGTGAGAAAACTGGGACTGTTAAAAGAAGCCCAGCGACCACCAAGGCAGCAGAAGATAAGAGATCAGACGGTGGTATATCACCAGACAGTGGCCACAACACCTCAAGCTCTCCGATAGAATCCACCAGCAGTCCCAATGGAGCGAGGAGTGGTTCAGAGTTCGAATTTTCGGAGTCCTCAGATATGGAAGGCCCCGAAAGGATAGAGAGGATAAGGGTGAAGACCACCATCAACTCCAGTAGGATCCCTTCGATGTGCGTGATCACACCCTCCCCCAGCGACGACGAAAGCAGCCAATCCTCCCACTCGTCGAATAAAAACGATAACTTCTACAGAAGCAAGATCCGAGGTACCGACAAGTACATCAGCGTGGATCAAAAGAGTGGATACGCAACGTTGGAGACCATCCAGAAATGCACCGATATAAATCAGAACACTGCCAGTATTAAAAACAATAGTGTAAGAGCCCCTTCGCCAAGTGGAGGTACTGTGATAATAAGAGAAGAAGTTCCTATCCCTAAGAGTAGTCAGCCCATTTTCAAAACTTCCCTGCTACCCTTCAACAGCATGTTCGATAAGATAAAGACGAATCTTACCAACTTGAAGAATAGGAAAGAGGATAAGTCACCAAGTAGAAACAACTGTACAGAAAGTTTCGACGACCTTGGCGAGTATGTCACCATAGCGGACGTGCGGAATAACAACAAAACGGAATGCAAAGACGTAGAGCAAGTCTACGACTTAGTCAACAAGAATTTAACAACGGTATTATCCGGTAAAATAAGAGAAACAGAGTATATCTCTCTAAACGAGCTGCCTTGTAACGAAACGAGTATTAACAACCCCCTTTCGGTGCCTACTAACGATTCTTTGGAGAGGAGGAAGCGGCAAGGTGCTAGGGTTAAGCTGGACGCTGAGGGTAAAGTTGTATATAGTTCCGATAGTTTGAAGAGGAAGAAAGGGTCACAGTCGACCTTCGAACCTGGTCCCTGCGTTAAAAACGTGAGTCCTAAACCGAGTCCCTTACCTAGTCATAGGCTCCCGAAGACCGTCCGATCTGTCGCCACTGAAAGAGGAGTTCCTGATGGTTCCACCAGCCAAACCGGAAAAGTCATCATCAAAGCTTCCTCCGACGCCGCTCCAGAGGTCGTCAGGATGCCCCCCACCACCATAGTGGGTCCCAACCGAAGACCCAAGTCTCCTAAGCCGACAGGAAGAGGGGCATATGTCCACGTGCAAGACGCTGGGAAACCTCACGAAAAAGGTAAGGTTTCAAATGTTCCTATTCGCGCCTTAAGACCCCAAATGACCAAAATGTTCCCCAACACCACCTTCCAGACCCGAAAGAGTATCAGGCGGGCGGACAGTTACCGCCTGGCGAACTACGCCGTTCCTAACCTTAAAACTGTCAATATAGACGTTGACGTTGGTAAAACGACGAGAAATGTCAACAGCGAGCTGGAAAATTCTCCGGTCGAAAAAAATTTCGAGAAAGAACTCTTGGATGGGATTTTCAAAGAGAGGATCAATTATCCCTCGACGGTTTCGCCCAAATTGTGCGCCAAACAGTGCCACATCTTCAGTCAGTCGTACGCGCAGGAGATCATCCTGGGGTCGCCGAAGAAACTCGTGATACCCCCTGATAGCGATGAGAATAAGGTGAAGGTTTTGAACACCAGCATTCCTGATACCGAAATTTGGTAGGAAAATCTGCCATGCTCGTATCTGCTTGACAGGGTGGCTACCGAGAATATCCGAAAATCTCTAGAATCTTTGAAGAAAACTCTCTGCATTTTTGATCTTTTCAAAACTTGTAGAAGCTGTGGGAAGTATGAAGTATACTGTTCTTCAGTTCCTTGGTACATTCATAGATGTATCATAATGGAGACTGAAGTTCAGATTTCGACCAATTTTGATCTTCTCAAATATCCAGGTTTAATTTTCTCCTTCTTATAAAAGAGCGATTTATAAAGATTGAAAAAACTGAAATTACTACTTTCTTCCATATTCGTGCGTTTTTTGGCTCACCCTGTAGGTATACACTTTCATATAAGGGGTCGATAATAAGATAACTGGACTACCCTATCGATGGGCCGGAAAGTTATAGCACTTAGAGTGCAGTAGGAAAATATATCCCCGAAAATGTGACTTCGCGCACCCACGTTAGTCGTGGGTTTCTGCGATCGATGAAACATTCACCCCTAAATTCGTGAGATCAGTGGGGGTTCGCTTCCCTCCTCGAGCATCTTCAATTTTCCATTCCGATTCAGGCTGTCGTGCTGCAGCATGTCCGTCTGTTTGAGTCAGGCTACCCCTGTTTTCATCCCTTCATCCTTCGTTAAACTATCAGGCTCTGGTGGTTGAAAATCCTGGATAACAATCAACGCCTTCTTGGTGGTGGCGCTAAATAACGGTGAATATGGCTTGTTCTTACATAAACACACACACACACAAACACTTAAACAGTGAGTTCAAGTCCAAAAAAATCCCATCGAAATGCTCTCCTTTGTAATTCAATTTCCTTGTTTCTTGTGTATAATTTTATCTGTGTTGTAGTTTGTAATTTATTTTGTTCCGTTCATGTTCCTTTTTTATATGTGATAGTTTATTGTTTGTAAAAAGACTGATAGAAGTATTTTGGATAGTTTTTTAATGAATCGAATTCGTTTCTTCTGACATACAGTCAGAGATGAGTACCCATACAAATCAAAAAAATTGTATAGAAAACATTCCGATATATTTGATATTTTATGGGGACTTATCTTCTGACATTGAAAATCTCAAGCACAGTGCAATCTCTTTATGAAATTTAGTTAGAAAACTTTTCCACATCAAACTGCACATAGCATGTTTCTCATGTACATATAGTTAATTTTTGTCACTCTCTGTGTTACGACATTTGTCTGTTTCTTGTTTTGTAATATATGTGCATGCAAATCACTGTCACCAACCAGTTACAAAACTGTATATTATATTTATGTGAATATCGATTTGAGAACTGAATAAAAACTTTATATATATATTCGTTCCTTTTGTGCTAATTTTATTAATAATTTAACAATCTACTAATGTCTGAATTTGTTTCGGACAAGTAACAAAGCCCTGTCATCATTTTTTTTTCGGTATTAACATTTCACACATTGAATAATTCGAGAAATGAATACCAACGTCACTCGCTTAAAAGGTGGTTGTTTTTAAGCTTTGGTTGGGAGCTATTTCTTGACCACCTGTATATCCGAAAAAAGATTGAGAATATTAATACGAAAGGAAATGAATACCTTCAGAACGACGCAGGAGATGTGGTCTTTTCACGACCACAATAATATAATCAATCCAGTTAAAAAGTAGAGAAGGCGAAATATGATACAAGCTAACTATGATTAAGGCATGAGTCATTCCAGGAAAACTCATTAAGAAATTTGCTTACTGACCATTCAGCAATTCCAATGTGTTGTCTTCCGTCTCCTATAAAAATATACATCACAATGCATCTTAGGTGTTATACGCTGCCCAACAAATGAAATGATCCGAAAAGACTCAATACTAAATTTTCATTGACGACCGTTTGCACCACTCCTAACCTAAATCGTTCATTTGGTTTGCACTGTCAGTATTTCTAGGTTAAGTGTCACAACATGGTATATACATTTGATTAAATAATGTTCTATGTTTTTTATTTTGATGATGATTTTTTTCAGCATTATTCATCTGTACTTTGGGAAGAAACTTGATATAAAACTGATCAAACAGGCCTGACAGTACTGTCAAACAATTGTCATTTGTCATATTTGACCGACGTTGCCAGATATAAAGTGACCCTAACCCTAAAGTTTAGTTCATTCGAAGTGGTGTAAACGAAAAGATTTTTAAGTTGAAAGTTGAGTAAGATACAACCCCTAGTTAGGGGGAAGTTTTGTGGGAAACATGTGCAAACGACCTTCATACTCAACTGAATCCAATCGAATATTTTGAAGTCATTAAAAACCAGATTCTTTGAAAATTCAAACGAACTTGATATTGAAGCTTAGTCTGATCAAACAAACAGGTTCTGAATTCACGAATATCTATATGATAAAATTGTGTTTGTGTAACAAAATTGAGCTGACCTATTTATCGAGCAAGATTCTGTCCTTTCCAAATATTTGTTGGTTATCAACCCAACATCAATGTATTTACCACATTCGATTTATTATTGAAGAGCAAACTTTTCACATATTTCATCAATAATTCCAGTGGAGTTTTTGTTTGTATTCTTCCTAAAGGTATGTCATTTTCCTCAATTTTTTTCTTCCAATTCAGAATTCAGGTTATTTAACCATGTCAAGGATTTGGTTATACTTAAAACAATACAAAATTTTTCTTATCAGTTTTCAAGGAAATATCACTGGAATCTATAATAAAGACATTCCATTTGGATTAAAAATCTTTAAGTCACATTTCATGTCAAGTATACAACAAATGTATATCTCCCCTATTGACTAAATGCTCGTCATACCTAAAAATAAATAGTTCTGACACGATTTCGAAGTTCAAATTCGTGGAAACCGAAGGTAAACATAAAAGGGTTCATTCCATTTGTTGGGCAGCGTAGTTCCGGGACTGAACCTATTCAAAACAAACAGCTCACTTCAGACACGGGTATTTATTATTCTATTACGCTGAAACGCTACTGCACTGGCTGGCCTGTTCCCTCTCTAGCAGATCATTCATTACCTACTGCTGGTTTGGTTTGTACATTTTTTTTTCACTCCACCTGCACGTTTTTAGCATGTTACAGTGAAGCATGGTGTGGTGTTTTTTATTGCTTTGGTCTTGACAATTGCACCCCACACTTATCAGAGGCATGGTTTTACGAGGTGAGCTTTTTTCTTTTATTATTTTTCCTTTTTTTGATTATTATGTGATTTAATTTTTATTTTGGGATTTCCTATATTTTTTTTATGGAAATAATGGCAACCTCAATTTAATTGAAAATTTTCAAATTTACTCGGGTTTGGCCATTTTGTAGTTTTATCCTTCAAGGGTCCAATGGAATTTTTTTTTTTAAATACAGGGTGTTCCTGAATTGGAGGTACAAACGAAGAGGGGAGATTCTTTGAGTAATTTTAAGAAAAAAAGTCCCATAAACATGGGGTCACAAACGGTTCGTTTTCGAGATACAGGGTGTTAAAGTTTGAATTTTGTTCGAGTTTTTTTCACATAGTATCTACACTTCACAAGATATTCAATTGAAATTTGGCAAAGATATTATAATTGAGAGTTTACAACATGTGCCAATTTCGACAGTAAATTTACAGGGTTATATTTTTTCTGAAACATTGTCCCCTGTTTTCCTCCAGAACTTTTGTTTGGTGGCCATTGTTCATTTGAAAAAATGTGAAAAGTAGCTCTGTTGTTATAATAAACTTTATGGTCTGTTGTAATCTTGTCGTATCTGCTACCGAATTCGAGAAAAAAATTTTGAACGATTCTCTCGAAATTCTCAGAAAAATCCAAATTGTCATAAAAATTCAGTTAGTAAGCTAGGTTGAATTAATTCATTGTTTGTTTTGATACATTATATTCAAATTTTCAGTAAAATATCTTGTGAATTGTAGATAGAGAAAAAAACTTCAACACCCTGTATCTTGAAAACGAAACGTTTGCGATCCCAATTTTTATGGGACTTTTTTTCCTTAAAATTACTTAAGGAATATCCCCTCTTCGTTTGTACCTTCAATTTAGAAACACGCTGTATATTAAAAATCATTTTCTATTTGACTATATACAAAAAAAAAAAGAACATTCAGAATGTTTTGTACTTTTGAGAATTTTGATTCACTTTAACTATCAAGAAATGTCATCGGTTGACACTAAAATTGAGTTGAGGGTAAGTGTTCTCGTATTTTACGTTTTACGTGAAACTCAACCTAGAAATAGTTACCGTGCAACCCAAAATGACCATTTCAATTATAATCGAAGATGATAGTACAAACGGCTCTTCAAAATTTCGAAATCCAAAGTGAATAGAAGATTTTTCACTGATTTAAATTCTCATTTCCTTCTCAAATAGTCTCACAAGAAATTATTTCCACCTCAAAAGTCCTTTGAAAACCTCTTCTATCATCATTGGCCATCAATTTATTTTTCTTCTTCTCGCAGTTTCCACCCTTCCAGTTCTTACTCTAACCACATATTCACCTTTAAATTTACCTTTCAGACCGAGTACCGCCCTCTCCTGAAAGACAGATATACCAGAGCGTTCCTGAGTTTGGCCACCAGCCTTTAGAGATGTCGAGATATCAAGGAGTCATCTACGAAAGAACCCCGAATCAATTCTACCAAGATCAGTATTACCTTGGCAGAGGAACCTCTTATCAAACCCTGCCCGCCAAGAAGACCCAGCTCTTCCTACACGACGTCCTCCCCGAGAGGTCTGTGACACCGGACATCACCAGGGGGTTGGAGAGGAACGTGGAGAATCCAAGGTTGAGAAGTTTCCAAAGTGATAATAAGTATTTAGGTAAATCTTATAGTGATGATTCTTTGCTGGATCAACAACTGGGGATACCAGTAGCTATGCCCCATCTGCATAATCTTTCGTACCTGAAGGCTTCGTGCAACCCTATATACCCTGAGGATGATGGAACTCCAACAAATCATCGATCTTTTGTACCAGAACGGAGGGATGAAGTCGATTACTCCTTCAAAATTTCACCTATCGACCCAAGAAATACTGCTGGCTTTCAGTCGTCAACTCCGTCCCAAATACAGCCATCCAAAGCTGCGATCAATTTAGATAGCAAGCTGTTATCGCCTAAAAAATCAACCATGAGCAACGAAGAACTATACGCAGTTATCCACAAGAGTAAGAAAAAGATGAACATAAAAACTGAAGAAAAAAATCGCTCCTCTCTTGTGCCAAACATCGAAACCCCGATTCATATAGAAAAAGTTAAAACACCAGAGAGTGGATACCTGGGAGACAAAATAAGAACAAGACTGAGTTGGTCCCCGAATTCCCAAAACGAAGAAGACGTTCCCGTAGATCCAAGATGCCCACCGAACGAATCGAGGAGTCGACAAAGTTGGGCTTGTAACGATCGAAAAAAGACGCCACACACCTCCCGTTTGGACTTCAAGAAACTACTGCTTCAGAAGAGCGGCAACTTACTTTCCTCAACAAAGAAACCTTCCGCAGTCGAGCAGCTGAAGTTATCCAAACAGCAGCTCCAACAGAGACCCTTCTCCCCTCCAGTTCAACCCTCCGAGATGAATATCTTGGAGCTCAGCGGCTCTCCGAGGAGTTTGATCAACAGAAGATTCGGAAATCCTCCTGGTTCCCCCAAAAATGCGCCAGATAAATTGAAGCCTCCCAAATTGATGTCTCCGAGGTCCCAGTGGAGATTCGCCAGTCCCAGATCAGATGTTCTCTCTTCCACAATACTAGAAGATTGTAGAGAAGATGAGATGAATAGTTCAGGAGAAAAGAAACCTTCGCCAGTTCGTCTACAAACTAAATTCGAAGAAAAAACCGTTCCAGAACAAAGTACAAATAAAACGGAGCAACGCCAAAGGTACGTGCCTATTGCTCAAAGGTTCCAAGCTCAAAGAGCAGAATTTTACAAATCAGGGTTATCCAGTAATAAAATTGGAAGCAGGCAAAGCAAGGAAGATAAGTCTTCAGGTCCAGCTTTAGAAACTTCGTTTTGATTTGGTTTAGGGACGCCTTCAAGAAAATTCCATTTCCCATTATTTTTATTTTTCTGTTATCTAGTCTTGAGCCTTTAGATATAAGTTTTGTAATGTTTTATAACATTTTTGATGTACATATACTCCGCGGCTCTGAAGTCTTTGTATTCTTTGACTCGAGTAAAGATTATTTATGAATGATTTGATGCCTTAAATTATTGACTTAATATATTGGTTTTATAAATAAAATGTTTCATTTTATCACTATAATTTATTCTTTTCAGTCTCAATCCTTTTATTTCTTGGCAACTACAGTCACTGTTGGTAGCTTCAATTTCCATATATCTTCTCCATTTTCCACATGTTGGCTTACAGCTTCCGTTATTAGAAACTGTCGATGATACTCGGCCTTGTAGCTGGCCAGTTCTGATTCTGGTATCCCATCTTGAGCAACATCAAGAAAATCAGCGATCTCTGGAAGATAACGGCTATACTACTGCTCTATGCTTATAGATTATGAAAAGAAGATGAAATTTGGTCTTATCGAAAGGTTCATTTTACCTATAAGATCTTCTTTAGTGTACTGGCAAGAAACGTTGTCGTCGATAGACACAACAAGACATTTCAAACGAACTAATTCAAACCATTTTATCACTTTCTCCTTAGTTCCTATTTCTTCCTCAACAGTCGAGGAGTAATCCAAGTATTTTTTCAAGTGAGGGAGCCACTTTGGATTTTTCGTCATTTCCTGGTAAGTACAGAAAGCAGGGTCGTACTTGGCGAAAAGAAACAACAAGTCGCCATCTGGGGTAATCAGGTCATGGGCATTTTTGAGGGTTCGCCTGGAAAAGAATATTCTAAGAAAATTCTAAATGATAAAAATTACTTACTTCAAGTCCGACAAAACTCCCAAAGTGTAAGAAGAAAATAAGTGATCAAATCTATTCTTCATCCCCGAAGGAATCCCTTTGGTATCCTCGATATCCATGTGAATGAATTTTACCCTTTCTGTACCATGATTCTTCCTTGCCCACTCTACAACTTTTTCCGAGGAATCACAAACAACAAACTCGTCATATTCCTGAGGTAATCTTGGCAATAACACTTCGAACAACTCGGAAAAACTGACGCATCCTATGTTCAAGATCTTGCCGGGTTTGTTCAAGTTGAGGTGCTTGAAGTATTTTTCGTAAATTTTCGCGTTGTATTCCAAATTCGCCAAAGATTTCGTGCCCGAGATGTGTTTAACGTTTTTTGGCGTCATGGTACTGCGTCTTGATGAGACAGTTTGTAATTATTTGGTTTTTTGAAAGTGTTATCTTTGCCCTGTGTTATCATGAGGTCGTGTTATTATGGGGTTTCATTCGAAATTTAAATACTTGCATTGATTTAATGCACTCATTGAAACATAATCAAAGATAATCTGGTTTAATGCAGTTTTCAATCATTGGTGAAGTGTTTCTGCGTTTTTGCCGAGTTCCTACCGACTCTAATAAAAAAATTAGGAGGAAATCTTTTCAGTTATGATTTTCGCAGTGGAATATGGATATTTTTGAAGATATAGGTAGCTTTTTCCTTCACTATACAACAGTTTTTTTCCCTGGCGCTATTTGTCCATCGGTAAAGAAGAGAACTATATACATACTTATTATGTTTTTCGATATATAACGTTTTTATGAAATATCGTTCCATAATGTTCATCCCTAGCCGGCATAGAATTTCGAAAAGTAAAAATTATGAATGAACCATAGACACAGTTAGTGTTTTATGATGGGTATTCGCAATTCCAAAAGTCTAAACGCACCCTGCCGGCTAAATACCGAACCCAGAAAACGAGTATTGGTTTCATTTTGCACGTGATTTTAAGCCAGATATTTTCATTTTATATCCAAGAACCAGGTATTCGTGGGGTATATTTGGAATTTTTCATCGTTTTCTGAGTAGAGTAATTGATATCGAAAAAAAATAGGTTACAAGTTTGAGTCCAATTTTCTCTCAGTAATTATCAACAAGAGTGTTATGAAATTGATCTTCCTATTTCAAATGACTGTGACTTAATCTTTCTGTAAGAAAGAAATAAGAATCATCTTTAAGCTGAAATCTGAATGAAATGATTTTTTATTCAAATAATATATCAATACCTTTTTGCCAAATTATCGTAAGCCTCAACGTACTACGTTGAGGCTTACGATAATTTGGCAAAAAGGTACCGATATGTACATAGGTACATGGATTTCAGGAATGAGTGAACAAAGTTCTAGTATTAGAAAAAAACAGTTTACAATTGTAATTGTTGCCTTCGATTGCTCCTCCTAACAAAATCAAGACTTGGCTATACATTTCCATGAATTTCATAAGAAAGATGCCGCAGCAGTTTGTGTCACTAATGCCTTTGGCGTAGTGAAAAAAATGGACCGAAGAAAAGACCAAATGTTCGACTATTAGGTGTAGTTTCGAAATAATTGAACACTTTCGTCAAACTGAAATACTGCTCCATTTTTCCTGTTGGATTATTATAAATTTCGATATAATAAAAATTGAAAAAAAAATAATTTGTTCACCTAAAATCAATAAACTTGACACTTCACGATCAATAATTCAATCATTTACTGAAAAGTCTTCACATGAAACTCACAAAATCGAAGGAAAACACCTAAAATAACCCGTTTTACCACGATAAATCCCGAAAAGGTACTCGTTTTCCTCCAAGTTTGTCTACATTTCCCAGCGCCCTCATCGGTATTTGGAATCGCGAATAACGTTTTCTTTACATATCGTTCCATAATGTCCATCCCTAGCAGACATAGAATTTCCAAAGATTAAACAATTTTGAATGAACCATAGATAAGCTGGTGTTCTGTAATTCACGATTCCAAAAGTCTAAATGCCCCCTGTGGGCTAAATCCCGAACCTAGAAAACTAGTATCGTTTTCATATTTCACGTGCTTTTAAGCCAGATATTTTTATTTTATATCTAGGAACCAGGTTTTCGTGAGGCATTTTTCGAAATTTTCGTTTTCTCAGCAGAGTATTGAAACGAAAATAGTCGGTAGGTATTTATATCAGTGTTATTCAGTTGAAATACGTTCACAAAGTTATTGAATTTTAGGTAACAAGTTTGAGTCCTATTTCTGGGGCAGGGTTGAATGGTAATTTAGAAAAGTAATTCAATAATTATCAACGAGAGCTTCATAAAATTGATCTTCGTATTTCAAATGACTTTGACTTAATCTTTCTGTAAGAAAGAAATTAGAATCATCTTTAAGGTGAAATCTGAATGAAACGATTTTATGTTTCAATTATATATGTACATAAATTTAGGACATTGGATTATTTAACAATGAGTGAACAAGTAGTACTAGAAAAAAATAGTTTACAATTGTAATTATTGTCTTCAATTGCTCCTCGAAGAAAAATCAAAGTAGGAAAACAGGGCTATCCATTTCAATAAATTTCATAAGAAAGATGCTTCGGCAGTTTGTTTCACTAATGCCTTTGGAATAGTGGAAAAATGGACCGAAGAAAAGCACAAATGATCGACTATTAGGTGTAGCTTCCAAATAATTGAATGCTGCCGTCAAACTCAAATAGTGCTCCATTTTTCCTGTTGAATAATCATCAATTTGATATAATTAAAATTGAAAAAACCAATTTGTTCACCTAATACCAAGAATCTTGATACAACACCATCAATAATCCAATCATTCAATATCCCAAAGTCGAAGGAAAAACCTGAAAAACACATAAAATAATCCGTTTCACCACAATGAATCCCGAAAAGATACTCGTTTTCCTCCATGTTTATTTACATTTCGCAGAGCTCTCATCAGTAGTTGGAATCGAGAATAACGTTTTTATCACATATCGTCTCATAATGTCCATCCCTAGCAGACATAGAATTTCGAAAAGTAATAAATTTTGAATGAACCATAGAAACAGTTAGAGTTCTGTGACCTAACCTAACCGCACTTTTTGGTCGTCCTCGCACAGAATCTAGCATTTGGAATATTTACGTATTTTGAAAAATGTATAAATTGGGCGCTTTACATACCATCAAACCAACAGGAGCTGTACACAATGCCTCGGTTATATTCTTACACGGTTCCGGTGAGACCTTCCTTCGCCTAATATCCTTAAATTCAATAATTTTCCATCAGGTGATACTGGCAAAGGAGTTTTGGACTGGGTAAAATTCCTACATAAAAACTTCTCATCGCCTCATATCAAATTTTTATTTCCTACTGCTCCAACAAGACCGTATACTTTTATCGGAGGTGAGGTAAGTTGAACGACTACCCAAAATTATAACATAAATGATTTGATGTTCAGCCTAGCACCGTTTGGTTTGATAGATATAAACTAACTCCAGAAGTCCCTGAACATGAAGAGAGTATCGGTATGATCCAAAGTGAGATCGGAAAGATTATAGATGGAGAGATTAAGATGGGAGTTCCACTTGAGAGGATAGTAATAGGTGAGGAACACAAACTAACCGACATTCGTAAAATCTATTATTTGTAGGTGGTTTCTCGATGGGAGGAGCTCTTTCTCTTCAAATGGCATATAGATTCGTTCCGGGTTTAGCTGGCGTATTCGCCCTTTCATCATTTTTAAATAATGGATCTGAAGTTTATAAGACTATTAAATCTGTGGAGACCCCCTTATTAATGTGTCATGGTGAAAGGGACGAAATGGTTCCTCTTGAATGGGGAAAAGAAACGTTTGATCAACTCGTAAAATTGGGGGTAAAAGGAGAATTTATGAAACTACCGAATACTTTCCATGAATTGAAATCAAAAGAAATCGAAAGATTACTCGAATGGATTGAAACAAGACTGCCTCAGAGTTATAACTGAATATTCCAAAGTTCTTATAAGGTTTTATTATATGAATTCGTAAAATATTTATGAAAACAATAGGTACAGGGTAAATAATAAATCAACATTTTTGATTTTCTAATGAAAAGTCTTTTTTAAACTTTTCCTCCAAAGCGACCATAGTGTCGATCTGATCCATAACCGACCCAATATTCGCCTTCAGAAAGGACAGTTGACCTTCCTTTTGCGCTTCTACCTTCCTACGTAAATGCAGAAGACTGAAAACACGTAGAATTAAAAAAAAATTACCAACACTAAAGAAAATTCTACCCTGCTTGTAAATCGTTAAACGATGTAGCTTGGTGATTTTCCAAAAGGAACCAACCAGGAGAGAAGTTTTCGGACGCGATATCGCCACATTTTCCAGGAAAATAACTCATGAGATCATCTTCGGGGAATTTCTTCTCATTACCTTCAACGGAAAGCCCTAAGGGATCTTCTTGTTGGTAACTACTAGGAGAGAGGGCGTGTCTACCCCATGTAAACAGTGGAGCTTCCTCGACCCAAACTGCACTTTCTTTCATAGGCCCAATAGTCTCGTGATACCCTTAAATTGAGGAAAAGATGCTGAATTCAAGGAAATTTCTTTGAGTAAGTAATTACCTTTGAATGTTACATTACACGTTCCAACTCCTCCTATTCTAGTTGTGACAATCACTTCTCCTTTACCTTTGCTGGGCCCTGATATAGCTATAATTTTATTAGGACTTTTCCATTCAGCAGATAACAGACAATCGAAACCACAAATGGTTAAACCTACAAAAAATGATTTCAACTACGAAGTCGCCCTTATATTGCAGAATTACCAATCAAATCGTTAGGTTTGTTGCCGAAGTTTTCACCCCTTATTTTTATTCTAGTGCCTGGGGGCGCTTCGTTAGGAGATATTCCCGTCACTATAGGAGGTGACATAATTTTATAGAAACGGTGCTTATCACAATTGAATACTTAATGGGTCGTCATTTAAATTTGAGAAAATTAATAATATAGGTATGTATCCGGAAATCGATATTTACAAACATAACCTTAATAATGTTTCGATCATAGACTTATAATAAAATTTTATTATTCGTCTATGGTTTCGATAACAGGAGTGACCAAACAGATTTTTTATCGACATTAATTGTCGAAGAACTATTCGCGATTCCAAAAGTCAAAACGCCCCCTGCCGGCTGAATACAGAACCAAGAAAACGAGTTTGTTTTTCATATTTCACGTGCTTTTCAGCCAGATATTTGATATACAGGAACCAGGTATTCGTGAGGTATATTTAGGAATTTTTATCGTTTTCTGAGCAGAGGAATTGGTATTGGAATAAAAATAGTCTGTAAGGTATTTACAATATCAATGTCGGTTGAAATACGTGCACGAAGTTATTGAATTTTAAGTTACAAGTTTGGGTCCATTTTTCTGGGGCAGGTTTGAGTGGTGATTTAGAAAGATAATTCAATAATTATTAACAAGGGTGTTATGAAAATGATCTTCGTATTTCAAATGACTTTGACTTAACCTTTCTGTAAGAAGGAAATTACAATCATCTTTAAGGTGAAGTCTGAATGAAACGATTTTATGTTTGAATAACATATGTACATGAATTTTAGGACATTGAATTCTATAAAAATGAGTCAACAATGTTCTAGTACTAGAAAAAAAAACGGCTTACAATTGTAATTGTTGTCTTTAATTGCTCCTCGAAGAAAAATCAAAACAGGGCTATACATTTCCATGAATTTCTTAAGAAAGATGCCTCAGCAGTTTGTGTCACTGATGCCTTTGGCATAGTGGAAAAAATGGACCGAAGAAAAGCACAGATGATCGACTATTAGATATAGTTTCTAAATAATTGAACACTGTCGTCAAACTCAAATAGTGTCCCTTTTTTCCTGTTGAATTATATTCAATTTCGATATAATTAAAATTGAAAAATCCAATTTGTTCAACCAAAATCAATAAACTTAACTCTACAATATCAATAATCAAATCATTCACTAAAAAGTCTTCAAATAAAACTCACAAAATCGGAGGAAAAACCTGAAAAACACTCAAAATAATCCGTTTCACCACAATAAATCCCGAAAAGGTACTCGTTTTCCTCCATGTTTATTTACTCTTCGCAGCGCCCTCATTGGTAGTTAGAATCGCGAATAAAATAATTTTACATTCTATGATTCGGGATAACGGGAGTGTCCAAACAAAAATTTTATCGACATTAATTGTCGAAGACCAGGAAAATTTCATTCTTCTTATTCTTTTCTGTACTTCTGCTAGAATTATACAGATAATCAACGTAACTTGAGAACTCGGAAAACCCAAGAGAAATTAACTGTTGAACTGAATAATCGTTCATGGGAGAATTTTCTATGGATAATTGTTCCAGCCCTGTATGTACTACAGTTTCCTTTTTCAATGCCGAAATGTCAAATTCGATTAATTAATAAAACGGAATCGACCAGAACCTAGAAAGTTCTAGAATTATTGAATCTTTTTACTATAAGAAATCCCAAACCCCTCTCTTCTAAAATTCCATAGTATTCTAAGTGCAACTAGGTAAACCACGTTGAACTCCGAACAAATCTCGTATTAAAAATCTCAATTACACATTTTTATAGATTTTTCACGCACCCGAATCCCAACTTAAATAATGGCCAAATGGGGCGAAGGTGATCCTAGGTGGATTGTAGAAGAAAGGCCCGACGCGACAAATGTGAACAATTGGCACTGGACGGAAAAAAACGCCGGGCCATGGTCTCTGGAGAAATTCAAGGATCTGTTTGCTAACCTCGAAATAAAAAGTGATGTTGCGGATATAAAAGTTGAGGTAGAAAAATGCGACGGAGAAGCTACTGCCAACAATAGAAAAGGAAAATTAATTTTCTTTTACGAATGGAACCTTGTCCTAAAGTGGAAAGGTCTTTCGAAAAGCGGTAATAAATATTCTGGAACATTCAAGGTTCCTAACTTGTCGGAGGAGAATGATGTGAAGGAATTTGATGTAAGTACAAACTTTTAGTCTTCAAACAATAGTACAGAAAAATTAACGCCTAGTTATGAAATAGACAAAATCATCGTAACTTATTCTCCCATCGCCATCAGCGTCTACTTCTCTCAGTATATCTTCTATATCTTCATCTGTATATGTTCCTCCCAATTGTGAGGTGACCACTCGAATTTCGTGCGTGCCTATATAACCATTACTGTCTTTGTCAAATACCGCAAAGCATATTTTAAGGTCGTCTTCATTCATGGGTTTTAAGTTTTTCTTCAGTATCAGTAGGAATGTTTTAAAGTTTATATTTCCTGTTGTATCTGGATCGAACTCGTCCAAAGTCATGAATATCTAATAATCAAAGGGATTAATTTTAATTAATGTGGTTTTTGAAAATTTGGTACCTCTGCTTCGGTTAGTGATACTCCTAAAGATCTCAAAGTGTATTCTAGATCGTTCACTGAAATAATACCATGGGATTCTGATTCGTCCACAACCGAAGCAAATTTACTGAAAGCGTATTCTATTTCTTGTAGCTCATCTAGACCGAAATCTTCTGCTTCTTCTTCATCACTGTTGTAATCCATTTTTGGTACAAAATTGGAATAATACAATAAAATATTTCTTGCAGTGGAGTAAAGTAAATCAATTTCAAAATTGACAATTTTTCTGACATTATCCATTAACAGGCCAATTTGAAAAAAAAATTTTGTCTAAAGCTTTTTTCTGCAATAATATATTTGTTTTCACAGTACAAGGCAAAGATTTTAAATAGTCTACTAATGCTTAGTCATAAAGTAACTGAAATCGTCAAAGTTGATTTTCCCGTCGCCGTCTGCATCTACTTCCCTAAGCATGTCTTCAATCTCATTGTCAGTGTATCGTTCTCCCAGGTTTCTTGTGACATATTTCAATTCCGTGGTGGCTATGGAGCCATTTCCGTCTCTGTCGAAAACCGAGAAAGCTATTCGTAGTTGTTCCTCATTCAGAGGTTTTAAATGCTTCTTTAGCAGATATAAGAAAGTTTTGAAGTCTATCAGTCCTGTCCTATTTGGGTCCACCTCGTCAAGCATCACAAAAACCTTGAAAAAATTCAGAAAATTTTCGTTACTATCCAATTTCGCGAAGAAGTTTCACCTCTGCTTCGGTTGGGTCGAAACCGATTTCTTTCATCGCGTGAGGAAGGTAGGCTGTGGGGAGTAAACCTTTGGGTCCAGCGGCTTCTTCGTCGGTCGTCTCCTCTTCCATTTCAACAGCGTACAAGGCATACGCTTCTTCTATCTCTTGAAGTTCGTCATCTCCAAAGTCCTTCTCCTGTTCTTCCTGGCTGTCGTCGTCGGCCATGAGGATCAAATTAAGTGGTACAAAATTACAAAAAAAATTCAACAAAAAAATCCTGTTGAGATTAGTCAATACATTAACAATTTGACAGTTGACATTGGGTAACTAGGAACACTGAACAAACCTAATTTTTTTATCATTATTATTATTTTATAATTTCCAATATAAAATGATAATGTAACTATTAATGTATAAATTGATTCAAATTAGTTCATCTTGGAACCAATTTTCATCAGAGCAATAAAGTCGTCCGCCTTAATCTTCCCATCCCTGTCCTTATCAATCTCCAAAAACATCTCTCGAATTTCATCCTCCTGGTAGACCTCTCCCAAGTTGTTGATCACGAACATGATTTCTTTGGTACCCAAAGTGCCATCTCCGCTTCTGTCAAACACCTGGAAAGCCTTCGTCAAGTCTTTCTCCGTCTGAGGGGTCTGGAAGTGCTTCTTCATGATATCTACGAATTGTTTGAAAGTTAAAGTTTCGGAATTCAACGCGTCTACCCCTTTCAGCATCTGAATTATCTCGGCTTCGGTGGGGCACTGCCCCAAGGCTCTCATTAATTGAGAGAAATGGTTGATGTCCATGATGTCGGTCTCTTCGTTTATTCTGAAATTGCTGAAAGCTTCATAGAATTCTTCGATGTCTTCCTCTTGGATGAGGGGGTTCTCATTTAGGTTGAGGGAAAAGTCAGATTTGGACATGATCTTTCTGGTTGTTTTATGTGGGAAAAAATTTGACTGATCTCAATTTGAAGGACTATTTACGTGTCAAAATGTTGAATTTATTTGATGGAAATTCTCTATTGTAGATAACAGTTTCCGTGAATGATGAGGATGGGGAAGAAGCTAACGAAATCAAGGAATTCCTTAGAAAAGATGGTGTAGCTACCGTAAGATCACAATTGGCGAAGTACGTAACGGAATTAAAAGAAGAGTTTACCAAAGGTATGATCCTTCCCAAAAAGGATGAATGTAAACCTGACAACGTAGTAAATCACAAGAGTGGTTTCAATAAGACAAAAATCGACATGAAGCCTGTATCCTCAGGTACAAAAGAGGTAAAGACTGCTCCATTCAGTATTTTGCATTAATTTCATAGCATATTTAAGCTCCTGTAAAAATTTCATCAAAACCTGAATGGTGACCATATTCCACACCTTCGCAAGATTTCTACAGAATTCATTTAATTTTTAGGTGGGTGTGAAGATTGATGTTAAAACTATCAAGGACACTCAAAAGTTCCAGTGCCAGGCGTCTGAGTTTTACGATGCCATGACCCGTACAGAAATGGTAACTGCATTCACCCATGGGCCAGTCAAATTGGAGTTGTTCAAAAATGGCAAATTCGAACTGTTCGGAGGGAATATATCGGGGGAATTTGTTGAGCTTGACCCGGCTAAAAAGATCGTTCAAAAATGGAGGTACAAGCAATGGCCTTTGGGTCATTACTCTACGGTTACACTCGTTTTAGACGAAAAGGTAGGTTGGGTTAAGGTTTCGATTATTCGAAATGATTTTTGTTTTATTGTAGAGTGATCACACAGAGGTGTCTTTGACGCAAACTGGGGTTCCTTCAGCTGAAGCCGATATCACTAAAGGCAATTGGCAGAGATATTATTGGGATTCCATGAAGAAAACCTTCGGCTTCGGATCGTTCATTCAATGAACAAACATTTAGTTGCACCAATCGAGACGATTTTTTTTAAGATTCAACGAAATCTGGTTTGTATACATTGTACAACTCCTAATCATGTCCTGTTTTAGGTAATTTATTTATGTAATTCTGCGAATGACTTTCTCGAAGGGTTATTTTATATGATTTTTTGCCTCGTAAAATAAAATTGATTTCCGTTTAGAAATTTTTTTTACAAACGTCTAAAAAACATCATCATTAACTTACCACAAAATGTCCATCCAAAACTCGAGTAGTCTTAAAATTCTCGAAACCTGGAAAAAACGTAGCGTGAAGCTGGGAAATTTTTGTGGGTAAATCTACGGCAAGTAGGAAAAACAAAGAAAACGAACTCTGTCTCAGATTTCATTTTACTTTCTGGAAAAGTCTACATAAAAATGTCCCGGCATTGAAAAACAATAAACGCAAGATAAAAATTGAAGATAATTTATCAATGATTTAAATCATCACTTGCGGGTGATTCTATGGCGAGTGGAAAAATGAAGAAAATGAACTCTGTATCAGATTTCATTTTACTTTCTGGAAAAGTCTACATAAAAGAGTCCCGGCATTGAAAAATACTATACGCAGGTCAAAAATCAAGGATAATTTTCCATGATTTTTTGCCTCGTAAAATAAAATTGATTTCCGTTCAGATTTTTTTTTTACAAACGTCCAAAAACCTCACCATTTACTTACCACGGTATGTCCATCCAAAATTCGAGTATTCACCAAATTCCCGAAACCTGGAAAAAACGTATCGTGAGGCTGGGAAATTTTTGTAAATCATCACTTGTGGGTGAATCTACGGTAAGTAGAAAAAATAAAGAAAACAAACTCTTTCTCAGATTATATTTTACTTTCTGGAAAAGTCTACATAAAAAAGTCCAGGCATTTAAAAACACTATACGCAGGACAAAAATCAAATTAGGGTTACTTGCACAATCAACAACGTGCATTAAGATCTCGATAATTCGAGGTATGTATTCACTTCCGAGTGTAAGGTTTGTACTGATGAAATTTTTTTCCACACGACATTCAAATACAGTACAAAATATAGCACATTTTCAGGTTTCAACAGGAATGAAACGCATTTACTTCTTCTTAGGCTTCTTTGGATTTCTCGATCTTGATTTCGCTTTACACAGGGGGCATATCGGGGCGTTCCTATGGATTTGTTGGTGGCAGCTCAGGCACGATTTCATTGGTGGGGGTTGTTGTCTGAGAATATTGAAGGTTATTTATCGCTGATACCAATTTTAAAAAACAAGTACATTAGCATTATAAAATAAGAGTTAAAATACTGCAAACAAAAAGGCAATGTTAAGCACCTCAAACCAAGATCGGACCTGAATGTGGGCGGTGGGGGCCCTGGATGGGATGGTTGCGTCATGGTGGATGGCCTTCCTTGATCCGATTTGTTTGACACTAGACGTAGCGGGTTAGGGGGTGGAAGAAACGTTGGTGGTAAAGGGGGACCCAAAGGATTCATACTGTGCTCCGTTGGAGCCAAAGGTCTATTCCAATCCGAAGTCTTGGTGAAAGACTGACTCTGCGATTTAGTTGTGCTGTTATAAAGCTGAATGAACTTTCTGAAAAAAAAATATATCAAATTTGAAATAATTATGTAAATTCCAACATACTCCGCCGAAATAGGAGAGCCGTCTTCTTCGTGAAGATCAGGAAGACGGTCTAGACCTAAGCATTCTCTACGGAGTCTATCTATTTCCGTCTTCAAAGGGGCGTATTCTTCGTGCAACCTCATAGCTGATCCCATTGAGCGAGTTCTACTTTCTTCGGCTTGTTTTAGCACTCCTTCCATCTACAACGCAAGTTATACATTTTTCAGTGAGTAAGAGTAATTTTGAATCTTACGGCATTCATATCGGCATGTATTTGTCTCAGTTCTTCTACATGCGACATTTTTTCTTGTAGAAGCATGTCCATCTCCTGTTTGTACTCTGCGATACATTTTTCCTCCTGATCTTGAGCCTCTATTTCTAATACAATCCGAGATTTGATTTTTTCCAATTGGATGGTTTTAGCTCTGAAATTATATTGATTTTTTGTCGGTAGCAAAAAGAAACGTTCATTACCTTATATCTTTCAAAGCTTCCAGTTTAGCATATACAGCTCTTTCATCACTTCCTTGCACAGAAGTCATTGTTTGAATCGAGTTGAATTCTAGAAAATCTTTGTTTATTTTCTTTGAATATCAACCTAGTGTTGGTCGAGAGATCAATTTTTTCATTTTTTTACGCTTCGAATTAAATGTTGGCGGCATTGCAGTTCTTCTTTTTCGAAGATTTGGCGATTCAAATATTTCAGCTAAAAGTAAAATTTGAGGATTCAAATTCAAGAGGAATTTCGAATGAGTTAAATGGTGCAGTTGTAATAATGAAGGTTGTAAAAATTACTACAAGAGATGTTTGTGTCGTGAACAAGCAGGTTGGAATGTGGGGGATTTCCTCTAATTTGAAGGCAATTTCTTACGTCATATGTCATTGCGACACAGCAGAATTTTTTTGTTAACGTCTTCTAGAAAGAAATAGAAGTGTTGAAAAGAAAATCAATTTCACACATCACCTAGTCATTCGTATTCCCCAGTAATTGTGATAATTTTAACGAACCGAGTGTAATCATGAAATCAATCATTGTTGCTTTCGTATGCGTTTTATATTGTTGTCAAGCAGCAGTTACTGATAAAGGTACGTATAATGATCCAATTCATTTGTGGCGAAGTTACTGTTAATCTTAATTAATCCATTTTCGTTTATAGATGTGATAATTGATGGTAAAAACGAAAAACTTCCTGCAGTCACAGATCTTTCTACTGAAACTTCCAAAACAGGTAAAGATAGCCATTTTTTTTGTTTATTGAGACACTCCTAACTCTAATTATTCAATTCACATAAACTAATTCTTGGTAGTCTGCAGAAAGTAATGTTTTTTCATTTAGATTCTACAGTAAGCGGAATTCCAATTGGTCCAACTTCACCTAATACAACTACAGTTTCACCTCCAACTCCACTACCTACAAATGGAACCACAACGACACCTCGTCCAACTACAACAAACGGAACGACAACCACAGTGACACCTTCCCCAACTACAACAAATGGAACCACAACCACAGTAACGCCTTCCCCAACTACCACAAATGGAACTACAACTAAGCCTACTACTTCTCACACCACTATGAAACCTTCTCCGAGCACCAGTGCCGCTCCGATAAATCCCACGACCGCTGCCCCCCCTTCAAACCGTGGTTTCGACGGACCCAGCTTCATCGGAGGAATCGTTTTGGCGTCTGGTTTGATGGCCATCGGCTTTGTCGCCCTGAAATTCTACAGGGCACGTACCGAACTCAACTACCACACTCTTTAAATATTCAAAATCTGGGATATCTTGAAGGTTTGAAGTTTAGGTTTTGTCAGCCGAAAAAATTTGAACAATGTTTTATTTCCATGACTTTTTGTCGAGATGCGTATTGAATGGAATCTGAACATTTTCGTTTCAAGTTATTCGAGCAACTGAATCAACGCATCTCATTTTATAAATTATGTCACTTTAATTATTTTGACGAATGATGAG
Source organism: Aphidecta obliterata (assembly GCA_963966015.1). Taxonomy (NCBI): domain Eukaryota; kingdom Metazoa; phylum Arthropoda; class Insecta; order Coleoptera; family Coccinellidae; genus Aphidecta; species Aphidecta obliterata. The sequence goes on from OZ014432.1 coordinate 24,765,828, forward strand.
GATTTAGGGGCAACCTCGTTTTTATTTGATTCGTTTTTTACTTCTTGTTTTTGTCTAATAATTCATGATCAATTTTTTCCAACCATGTATAACCAATAAATATCTATCTTCTGTTATCAGTTGAAAAATTTCAAAATTTATTTTTCCTTCGAATCGGATGTGGTTATTATTTTGTTTTGTATGAATTTTATTTTTGTTTGAGGGCATTTTGTCTAGTATTTACATAATGTACATTTTTCCATATTATTTTCTGCATTGTCACAAAATTCTAAGAATAACACTCGAAAAGCACCTTCTAAGTCAACAACATGAAGGAAGTGATAAAAAAAGTCCTAAATTTAAATTACAAAATTTTCTTTTGCAAATCACCGAATGAACATGTGATAAGTAGTAATTTATTTTTGGGTAGACTTAGATTTTTGGAGGAGACGAATTTTTGTGTACAATAATTTCGAAACCGAAACATGAATTTAAACAATGTTGTTTACACACTGTCCGAGAAAGTGCTCTTAATAGAGTAGTTTAATGGTTTTTGAAAAGGTGCAGTAGATGTAGTAATTTCCTTTGTTTCAATACTTCTTATCCTTACTGTTGAAATAAGTGTTGTAAAGTTGATGGTACATATAAAATATAATATTGTCATAGTGCACTATTGCTACAACCGAGGATACATTTTTTTTTTCAATTAAATGCAGGAAAAGGAAGCTCGATATTCACTTGTACTATGTTCTTTTATAAGTAATACAGAATATTTGTGAAGTCTAACAAGGCATTTTTTTGCTAAAGGTAATGGCGCTTTAGTGCACATCTAGTTAAGTCAATTTGTCAGTTTGAAAAATACACATTATTCTAATAAATCTGTTTATTTGAAAAAATGGAGCTTTTGAGCGCTCGTTCATCCATCTTGTAGGTAGATTCACATTTTCCAGTTTTAGAAACCAATTTAAGAAATTTTTGTCAAAAAAAATTAAGGCCGCTTTTTGTCAATTATGCCAAATCAGAAATATAAGGATTTTGTATTCAATAATTTGTTGGAATTTAAAATGGTTCTGGTTATGCGATCTGGAAAAAATGTAGCTTGAATATGTCGTTCTCCATTAAAATAAAAAATTTCGTCATGATCGAATCCACAGTTGTGAAATTATCAAGAAAACTAAATTTGAACGATCATATTTACGGAACCCCTGGTCGAATTTTGCCCAATAAGGAACTCGACCGCGGGATTCGAACCTACCCCAAAAATCCCAAGTTTCTAGGTCGTTCCGTTCGAGAGTTATCGTGTATACGGTATTTTGAGGGGGATTCGCGATCCCAAAAGTCAAAACGCCCTCTGCCAACTAAATCCCGAACCTAGAAAACGAGTATTGTTTTCATATTTCACGTGCTTTTAAGCCCGATATTTTTATTTTATAACCAGATATCCGTGAGGTATGTCTAGAAATTGTTATTGTTTTCTGAGCAGAGTAATTGGTTCCTTCTTCGTTTTCAAATTGAACGGAAATTTATCTAACCTACACATTTTTTGTCAAATTCATGCACAGATCAGAATGGCAAGAATACGAAACATTGGCGCGTTCGATAAGCCCGAAAGCGTGCGTGGAGCACCAAAAACCGAGCTCCTCTGTGCACAAAAATCGAAAGCGACAATTCGGGATTCCAAAAGTATAAACGCTGACGGCTAAGTCCCGAACCTAGAAAACGAGTATTGTTTTCATATTTCACGTGCTTTTGAGCAAGATATTTTTATTTTATGTCCAGGAAACGTATTCATGAGGTTTATTCAGAAATTTTCATTGTTTTCTGAGCAGAGTAATTGGTATTGAAAAAAAAAATAGTCGGTAAGGTATTTATATCAGTGTTATTTAGTTGAAATAATTCACGAAGTTATTGAATTTTGGGTTGCAAGTTTGAGTCTAATTTTTAAGGGCCAGGTTTGAGTGATGATTTAAAAAGGTAATTCAATAATTATCAACAAGAGTGTTATGAAATTGATCTTCGTATTTCAAATGACTATGACTTGATCTTTCTGTAAGAAAGAAATTATAATCATCTTTAAGGTGAAGTCTGAATGAACCGATTTAATGTTTAAATAATAAATGTACATGAATTTTAGGACATTGGATTATATAACGATGAGTGAACAAAGTTCAAGTACTAGAAAAAAAAAACAGTTCAATATTGTAATTGTTATTTTCAATTGCTCCTCGAAGAAAAATCAAAACCGGACTAGACATTCCCCTAAATTTCATAAGAAAGATGCCTCATCAATTTGTGAAACTAATGCCTTTGGCATAGTGGAAAAAATGGACCGAAGAAACGCACAAATGATAGACTATTAGGTGTAGCTTCCAAATAATTGAACACTGCCGTCAAACTCAAATAGCGCTCCATTTTTCCTGTTGAATTATTATCAATTTCAATATAATTAAAATTGAGAAAACTAATATGTTCACCAATAAATTTCAAATCAATAAACTTGACACTACACTATTAATAATCCAAACATTCACTAAAAATTCTTCACATAAAACTCACAAAATCGAAGGAACAACCTGAAAAACTCCTAAAATAAGCCGTTTCACCACAATATATCCCGAAAGGGTACTCGTTTTCCTCCATGTTTGTTCACATTTTGCAGCGCCCTCATCGCAAATTTGAAGGAACCTCATTTCGGAAGACAAGTTTTGCATTTGCGCAAATTATCGAAAACTTACCATCAATTTACATGGAGTTTTCTCCTAATAAAACTTGAAAGAAAATATACTAATTTGCGATCAATTCTAATGCCGAGAAAAGATCGCAAATTAAGTCCAGCACTTTATTTAATTGCATTATAGTGATTCTTCACAGGTCTCCTAACAGAGAAATAACACGATCCAGAATACTTTTTTTCGAATTTAATATTTTATATGATCATCTTTCGGCGAAATGATCTCTTTTAACGAATTCTAGCACCTGACAAAAAAAAAGCCTCACCTTAAAAAACCCCCATTAATCATACACCGCCCTTGCATCTTTTCATCTTTATTGAAACATGTCAATACAATGCCATTAACAACTAAACTTACAGAATAAGAACATCTACATTTTGAACAGGGAGTTGACCTGATAATTTATATCCTATCGAATGGATTGTTTGAGAACACTACGTTTCTCCCTTATGCCCTGCGCAGCACTCTTCTTCTTGATATGATCCATCGTGAAGCACTTCCATAACCTCAAAGTTTCGTCAGCTCCTGCGGAGAGAACTGTGGTCCCATCTGGCGACATTGCTAAATGAAGAACCCTAGAGGTATGTCCCAAAAGTTCGGTAACTTTGGTCATGGTCGGATATTTCCATATGATTATCTCGTTGTTGGCGAACCCGTGACCGGAAACGATTTCCTTATAATTGGTCGACCATAATAAAGAACAAACCTGGGATTTTGTGTCGATGGCATTCAGACAAACTCCCGTGTTGATATTCCAGAACCTTATATGTCTATCGGCAGTTCCCCCGCCACTTGCCAGGATGTTGTTCTGCCACGGACACCACGCTAAAGCTTTCACAGCCGCAACGTGATGGTTGAAACTATGCAAAGGCTTAGTTTTTGTATGAAAACCGCCAGACGCAACAGACCATATCTTGAGAAAGTTATCGTTGCCACCACTCGCTAAATATTTGCCATCGGTTGACCATTTTAAACCACAGATCTCTTGCGCATGAGCGGAAACAGTTCCAATCACATGTTCCCTTTGCCTTACGTCGTGATGAACTATTTGGCCACTTCGGGCCCCACTAGAAACTACATGACTATTCCAACACAATGCACCTACCCTAGCCGAGTGACCAGCCATCGATCTCAATCGTTTAAAGTTCGCGCAATCCCATAACTCCACAGCACCATTCGTTGTGCCAACTGCTAAGAAATCGCCGTTCTGAATCCATGATACGGAGCAGACGTAGTCATTTCCTTCTAGTTCTAGAAGTTGTTCAATATTGCCAGTACCTGAAATTTTGTTGTGATGAAGCAAATTTACTAAATATCTTTTTGATGTTACTAACCTGCATTCCATAAATAAACATTGGCACCCAAGGCAGCTGCCAATATATTATTGGAGTTCCAATCGACCAAATTCAAATAGTAATCGTCCAGAATATCCGGAGCATCCAAAATTCGGTCAGGTGCTGTGGGTATATATCTAGCACCATTCTTCGAAGATGAAGTAGGTGTTTTCGTCGTAGAATATAAAACTCTCATGGGGTTCAAATAGCCATCTGGCGCAGTAGGTGCTTTTTTTCTATAGGATAAAATTTTCTGCTTTGAAATATCTTCACCTCGACAATCGGCAACAATTTTTTGGAAATCTTTCATACTGGGACTGTCGGAATTCCTCGTGAGCATTATGTGGGCCAAGTCGAAATTCATTGCACTTCTCATTGGAATGAACCTATCTCCCGCAGGAGTTTTCCTGGGACTTGTTGTAGAGGATTTACTTCTTCTCCTGAATTCTCCTCGATTCTCTCTTCCAAATCTCATGAAATCATTACCACCAGCTTTTGCCGGAGATTTTGAAATTGATAGATTAGAAACTGATAAGGATCTCCTGGATGCATTCATACTCCTGTTGCACATACTTGCATCTGAGATTTTCTTTTGGTGGGATCTCATTGGAGGTCCTCTAGTAATCGGACCATCTACATTTAGAGAAGTGCTAGTTTCACTCAATAGTTTCAACAGTGACATGTTTCAAAGGTCTTAGTTCTTTGTTTCACAAATTTATGGAATGCACAATGTAGTCTATTACTTTACAATTTCTTGTTGAATTCAAAAATCGAATTCTTTCATGGCATCTAACGTAAATACAAAAAACCGTTGGACGTTGATCACAGAGCCTCGTTGAGCGGGTTGAAAAATGGAAATGGATAAGTTCCACTAGCTAACAAGTTTCACAAGTTGGTTTTAAGAATCTTCTCGAAGCTTGGGCTTTTTTCGAAATAAATTAATTAATAAGTCCAAATAATAGCATACAGAATTGATTTGAAATTCTTTTCAATTCGCGATTCCAACAAACTAAACGCCCTCTGCCGGCTAAATCTAGAACCTATAAAACGAGTATTGTTTTCATATTTCATGTGCTTTCAAGCCAGATATTTTTTTTTATATCCAGGAACCAGGTTTTCGTTGGGTATATTTAGAAGTTTTTATCGTTTTCTGAGCAGAGCAATTGGTATTGAAAAAAAATAGTCGGTAAGGTATTTATATCAGTGATATTCAGTAGAAATACGTTCATGAAGTTATTGAATTTTAGGTTACAAGTTTGAGTTCAATTTTCTGGGGCAGGTTCGAGTGGTGATTCGTGATTTAGAAAGGTGATAAAATAATTATCCACAAAAGTTTTATGGAATTGATCTTCGTATTTCAAATGAATGTAACTTAATCTTTCTGTGAGAATTTTTAAGGTGAAGTCTGAAGGAAACGATTTTATGTTTGAATAATATATGTACATGAATTTCAGGACATTGGATTATATAATAATGAGTGAAAAAAGTTCTAGTACTAGAAAAAAACAGATTACAATTGTAATTGTTGCTTGTTGTCTTCAATTGCATCTCGAAGAAAAATTACGAAAAGCACTGCCGTGAAGTCAGGAGCTTTTGAGCGCTCGTACATCCACCTTGTAGGTAGATTGGCATTTTCCAGTTTTAGAAATCAATTGAAGGAATTTTCGACAGCCGTCAAAAAAATTCTCAAACTCAGAAATCGCAAATGGTACCAAATTTATCGTAGCATGAAAATAATAAATAACAATATTTATCTACTCCTATTGAATTATATAATCTTATAATCATTATTTACCTACTTTTGAGCAATTAATGGTATCTGTAGCAATAAGAATATTAAATTATCGTTTACGAAGAATGTTCTACTCCATGCTAAAAAGCACAATCAACATAAATAATGCATTGTTATAGGTAATTATCAAGATTTGGAAATAAAGTTCTTTCTCTGTACTTGTATCTTAGTATTTATTGTTATAGTCGTAGATAAAGTATAGTATTCAACCTATCTTTAGATTCACAGGCAAACATTGTTATTAAATATTATCATCAATAACAGACAGTACCAATTGCTGTCTCGATGATTTTATGTTTATTCTAAGATATGGAAATTGTACTTTGTAATGTAATTTAATTCTTATTTTATCTGAATAAACTATATTATTATTATTGAATGTATTATGCCGACATAACCTATCAATAACTTTTGTGCAAACGGTCGTCAATCATTTCATTTTCCTGGAACGTGCTCGAAGTAGGTAATCAGTTGAATGAACATATATCTGAATAACGCGAATACATGCATAACACAAACAAAACGAAGGATTCAGGAAATATGACGATCTTGATTTCGCAGAAATTATAGGGCGATCAATATTTGGGTCAAACTCGGATTAGGATTCCATGAATCCTTTTTTTTTGCCTTAGTCATGTGAAATTCCGTGAACTGAATTACGATTAGGAGCGCCCTTAAATATTCCGAAGAACCGTCATACTCCTCTATTTGGTGAATTGATGAACAATATTACTAGAATTGGGTCAATCTTTATCACTCGAAACGCAATTTGACACGATTGATTTTGTTCCAACTGAAATGTGCAGAAATACCCACAACTACAGGGTCTTTAGTCTTTATAAATGATTGTAACACACACACAGTCGGCTTTGCAATATTTTTTGCTTCAAGTAAAGAACCACAGGAAGGAGCATTCGACTACTTTTCTTTGTATAAGAGCGACACGGAAACAGCCATATCGAACGGCCAGTTTTGACTCATCAGTAAGGTGTTTCTCCATCAAAATCGTAAACAAAGGCACATGGGCGTAACATGAATAAGGTTGAGATTGGTTTTTGTTTGTTTTGTTTTCATCATATAATTATAATAAATCATATTTTGTAAACCGCTGAAGGCGACGATATGACGAATTGCCAAGTTCGTTTGGGAGATTTGCAGAATCTCCAACACATCACCTTTCTGATCATCATGGTAATTTCACAAAATGTTTCATTTTTATCATAGAAGAAACTATAAACATGTATATGAATACTTAAAAAAGATTGCTGTCAAAATATCTATTGTAGAAAAATAAAATCCGATCTCTTATCAATAAACAGAAACATACTGTATAGCTTATCATGTATGACTAACTTCTCCGATTTCATTCATATCAGGATTTAGCAAAGATAAAATCGCCCCAACTAAATGAAGTGATCCTGTAACTAAAACGTTGTATCTTCCTTTATGATGTAAATAATCCATTGCTTCTTTAACACAAGGGAAAACATTCACTTCTCCATCTTCTGGTGGACTGTTCAGCCATTTTTGTTTATACATGTTGCAGAGGGATAGCTGCTCACCTACAGGTGATACCAAATTAATGTTATCTGGAAAAATAATTTAATTGCACCACTGTTAATCAACTCAAAGCCAATCCTTAATTTTTTGTCTAAAATATGGTATGAATACTCAAATAGGCCAGTAATTTTAGATTTCAATGTTAGTTTTTGCACCTGAATTGCAGAAAGCGTTAGTGAAGTCACCTCAACCAAGCAATATATGATATTTCACCAGATCTTCTGTATAACAAACCTGCTTTTTCAACAGAAGTTTCAGCAACATTAGGAACAAAAATAACATCATGAAACTGGCATTTTTTGAGTACAATGAAGAATTTTTCACATGATCTGCCTCCTGTTAAATTGAAAATCAATGCCTTTTTCCCTCCTTTACTATTGATCTCATTCAAATACCATTTCGCACAAATTTCTATACTTTCTACAGTATGAGCACCGTCGATATAGAAACTGTAACAATGAATATTCAAAAACATTTAACAAATTTAGAATATTATATTACTGATCATTCAGTAGTCCAACAAAAACATGAAAGAGGTTTTATATCATAATCATATAGATAAAAAAAAATGCTCAGACTGGTCGATATTAGTTCGCAGAGTATTTTTTCTTCCCATTTTCATCATCGCCACTTCAACCCTCCAACAAGGGATGGACAACCTCTATATGAAGGAGGGTTCGAGTCACACATCATTCAAAAGTTTTTGTTGGGCCAGCTTGTATGAAATATGAAAAATTGACAAAGAAAAAAATTACTTGATGTTTTCTCTCTGTTGAACTTCATATCTTCCGGGCCACTTACAATCTTCGATAGATTCAGTCAATAAATCTTTGTCCAAAAATGAGTTGTTTTGCTTTGGTCCTAAAATGTATAATTGGTATATGCTGAGATTGTCGTAATAAGCTATATTGGTATTTATCGAATAACTACTTCTCGTAATTAATTCATTCACTAACTTTGAGAAAAGTTCTTCATACAGTTTAATTAAAACTTAATACTATGAAAATTGCTGATTTCTACTATCACTATCGAGAATGTAATAATTTCCTCTACTTACGAGAAATCAGCCATTCTTCGGCCATTTTAATAGCTAAATTAATGTTTGTTTGAATACTGAGTGGATATTTTTGTATACATTTCAAGGAGCATTCATTTTCAACAACTTTAAGGGCACACTAAAAGACAAGAAGAAAAATTAAAACATAATAAAACAAAAAGAATTGAATAATAAAGTAAAACGAGGTCAAAGCAAGCCTTAAGTTTTCGAATGTATGTCTACTATGAAGAGTGCTTAGCCCTCTGAACCTCGTTTTCATTTGAACGCTTGATATAATTCATTATCTATCACCTCTCTCTCAATACTTCTTCTATGTAAAACATCGTAAGCACTTTTAGGTTGAGAAACTGTAAAAACCCGACTGTTTTTCTTCATTATTCCTGCTTTGTTCCACGCAATACTTTCAATGGTTTTTCCGAGAACTGATGTATGATCAAAACCTAAAGATGTGATACCAGCCACTGGAACATTTCTAAAATAAGTTATATAGGTTTATAAAGGCACTTATAAATTATTGAAATAAATTAATTATCACTATGATTCAATACTTACGTTACAATATTTGTTGGGTCATATTCCCCTCCAATTCCAACTTCTATTATAGCAACATCAACATTTTCTTTCAAAAATACATGTATTGCCATTATAAATAAAAGTTGGAAATAAAAAGGCAGATCGTCCTCATTTTCCTAAAACTCGTAGATGAATAACTAACAAATATTTGAGTGATCTGATTTACAACCTTGTGAAGGCTCAGATTTCCCAAAACATTCCAGAAGTATTTGGAGAAAGCTTCCTTGGTTATTGGTTGTCCTTTGATTCGTATACGTTCCCTCACTTCGATTAAGTGTGGTGAAGAAAAAAATCCGGTTTTATAACCATTGTGTCGTAAAATACTTTCACAAAATGCACAAGTGGAACCTTTTCCTTTAGTCCCACTGACATGTATTACAGGTAATTTATTCAAATCACTGATATTTATTCCACTCCTGAAGAAAACAACACGAAAACATGAAATTTATTTTATTTGAAAATCAATTTGTATTACTCACCGAACGAGGTATTTCTTTACAAGATCTAATTTTTGTCCGGAAGTATGGTTAGAAGAAATTATTTGGGCATTCGTCGCTATCAAATTATTCCTATTGGATTGAACCTTATTTAAGAATTGGATGGCTTCCTGAAAATAATGAATGAGTGAGTCGATCAACTTCTTATCTATCCAAGTAAAACCTCGTAGGTTTTTCCATCATTTTGATGCATTTTCGGTAGTTTTAGGTGATGTATCTGTGTGAACCTACGTGTATATGATAGATTTCTAATTAAATGATGCATAAACATTTATCTGTAGGTGATAAAAGGGGCAAAAATTCTTATTCTGAGCATTAATATATTACGTCATTAGTTCAACGTCGAATAATGCTATGCCATAATTATCTGTCCCCAATTATTTAGATCAAAACATGATAATTATGAAGAAATTTCCTAACAAATTACTATGTATAAAATATAGGTTAGGTCAGGTTTCGAATGTTTCGATTCATTCATTCATTCATAAATCATAGATTAAGGAATGGAACATTCCTTTATCTATGTTCATAAATACAAAGACAGAGGGGGCCATCTATTTTACACTTTAGGGAAGAGTCACGGAGTGGGCGACATCTACTTTTAATCGTTTGAAATACCCGAGAGATGAACAACCAACTAACGTGTGTGTGTTTATATGGGAAAAGTGTGAAATATTTGTATGATTTTAAGTCATTTATGTATCGAAAGATATATTAAGATGAAAGTCCATGGACAATTGGTTCAAATGAACTGGAGCAGAAAATGCAGCGGATTGTGAGAGGTAATGTGGGAATAAGATCACGAAAAATGTGATCTGTTCCTCAATGCTCACATACTTCTTCTGAAATTTCTCTGCATAAATTCCCGTTGAATCCCAAGGCAGTTAAAAAATGGCAGACAATCTTGAAGATTGGGAAACGTATCTCAAAGAATATATTAGTTTGCAGCAAGCACTTCCCGAAAGATGATTTTTTTATCGTAAGTTCAATAATTTTCTATAATACAGTGGTCATTTGCTATCACGTTCACCCACATAATCAAAAATGTCCGAAGTGATTATCTTGACTTTCACAGGCATTATTATTAATTCCGCAATCTTATAAAAAATATTTGATTCACTTGTTACGAAAGACAGAAATGACAGAATAATTTTGATCCCCCCTCGGCCCGACATCTTGTGATTTTCAGCGCCATCCCACGGTACGAATTTTTCCCTTTAGCGTTAACTGATCATAGAATAGAAACCGTACTTTTGGAAAGGGGTAATTTTTCCTAACGGGGAAGTACCGACCGAGCCATGACCGTTGGTCGTTCTAATTTCTAGTTCCTTTTCCTGCTTCCTGTTCCGTGTTCTGTTAAATTCGTGCTAAATAATTGCCAAAAACAAAGTGTTATTACAACACATTGGATGGGAATATTTTATTTCCATAATAGTTAGGTATATCTGAAACTTATTTTTGATAATGATAATTATTCTTCAGGTGCTTTCATTGCTTTCCACTCTGCTCCAAACGAAACCCTGGAATCATTCGTGCGATTTGAGCTTTGTAAACCGGAAAGGCCGGAAAATACCTAATCTCTGATATGTGAAAATGATTTCTTTCAGTTGAGTCTAGAATAGTATTTCAAAGACCTCCAAATTCGCACATGTAAGAGGTGAAAACGATAGATATAGGATAAGTTAGGCACGTATTTAATTGAGCGCTCTTTTTACAAACACGAGGGCTATATCATTTCGTCACGATGTCTGTATTTTTCGAATTTTGAGCCGAAAATAGTCTGCCCGTCCGGCACTCAAATGGAGAATGACGTGATCAAGCTTCATTTTGTCCAGATCGCATGACCAGAACCATAGAAACCATAGAAAATTATAACTTTCGATGGGAAACGCCTAGGGACTTGAAATTTCCAGGATAGGTGTGGATTTCGAAGGTCGCGATCACGTTAATCATTGGGAGAAATAAGACAAGGGGTTCCGTAAATATGATCATTTGAAATTTGGTTTTCTTGACAATTTCAAAACTACGGATTCGATCGTGACAAAATTTTGTATTTTAATGGAGTCTGATATATTAAAGCTACATTTTGTCCAGATCGCATGACCAGAAATTTTCAGGATGAGTTTGGATCCCGAATGTCGAGGTCACGTTCATCAATAAGCGAAATTAGACGAGGGGTTCCGTAAATATGGCCGTTCAAAATATTTTTTCCCTGAAAATTTCGAAACTACTGATTTGATTGGAATGAAATTTTGCACATAGATGAAGAATAATGTATTCAAACTACGCGCGAAATTTTGTCCAGATCGCTCTACCAAGACCATAGATACCAGGGTATCGTAGAAAATTCTAGCGAATTTACAGCTGCCAAAAATTTCTTCAATTGGTTTCTAAAACTGGAAAATGCGAATCTACCTACAAGGTGGATGAACAAGCGGTCAACAGCTCCTGACTTCGCAGCAGTGCTTTTCTCGAATTTTTTATATAACTTTCATGGAACAACTAGATGTCTAAAAACTTTTAATCAAATTAGACATCTCAGTCTCACACCTAACCTTACAATTATTTGACTGTTTTTCAATGAACTTCTTTTTACGTCAAGATTTTTGTTTATATCTTGATATTACGAAAGAGAATCATATTATTCGATAATTACAGTGGTAGAAAATGTCTACAAGAAAACGTAGCACTTCAATATCTCGTCGTCAACTGAAGGAAAAAGTCGTTCAAATTTACGAATCTTTATTGAAGGGGGAAGAACAATATAAGGAAAATACATTTTTCTGGGATGAGCTTTTTCTTCTAAAGCCAAAGTTATCAGTTATAGAAACCGAAATCCAAAAGTTGTCACCTGAACAACTCCAAGTCGCCAAACCAAATATTTCATTGCTAATAGAGAAATGTATAGAAACGCTGGATCATCAGCACAGTATAAGGATTGTTAATTCTTTGTACACTTTATGCGGGTTAATTCAAGCTTTATTTCTAAAGACTACAGAGATTAAATTGAACCCTATCTCTTTTTTGGTGGATTCTGAAAATGAAGATGAAAAAATTCAGCATTTACTGAGTTTATGTCAGTCTATCTTACAAGGTAAGAATTCTCACTTGATTTTTTCACAGATACACTAATATATTTTCGATTTCAGGGGATTCTCCAGAAAATATGAAAGAAGTGTGTCTCAAACTACTTTTATTATTAACAACATGTGTGGATAATATCAATGAAAATCCGTTGATTGAATGTATTATGGGATCTTCCTTATTTGAACACTTGATACAACTCCTTTGTGATGTGCCAACACGTCAAAAACATGGTTATAATGTAGTTTTACTCATTACGATATTGGTAAATTACAGAAAATACGATACAACTAATCCATACATTGTGAAGTTATCTATTTTGGACAATGAGTTAGCCCTCAATGGTTATGGACAAGTAATCACAGCTTCTTTAGCCGAGTTCGTTAACGGCTTCAATTGTGAACAAAACGACAATCAAAACAGCTCTTGGTTATCGTCGATAACCAACATCGTAGGAAATATGTTCATCTCGGAAGAAGGTACTGTGAGAATACAGCAAATGCGAGCGAACAACGCTTTGGTATTGGCTTTATACGAAGCCGTTCACTTAAATAGGAATTTCATTACGACGTTAGCACAAACACAGACTGATTCAAGTTCTCCACCTTCGCCTTGTAATACTTTAAGCGCTTTACAGTCGAGAACTGATTTGTCACTATCTAATATAACTTTCGATATCACAAGTCAACCTTCTAACCTGTTGGTGACATTTTTCACATACTGGTAAGTTTATTGCTCTTATATTTTAAGTCTATCTGCCTTCGAGCGGAGAATTTTAATTTTGGATCTTTTTACTTAGTATTTTCTAATCAACTAGACTACGATTTTCACTACTTAAGAGTTTCACCTGTTCTGGAAGTCTTGGAAAAATTCAATATATAAACCAATCAATCAAATAAATCGGGAATATACAGGGTGTTTCCAAAGTACATGTGAAACTTGGAGGATAACCAAAAATCAAACGTTTCCGAGATATTTGAGTTCTTGTGTTTTTCAAAAAATTTCTGACTTTACTTCATTTTTCGCCAATTTTTTCTATGTTGACCAAGTTTGATTATAATTTTGGATCATTTTCATCAGAAAAGGATATGTTATGTATGAAAAAAGCAAAACTATGCTATAATAGATGTTGAAAAAGAATTAGGATGATTTGAAATTTGGTATATGAAGACAAGAATAGATTTCTAATATCAATTTGCCTGCAACTTTCGAATTCCAAAATTTATGTATCACAAAATTATTTCAAGAACTTGCCAAATTCCTTCTTTATTTCCTAAAACAGTATTCGTGAGAATGCAAGGCACTAGTTTCGTTTCAGCAGATTTTGATTTGAAAGGGGATATAAGCCAAGAAAGAAGAGTAACGAATTTAATATTTTTTTATTTCAATTAAACTCGAATTTCCCCAGAAAATTCATCCATAAATTATATTCGAAATGTTCTTCATCATTCCTTATACCATCACGTGCCCTATCTCTAAATTCTTCAGTCCTGAAATTTACTCTCAATCTTCTCGCTTCTCTGTCTATTCTCTCCACAAGTTGTGCATGTGTATGTATTTCCCTTTCATATACTATTTCTTTTAAACTGCCCCAAACATGGAAATCTAATGGTGTTAGATCCGGACTTCTTGCTGGCCTCGAAATAGCTCCTCCCTTATCTATCCACCCTTTAGGAAACAATTCGTTCAAAAACATACGAACGTTTAGCCTTATAGTGTGCGGGACACCCATCCTTTTGGAAAATGATTTCACGCTTGTCAATCAATGGAACCTCGTCGAAAAAACTGTCCATATTTCATCTCAGAAATTCTTCATAATTTTCACCGTTTAAGTTATCAGGTAGATAGAAGGACCTATCAAAATATTGGCTATTGCTCCCATCCAAACATTAACGCTAAATCACTATTTTTTATGCCGGAAATTCAAACGACAGCAAATGAGTCATACTAACACGTCCTCCAAGGTTCACTTCAAATTTGGAAACACCCTGTATAAACTAACATGTGGAGATTGTTCAAGTTTCTATATCAGCCAAACTGGTAGAACCTTTGAGAAGAGAATTAAGGAACACAGAAGTTTTTTCGTCATCGGAAAACAAATTCAAATTTCGCAGAATACTCATTTACTGAAAAGCATTGCTTTACTCACGATTACGAAATTTTGCATATTGAAAGTAAAAGTATAACACTCAAGCTTTTGGAGAGCATGGAAATCAATAAACAAAAAGGTTCACCAATTTGCTTAACGACCAGATTAAGTTCAATAATTCTTCTTTATTGAATTTGTGTATGAATTTCGAACAGTATGCATTTAGTATGAAGAAGCCATGTTAATGACGAAACACGTGTCGTGGTTTTGTGAAACTCTTGAGTAGTGAAAATCATAGTCTAGTTGAGTAAATACCTAATAAATTATGTATCTGCCACATCCATTTAATACGGGATCTTTTTTCAGTTCCATAGTTATGCAGAATACAAAGACAGAATCTGGCAGTAATACTGTAAAATTGTGTTTTATTATATTGGGATGCATTACAGAGGATCAATATGCTAATTCTTTGATGCATGATGTTAGTTTGGCATTCAAGGTACATCTGTATCGGCTACCTATGAGACACAGAAAGTTGTTTCCTGAAAGAACCACAACCTCCCAACCTCTAGTTTGTACATTGTTAGGTGAGTTTAATTCATCATCTCGAAAAGATTTGCTTGGTTTTTCCAAAGAAAAACTGCAGACAGAGAACCAACGCAGTTTCAATTCCATTTTTCAAAAGGCCTTGAAAAATGGTGAGTACTAACTATGTAATAACGTCTTAGTAGGCGCATGATAATTACATCAACCAAAGAGTTCTAAAGGCGCTGTTGCTGTATCTATATCAAATTCTTGAGAGCAAATCAATACTTATTTTGAATCTTTCATATTCTTTAAAATAATTGCTAATCTTCGGAAAAAACTTCACATATGGTTAAAAAAAATTATAGAAAGCACTACCGTGAAGAAATTTTTGAAAGCTGTAAAAAAAATTTCACATTTCTTCTCCTATGTAAAAAATTTCATTTCAATCCAATCATTAGTCTCGAAATTATCAATATTCAATATTTTGAACGGCCATATTTACGGAACCCGTAGTATAATTTTGCTCTTCGATAAAGGTGACCGCGACAGTCAAGTTTCACACCTATCCTGAAAAGTCCCTAAGCCTTTCCGTTCGAAAGTTATTATTTTTTATGGTTCTGGTCATGCGCTCAAAAACCGTGTATAGAAAATTTCATATTGTCCATGTAACAAATCGACCCCATCCCCCAAAGGTTTATTATTGGAAAAAAACAATAATTGTTCTCAATTTTTATGTTTTTCAGATCTACTCATAGAATTTATTTTGAGCCATATGATGAAAAAGTTTCCTATGGAGCTATACACACTTTGTATTAACGTTATCCAAAGGATATTGTGCTATCAAAAGAGATGTAAAATAAGGATAAACTATCATTGGAAAGATCTCTGGACTGCACTATTATCTTTGCTAAGATTCATAGTACAGAATGAAAATTATCTAGCCAAAAAAATGAATATTTTCAACTTGTGCTTGATCATTGTGAATATATTGAATTTCTTCATTACATACGGAGATACGTTTTTGCCTACACCTGGAAGTTATGACGAATTATATTATGAAATAATAAGGATGCATCAGGTGTTCGACAATGTTTATTCAATGGGTAAGTAAATAAATATAATAATATAATTCCTCAAAAAAATGTTTGCCAATTTCCAGGATTGCGATATTCCACAAGCGATGGCGATTTCAAGAACGATGCGTTGAAATTGAACAACAGTCTGATCAATGTTCGAGGAATTATCAAGCACTTCAATCCAAAAATTGAGAAATGGTTATCGGCAAATGGATTATCCACGCCTACTGAACAGCAAATTTTAGATATTGTGAAGAAGAATTACGCCAGTTTAACTTTGAAACTTCAAGATTCTCTTGAACAATACGAAAGATACAGTGAGAAACCAAAACACGAACAGTTTTTCAGTGATATGATTAAAACGATTGTGAATGATACCCGTTGTAATATAAATATAAGCTATGTAAATGAACAAAGTCAATAAAGTTATATATTATATATTTCACAAGTATTTGATTTTCTGCTCAAGAAAATGTTGACAACACGTCCCATCTTGGTGGAAGAATGAGTGATTCTGTTAAGAAAGGTTCATACTTATATAAAAAATAAATTATGAAAAGCACTGCTGTGAAGTCGGAAGCTTTTGAACGCTCGTTACCTTGTAGGTAGATTCGCATTTTCCAGTTTTAGAAACCAATTGAAGAAAGTTTTGACAGCTGTCAAAAAAATGACAGCAGCTCAATGTCAATTATGCCGAATCAGCTGTTACGGAAATATAAAGATTTTTTATTCAATAATTCGTTGGAATTTGAAATTGTTCTGGTTATGCGATCTGGAAAAAATGTAGCTTAAATATATCATTCTCCATCGAAATAAAAAATTTCGTCACGATCGAATCCGTACTTTTGAAATGATCAAGAAAACTAAATTTCGAATGACCATATTTAAGAATACCTGGTCGAATTTTGCACAATAACGATCTTCACCGCGGCATTCTAGTTCGAACCTACCCTGAAAATTTCAAGTTTCTAGGTCGTTCCGTTCGAGAGTCATCGTGTATACGACCGGACGGACGGACAGACTCGAATTTTCCGCGAGTCGAGCCTTGTCGATTGAGACCATTATCGGCTCAAAATTCGAAAAATGTAGACATCGTGACGAAATGATATAGCCCTCGTGTGGATAAAATGAGCGCTCGAAAATTTCAATTTCAAAAATTTCTATGGTCATAGAAATTATTAATTGTATTTTTCATTGATCTGTTAATTATGATCAATCATTAGAAATGATTTGATCATCCACTTTTCTGGATATATATATACTCAATTAAAGAAAAAATATTCTATCCAACTCACATGTAAAAGTTCAATTTTTCCCTTTAAACACTTGGTGCATAAATAACAAAAAATATACTTTTCTATGTCATTTTTGATGAAGACCATAAAATACTCATTTTTGAAATACGTAAATGTTCTATGCTGTTGAGCTATGTTCAGAAGCGGTACAGAACTGGACTGAGCCACCACAGATCAATCCATGCTCAATACAGTTCCGAACAGTGTATGAACAAACCTTATATCTACAGATCACAGATCAATCCATGCTCAATACAGTTCCGAACAGTGTATGAACAAACCTTATATCCACAGATCAATCCATGCTCAATACAGTTCCGAACAGTGTATGAACAAACCTTAATTATATCAACATGTACTTATATAAGTAGAACGAGCGCTCAACAATCAATAATTACGATTCCATATACTTGTTCTTTATTTTTCTGTTTTAAATATGCCTCTTTTTTCTATAAACTATATAATTATATAATACTGGTAATAAATAGTGCCGCTATAAATATAAAAATTATCATATTTCATAAATACGACATTACGAATATTCTGATTCGTCAATCGTTTATTCATGTATTGCTTAGGAGCAGAGATCATTATGCCCATCATAAATTAGAGCTGGGGTTATTTTTTTCCTACTGGGGGTAAATATTCTCGAGTAGGTTGCTGTCCACCTGGATATCCCTCCGCCACTCCTGGACCTTGAGGTCTACCAGTTGCCGGGAAACCTGGACCTTGTGGTCTGCCGCTTGGATAACCTGGTTCTTGGGGACGACCAGCTGGTAATCCAGGTAGTTGGGGTCTTCCAGTAGTAAAACCAGTACCTCCAGGACGGCTTGTTGGGAATCCAGGAACTTGAGGCCGACCATCTGTATATCCTGGGGTTTGTGGACGCAATGTGGAATATCCTGGAATCTGGCCGCCTGCAGGATATCCAGGGGTTTGGGGACGTGCTGTGGAATATCCTGGAACCTGTCCGCCAGTAGGATATCCCGGAAATTGGGGACGACCAGTAGTCACTTGAGGAATACCACCGGGGTAACCAGGACGTTGAGGTGCAGGTGGATAGCCAGGCCCTTGAGGACGACCACTAGGATAGCCAGGTTCCTGTGGGCCAGTTGGATAGCCGGGTCTTTGAGGACCCACGCTGGGATACCCAGGACGTTGAGGAGTAGTTGGATAGCCAGGTCCTTGGGGACTGGGATAGCCAGGTGCCTGAGAACCGCCACTGGGGTAACTAGGTTCTTGCGGACGACCACTGGGATATCCAGGTTCCTGTGAGCCAGTTGGATAACCAGGTCTTTGGGGGCCAACACCAGGATAACCGGAACCTTGTTCTGCAGAACCTGGATATCCCGGTTTACCTCCTGGGACGATACCTTCTCCAGGTCCTTGAAGACTTGGAAAGCCTGGAGCCGGAGCACCGGATCCTCCTTGATATGCTGGTCCCTGTTGTTGAGCTCCTATAATCGAATAATCATATATGTTGGCGTTTATTCCGTACAATGATGGGGCCAAGTTGCAGTCGAAAGTGTTCCACCAAACACAAACCAAATACTCCTGATGGAACACTGTTCCATTCGGACATAGGAAGTCGTAAGTTTTATTGTTGGCGCATATATGGAATACTTGGCATCTGGTTTCAACATCTGCGTAGTATCCGGGGTATTGTTGCTGATCGCACCTGAATGATGTTTCTGGAACTTCCGAATAAATTGGGTAGTCGTCTCCAGGCGTGCCAGGGATAGCGGAATAATCTCCTTCCTCCTCTCCTCCAGTATATTGCCCAGAATCTGTTATTCCAGGGTATTGTGGTGCTCCCGGAAATTGTGACGTACTTGGTGCTCCAGGATATTGCGGTCTGCTTGGTGCTCCTGGGTATTGTGCGCCTGGAGCTCCCGGGTATTGTGGGGTACTTGGTGCTCCCGGGTATTGTGGTGCGCCTGGGACTCCCGGATATTGTGAGGTACTTGGTGCTCCTGGGTATTGTGGTGAGCCTGGAACTCCCGGATATTGTGAGGTACTTGGTGCTCCTGGGTATTGTGGTGCGCCTGGAACTCCTGGGTATTGTGGGGTACTTGGTGTTCCTGGATATTGAGGTCTTCCAGGTCTAGGATATTGAGAACCAGGTGCCTGGGTTTCGCCTGGTCGTGTAGGGCCAGTGGGGAATTCTGGTTTGCCGCTTGGATAACCTCCTGGAGCACCTCCGGGGATCGTTTGTGGACCACTTGGAGCGTAGCCAGGGAATCGGGTTGGGCCTCCAGGTCTTTGTGAGGTTACCGTTTCGAATGGTCTAGGTGTACTTGAAACGGAAGAAATGCCAGGGAACGATGATGGTCCTGATCCGGGATAACTGGGTGCGCCTGGTCCAGACGGTGGAAAAGGTTTTTGGGGTCTTGAATAATCATAGCCGTCTTGAGCCTGGAATTGAATTTCAATTATGGAAGTTTCGAAGCGTCTGGTGACATTAGCAATAAGAATATCTGGGTAGCTATGTGATGAGTTTTATCAGAAAAAATCTCAATCAAATAGAATCTTTTCTGATTATTCGAATACTTACAGAAATGAGATTGCCCCAGAGGAGAAGTAGATCTGAAATTAAAATTGAAGGACATAAGATCAACTAGTCATACTTGAGGTAGGTACATACAGATTTTCATATTGAAAAAAAAAACAAAATAAAGAAATATGTACAATACAATAATTGGGACAAGTATTGTGAAGTGGATTCAAATATCCATGCATATAATTGAATTCCTGAAATCTAATACAAGATACCTAATGATGAAATCATTGAAATAGTAGTTGCTTTAACCATTCATAAATTTAAGTCACACCAAGATTTCAACCTAGTTCACGTCAATTTATGTGAACAATAAAAAAATGACTGATGATTTTTCATTATATTTGCATATTTTAATTGCATTTTCATATGAAATGATGAAATTTTCATAGAATGTTTTAAATCAATTCTCTAATCTATAGGTATGAGCATGGAAAAAAAGTTTGTATCTTGGTATATCCAGCTCTGTAGGTTTTCATCTTTCAACAGAAGATACCAAAGACATGCTAGGTAACAAATTTCGATTCTGAAAAAATTACCTGTTGAAAAATCTGTCGATAAATGGAAAATATTTATTAGATAATAATTGAGTGGGTAAGGTCTCTGTAGAAGTTTGATGGCAATGAATCCATTCTATTGTTTGAAAGCTTAATGGCGATAATAACAAGAATCTGGTTATCATAATATCTTCCAAATTGATGCTTGGGATCGTTTTCTCAATGTCTAATTCCAACTAGATGAGTTTAGCAGTTCAGATTCTAGGTGATATAAAATTGAAATAACGTAGGTAATATAATTTTGGGAATGTTTGATTGTTGTCTGTAATTTGGTAACGAGTTTTTATCAAAGTTTCATTGGAGTTGTGGAATTGTGTACATAATGATTTGAAATTGTGGGATTAATGCGATATTGCGAATTAAAATACATAGGTGAAGACAGTGGCGCAGCAAGAAAGGGGGTTTTGCGATATTTTTTGTATAAATTGCTTTATTTTTGATTCAAAATTTTTGATTCTCAATTTGATTTTTCTTACGAATTATTGTATTATTTGTGTTTATTGGATCTTTCTCAAATGTTTCATCATTATTCATATATTTGATTACATGTTCTTTTCGCATCTTTGTTTTCTCATTATGGGTTGAGATAAATCTTACGTTTATTATTTTTCAAGTCTTTGACTAATGGATTTTTCATGTGTTTTATTTTCTGTAGGATTCCTCTTGCACCTGACGTGTTATCTTCAAGAAAGTATATATATATAGGTTTTTCAGAAAGGTGCTAGAACACATCAAAATCAGTGAAAATTCAAAAAATCTTTTCTATAAATTAATCACCAGGGCCGAGTATTTCAAAATCAAAATTACCCGCGAATCTGAAAAATTTCCAGTCCGGATCTGGTGGTACGTATTGAGATCTAAATGTGTCTATAGAATACGTTCAGTTTACGGTAAATCATCTGACAGAGCGTTTGATTTTTGTGACTTTTCCGAATTTCGTAATGTTGGAAACATGAGGTGAATAGTGTTGAAGAACTAAAAACAACTCATTGAAAAAGCTTGTGACATTATTCGTGAGCAAACTGATGTTATAATTGCTGCATGTAATAATTCGTTATTAGGCCGGGCAAAAGCCTTTTTGCATATCAAACGAATGGTGACCATTTCGAACAATTTCTGTAAACAATTTGGATCAATTTTATCGGTGAGTTTGTGAACTTCCTAATATTTTTTATAGCACCTTTTCAAACAGTAATTTTTCCTCTCCTTAGTTCGAACTTTGAAAATCATACCGTTCAGGAAAAATCTCCTAATAAAAGTTGAAAGACAATAAACAAATTTGCGATGGAATCCAGCACTTTATTCACTTGCTGGAATGCATATGGCACCGTTATTCATGGTAGATATCCTGACAGAGTCGTATTAGGATGATGATGCCCAAGGTTTGTTTTACTTTTTTTAAATTGAATATTTTATATTCATTCCGGCGAAATTAGCTCTTTTGATGAGTTGAAACACCTGTCAAAAAAACACCGTGTGTTATATTGTGAAAAATTTCCACTTTTTCTTATAGGTAAAATTGATATTATAGCTATAAGTGTTAGAAATGAATATTCGAAAAAATTTTCATTGAAATAATACTCACATATTGAGAAGTGTATCCTTTCCATATTGCACCTACAAAAAATAAAATTCATCCGATTATTCATGTTGGAATTTTCGAAAATTAAATTTTTTTTTTAGAAATTATATATTGAGAGTGGGATTCTCTTCTCTAATTAATTTTTGAACCAAAATTCGAAAATCTATTTCGATTTATTCAGAGTTTTTTCAAGGAGCGCACAGCTAGGCGACATAATATTGTTAGACTTTTGGCTAAAGTGAGATTATAATTTTTGTTTCTAATTTTTTTCCGAATAGTGAAAATAATATGATACAATGATAAATTCAATCGGGGGCCGAAATAAATATTATAAAATATAAAATGATATAAATTTGAAGCTATATGCTAGTCTTATGATAAATCCAAAATTCTACGAAGGGTGGCTCATTCCAGAAAAAAATTAGGTATAATGGCGATCTCGTGAGGAGATTCGGATATGAATACATACAGAACGCACAAATTTCAATAATCATCAGAACAAACCTTCCTTAGAACACTTCAAAAGATTCACTGACTGCCATTCCCACACCGGTCCTGCTATTTATATGATAAAGCCCCAAAAACAGCAGCATCTCCTCTGTCAACCACCACCAAATCTCCAATTAGGTAATGGGGAGGACACGCATCAGATGGAGGTAACATAGGCGAATTGCATCAGAGACCGTCCGAAGATCCAGCCATAAGAAAAGAAGTGGATGAATCCTTCATGAATACCAAGATTCCCATCGATTCATAACTAGTTGGATAATAACGTCATTATAGTTTTGAGTGAGAATGTGTACGATATAATTGGACTCGAATTTGAAATAATTCGAATGAAAGGGTGAATTGGATCATGCCGATTGTTGATGAGGAATACATTAATTTAGGAGGTACCGGATTTGGGAATTATGGAAAAGTTTCGATGTTAATTGCAAAATTAAGTTATCAATCTTTAGACCAGGGAATAGAGCAGATAAAGGGTCATTCTGGGACAAAAATCGTAGAAGAAAACCGCCAGTGTGGGGGTACGTGGGGTGGTCCGTGATATGTTTTCGACTCGCAAATATGATTACTTTTCTTGTAATTTCGAAAAAACACCAAGAAAACGGTATTTGTTAGTTTTTTGCTTGTAAAAACTGAACCAATGGAGCGATGCTGACATTTTCAACAACATAATTGTAGGGAATGAAAAGACAAAGGGAATGAGTGCAAGTGCAACTCAATCGGGTCATTATTGCCGTAAAACCGTTAAACTCTGCGTTTATTCAAAAATTCATTTCTCGGCCATTTTTCAAAGTTGTAGCTCTGGTTTTCCGGATGAAAGTAGTCTTCAATAGGTCCTTTGAGGGTTCACAACCCGGACGTTGTCGGATAAATAGTTTTTGCGTAATTGTGATTTGGATTATTTTAGGCACTATTTTCCGGAAGGGCTGAATGCGTCGGAAGTTGTCCGATTTTAATTTACAAAATGGATTTTGGAAGTAGAAGTATAGTACTTCGAAACTTCAATCTTGATTTTTTGTTAAAATGTTGCAAAATA
Source organism: Aphidecta obliterata (assembly GCA_963966015.1). Lineage (NCBI taxonomy): Eukaryota > Metazoa > Arthropoda > Insecta > Coleoptera > Coccinellidae > Aphidecta > Aphidecta obliterata. The sequence continues at coordinate 24,789,663 of OZ014432.1, forward strand.
GTCAGTTTACGTTTTGGAAAATGTACAAAATCAAATCGAAACCTAGTGCGTGTCGCACAGCAAGGGCGTACCTATACAGGGGACCCACTATACAATAGGAAATTAATGAAAAAACCATTTGATATTGTGAAATGTATTTCTCATTCACCTGGAACGGAACAATTCCAGTTCCAATGTCATCAAATCGTCACGATGGAGTCTCACGAATTCTATTCCAATCTACCACGTTTACTATGTTACACATAAATTATTTCATAAAATGGCGAAAAATTCACGCAATCAGATGAAACGTTAGAATAATTCAAGAAAAATTTTATCGATTGGAATGGCAACATTGCTGATACGTTGCCCGAGCGATAGTCTGATTGGTTACATCCGCACCGTCACAAACTTTGACCAATTATATTCCAAGAAGTCAGTTACGTCACGGTTCTGGAGGGTTTGAATGCGCCTGTCTGCAAAGCAGTATTTGACATTGAATCATCAACTAATTCCAGTGAATAAATAAAACTATGTTATGAACTGAAATGGTGACAATGTAGGTTTTGCTGTTACGTGAATATATTTTATTTGTAAGCGGAAACAATTCAAGAGTTCGTTCCAAACCACAATGCTCCTACTTCTCCGTATTAGCCTGGATGGTTAACCTCACCAGACAGAAGAATAAGTCATAAAATCAATATTCTCCAATTTTTTAAGCCTACTTACATCAGTCTGAGCACTAAATCTATTTCAAATGTCATACACATTATGAATCACCTCTATGTAGATCACTCCAACAAGGATGAATGCGCAATTATTGAAATTCAATAACTCTTCAACATTTATTTCATAATGTTACATATCTTCCCTGCATCTAATCTAACGTTCATCTGTCTTTAAGATAAAAAATGGTACGAAAAATTGCAATGAATGATGTTAATGGTTCGACTAAATTATTGATATTGAATAGCAAGTAAATTGACCGTAGGATTTGAAAAGCAACTATTAGGTTGGCCGTTCGTTGGATTCTTTTGAGCGCTCGTTCTACTTACACGAGGGCTATATCATTTCGTCACGATGTCTGTATTTTTCGAATTTTGAGCCGAAAATGGTCTCAAACGACTATGTTCGACTCGCTGATGACGAATCCGTCGAAAAATTTGAGTATGCCCGACGGTCCGGCCGTATACACGATAACTCTCGAACGGAACGACCTAGAAAGGTTCGAATCTTAAATGCCGCGATTGAGTTCGTTATTAGGCAGAATTCGATCAGGGGTTCCGTAAATATGGTCGATTGAACATTTCTTTTCTTGATAATTCCAAAACTACGGATTCGATCGTGACGAAATTTTGTATTTTAATGGAGAATGATATATTCGATCTATATTTTTTCGAGATCGCATAACCAGAACCATTTGAAATTCCAACGAATAATTGAATAAAAAATCCTTATATTTCTGTAACAGTTGATTCGGTATAATTGAAAAAAACTGCTGCTGTCATTTTTTTGACAGCTGTCAAAATTTCTATAATTGGTTTCTAAAACTGGAGAATGCGAATCTACCTACAAGGTGGATGAACGAGCGCTCAAGAGCTCCTGACTTCGCGGCAGTGCTTTTTATAATTTTTCAGATTGCCTATGAACCTACCTTCATCAAATATTTTCGAATACCTTCCTGGAGAGTGTTATTCATGAATGAAGCAGTTTATTTTATCGTGGAAAAATGGAGTCTCAAATGAAGATTGAATATAAAAGAAGATACCCATCTGAATGAGTAGTACTTGCACTCATTTCAAGATTTCAAAAGGTCATGACAGTTTTATTACTCCTCAATTGTTGAAACAACGAGTATTCGCAATTATTAGATTTTCGACATGGAAAGATGCGTTTTACCTCAAAATAATGGCTTTCTTAATTGCAGCTCGAATTGTGTGTTATATAGAATGTCGAGAATGTTATGTTACTCGAATAAATGAAATTGTTATAAAATATTTCAACAATACTTATCTACTTCACCCTACACAGACCATAAAAAATCCAAGCTTCCAGGCTGATTTAATTTTTTTATTCCTCGATTTTTTGCCTTCAAAAGGCATGGATCGGATTTTCGAACTTGGAAGATCAATAATAATACATTTTATGCAATAGTGGAGGTCAATAATTTCTGGAAAAAAAAACACCAGAAAGACGAGACAAGTGGTTAAATTTTTCATCGATTTGTTTTTCGAAGTTATTTCTCCAAAAGAAATTGGAACACTGCGAAACCGCGCCTGGATAATGACGTCACAAGTACTGGCCTATCGCAGAACTTTCCTTGCTCTTTTCTTGATTTCGAGCCCATCATAGCCCAGAGTATTAAAGACGTCACGAGAAGAAGCCATAACGCTGTTTTAAAATGTCCTACTAAATTCGAGGGCTTTAGAGCGGTTTTATTTGAATATTTAGAATTTTTTTCGAGCGATTCCAAGAGGATAATTCACAAGATTCAAAATATTTGAGTGACTTGTTCTGGATCTCTAGGTTACTCGAATAAATGAACTTATTTTTTTTACAAAATATTTCAACAAAACTCATCTACTTCATCCTACACAGACCATATAAAAAAATTTAATTAAGCGCTCAAATGGCTTCCAGGCTGATTTGATTTTATCCCTCGATTTTCTGCCTTTAAAAGTCATGGATCGGATTTTTGAACTTGGAAGATCAATAACAATACATTTTATGCAACAGTCAATAATTTATGGAAAAAATACCTCCAGAAAGACGAGATAAGTGGTTGGAGTTTCTGAGTTTCATCAATTTGTTTTTCGGAGTTATTATTCCAAAAAATTTCCAACAAAAATTTGAGCACAGCGAAACCGCGCCAGATATGATGTAAAGAGTACTAACCTATCGCAGAAAGTTCTCCGATATTTTCTCGATTTCCAATCATAGCTCAGAGTACTAATGACGTCACGAGAAGAAGCCATAACGCTGTTTTGAAATGTCTGACTAAATTCGAGGTTTTTATTCGAATGTTACATAATATCTTCTAGAATTTTTTTCGAGTAATTTCCACAATTTATTATTGGAAAAAATTAACCACAATGAGTTGTTATATGAATCACTGCAACTGAGCAATCGAGATACTAACGAACTCCATTCGAATCAATAAAAAAATTCGTAGGTAGGTACTAATTAGCGAAATAATTCGCGTTATATAAGTTAGGTAAAACAATAAGAACTCGATCGTGATCTCAACTCTGAACCCCAAGAAACGTGACACAGGTGTATGGCTCCAAAAAAATACAGGCTTTCTGGTTTTAGTTCATATCAATCCTAATAAAACGCCTATGAAATAAACACATCATAAAAGTCTGAGGATTTTTGGAGGAAAGAGGAAATTTAACTGATATTGCTTGATTTCAGTTCAATCATATTCAGGAGATTGGTTGAAGTTACGTCATGGCCGGCACAATATCCAGAACCGAATCCGATGGAGTATGTTTGGGACATGCATACTACCCTGTGGAACTCCAGCTTCAGCGAAATCAAATGAGGTATAACTTATACGTATATACAAAGCTAGAAATAACGAATGGTGTATAATTTGCATAACAACCAAACAGAAACGAAATTGGAAGATGCTCGCATGGGACAACGAGATACCCCCAATTCGTGCGAATTTTACTTGGAGACGTCCTCAGCTGAAAAACGAATGGGTTGACTTTCACCTGGAGATGATACACTGCGAAATCGTAAGGTAAATCAGAAATCAGGACCGTAATGGGATGTTCGCCCACGTAATCTGTGTAGGAATTAGTAGATAATCGCAGAAAGGATCGTAGGTGTCTTATGAACATCGCATTGTTTGTAGATTTATCAGTAGGAACCCTGGAGATGCACCAGCGAAATCTGCGAGATCTGCTCAGTCCACGCTCACGAAATTCGTGTTGCTTTCTTCGTAATTGTCGTCGAATACGTTGGGAAAATTTGAGAAAAAAAAGGAGAATATTGAGGGGTGTTGCAAGATGGTACATTGCCATTTGGTCATCTAGGAAGCTAAGAACACCTTGGGTAAAGTTTATGCGTAGCCTAATTAATAAAAAACTGATAGTAAAGTTTCAAAACAAAGATTGCAAATATTTCATGACAATAAAACATCCGAGTTTTATAACTAAAAATAATTGGGTAAATTAACCATATAATTACCAGTTATTGTGATCACATTAACAATTTCGAACCAAAATTAACCGCAGAGGCGGCGGAGGGCTTGAGTGACCGTCCACAGTCTCGCGTTTCGAGGGGCCTCACAGCCCGAAGGGAACCCCCCGAATTTTACCTATTTTAAGTTGAAAACTTTTTTTCGCTATGGATTGATGGATTGTATTATTAGTTGTTTGTTGTTGATTGCTCTGTCCTTCGATGATTACCACGTGTAATGTTCTGAACCATCATAAGTTTCATCTCCATTCATTTCGACAGCAAAATGCGAAGTTGACAATTCGGTTGTATACAACTGAGTTGGGTATTCCCTTTCAATAAAAAGCTCCGAAGGAGCCACATTAAAAAATTAAAAAGCACTGCCGTGAAGTTAGGAGCTTTTGAGCGCTCGTTCATACACTTTGTAGGTAGATTCGCATTTTCCAGTTTTAGAAACCAACTGAAGGAATTTTTGACAGCTGCCAAAAAAATTACAGCAGCTTCGTCAATTATGCCGAATCAGAAATATAATATAAGGATTTTTTATTCAATAATTCGTTGGAATTTAAAATGGTTCTGATTTGCGATCTGGAAAAAATTTAGCTTGACTATATCATTCTCCATTGAAATACAAAATTTCGTCACGATCGAATCCGTAGTTTTGAAATTATCAAGAAAACTAAAATTTTGCCATTGTTGAAAAAGTCGAAGTATTAGTCGTAGAAGCGATAATTCAGAGAATTAACGAAACAAGGGTTTCCAATATCCCTAGTATAATATTACAGTTTTATTTGAGAATCTTTTTCACGTAAGTCCACTGTTACTTTCTTATACATTGAAACGTAACAGTGAAATTATAATCGGTTGGCTATCCCATGTGTTGATGAATATTTAGGTACCACGTGTAATAAGTTCTTTTTGGGTTTTTCAGTTCAACTATCACTAATCTTTTGGATTTTTGATACTGTGTTAAAATGATACGTGCCAGCTCAACATAATAACTCGTTGCAGAAGCTCCCTATAGAAATAAAAAGAATTCTTTCCCTTTCTGGGGTAGGAAGTAATTAGGTAGCTCCTTCCTTCCTGGAGACAGGACCCCGGACAAATTCCACTGGGATTACGAATCTACCTACAAAAGGTGAATGAACGAGCGCCCAAAAGCTCGTGACTTCACGGCAGTGCTTTTCGCAATTTTTTGAGTTTGATTTAAAGAGTACAATATTGAACAATTTCACAGATTATTCCACAATATTATACCGAAGAAGTATTCATCAATTATCAACTCAAAGGCAGAATGATTTCTTGAAAACGTTCAAACGCATCAACTAATTATGCTAAATTGAAACGTATGTATGATTGATTGGTTTGTAGAATGCTCAAAGCCATTAGCGTTATTATGGATCCATCATAAAATCTGAATTTCAACACTTCATTTTTCATCCGCAAATGCTTTCTTTTTCGATCGGAATCTAACCTAATCTCGTGCTATTATCTCCACTTATTGCAACCTTCACAGTATCACGTTTTCTGAAGTACTCTCCCCTGGAGTAATGGAGCTACATACCTCGAATTTTCCACATGCAGCGACTGACTTCACGGCAGTGCTTTTTATCAGAGAAAATGTATGCAAAATTTTGTCCAGATCGCATGACCAGAACCATAGAAAATCATAACTTAGCAACGGAAAGGCCTAGGGACTTGAAATTTTCAGGATAGGTGTGGATCTCGAATGTCATGGTCTCGTTCATCAATGAGCGAAATTAGACTAGGGGTTCCGTAAATACGGTCGTTCGAAATTTAGTTTTCTTGATAATTTCAAAACTACGGATTCGATTGTGACGAAATTTTGTATTTTAATGGAGAATGATATATTAAAACTACATTTTTTCCAGATCGCATGGCCAGAACCATAGAAAATTATAACTCTTGAATGGAAAGACTTAAGGACTTGAGATTTTCAGGGTAGGTTTGAATCGCAAATGTCTCGCGGTCACGTTTATCAATGAGCAAAATTAAACTAGGGGTTCTGTAAATATGGCCGTTCAAAATATTTTTTTCCTAATACTGATTGGCTTGAAATTACATTTCGCACAGAGATGAAGAATAATGTACCCAAACTACGGGCGAAATTTTGTCCAGATCGCATTACCAAAATCATAGAAACCGTAGAAAATTCTATCGAATAATCGAAAAAAAATTGGTCACCCAAAGTACTGATGTGAAGTCTGGAATTCTGCCCCAATTTGAAATTTTCTTTGACAGCTGTCAAAAATTTGTTCAATTGGTTTCTTAAACCTGAAAATTCGAATCTACCTAAAAGGTGGATGAACAAGCGCTCAAAAGCTCCTGACTTCACGACAGTGCTTTTTATAATTTTTTTTACAGAATTCAGTTTTTGGAATTCAGGCGATGTACATAACTTTTCTCCTTGTCCGTCGCCTAGAGCTTTCCCCAGAAAAAAAAGTTGGGGGCTCTATTGAGATATTCATGAAATTCGACATAATATGTGTGGATAATATGATCTGAGTTATAGGAATTTGAAAATTTGTTCGGTTGAGATAATTAGTGAAATTTAGTAAGAGAAAATAAATAATAAATTGTCAGCGTTCTTCCCCATCCTTCAACTGAACATGAATTGTAGAATTTCATGAATAGTACGCATATAGTAATAACCCCCATGAACAAATTGACATTATCCATCCATTTATATCTTAAAAGGATGAATTAGTAGGATAATGCGAGATGGTTCATTTGAGATCGACTTCATATCTGAAATGAGTAGGTAGTATCCATTAATTTAGTGAACTACTAATTACAAAATTGCAGCAGAGTACTCGTGGTCAACCGTCACGAACTATTACATGGGTGAATTAAATAAGAAAATGCATCATTAGCATGAGGTTGGTGGGATTACGTCAACAGTTTTTCGACAAATGTGTACCATCGAGAGCCACGAATCATGGCGTTAATGAAGGTCGGTGGAAATAATGATGAACTGATGAAAGTAAACGGTCGAATTACAAGATGCTCCTTCGTTTTAAGGTCAATAATGGGGTAAACATTAATAGGTGATGAGCACCTCTTAGTCTAAATTTCATCAGAGGGACTTATAGGATATGGATAATAAAGGTACCATTGATATAGTCTTCGGATGTTTTTTCTTAGATAAAGGAAAAGTCTGAATTGCAGAGAGGAGCACAGGTAATCAATGGTGAAGCAAGACCTCGATTGTATGTGGGCAGGATACATTTTGCGAGGCCCTTTGGTGGCGTTTTCCAGTTTTAAAAACCAATTGAAGAAATTCTTGACAGCTGTCGAAAAAAGAACAGCAGCTCTTTGTCAATTAAGCTGAATCAACTGTTACAGAAATATAAGGATTTTTCATTCAATAATTCGTTGGAATTCAAAATTGTTCTGGTTATGCGATCTAGAAAAAATTAAGCTTGAATATATCATTCTCCATTAAAAATTACGTCTCGATCGAATCCGTAGTTTTGAAATTACTATCAAGAAAACTAAAGGAAAATTTCAATTCCCTAGGCCTCTGCGTTCGAAAGTTATAATTTTCTATGGTTCTGGTCATGCGGTCTGGACAAAATATAGCTTTAATATTTTTTAACTGATTTGGGATTCAACGGGTATTTTTGTAAAGAAATTTCAGAAGAACTATGTGATGAGCATTGAGGAACAGAGCACATTTTTCGTGATCTTATTCCCACATTACCTCTTACAATCCGCTGCATTTTCAGCTCGTATACAGTTCATTTGAAACAATTGTCCATAAATTATCATCTAAATATATCACTTTCGATACATAAATGACTCAAACTCATACAAATATTTCACACTTTTCCCATATAAACACACACACGTTAGTTTGTTGTTCATCACTCGGGTAGTTCAAACGATTAAAAGTAGATGTCGCCCACTCCGTGATTTTTCCCCATACGATCACGAACTGGGCCAAAGATTATCTAGAGTAATATTTTCACGTTAAAAAGAACACATTTAAGGTAGAGTTCTAGTTCTATGCCGTTTTCAATAGAAAACTGTAATGTCAGTAATAAAAGCATAAAAGTACCAATACAGTATAGTAATAACAACCAAGAATTGATCACTTCATAAAACTGTTTCATATATGTCGCTTCTACTTTGTACAGTGACTGTGACTAGATGAGTGTTATTCGCGATTCCAACTACCGATGAGGGCGTTGCGAAATGTAAACAAACATGGAGGAAAACGAGTACCTTTTCGGAATTTCAGTAAATGGTTGGATTATTGATAGTGTAGTGTCAAGTTTGAACAAATTGGTTTTTCCAATTTTAATTATATCGAAATTAATAATAATTCAACAGGGGAAATGGAGCACTATTTGAGTTTGACGACAGTGTTCAATTATTTGGAAGCTACACCTATAGTCGATTATTAGTGCTTTTCTTCGGTCAATTTTTTCAACTATGCCAAGAGCATTAGTGACACAAACTGCTAAGGCATCTTTCTTATGAAATTCATGGAAATGTAGCCCTGTTTTGATTTTTCTTCGAGGACCAATTGAAGACACAACAATTACAATACAATTGCAAACAGAACTTTGTTCACTCATTGTTATATCCTTGAATTCATGTACATATATTATTTGAACATAAAAACGTTTCATTCAGACTTCACCTTGAAGATGATTCTAATTTCTTTCTTACAGAAAGATTCAGTCGAAGACATTTGAAATTTCAAGATCAATTTCATAACACTCTTGTTGATAATTATTATTGAATTACATTTTTCTGAATCGCCACTCAAACCTGCCCCATAAAATTGGACTCAAACTTGTCATCTAAAATTCAATAACTTTGTGAACGTATTTCAACTGACTAAAACTGATAAAAATACCTCACAGACTATTTTGTTCCAATACCAATTACTCTGCTCACGAAACGATGAAAATTTCTGAATATACCTCACGAATACCTGGTTCCTGGATATAACAAATAACAATATCTGGCTTAAAAACACGTGAAATATGAGGACAATACTCGTTTTCTAGGTTCGGGATTCAGCCGGCTCTGTACAGCGTTATACTTTAAATTGCCACCTATTAACGTCGTGTCGAAGTATAAGTTAATTTCAATCTAAATCTCGAAGATTATTGTTTCCACAGAAATTATATTGATCCAAACCAATTATATGTTCTGAATAGCTGGATAAAATACAATTACGCACTTTCCAGTAAACACAAAATTTATGCTACAGGAATCTATTCGATTTCTTGTCGAAAGCGTCATCTCGACATTATCGCCTGACTTTCAGTCTGAAATTACGCCGCTGTGAAGAATTCGCTTTTACGGTGATGCCGCCACTAGTGTTTGAAGTTAAATGCAGAACTACGTTTTTGAGTCGCTTTAATGGAAAATGGCGATCGTGATAAGTTAATGTGGATAATGAAATGTTTCAATTTTAGTGTTTGTAATAAGGTTTGAGATAGATCAAAAGTGATTAGTTGTGATCTTTGTGAATGGTAGTCAAAAATGCAGAATGTATCGCAGGAATCGCCAGTAGGTAAAGCGAAAATTGAGAAAGTGAATGTTCAATACGATATTCGGACTTCGTCAACTCCCCGTTCAACTTCGAATTCAAGTCTCGCTAAATCAGAAACGGAAACGTATTCTGAAAGAAGAAGATACATGTCGGACTCTTCGGAAAGCGAAGAAGATAGTGTTTCTGAGGTGAGTGGCTTTCAATTCAGTAACTTTTTCGTGCTTTCCGGTAATATGTCGAGGAGCGAGGTATCAATGAACTTCTCTCGGATATCTAGACATCTTGACAAGTTTTTGGTTTTAATTCATTTGTTTTTCCCGAGGTCTAATAGGAGGATGATGTTCAGTGAAAAAGTTATCCGATCAAATTCCTAATTTCCAATTATCTTTTTTCGTATCGAACGTAACTTTCCATTCACGTATATGTTTCCTATGTTGCAATGTGGAAAATAAATCCATTGAAATATTATGATATCGAGTATCAAGTTTTTCTTCACGGCCTTGTGGATGGAATAATGAAAATTTCTTGCACTGAAGATCCATCGAAGAGTTTTAATGACCTGGCAATTGCAAATAGATTTCTGCGAATCTATAGCGATCCATTTTCTTCATTAATAATTTTGCTGTATCGTTTGAGTAGTTGATAAAATTCAATTTTATACTCGCACGAGGTCGGGAATATCAATATCTAATCTTTTATTCGGCCAAAAATTAAAGAAAAAACGGAAATCATCGAGCTGAGAGCATATTGGTTAATATTTTCTTTGTTTCTAGATTGTCAATTTACCTCGACTTGTTTCGATGTTCTCTTTATTTTAACCATCGTTCTCGATAATTGTTGTCTTTTTGCGTTATTTTTGTGCACATTATTGGATTGTTTAATTTTGGCCGTTTCTTATAGGTTAGAATTGAAAAGAGAAATAACAAAAGGGGATAAACCTCATGGTACAGTTCACAGAATTGTACATAATAGTACATCTGGAATGTTCACCTAACATATTTAGGCACTAATTCTTTTTCATGTTGAAAATCGTCAAATCAGTTAATTGGAAATTCAACTACGACGTGTTTATTACTCAGTCCCAGTTATTTCTGGAATTTCTCTTTAATTTCGTCAATTTTTGATTTTGATTGAATTTTAATTGAAGGAAGAAAAGACAGGGTAATCTGTGACTGTGACTATATTTTATGGTGTATGGTGAAATACATGGAAGGTACTGAAATTTGTTTCAAAACATGCATAAAGGCTATTAAATTAAACTTTGATTGATTAGAAAGGTTAAAGTAACCTCAATCGACTCAAGATTTTAGTCCAACAAAGGATTGAGTCCTTAACTAGGAATTCCCATCTTGCAACACAAATAGTTTCGAATCATTCTCCTGGAACAACATACCACAAGTATTATTTGGTATTCTTCAACAATTTTAACTACTAGGTCCGAAATCCTTTGTCGATTATGAAGATGATTTTTTCATGTTTCCACTTATTTATAGGTTGAGTCTTTCATGATTGATCAGGAATTTGAGGAGGACCCTGCTGCGAAATTCCTTTTGAATCCTGACGAAGATAGAGCGGTGGACCCTGAAACTCAAGCACGTCTAGAAGCTTTACTACAGGCAGCAGGTTAGTGACGTTCATGAGGAGATCTGAAGGCCCGGCTTCACTTTAGGTTCAAGAAAAGATTTTTTTGACGATTATTTCTTAGATTTAGGTACTACCAGTCTTGATTTCAGGAAACATACAGTTCAGGAGATATGAATTTCAGAAATTAGCATGAAAACACTTGAAAGTGGCATATTTATCTGTTTCATCTCATATCTGGCTAGGCTCGCCAATTTACTGTATATTTTTGGAATTTTACAATACTCCGTGAATGTAAGTTGATAGTTTTCAAAGAGTGACAATTCTAGATGAATTTTTCATTGACATGTCAAATTTTTATGGTTTTAATGCTATTCCCGAAGAATCATATCTTTCAAACTATTTTTCTGAAATTGGAACTGGTATCAATCTTATCTTGGCCTAAAGTGAAGTTTTACCTATTCGGGTACTATTTTGAGCGATTTTGTGAAATGTCGTTCATCTATCTAGTTGCATATGAAAAATAAGTCTTTCATAGCATTTCAGCAAGTTGCAATTTCTTAGAAGTTGTGAGTAGTTTTTTTGAAACTATTAGTTAGTTTTAAGGAAAATTATATCATACTTTCTTTTCAATTTTCATAACGAAAAGATATATGTGATGTTTTTAGTATTATGTAAGAGAGCATATTTTTCTCAATTCGTTAGAAACAATTTCCTGGAGAACGTGGAGATAAAAATCCACTACTAAGTGTGAAAGATTATTAAGAGAGATGTTTTGTTATTTTTTTATGATAAAGAAAAAGGTTGTAACAATTTCATTCACTTATTTGCTGTGGTTTTTATGAACAGTAGAACCTGAAAATGGGGGCTTTATATTTTGTTCTTTATACGAAGTGATTCCAAATTCGACCGGAACCTTGAAGAAGTGTTAGTATGACATTTGCTGTCATTTGAGCCATATTTATTAATATCCAAGAATCAACAGTTTACGAGTTATTTGAGTTTTTGTGTTTTTTGAAAAATTACTCACCATTTTTCGTCAATTTTTCTACGTTGAGCAAGTTTGATTATAATTACGGATCATTTTCATCAGAGAAGGATATGATATGTATGAAAAAAGCGAAAATATGCTGTAATAGATGTTGAAAAAGAATTCGAATGATTTAAAAGTTGGTATCTGAAGAAAGGAATAGTCAATTTCTAATATCAATTCTCCTGCAACTTTCGAACACAATTTATGTATGACAAAAGGATTTTAAAAACTTGCCAAATTCCTTCTTGACTTCCTAAAAAAGTTTTGGTTAAAAATTAACGCTAAATCACTATTTTTTATGCCGGACATTCAAAGGGTTGTTTATAAAAAATCTGCTGAAACAAAACTAAGGCCTGCATTCAACAAAAACCTTTTTGCGAAATAAAGAAGGAATTCGGCAAGTCTCCAAAATGCTTTTGTCATACATAAATTGTGGAGTTCAAAAGTTGCAGGCGAATGGATATTAGAAATTGACACTTCTTTTCTTCATATACCAACTTTCAAATCATACGAATTCTCTTTCAACATCTATTACAGCATATTTTCTTGCTCAACATATAAATAATTGGCGAAAAATGGAGTAAGATGAGTAATTTTTCAAAAAACACAAAAACACAAATAACTCGTAAACTGTTGATTTTTTGATATCAATAAATATGGCTCAAATGACCGCCAATGAGTCATACTAACACGTCCTTCAAGTTTCACGTCGAATTTGGAATCACCCTGAATAATGCAATAAAATGAATAAGAGGCATATTCTTTCTAGTATTGAAATCACAAGTTTGAATATGTGATTGAATATGTAAATATGGAAGTTTCATCTTGTGGATATCAATCCCCACTGATTGATATTCAATTGCGTTTGTACGAATACGTGTGACATGAAATCTATATAGAAAAAAATAAACCAATATAAATAACGGCAGGCAATGAAAATAACCTGCCTAAGTTCGGCTTGAATTTTTTCGAAATGCTTTCTTGGAGTCAGCTGGCGATACCTAAGACTACCCAACATCTTATATAAACTCTGAAAGACTTTCTTCCAAAGTTAACATAACCTGTTATTAATTTTAGGTATAGGCCAGTTGGCTGCCAAAGATGGCAAACATTTAGCCGATCCTGAAGTATTGCGACGACTCACCTCGAGTGTATCTTGTGCTTTAGATGAGGCCGCAGCCGCGCTTACACGCATGCGTACCGACAACCCCCGCTGTAGTCAAGCGGACAAAGCTTCTCTTGTAGAGGCCTGCACTGACGGTGACGTAAGGACGGTTCAGAAACTTCTCACGGAGGGAGGGAGGAGTGTTCACGAGACGAGCGAAGAGGGAGAAAGTCTGCTGTCGCTTGCTTGCAGTGCGGGATACTTCGAATTGGCCCAGGTTTGTTTTTTTATTTTTTTTACTAGTATATTTTATACTCGCACGAGGTCGAGAATATCAATGTCTAATCTTATATTCGGCCAAAAATTGAAAAAAAAAAACGGAAATCTTCGAGTTGAGAGCATATTTTCTATTTCTAGATTGTCAATTTTCCTCGACTTGTCCTTATTTTGACATAGTTCTCGATAATTGTTGTCTTTTCGCCTTATTTTCGTGCACATTATTGAATTTTTTAATTTTGTCCGTTTCCTTTAGGTTAGGTTAGAAATTATAGGTCCGATGTGGCACATTATAATCATATATTTCATTTAAGAATTATTGACATCGAAGCAGGCCTTGAACGCCCAGTCGAGGCTTTATTTCTGGTTGCAAAAATTACTGTTCAATTTCATCATAGAAATAAAACCTCAAACATGAATATAGCCTAGAAAAGTGTTCAGTATACGAATTATCGAATAATTAAGCCGAAATATTCCGACTGCAGTTTAAACATGGGAATTGAGGTTCGAAAGCTCAAAAATATCTAGGAATGCTTCCATATGCAATTATCTGAACTTCCAAGCAAGTCGTTGAGTTGAGATACCATGGAAAATTGAAGATCATTAAAATTAATACATATTTATTTTCACTCAAGACCATGCAATCTTTATTGGTATTGGAAATCTTGCAAAATTCTAACGATATAACTATAAGAGTACCATTTTATGCCAGGATTCAAGAAGGATAATTAGTGGAATTCTAGCAGGTAGCTAAAATGGTGCAACAAACTGAAAAAAAATTTTGATACTTCGCAAGCACGGGGCCAAGTGAATGGATTGGAAAAAACGTTATATATATTAAGAAATAAGAGAGAAACAAAAATTAAGAATCTATGTAGTACACGAAGAATTTTGACATGAAATTTGTACTGTTACTATCAATATATGAACCAATTTGTGAATTATTTAGTGCTCGATGTTGAATACTTTCAGAAAGTCAATTTTTATTTTCATTTATTGAAATTGTCCATGTCCATAATATTGAAAATATTATAATGGATGAGCAATATTACAATTATTCAGTATACTTTTGAATTGTGAACAATATAGCATGTGTTTACATTTCAGTATTAGCAGAGGGAATGTGAACAGGGTACCAAACAGTATAAGTATAATAAATAAACTTAAAATATCTACGAATGATATAAGAGCAAAGATAAAAATCTCATTGAAAACTTTGTTTCCCCGTATAAGTCTAGTGATTCGGATGTGTTTATTGAATAAGCTGACATAATCCTACTGATGGGCATCCTTTTGCGGGGAAGGTTTCAATTTTTCAATAACCCATTTATGAAATAACTCACCATTCAGTTTTATGGTAATCCTTATCATTAATACCACTGTCAAGAATCAGATCACACCCAGGTAAAAATCTACCAATTGTTACAGCATTCAAAATAGTGTACCTTCTGCCTTTACCCTTGAATATACTCTGCATACCTTCTGGATTACTTTCTAGTGTCCACTAACGAATTTGAATAGCGTTTTCGAATATCCAAGTTTCATCTAGATAAATGAATTTTACGTTTTGTTCCAAGTATTCTCGGTATTTACCATAAAATCGTACTCTATTCATTATATTTTTCTGTTTATCAATAAGAATTTTCCTTCAATCAACTTTTTTGTATTTGTATCAAATTTTTTTTATAATATAATATAATGTTGACTTCGATCAATTGAAATTTATGGGCTCTTCGGCCAGTTCAAAAAAGTTATCTGAACTGATATATTAATTGTTCTTAATTTTAGCAAAAAGAAAGTCATTCAATGTCCCATTGAAGGAATAATCATATTGCACAGGTTTTCTTCCACTGCTAATTCCAGGCTGTAATGACATGCTAATATTCTACGGAAGTGCTTGAAGAAACCTGAAAATTTAAGAGACATTGATCAATCAGAATACACTTTGAGTAGGTGAATAACAGTTTACCTGAAACACTAGCGAAACTCGATTAATGCTAGCGGAAATATCTGCCGAATCTTTGAAGAACTCGAAGTAACACCGACAAACTGCAAGGCGTTCTCTTGTTGTAAGGCGCGTTTTGTTTTTGTAGTTTCCTTGATTATATTTATTCATTTCATTTTCTTCCATGTTCTCATTTGTTTCTCTCTGTAAAGTAGGTGTATTATTATTGGCGGTGTCTCTGTGATCAGTGTGATCCGACTTTTTTTGTTCCCTTGATGTCATCTTCTTGTTGGAACTGTTTCTGTCCTTGTTGGCGACTAAGCTGTATAATGTTTTGTTTTGGTGTTTTTCTTCTAGGTCACTCATTCGTAATCTTAGAAGTTTATTGTTTTCGGTTAGTATCTCGTTCTTTTCTTGACATTCCTTAAGCAACTGCTTCAAATATTGGTTTTCTAACTCAACTCGCACAACTTCCTGTTTTCTTCCGTCCGATGTTGGGCCTTCAAGGTGACCTTGGTCACTTGTGCAGCAAATCAGTCTTGTTTCACTCACGTTTTGTATAACTTGAAAATCTCTTTCCAAACAGGACGAATGGAATATACTTCCACATTTTATACACACGATGTTATTTGTACTTTTATTTTTACAACACTTAAATCGCGTTTTCACAGAGGTTTGTGACGAACCGTCATCGTCGCCCGCCATCTTGGCTCGCCTACCAAAATATTACTGAATAGTCTATCACCAACTAAAATTCGATTCTCCACAGCCTACCGAGTTGTCAATAATTCTTAAACGGAGTATACTTCTTTTTATTTCTCCACTCTTCGAGCACCTGTCTCTATTTACAGATCTATAAAAGAATTTTTCCAATCCTATTTTTTTTTTATTGCAAAGTGCTGGTGAGGTTAATCGAATATTTCTTTTTGAATTTACAGGTTCTTTTAGCCATGCATGCCAATGTAG
Source organism: Aphidecta obliterata (assembly GCA_963966015.1). Lineage (NCBI taxonomy): Eukaryota > Metazoa > Arthropoda > Insecta > Coleoptera > Coccinellidae > Aphidecta > Aphidecta obliterata. The sequence continues at coordinate 24,806,269 of OZ014432.1, forward strand.
AGGATAGGGGAATCAAAGGGGAATGCACACCTCTAATGGAGGCTGCTTCGGCAGGCCATATAGAGATAGTTCGTCTATTGGTGGCTCATGGGGCAGACGTGAATGCTCAGTCTACATCAGGTTTGTTCTTCAAATTGCAGATAACTAAAGTAGATTATGAAGTAGAAATTTCAAATTGAAGATGAGAATTAATTGTGATTTTCATTGGAGACTGTCTTGGGCGATATGGACGGCATCTCGTGGTATTCCAGGTTGTGGATCACATTCTGGCATGGCTCAACTATGAGTCATTATTTTATTTATGTATAATTGAGTGCTTTCACGTAAATGTGACGAGCGCTCAACATTTGAGTACATTAGTGAGTAGTTAGTTATAACTTTTCGAACATTCATAAACGAAATAACAGAATGGATATTTGTGTGAGGCTGTTCCAAGCATCCGCGCTAAATCTTTTTTCTCGGGACCTGAGACCAAATATGCATTTGAAAATTTTATTTGATCCAAAATCTAATGATTTCAGTTATTCTTTTAATCAGGTCAAAAATAATGGCCCTTTGGGTCTTGGAGCGCACTTACCAGCCGAAAGTGCTAAAATGGCACCCAAATTCAAATAGTTGCCTCAGTGGATGCGACACGGTCCTTTTCTATCTTTTTCTGGATAATTGAAGGCACAATATTATTACTGAACATTTGGAAGAGTAACTGATTGTTAACGTTTGGTTGTTAATTATCAAAATTTTATTCTCCTACGTTCATGCTGCTCATGGCAAGCCTATTGTGAATTGTCAAATTTGCCACACAAACACTTCTTCTGATTATTTTGCATAGAAGAACTAACTGATTCATTAGACGATTAGCTATATGATCAAAAGTGGTATTTGATGAATATGTATATTATAACAGTACTTAATGAATCACGTTCCTCATTGCTCCAAAAATTATTGTGGAAAACTTCATCACGAACAGGAAAGTGGTAGTGTATACGACAAAGGTATCAGTTCTTTAGTACGGGTAGAATTTGCAAGTACATTTATTGTGTTCTATCGTCTAAAATGATGGTTAATTTATGTTTCAGTCCAATTTCCTTTTTCAGGGAATACACCGTTGATGTATGGATGCGCAGGCGGTCATACAGAAGTTGTGAAATTCCTCCTCGAACACGGTGCTAATGTGGAAGACCACAATGAGAACGGTCATACGCCGCTTATGGAGGCCGCCAGCGCAGGTCATGTAGGTTTAGCAAAGCTTCTGTTGGCTCATGGAGCTGGAATTAACACCCATTCTAACGAATTCAAAGAGTCGGCCCTCACGCTGGCTTGCTATAAAGGACACCTTGATATGGTATGTTGACCTCCTTTTTTAATTAATTCAAGGAATAGAGTACAAGTTACTTTCCTCAGACGTCCTCGAAAAGAAAATTTAAGAAGCACTGGGGTCAGGCGCTTTTGCACGATTGTTTTTGTGTACTGTCATTATATTTCTATAAACTTCAAAAGTTGGTCTCATCGAATTATACAGGGTGTTTCCAAATAAGACGTGTTAGTTTGACTCATTTGCTGTCGTTTGAGCCATATTTATTGATAACAAAAAAGCAACAGTTAACAAGTTATTTAAGTTCTTGTGAGTTTTAAAAGATTTCTCACCTCACTTCATTTTTCGGAATTTTTTTCTACCTTGACGAAATTTGATTATAATTTTGGATTATTTTCATCAGCTTTTTTCAAGGATATGATATGTATGAAAAAAGAAAAATTATCCTGTATTATATTATGTTGAGAAGAATTAGTACGATTTGAAAGGTGGTATATGAAAAAAATTAAAATCAATTTCTTATATCAATTTGCCTGCAGCTTTTGATTTCCACAATTTATGTATGAAGGAATTTTTTTAAAACTTCCCAAATTCCTTCTTTATTCCGTAGAAAAGTTTTCTTGAAAATGTAGGCACTAGTTTCCTTTCAGCAGATTTTGATTTGAAAGGGGATATAAGCCAAGAAGAAAATTAACGAATTAAATATTATAATTCTGTATCATTTTCTGATGAAAATAATACAGAATTATAATCAAATTTGGTCAACGTAGAAAATATTGACGAAAAATGAAGTGAGGTGAGAAATCTTTCGAAAATCACAAGAACTCAAATAAACTGATGATTTTTTATATCAAAAAAATTACGAAAAGCACTGCCGTGAAGGCAGGAGCTTTTGAGCGCTCGTACATGCACCTTGTAGGTAGATTCGCATTTTCCAGTTTCAGAAATCAATTGAAGGAATTTTCGACAGCTGTCAAAAAAATTCTGAAACTTAGGCGAAACTCCAGACTTCATGTCAGTGCTTCAGCTGATCAATTTTTTTTCGATAATTCGCTAGAATTTTCTACGGTATCTATGGTCTTGGTAATGCGATCTGGACAAAATTCTGCACGTAGTTTGAATACATTATTCCTCAGCTAGGTGCATAATTTCATCCCAATCCAATCAGTAGTTTCGAAACTATCAGCAAAAAAATATTTTGAACGGCCATATTTACGGAACCCCTAGTCTAATTTTGCTCATTGATGAACGTGACTGCGATATTCGCGATCCAAACCCACCCTGAGAATTTCAAGTTCCTAGGCCTTTCCGTTCAAAAGTTACAATTTTCTATGGTTCTGGTCATACGATCTGGACAAAATATTGTTTTAATATATCATTCTCGATTAAAATACAAAATTTAATCTCGATCGAATCCGTAGTTTCGAAATTATCGAGAAACCAAAATTTCAAACAACCGTATTTACGGAACCCTTAGTATAATTCTGCTCATTGATGAACGTGAACGCGACATTTCAGATCCACACCTATCCTGAAAATTCCAAGTCCCTAGGCCTTTCCGTTCAAAAGTTATGATTTTCTATGGTTTCTATGGTTCTGGTCATGTGATCTGGAGAAATGTAGCTTGAATATATCATTCTCCATTAATATACAAAATTTCATCTTGATCGAATCTGTAGTTTTGAAATTATCAAGAAAACTAAACTTCAAACGACTATATTTACGGAACCCCTAGTATAATTTTGCTCATAGATAAACGTGATCACGACATTCGAGATCCACACCTATCCTGAAAATTTCAAGTCCCTAGGCGTTTCCGTTCAAAAGTTACAATTTTCTATGGTTTCTATGGTTCTGGTCATGAGATCTGGACAAAATTTCACATGTAGCTTGAACACCTCATTCTCCATTTGAGTGCAAAATTTCATTTCAATCAAATCTGTAGTTTTCAAGTAATCAGGGGAACAAAACTTTGAACGGCCATATTTACGGAACCCCTGGTGGAATTTGGCCCATTAACGAACTTAACCGAGGCATTCGGGAACTGAACCTACACTGAAAATTTCAAGTCCCTAGGTTGATCCGTTCGAGAGTTATCGTGCTTACGGCCGGCCGGCCGGACGGACAGACTCGAATTTTCCGACGGATTCGTCATCAGTGAGTCGAACATAGCCGATTGAGACCATTTTCGGCTCAAAATTCGAAAAATACAGACATCGTGACGAAATGATATAGCCCTCGTGTAAGTAGTACGAGCGCTCAAAAATGATTCTAATATATCGAATAGGAGCCTCAAGATTTTAACTTTAAGATAATTTTGTGGTAGGATAAATCGACATTTAAGAAAGATGGTTACATGAACCTACACGAGTGGCATGTGGAAAATCCTAATTTAATGAGAAAAGATAGATCTCAATATCTCCTGACTTCACGGCAGTGCTTTCCTTAATTTTTTTGTACTCGCAATCAAGATATTACATGATATTGACTTTGATTCATTGAAATCCAGGTGCTCTCTGGCCAGTTCTAAAAGGAAATCCAAACTGAAATATTCATTGTTTTTGATTTTAGCAAAAATAAAGTTATTTATGGATATACATATGAATAAAAAAGCATATTGTACAGGTTTTCTTCCAGTGCTAATTCCAGGCGGTAACGACTGGCCTTCTTTCTTCACCAAAATTCTTCGAATTGTGCTGGGAGAAATTCTGAAATTTATCCCATTTATCAATATGAATACACTTTGAGTAGGTAAATAATATTTTACCTAAAACACTAGCGGAATCTATGAAAAACCTGCCTCCTTGTTAGAATTCCAGCTAATTTAAAAGCACAATACTGAAGAAATACTCAGAATTCAGAACTAAACGATAAGTATTCAAAACGAATATAATTATTTCCCAATTTGTTTGATCAAATCATCGAACCAAGGTTTTTACCTTTCAATTTCGATTTTCTACATTCTTTTTGAATAAAACATCGCGGAATCTTGTCTGGTTATTTTTCGCATCATCAGAAATCAAAACCAGCTTATTTCCTTACAGGTGAGATTCTTATTAGAAGCCGGGGCCGACCAAGAACACAAGACTGACGAGATGCATACAGCTCTGATGGAAGCATCAATGGACGGTCACGTTGAGGTAGCGCGATTGCTTCTCGATTCCGGTGCTCAGGTCAACATGCCCACTGATAGCTTTGAATCACCTCTCACATTGGCTGCATGCGGTGGTCATGTTGATCTCGCTATGCTCCTAATCGAACGAGGAGCCAATATCGAAGAGGTGAACGACGAGGGTTACACACCCTTGATGGAGGCAGCAAGAGAGGGACACGAAGAAATGGTTCACCTACTTCTTGGTCAAGGTAGTAAGTTGTGCTGTCATCTGTACTTTTGAATACTATTAATGAAATTATTGAAAAAAGAAAAAATATAATTACTAAATTCAATAAAAATTCGCTAAAAATACATTCAATTTGGTCACACTACTCTTATACGTAATTTATATTACAGGAGCGAACATAAATGCCCAAACAGATGAGACCCAAGAAACTGCTTTGACGCTTGCTTGCTGTGGAGGATTCACTGACGTCGCTGACATATTACTGAAAGGGGGAGCAAATATCGAACTTGGTGCTTCCACGCCTCTTATGGAAGCTGCTCAAGAAGGCCATTTAGACCTGGTGAAGTTCCTCTTGTTGCATGGGGCGAACGTAGAGGCTCAGACCCAAACAGGGGATACAGGTGAGTCAACACATCGGAATTTTCTTTGAAATAGAAGGTGTTTTCAAGATGAATACATTGAAAAATTCGAAAAAATCTGTGGTGATGTCGGGAACTTTACGCGCTTGTTTCTGTGTACCAAAACGGCCTTCAGTGTGACAAATACTGTCGGTATCCCAGAAGTCGACGTCAAGCCATAATAGTCATCAGAAAAATATTTAAAAAAATCTAAGTAGTGTATTTTCCAAATTATATTGCATTTTCTTTTATTGGAGAAAATGCACACCGTGTGATGATTTTTGAACTCCTGTTGCTACGAATCTTCACTTTTTTCTTATTTTATTTTTCCTGTTTTCCTGAATAGTGCTTCTGTAATCTGTAACCTTTGATTCCAAGCCAACTGCTCGAGCTTGGAAGATAATGTCACTCTTTGCCGAACCGAGAATTCAAAATTAATATTTCGCCCAACTTCAACTGACTGTTCTGAAAAAAAAAATGTTCTGCATGAGTTTGGCAAGTGAGTTTGAAAGTTAGCGCATTGAATAAGCATTTTGAAATGTTATAACTCTCACTACATTGTTTCTTAGATTGGGCAAAAAAAAGGTTTTTTCTCAAAGAACGTCAGTTTCGAACAATTTCTTTCAACTTACCAAAAATGATTCTATTTTATCCAATACGTGCCTTAAGACCATAACTTCAAGATGATTTTGTTTTGGATGAATCAACATTCAAGAAAGATGGTTACATGAACCTACACAATTTACACTAGTGGCATCTAAACAAATGGCCATCGACCTATGGTCCTTCAGCCTTTTTGAGCGCTCGTACAACTTACACGAGGGCTATATCATTTCGTCACGATGTCTGTATTTTTCGAATTTTGAGCCGAAAATGGTCTCAATCGACTATGTTCGACTCACTGATGACGAATCCGTCGGAAAATTCGAGTCTGTCCGTCCGGCCGGCCATAAGCACGATAACTCTCGAACGGAATAACCTACAGACTTGAAATGTTCAGTGTGGGTTCAGTTTACGAATGCCTCGGTTGAGTTCGTTAATGGGCCAAATTCCACCAGGGATTCCGTAAATATGGCCGTTCAAAGTTTTGTTCTGCTGATTACTTGGAAACTACAGATTTGATCGGGATGAAATTTTGCACTCAAATGGAGAATGAGCTTCAGGTGAAATTTTGTCCAGATTTCATGACCAGAACCATAGAAAATTGTAACTTTTGAACGGAAAAGCCTAGGGACTTGAAATTTCCAGGATAGGTGTGGATCTCGAATGTGATCACGTTTATCTATGAGCAGAATTATATTAGGGGTTCCGTAAATATGGTCGTTTGAAATTTAGTTTTCTCGATAATTTCAAAACTACAGATTCGATCGTGACGAAATTTTGTGTACTAATGGAGAATGATATATTCAAGCTACATTTCTCCAGATCGCATGACCAGAACCATAGAAACCATAGAAAATCATAACTTTCGAACGGAAAGGCCTAGGGACTTGAAATTTTCAGGATAGTTGTGGATCTGGAATGTCGAGTTCACGTTCATCAATGAGCAGAATTATACTAGGAGTTCCGTGAATACGGTCGTTTGAAATTCTGTTTTCTCGATAATTTCGAAACTACGGATTCGATCGAGATAAAATTCTGTATTTTAATCGAGAATGATATATTAAAACAACATTTTGTCCAGATCGCTTGACCAGAGCCATAGAAATCATAAAAAATTATAACTTCCGAAAGGAACGGCCTAGGAACTTGAAATTTTCAGGGGAGGTTTGGATCGCGAATATCGCGGTCACGTTCATCAATGAGCAAAATTAGACAGGGGTTCCGTAAATATGGCCGTTCAAAATATTTTTTTCCTGATAATTTCGAAACTACTGATTGGATTGGAATGAAATTTTACACCTAGCTGAAGAATAATGTATTCAAACTACGTGCGAAATTTTGTCCAGATCGTATCACCAAGACCATAGATACCGTAGGAAATTCTAGCGAATTATCGAAAAAAAATTGATCAGTTGAAGCACTGACATGAAGTCTAGAGTTTCGCCTACGTTTGAGAATTTTTTTGACAGCTGTTTAAAATTCCTTCAATTGATTTCCAAAACTGGAAAATGCGAATCTACATACAAGGTGAATGTACGAGCGCTCAAAAGCTCCTGACTTCACGGCAGTGCTTTAATAATTTTTTGAGAAGCTGTCGTGCATGTATTGTGGCTGAAGGAGGGCAGTCTGAACATATTTTGTAAATTTATCAAATCTTGCCCTAAATCTAAACTGAATTTCTTTGAGAAAAACATTTTTTTTTGGTCCATATAAGAAATAATGTAGTGACTGTTATACCATTTTAGGATTGCGTTTGCCAATACCAAAAAGTGGCGTCACTATCTGTCTTACTCACACTTTATGACAGGACTCGCTCCATCTCATTCAAACCAGATTCTTAAAGTTATGACACGTATTGGATACACTAGAATCAATTTTAGTACATTTAAAGAAATTGTTCGAAGCTTAGTTTCTTTGAGAAAAATCTTTTTTTCCCCAATCTTAGAAACAAAGTTGTAAGTGTTATACCATTTTAGAATCCTAATTAAAACCCGAAAAATACATGACTTGGATTTTTTTAAATATTTTTCTGATAACTATTATGACTTAGCCTGTTGCTCGATGAAGGCTTGACGTTGACTTCTGTGCCACCTGTATATTCCGAAGATAGTCCATATTGAAAATAGAATCTTCTTCGTAGTAAAGCTGCATTTATTGTTACATGCATTACCATATTCTTTTATAGGAATAAATGCAACTTAACTGTGTGTTTTATGTATTTATTTTTTTATTGAATGTTTCAATTTCAGCTCTGACCTATGCCTGTGAAAACGGACATACAGACGTAGCTGATCTTCTGTTACAATACGGCGCCAATCTGGAGCACGAGTCCGAAGGTGGTAGAACCCCCCTGATGAAAGCCTGTAGAGCTGGACATTTATGTACAGTGCAATTTCTAATCTCGAAGGGTGCGAATGTTAGGAAACAGACAACAAACAATGACCATACCCCCCTCTCCCTTGCCTGTGCCGGAGGGCATATTGCGGTGGTGGAGTTGCTTTTGTCTCAAAACGCGGATCCTAATCATAAACTCAAGGTTGGTTGTAATTATAAGAAATTCTGTATGCGATATATTTCATGTTTTAATTCCAGGATAATTCAACTATGCTTATCGAGGCAGCAAAGGGGGGACACACAAATGTTGTACAGTTGCTTCTAGACTTTCCTCATTCGATCCAATCGTTAGCTTTAAATCAACATCAAGTGTCTGGCTCCACAAGTAACCTAGCCATACCTTCGACACAGGTTGCCAACAGGGATCAATCCTTAGTCCAGGGGGTTGTCCCTCAAAACATACCTGGGCAGTCAGTTAACTTCTTCCAGCAGCCTGCAGGTGAGTACTTGAGCAATGCAGAAGATTTCCCTAGGATTTATAATGCTTGCGGTTTCAGGTTCAGTTCTACAAGAAGTCCCCGAAGCGGTAAGAATTATACCTCAAGAAGATCTCAATTTGTCGAATGAGGTTAACAATAAACAGAAGGTAGCGGGATCGAGTCGAAATCAAGAACCGGTTGCGGGAAAGAAGTCCGGCAAGCAATCTCTCCTGCCCAAAAGTCAATCGACGGGAACAGTGTTCGAAAGTAATTTAACTTCCGCTGAAGCACAACAGGTATGTAATGTGAGTTTCATTGAACTGGACGTTTAAAATATATATATATAGGGTTACACGGAAAGTCGTACTGAATATTCAAGGACGTTATTATTCAGGTCATTTCTGATAGATTTGATTCTATAATATGGTGTATGAAACTCAACCGTTATGGAGATACTGAGTTTTGAAGATTTTTCAAAAAATCCTCTATTTTTAGGCTTTTTTATCGATTTCTTTTCGGATTGGAGCTTCTAGGGGCCGTTTTTCTGATGTATCTAGTTAAAGGGCATGTCGATGATAAACAGAAACAGAACCTACTACTGACAGCTCAATAAGACTGCTCGACGACAGTAAGAATCAAATAATTTTCACTAAGTGTTGAGTAGAAGTTTTTAAACTTATTTGCGGAAAAAGTTCCATGAAGTTTGTTTCAAAAAAAGCGCTTCAAAGTTGAAATCACATAGTGGAAATTCTTTGATTCTAACCGTTGTCAAGCAGTCTTATTAAGCTTTTAGTAGTAGGTTCAGTTTCTGTTGATCATTTTTATTGACTGGCGAGTAGATGCATCGAAGAAACGGCTTCCAGGAGTTCCAATCCGAAAAAATGGGTGAAAAACCCAAAAAATAAAGGATTCTTCATTATAGAACGAAATCCATCAGAAATGACCTGAATAATAACGTCCTTTAATATTCAGAACGACTTCTGGTAACCCTGTATAGGTATAAGTGCTTTAGTTGTATCTAGTAGGGATGATTTTGAAGTAGCTAACTATTCCAGAAAATGGACTTTCCTTCATTTGCGATAAATTTGTGGAATCGTTACTAGAAAATTATTCCTCATATTTTAACCTATCCAATTTTTCTCTTAAATATCTCGATTCAGGTGCGATCCCAACCCCTCGACTTCGAAGACGATATATTTTCCTCTACAGCAGCCATGGAATTTCTTCACAAAGAAGATCAAAATAGTACCCTTATTGAATTTATTAAAAATCGAAAGAAGCATTTCAATGGCGAAGAAGGCTCCACCCAGAAACAACAAATTCTTGAAGAATTACATGTGAGAATCTTGTTATTAAACTAACTGGACTGAAGAAAAAGGAAATTATTTCCTGAAACCTCCATGTCAAGTTTTTATTGTGCCTTTAACATTTTTATTTCTTTTTTTTATTAGAAAGTGGAGAGAGAGCTCCATGGAAAACAACAGCCATCAGTTTTTCAATACTCGCAGGAGCAATTTGCTACCAGTACTGCTACCCTTCCTAATATCACAAGTATAGATCTAGGGATGCAACAGCAGCAAGGTAAATACACATACAACCATATAAAATAAAGCGAATAAAAAATATTTTTTTCAATAACAGGTTCAGCCGCATGTTTGCAATCGCCTACTTTCAAACTTGCAGTAGGGGATGCAGGAGCACTAAGCAACAACCCAATGCAACCATCTTTCTATTTCACTCCGATGTCATCTCCCGTTACTGTTTCCTTGAACACTGCCACTACCAGCACCGCCAATCAACCAGTTAAGTTTTCGAGTATTGCTCATAGTGAAGTTAAAGAGGTGAGTAATCGTCCATCGGGTCCAATATGGATCTATCTGATATTTTTGAAATTTCAGACGACAGCTGTAAGTGATCGCCCTAAGGCAAAACCAGCTAAAAAAGAAGGAAAGAACGTTCGCAAGCAACAGCAGCTTTCGGTTCAACCTAACGTTTACACGCAGCAACTTCCATTGCAGCAGCAGAATCAATTTGTATCGGCGCCAACATTGCAACAAGCAGAAATGATTCAACAGCCAACTGTTCCGAAACCTGCCCAATTCAGTCTACAAACTATGGCCGGTATAGATCTAGATAATTTAGATCAGGAGTCATTAGTTCTGAAAGAAGAAACGAGCGAGAATTTGATAACTGCTTCGATTCTGCAGCAGTTTCAGAATTCTTCCCTTAGGACTTTCGTAGATTCAAATGTGAGTACATGCACAGTTTTTGAATAGTTTCCACATATCTTCGTGAAAACCCTTGCATACAAAACATTGAAGAAAACGAAGTTCGAAAACTGGCAAATAATATTATTCACAAAAACTATTCAAAGTTTAATATGCGCATACCCTTGACTAAATAACTTCGTCATCTTGAAGGTTTTATACAGGTGTACCAGAAGTCGACGTCAAGCCGGCATTGGGTAAGTCATAATAGTCATCAGAAAAATATAATAAAAAATCTAAGTCTTGTATTTTTCAAATTATATTGCATTTTCTTTTATTCAAGAAAATGCACACCATGTAATGATTTTTGAACTCCTGTTGTCCTATGTTATCCTGAATAGTGCTTATGTAACCTTTGATTCTAAGCCAACTGCTCCAGCTTGGAAGATAATATCACTTTTTACCGAACCGAGGTTTCGAAATTAATATTTCGCCCAACTTCAACTGAGTGTATTGAAAAAAATTTGTACTACATAAGATTGGCAAGTGACTTTAAGAATTAGCGCATTCAATAAGGATTCAAAAATGGTATAACACTTACTACATTATTTCTTAGATTGGGTAAAAAAAAATGTTTTGCTTAATCCGTTAGTGCCCAAATAATGAAAAAACTTGAATTTACATATTTTTTTTTCTTATTCTTTGTGTTTTGAAGGGTTTGAAATTCAACTCATTTTTTTTCGGAATTTGATTTTAATTTCGACAAAAATCCAAAATATGGACTTTCAAGTACCTACTTTCAGTCATTTATAGTGTCAATGAAATGCTCTGTAACTGAAATATTTTATTCCTCATTATTCAAAAATAAGAATAACTACTGATATCACTAGGTATCAACCAGAAAATAAAAAAATATCTATAGAATCGTTATTCAAATCAGGATCCGCATTTTCAGAGTCACTCTCTTCTTCATCTGTTAAAATATTATTATCTAGCGGTAAATCTTCGTTGAGGATCTCATTTGCAATGTCCTCTATTTCTTTCAAATAAAGTAGTCTCTTATACCACTGTTTTTTTTTTCTGCTCGCCATATTTCCTGGCGGTATTTTTCAATACGCAAAGATGTTAGAATGTTTATTATTGAAACATAAACCTACTTAGTATAGCTACCAGCAACAATATATCGTCGCCTTCAGGAGAAAATTGCGTAACTCCATTTGACAAAATTTCATAGGAAAAATAAAAAACACTTTCAGTCAGATTTTTAAACATTATTTGTTTTGACTTATTGAGATATATGTAAGTTTATTTATTTATTTTAAGAGAAAAAAAGGGTTTTTTCAAAAAACTCATATTATTAATCATGTTGCCGAACAGATTGCACCAAAATACCATTTCCTAAAAAATATGGAGTTAAGTAGTTTTCTCCGAAACACGACGATATGCTAAATAAAAATAGCAGAATATCGAAAACTAAATTTTACAACGCGTCGAAATTACTGGTACTCAGGAGTACCGTCGGCCACTGAAGGTTTAAAGAAACTCAGTTTAAAACAATTTCTTTCAACTTACTGAAAATGATTCTAGTGTATCCAATACATGCCTCGTGATCATAACTTTAAGATAATTTGGTGGTCGGATGAATCGACATTCAAGAAAGATGGTCACATGAACCTACAATTCACACGAGTGGCACGTAGAAAATCCTGATTTAATGACAAAAAGATAGATCTCAATATCGGTTTAAATTGAACATGTGTACTTGAATTTTGAACAGAAGGTTTGGCAAAGAATGACATTATCTTCCAAGCTGAAGCACATGAACCTACAATTCACACGAGTGGCACGTAGAAAATCCTGATTTAATGACAAAAAGATAGATCTCAATATCGGTTTAAATTGAACATGTTCACTTGAATTTTGTACGGAAGGTTCGGCAAAGAATGACATTATCTTCCAAGCTGAAGCAGTTGGTTCAGAATCAAAGGTTACAGGTGACAGAAGCAGTATTCAGGATAACATCGAAAAAATAAAATTGGAAAAACGTAGAAAAATTTGTAGCAACAGGAGTTCGAAAATCATCACGTGATCTGCATTTTCTCTAATAAAAGAAAATGCAATATAATTTGAAAAATATACGACTCTGTTTTTTTTGAATATTTTTCCGATGACTATTATGACTTTGTCTGTTATCCGATTCTGGCTTGACGTCGACTTCTGGGACACCCTGTATGTGCGATTTTCAGTAATATGGTTTATTGTGATGAATTCTCCGTGCTGTTAAAAAACGACTCGCTTTTGCAATCGCCCTATATATCATAATCAATTTTTTCAGAAGTCTAGGATCGAATATACTTCAACCTCGCAAGGCAATGATCCTAAAGCTCAAATATTGAATAAAGAATATTCTTCAGTAGAAGAGGTTGTTCGTTCTTTAGACACCTTCACGACCGAAAATGGGGAACAGTCGCTGGCCCAACATGGACTTCAGGTAGGTCGATACGATCCAAATCAATTGCGAAATGTGGATGGAGAAAACCTTTTAGCATGATTCAATATGAATTTCAGGTTCAACCTTACCCAAGTTCTTTAGAAGAATCTATGATTGCATCTATAGCTACTCAACAGGATTTATCACCTCCAACAGATCTTTCACGTGTAGAATACTTTGTGCAGTCGAATGGTACTCAACTACCAATGCATACACTCTACCCCTATGAACACTATCTAACTGCACCCGGTGTCCCAAATAAAGGTGAAAGTGGCGCCATTTATCAGGCTGGTTTTCAAGCAGGAATCAATCTTATGTCACAGCATCTAGGTAAGATGACCATTCACTCAAGTTTTCAGCTCTTTAAGTTCTTCTTTACTAATTCAACTTTTTTTTAGCATGTCCAAGTGTTACGGGAGCTGAACAATTAACTCCAGTAAACACGGTGACACCTTCGGTCGGAACAATTTCTGTATCGCCCACCCAACAGTATGTGAATACTCCCAAGCAACTACCTCTCCCAATGCAAAACCCCGGTCATCTGAACTCATCCCAATTACAATCAGTACACCATTATCAGCTACAACATCAACAGCAAATATTACAAGGCCAGTTACAACAGGCTGGGCAGGTGCAAGCGGCAACGCAGACGTCCCAAACGTCCAACGTCAACATGGATTCGAGGAAACAACCAAAAACAGCAGCGGCTGATAGTGTTAAAACCAAAAAAGGGCGTTTGGGGAGACATCCGAATCAGCTTGGAAATAATTTCCAACAAAATCAAACTTACCAAATCGATCCGAATTCTGGTAAGTCAATCAAATTTGCATTTTTGGAGTTGGGTATATTATTCCTTATACGAGCTTACGTTTTGGGTAATGTTGAACGTAAACATCGAAGGAAAAAAAGAGAAGGGTTATACTTGCAAATTTACCGTTGAAGTTCGGGAAAAATCAGCTTTCTGTAAATAACTTAATCCCATTGCAACAAGAGTAAGTTGACGTTTATCCACTCGGTGAATTAATGCTGGCTTTGATTCCCACAAAATCTTAACTTTTTACAACTATTATTCAATGATTCATTATGGCTATAAAATAGTAAGAAGATACCTGAAAATATTGAACCTTAAATATTTGCAGCATCACTTAATTCAAACATCAAAAGAAAGTTTAAATGTTCTATTTTCTTCAATATATAAGGTACAGTTCTATTGGACAAGAGCTATTTGAGTACACAGGATTTCAACATTGAATTTGTGTTATTTATGATTTTGGTATTGTTTTACATCACATAGTCGTAGAAGGAAAAGGTTTCAACAAAGCAATTGACTTAACATTTTGAATATTTCGACCTGATGATCTTCTTTCGAAATCAATAAGGCTTCTTCCACTCGTTTCTGGTATAAATAACCACGTGAGCAAACCAGCAGTGATGACCATGCAGCAATAAAACCAGAAAACGGCAAAGTATCCAAACATTTGAGTTATCGAGGGGAATGTTACAGTTATAATGAAAGTGCAAATCCAATTAACGGCTGTTGCTAAAGATACTGCGAGACTTTTTGTTTCTAATGGCAACGTTTCGCCCATCATCAACCATGGTAAAGGCCCAAACCCAATTGAAAATCCAGTGACAAATATTATCAAGTTGATGAGAGTTAAAAAGCTGTATTCATCAACGTCAACTGCTAATATTTCTTTAACGTAATGATAGAACCCTAAACATCCTAAGCCCATGGTCATCAAAATACTCGAAACTAGCAGCAACGTTTTCCTTCCAAGTTTGTCTATAAGTCCAATTGCAAGGAATGTTGCTAGTAAATTAACTAATCCGATGATGGTTGTACACACCATAGGCGATACATCCCATCTAGATGTACGGAATATTGAAGTTGTGTAGAAAATCACAGCGTTTATTCCGCTAAATTGTTGAAAAAACATAAGACATAAAATTATTGCCAGGGACTTGAGATTGGGGTGCTTGAATAGATTGGTTATTCTTCTTTTTTTTGATTTCTGTTCATTATGCATTCTCATCAAATTATTGAATTCCTCAGTCACATCTTCGTTCGCATTTCTCAACCAAACCAACGTTTTCATACCTCTATCCGGTTTGTTGTTTTGAATATACCATGAAGGTGTTTCTGGAATTATCCACAGAAAAAATAGAAATGGCAGTGGAAGCAATACTCCAATTGCAGCTAAGTTCCTCCATTCAATGAACATTCCGTATATAAAACATAAAAGAATTCCAACATTTCCAAAGGTCATTGGTAACAATCCAAGTACACCTCTTACTTCTGGTTGGATAGTTTCAACTAAGTAAACAGGCAGTGTAATTGTTGCCAGTCCTATACTACATCCCGCCAAACACCGACTTACATACAAGTAGTAAAAATTTGCCGCATAATATATTAGCAACCATGATATAAGAAATATAACATTTATGAGAAATAATGTCCCCTTTCTTCCACAATACTCTATTGACATACCACCTAAAAGACCTCCAAAGACTGCACTTAATGGCATAAGTCCACCTATCCAGGATATCTCGCCATTGCCCAAATACATATCTCTCCTGAGTGAGGCTTCAGCAGGAGAAGTATAGGCAGTGGCATATCCAATTACCAATGATGAAAGAGAGACAGCGATGACGGTAATAAGTTGAGAGAATGAACAGTTAACTTTTTGTTCTCCTGGATGCTCTCTCTGAACAGGAACTTCTTTTTGAACAGAACTTGATGTTTCTAATCGTTTAGTCGTGGAATCCTCTGAAATTGACATTCTTCTATTCTCCTGTGTAGTTTTTCGCTGAAATTCGTCTGGTTTTTTTGTTTGAAGGAAAAAACTAGTTCAGAATATTATATTTTGTCAAGAACTGTCACATCTTCAGTGCGTGGATTGTAGAAAAATGTATTTATTTCATTCTTCCTCTACACTAGAGGAATTTGGACTCGATCATAGTTATGCGCCCAGCTTAATCTCTGTCCAAAATCATAGATAATATTCACTGATAAGTGATGAATTCTATAGACAAATGAATAAAAATGCATAGAAAAACAAGCGCAGGTCGACAATTCAGATCGAGTTTTGGCGAAAACAGAGATGAGGTTTTTTATTTGTTGGTTCTACCTTTTTCATTTAAGATATCACAAATCTTTCTTTATGTTCGCAGCAATTACTCAATACAATAACGCAAACAACCAGCAACCATGTCCCAACCCTATTGTATCTCCAAGTTTGGATGTTGACTCTGAAACTGAAAGTAACCATGATACAGCTTTGACATTAGCTTGTGCGGGAGGACACGAAGAATTAGTTGAACTGTTACTAAATCGAGGAGCAGATATAGAACATCGTGATAAGAAGGGCTTTACGCCACTTATATTGGCTGCTACTGCTGGGCATGAGAAAGTGGTAGACATTCTTCTAAATCACAATGCTGATATTGAAGCACAATCTGAGAGAACGAAAGATACTCCGTTAAGTTTAGCCTGCTCCGGTGGAAGATATGAGGTAAGTTTTTGTGTATATCAGGTATATATTAAGTATTCAATAAATTATCTTAATAGGTTGTGGAAATGCTCCTCAAACGCAATGCGAACAAGGAACATCGAAATGTATCAGATTACACCCCGTTGAGTCTGGCGGCTTCTGGAGGTTACGTGAACATCATCAAGTTGTTGCTTAATCATGGCGCTGAGATAAATTCTCGTACTGGTAGCAAATTGGGAATTTCACCTCTCATGCTGGCTGCAATGAATGGACATACGGCGGCAGTGAAGCTCTTGCTCGATATGGGCAGCGACATTAATGCCCAAATCGAAACGAACAGAAACACTGCATTAACTTTGGCTTGTTTTCAAGGGCGACACGAGGTGGTCAGTTTGCTTTTGGATAGGAAGGCCAACGTGGAGCACAGAGCGAAGGTAACATTCAATCTTCCATACTCCAGTCTTAAAACTTAAATATTTGACTTCACTTTCATTTCAGACTGGATTGACTCCTCTGATGGAAGCAGCAAGTGGTGGTTATGTAGAAGTAGGTCGCGTCCTTTTAGACAAAGGTGCAGATGTTAATGCCACTCCAGTACCATCATCTCGGGACACAGCCCTAACGATAGCAGCCGACAAAGGTCATGTTAGATTCGTGGAACTCCTGTTGTGTAGAGGTGCACTCGTCGAGGTCAAGAACAAAAAGGGTAATTCGCCTCTTTGGCTAGCCGCGAATGGAGGACATTTGGCTGTAGTTGAACTCTTGTATAATGTTAATGCTGACATCGATTCTCAAGATAATCGGAAGGTGAGTTGAAACCCTGAAAATGTATTATATTCTTTAATATGTGTATCGTTCCTCCAGGTTTCCTGTTTGATGGCAGCTTTTAGAAAGGGACACGTGAAGGTGGTAAAATGGATGGTACATTCAGTCACTCAATTTCCGAGCGAACAGGAAATGATGCGTTATTTATCTACCATTAACGACAAAGATCTCATGGACAAATGTCACGAGTGCATTAGGATTATTCAAGATGCTAAAGAAACACAAGCAGCCAAAGCCAATAAAAACGCTAGTATTCTATTAGAAGAATTGGATATGGAAAGGACGAGAGAGGAATCCAAGAAATTAGCAGCTGCTAGGAGAAGAGAAAGGAAAAAGAAGAAAAAATTGGAGAAAAAGGAGGAAAAGAGGAAACTCCTCGAAGAAAATAAGAAAAACGAGAACTATGCCGATAAGGCTGAAACTGATAAAACTGAGGAGAAGGAGGATGAAGGTAGGTTGAAATTATCAACTTTACAGGGTGCCCCATGTTCGAGTGCCTACTAGACGTTTCTCGAAAACCGGTCCTATTTGAAATCTGAAAATTTGGATTATGATATTGTTCGACTTTATCTACTGAGCTAAAATATTCTTGAAGCCTGAACACTTTCAGTTATACAGGGAGTGAAAATAAATTTTTGATAAAATTTTTTTTTTCATGTTTTCGTCTGTAATGTGATCAATCATTCAATTTTGAATATACATATTTATATTCGAATCGTTGCATTTCTCATTTCAAAAAGGAAGATATTGTCATGTTCCGGAGAAAACTACGAAACTCCACATTTTTCAAGAAATGGTTTTTTTGTGCCAATCCACATATTGTAAATATTTTTTGTCGTGTGGCTTTCTACAGCTGCCTTAGATTTAGACCATATTTTTCGAACACTGACAAAGATAACCTCAATGAATTATATATATTTGAAATCAGAAGAAAGAGCTCCAACGATTAGGAAGATAAAATACAGGGGGTTCAATTTGAAAAATACCAACTTACATAAAATTTTTAGGTTAACGATGCTTTTTTGCATTTTCTAGTACTGAATTCTGAATACCCATAAAAAATACTTCTTATCCATTTAAAAGTATTTGTAGGACCAATATTTACTGAGATAGCTATTGAGTAAAATATAAACAATCACCCTGTACAACATAAATTCAGAAAATCATAACTTAGGAATTAAAATTTAAATTGGAAGCATAAACATCTTTGAACACTATCATTATTTTACTTCGCAGAATCCAACGCAATCATGAAAAAATAGGGTTATAATTTAAAAAATAAAAGTTATGGGAAAATCCTGATCACAATTTTTGACAAAATATTCGAAACACCGCGTAACGAGTTTTCCAAAATATAGGAGATGCACAATTTTCCGCCATTCTTCTACTTCGAAAATCCAAAAACAGTTTATGCTTGAAATATTGAAAATAGGAATAACGAACATAATACTAACCACGCATATCTCCCTTTTTTTTCAGTTTTTTCCTTTATTTTGAAAACTGTTTCGACGAATGCAACGATTCTAATAGAAATATATGTATTTAAAATATAAGAAAAGAAAAAATGAAAAAAAAATTTTTCGAGGAATTTATGTTCGCTCCCTGTATTACTGAAAGTGTTCAGGCTTCGAGAATATTTTAGCTCAGTAGATAAGGTCGAACAATATCATAATCCAAATTTTCAGATTTCAAATAGGACCAATTCTCACGAAACGTCTAGTAGGCACTCGAACTTGGGACACCCTGTATACAGTCTTGATTAATCTAACTAAAACTCGATTCAGATAAAACAAATTTGCAAATTTGGTGGCACTTTTATTTCTCCGGATCTTGACAAGAGAGCTCAACATTACAGCACTCCTACATAGATTTATCGTTATTTTTTCAGAAAGCCCAGTTGAATCTACTGGCAGAACGGTCGAAGTTGGTGACAAAGAGGAGGGCGATAGTGGAATTGATGCGAACAGCCAAGGAAGTTGTTCCAGTAACGATATAAAATCGAAGGACAAGCGGAAGGATAAGAAAAAAAAGAAAAACACTTCCAACTCCAAAACCGTCAGTTCTATCAGACCAGGCGCGAGTAAACAGCTAACGCCTTACGATCCATCGTCGGAAAAAACTGATAAATCGAACGATAAACAAATTCAAGGTATCAGAAAAAGTCTGACATTCGAGGGAAAAAGTCCGGCGGAGCGGGACGATTTCGAGGCTACTGGTAATGAATATGTTCCTCTGAATAAACTCAAGAAAGGTCAGTCGCATGATGATCATTCGTTAAAAAATACTAGCCCCAAACAGAATTCGAAAAGGGAGGAAGGTTGGAAAGAAGTGGTGAGAAAATCTTCTGTTCAAACAGTTTCTACCAATGAAGCTGGTATCAAAAAGGTATCTGTTCCTTTGAATGCCATCTCGAGGGTTATCGGAAGAGGTGGTAGTAATATTAACGCCATCAGAGGTGCGACCGGAGCTCACATCGAAGTGGAAAAGCAGAGCAAAGGACAGGGTGAAAGAATCATCACTTTGAAGTAAGTTGGAATATTCATTTCTTTTTCTACAAATATATCACGAAATTTCCATCTATCCGTCAGATTTTGACGAATTTCACCAAAAATTGTCAAAACTTAGGAGAAAAGTATCTTAAGGCTGGGAAATATTTCAAATTATTATTACTTACCCCTATTTCCACCCGAATTTACCCATATTTCTACTTTGAATCGATTTCCATTTGCAAGATCAAATGAAAAAAAATTACGAAAAGCACTGCCGTGAAGGCAGGAGCTTTTGAGCGCTCGTACATGCACCTTGTAGGTAGATTCGCATTTTCCAGTTTCAGTAATCAATTGAAGGAATTTTCGACAGCTGTCACCAAAATTCTGAAACTTAGGCGAAACTCCAGACTTCATGTCAGTGCTTTAGGTGACCAATTTTTTTTCGATAATTCGCTAGAATTTTCTACGGCATCTATGGTCTTGGTGGTGCGATCTGGACAAAATTTGGCACGTAGTTTGAATGCATTATTCCTAAGCTAGGTGCAAAATTTCATCCCAATCCAATCAGTAGTTTCGAAATTATCAGGAAAAAAATATTTTGAACAGCCATATTTACGGAACCCCTAGTCTAATTTTGCTCATTGATGAACGTTGCCGCGATATTTGCGTTCCAAACCCACCCTGAAAATTTCAAGTTCCTAGGCCTTTCCGTTCAAAAGTTACAATTTTCTATGGTTTCTATGGTTCTGGTCATGCGATCTGGACAAAATATTGTTTTAATATAATTCTCGATTAAAATACAAAATTTCATCTAGATCGAATCCGTAGATTCGAAATTATCGAGAAACCAAAATTTCAAACGACCGTATTTACGGAACCCCTTGTATAATTCTGCTCATTGATAAACGTTAACGCGACATATCAGATCCACACCTATCCGGAAAATTTCAAGTCCCTAGGCCTTTCCGTTCGAAAGTTATGATTTTCTATGGTTTCTATGGTTCTGGTCATCATTCTCTATTAGTATACAAAATTTCGTCACGATCGAATCTGTACTTTTGAAATTATCAAGAAAACTAAATTTCAAACGACCATATTTACGGAACCCCTAGTATAATTTTGCTCATAGATGAACGTGATCACGACATTCGAGATCCACACCTATCCTGAAAATTTCAAGTCCCTAGGCGTTTCCGTTCAAAAGTTACAATTTTCTATGGTTCTGGTTATGCGATCTGGACAAAATTTCACATGTAGCTTGAACACCTCATTCTCCAGTTGAGTGCAAAGTTTCATCTTGATCAAATCTGTCGTTTCAAAGTAATCAGGGGAACAAAACTTTGAACGGCCATATTTACGGAACCCCTGGTGGAATTTGGCCCATTAACGAACTTAACCGAGGCATTCGGGAACTGAACCCACACTGAAAATTTCAAGTCTCTAGGTTAATCCTTTCGAGAGTTATCGTGCTTACGGCCGGACGGACAGACTCAAATTTTCAGACGGATTCGTCATCAGTGAGTCGAACATAGTCGATTGAGACCATTTTCGGCTCAAAATTCGAAAAATACAGACATTGTGACGAAATGATATAGCCCTCGTGTAAGTAGTACGAGCGCTCAATAATAGCAACTGAACATCTTGACAAGTCGATTTCGTTCAAATCAATGGAAAATTCCTGAAAACTGTTTGCCGTGATTGAAGAAATGCATAAGGATTGGTTTTTTCAACGGCCAAAATTTTTTCCATTCAATATCATAGATATTTTCTGACACCGATGAATGACGAATAAATTGCCCTCAATAAACGTCGGATGAATATTTTGAATATTCAATTAAAAACATTTTATTTTTCTTTTAATTTTGAACTTGTTTGGAGAAAAAATAGCATGTTGCATACGGAGTTGAAGCACCTTTCGTGCTCAGGAGGATTTGCAAGCTCCTCCTGTACTTTCTCGTAAAACGCAGCGTTTTTTCAGCGCCTGTTCTACTTACACGAAAGCTACATCATTTCGTCACCCAGGTTCGACTCCCTGGTGACGAATCCGTCGAAAAATTCAAGTCCAGAAACTTGAAAATTTTAGGGTAGTTTCAAATTTCGAATGCTGCGGTTAATTTCGTTGTTTGGCAAAATTCGACCAGGGGTTCCGTAAATATGGCGTTCTAAACTTTGTTTTCCTGATAACTTCAAAACTACTGATTCGATCAAAAATGAAATTTTGCACTCTGATGGAGAATGACTTGTTCAAGCTACATGCGTTCATCAATGAGCAGAACTATAATAGGGGTTCCGTAAATACGGTCGTTTGAAATTTTGTTTTCTCGATAATTTCGAAACTACGGATACGATCGAGATAAAATTTTGTATTTTGAACGAGAAATATATATTTAAGCAATATTTTGTCCAGATCGTATGACCAGAACCATAGAACATAACTTTCGAACGGAAAGGCCTAGGGACTTGGAATTTTCAGGATCCGTGAATCTCGAATGTCGCGGTCACGTTTATCGATGAGCAAAATAAGACTAGGCCGTTCAAAATATTTTATTTCCTTATAATTTCAAAATCACTGTTTGGATTAGAATTATTCAAACTAGGTACTTGCGAAATTTTGCATTACCAAGACCATAGAGAATTCTAGCGAATTATCGAAAAAAAAAATTGGTCACCTGAAGCACGGACGGGAAGTCTGGAATTTCGCCTTAGTTTGAAATTTTTTTTGAAATCCGTCAGAAATATCTTCAATTGGTTCCTAAAACTGGAAAATGCGAACCTACCTACAAGGTGGATCAACGAGCTCTCAAAAGCTCCTGACTTCATGGAAATGCTTTTTATAATTTTAATGGAGATGTTATTGTTTAAAATTATTGGATAGATTCAAACATATTTATATTTCCAGAGGTGCGCCTGAGGCTATTAAACTCTCCCAAACATTGATCGCTGCCCTCATCAAAGATCCTGAAGTTGATATAATGCAAATGTTACCGAAAGCAGTGAAAGCGAATCCCCCAGCAACCACCTTATGGGATAA
This sequence comes from Aphidecta obliterata, assembly GCA_963966015.1. Classification (NCBI taxonomy): domain Eukaryota; kingdom Metazoa; phylum Arthropoda; class Insecta; order Coleoptera; family Coccinellidae; genus Aphidecta; species Aphidecta obliterata. Next base: position 24,829,273 of record OZ014432.1, read on the forward strand.
AACACAAATTGGTGTAAGCTATACGATGAAAAATATGTCACAACCCTTGTATTCATCATTTTTAATTTTTTTTTCCAGACTAAAAAAGCTACAGGAAAAGTGCCAACTCAGCCTTCATCTTCTCAAAAAACCGAGAAAGCGGTACCGACAAGCATTATGGCAAATACTGGTTCAATAGCGAAATCGGTATCTTCAGTGGTGACTAAAAATAAATCTTCATTTATTGTTACCAATACAAGAAATACTGCTCCGAGATTGCTGGCGCAAGCGGAGAAGAACGCCAGTCAAAGTTCGATTGCTAATAAGCCATCGCTCCAAAATCCATCCAATCCTGTGGCGAGACCTTCAAACAAAACGATTGCTCTCAACCAATCTTTTGCTGCTAAGCTCACAGATACCATCGTAGCTTCTTCCGGTGTAGCATCAGTCACTCAAAGCAGTATGAAACCGGGATTAAACGTACCACATAACGATTCTGTATCATCTAAGATCACAAGGATGTCGACGTCCATCGCCCATACTTCCCCTATCAAACATAATCGTCCGGAACCGACGGCTTCTGCCCCACCTACGATGCAGCACTTCCAGAGTCCCAGAAAGACCCCGCACGTCCCATCTTCTACCCAAATAACTCACGCGACTATGTCGTCGAATGATGTTTCTGCGATTGGCGCAAGTGGAGATCACGGGAGAAGCACGACGCCAATCAAGAAGCCAACCTCTCAGTTGGGTCACAGCGAGGAGAGTCATTCTGTGTCATCTAGCGTGTCTGCTCATCTGGAGTATACTTTGTTCAATTCCGGCGATCAACAACCCATGTGGCGTAGAGGTGATAACGAATCGCAGAAACCGGTCAATTTCGCTGCAGCTACGGGAAACTCGAATGTACAAACTGCCTCTTCTAGTTCTAAATTTATGGCGCAAGACCTGCCGTTGCAGGTCGATGCGTCCAAGGCTCCTGGTTATAGAGGAGGATCCACCTCTTCGCCCATTTCTTCGAAGAATAACAGTAACAGCACAACTCCTCCGAATATTGCTGGTCCGTCATACACTCAATACCACGAACCGCAAAAAGCGCAACATATGTCACACATGACCAATACTATCCTCAGACCTCAGCCATCACAGAATAATCTCCCGAATGAAATGCAGACTAACAGTAATTTCTACGGTGAATTATTTAATCAAGGAGCAGCAGTTTCTAGTATTTCAAATCCTGTCCCGAACATAGGAAAGGATCATCTGATATCGTCATACAATCAGCCTCAAACAAGTACAGGGAGAAATCAGAACTATTCGCAAAGCTCTCAACCTATTGTTAGCATGTCCAGGTTGAATCCTAAAGCACCGGATTTTTCAAGCTCCATATATTCTGTTCCAAACAAGTTATTACACCAACAGCAACAGTCTCAGTTACAACAACAATCGCAATTGTTCAACGCATATTCCATGGATAGCTCTGCCTCCATGCATTACGTTCCCAAAGGAAATATCGATTACAGAAGTAACATGGGCCAAACTACATTGATGCAACTTCAACAACCTTTAACTCCACAACAAACGGAAATGATTAGTGGGATGGCCACAGGATTAACCCTTCATAACATAGCGAGGGCGACAGGAAGTGAAATTCTCGAAAATCCTTCGGATCTGAGCATGATGAATAATTCACCGAACATGTCACCTAATATGCAACCATCGGAGAACGCTTACATGGACGACAGAAAACCAATGCAACCTCAACCAATTGGGACGGAAAGGGCCAGGAGAAATTACGGTTCCAACATGGAAAGTAACAATTGGATGATAGGGAATGATAAGAATCAAGCTAGATGGGTAGGGCATAATTTGGATAGAATGACCATGAGGGCAATGGAGCAACCTATGGCGGATTCTTATAGTGTAAGTTGTTCAAACTTTGAAAATATGTACAGTCGACACTCGATAATTTGACACTCGATAAATTGAATCTCTCGATAATTTGAAGTTATTTGCAGGTCCCTTGAATAACACTCGATAAATTGAAAAAAATCAATGTATTTTGGTTCCCTCGGTAATTTGAAGTTGTAGCTTTATTATTTTGCTCATCGACACTCTTTAATTTGAAGTCGGAGCACGCAAACACCCTATAATTTGAAGTCCCCCACTTCTGTGATTCGTTTAATCTTGCACTGACTTGTCCTATTTGAGATTGCGCAGTCTTTCTTAGGATTGCGTTGAACTAAAACCGAGTTTTCGAATCTTCGGAACAAAAATGATTGGAAGAAAGAATAAGTGTCTTTCAATTGATGAACCTCCTTGAATTTAAGAAACAAAATCATATCTATGTCCATCAATAAGGAATACTGGCACAATACACACGAAAATAAATGGAATAGAATTAACATAAAACACGCAGCAGATCGCTAATGAAATGGAAAAAAATTGTTTTTGGAAGAAAATTTAGAATGAAATCATCTTTCAAAAAAGAGGTATGTTCGTGGGAGAAAAAAAATCGACAATGCCGCGAAGACTGGCGTCTTAATCTATTTCGGCGACTTTCACGCATATCTCAGGTCAACATTGAGATATACAAATCGCCGTTTACAGAATAAAAAAATATTTGTCTGTTTTCGAGAAAATTGAGATTAGGAAAATAAGTGAACCACCCTATACATATGCAATATCATTAGTAGTTTTAATCAAATTCTTGTTTTCTGAACTCTCAATATTTTGAACTCTCGGTAATTTGAACTTTTTCGTCGGTCCCTTGAGTTTCAAATTATCGAGAGTCGACTGTATTCAATTGATATGGTTAGATACAGTAAACTCAATTCGTTATTAGTCAAAAACAAAAGTCATTGATAAATATCCCTCAAAATTCAAATAAAATTTCTGAACACAAGTTTTAGAATGATTTGTGAACTTAACAAAAGCCCATTTCACGGGAAAGTATGATAATGGTTTAAGTCATATTATTAAACCAGAAATAAATCATATAAAATTAGAACTACTTGGAATTGAAACGGAAATTGCATTCACTGGGACAGTTATCATTCTAACAGTAAATTCTATAATGTTTTATATTCATCTAAATTTATCAAAGGAAGTCAAACGAACAAAATATAAAGTATATAAATGTATGAAGGAAAAACGGAAATTGCAAGAGATTAGGATTATACAGGTGTCCCAGAAGTCGACGTCAAGCCGGAATCGGGTGTCTGAGTTGTGTAATTTTCAAACTGTATTGAATTTTCTTTTATTCGAGAGAATGCACATCATGTGAGGATTTTTGAACTCCTGTTGCTACAAATCTTTACTTTTTCAAAAATGTTTCCTATGTTATCCTGAATAGTGCTTCTGTAACTTTTGATTCTAAGCCAACTGCTCCAGCTTGGAAGATAATGTCACTCTTTGCCGAACCAAGTATTCAGAATTAATATTTCGCCCAACTTCAACTGACTGTACTGAAAAAAAAATTGTACTACATCAGTTTGGCGAGTGACTTTAAAAGTAAGCGCTTTTAATAAGCATTCTAAGATGGTATAACACTTACTACATTATTTCTTAGATTGGCCAAACACGTGTCGTTCTTTTTGAAAACTCAAGCAGTGAAAATCGTAGTCTATACTTGGTGAATTCAAACTTTGTTCAAATGATCCGACCAGTTTTCGCCGAAAGATATTTCATGACCTATTTTCGTATTTTTAGCATGGCATGCAACTGGACAATACTCCCAACTATTCGAGCACATCCGCCATGCCACCCTTTTTGCAAATGACCAATGTCAGAGATATGGGTTACGTGCAACAACCTACTTGGGATGCCAACTCTCGCCAAAGTTTGATGGATGATAAACAAGTAAGTGCGTTTTTCGACAATTTTTTCCTACCACCGGAAAATCCGAAATAATTCATCACTATTTTGTTTTGTTTTGTTGTTTGTATAAGTAGAAGTTGACATGTAGTATATTATATTATTACTCAATACATTTGATCGTCAGTTGAATTGTTTGATATTGAACTCAAAACTGTAAAAATTCATTATAAATTAAACTATTAGGAAATGAGATCAATATTTTTTTTATTGATTTATTATTCATCAATTTTATCCTCTTCCAAAATAATAATTGAAGGTTATGGTGATAGATATAGAAAATAACACGACAAAGTACAATTTTAGTTAACCCTATGTAGTGAAAACCTAGTGTCTTAGTTTGGCTGAATATTATTGCAAGAAGCGAGAATCAATCTGCACAATCTTCACATGATAGTTGTTTCAGAACCTTATTATTTGTTCAAGTTTTACATCCATTTTATAGTTGTTTAAAAAAATTACATCCACCCCTGCTTTTTTTCAAGAACGACAAAAAACACTTGAAGGCAGGAAATTTTGTTGATTTGGCAAGTTCCTATAATTCTTTCTAGAAGATAATTTCTTGAACAACAGAATTCAATTCTATATTCCAATTTTGGAGTTGGAAATGTTTCCTTAATATGAACAGTTATTTGAAACAAGAAATATTGGTTTTGAAAGAGGTGTATCTGCCCAAATATTTCATTTGAAATTGATCTCTAACTGTTTCTGACGAGGTATAAACTTTGACCAAACAAATTTTTCGAAATTCATCGTGAACAAATGGCACATCCCCCAAATATTTGGCATCGATAAATTTTGTGATTTACGAACAACAAAAAGCGAAAGGTGTGGAAATAATTCTTGTAAGTATTTTAATTTAAGAGACCTACCTCTCATTAGACTTTTTAGAACTGCGTAAATATACACAAGGCTTGAAAAAAATTTATTTCTTTGCAATAATATGAAGAACCTGTCACTAGCTAAAGAGCAACAGTAATAATAAGGAAGCTTTTCATTAATATTCGCACATGGGATTTTCTCATAAAATACTGAATATTCGAGGGTGATCTATAGATCAGTTCTGGTTATTAGATCAAGAAACAGAAAAAAGTAAGGAAGGATTAAATTTCGTCATATAATTGCAATGTTTTAATATTGCTAGTTTTGTGAAATTATGTTTGGCAAAAATACATTTTGGTAAAGTAAATATCAGTTTCGGAAAAAATGAACAGAATTTGTAGCAATAATTTCAACATTTCTTCGGCAAGAAGGGGCTTCAAATGAGAACAGTTAACCACGTGTTAACTAGGAACTTTTCGAACCAAAACTGGTTCATCGCATCGTTATTGTGAAATCTGTTCTCATCGATGAAATTTAATCTAACATTCGATGGTAACTTCAATGAATTTTTCAACAGCATGATGAACCCAAATTGAGAATCTCTTCGCGATAAGTGTACTCTATGGTAATCTAAAAAAGTATTTTGTAGTTGATCATGTTATGAAGCGAATACAATAGGAAATTTTTTTTTTTCAAGGTATGGGCCATGTCTGATTGGAAACAATAACTTCTATTAGATGCCAGTAAGACTCGCAGCCGAAATTATTTTTTCCTCCACTGTGATTCCCGAAATGTAATTTCACTACGAATATGATTCAGCATTAAATCCTTTGAGACAGAAATGTAACTTTGTTTACTGCCCTTTATACAGGTTCTGCCAAGTTACACTTTCGTGCCTGCAAAATTTGGTGTAAATAAGATACCTATTGTTTGTGTTTTTCTTACTTGTATAGAAGATGTTAGCCTGTATTGTTTCCTTCAAACGCTTATAGTTATGTGATGAAATATTTGAATTTATATTTTTTGCTGAATTTGAATGATATGAATCAAAAAAGGCTTCGTTAGTGGTTCTTCAGGAGCCTTTAGCTAATCGAACATGGTTATAATATGAAAAATATACTAAACATTATATAAGATATACAAATATATATTATACATACATATATATTGTAGTAAATATTGCGCGATGGTGTAGAGGGTTGGCATAGAAAATGGATAAGACTTTGTTACAGATGTGTCTATTACAAAACATATGCATGTATTATTTATAACAATATACCTAGATGTCCGCATGTCATAAGTTGCTTGACATGAAATGAGCGTTGGTCGCTGATACGCATCTGTCTAGGGTTAATATTATGGAGTAAATTGTAAAGCTGCTTGTACATGAAGAATTGAATATATCTTTATGCACTCAAGTTTATAATTATTTGAACTTCGCCTTCAGAATGTAATATTATTTATATTCTAATAAAATATCTAGTTGAATTTTATCTATGAATACTTCAAATCGCAATCGAGATCTTTCCACATCTAGTACATGTTTATCGTCACTTTTATGTGAACATTTCTTTTGTTTAGGCGAGGAAAAGATCGTCGTCCTGTCGCACAATCTTAAGATGTGTAGACGGGTCATTATTATTATTATTGGGAATTTGTGGTTACTAGTGCTCTAGACAATCTACTGTGCTGACCTGAATACTAAACTGAAACTCGGCATCCAGTTCGAGATGAGATGGCTTTAGGGAGAAAATGTCTCCATCCTCAATGATTTTGTGGCCCAAGCATTCTTACAAATGGCTAGGTATTTCAAGATAATGTCATTTTTCCCTTTCATCAGTTGGTGGCAGAGGTTATCTGCCTATATATATTCTTACAAGAAAAAGCAAAAAAAAATTGAAATATCAAACAATATAGCATGTATAAAAAAACTGTGTAAATGAGGCTCCATACATTTCTTTGTATGGTAGGAAAGCAGAGATAAAACCCTCAGCAAAAACTCTGACAGAACTATAAATGTAATGATTCGATTTGTTTATCAAATAAGCTGACATATTTATATTGATAGGTTTATTTTTCATCAAAAACAAAATTTCTTCTTCCTCTTCAATTTCTTGAACGAGTGATTTCTCCAAGGTAACCGAAAAGCAAATCTGAACAAGAAAAAGGCAAGGGCAGAAAATAAAATTATTCATAATACATATCCTCAGAGCAAAAGGGTATCAAGTCCAAAATTTCAATTTTCGGGTTTTTTGACTCACCTACATTTAAATTTCGCGCTCTATTTATTGGTCAATCTTCAAGACGATTGGACTTAAAATAGCGAAAATAACATAGTATCAAGTCCTTAATCACAACGCGAATCAAACGAAAAATGCAAGTATTTTACGCTCTCCTTGGAAACTCACATTTTGGGACTTAATACCGTTTGCTCTGAGGTACAGATATGTTAAATCGTTTTGAAATTGACCACCCATTCAAAAAATGAGAAATAGTAAATAACCTTTGGAACCACCTCTTCGCAAAGATTTTCGTTTGTTGCCGAAAGGGTCTCTTGAAGGAGAATCACCTCTACACCATGCTCGTTTGCTAATTTTGAAACTTGACCAAAAGGGTTTTTTCAACTAGATGCAATGTTCAATGTTCTCTAGGATCCAAATAATTTATTTATATCTACGAAGGTACAAGAACAAAAAGGCCTTTCCCAGTTTCTTACCTTATTCACACAAACCTAGAATAGAGTATAATCACCAAGTCTTCGATGATCCAAATATTCTTCTCATTATATTTACTTGGTTATTCCCAATAACTCCAGAATTTCTGAAATAATGGATTGGAAAAAAAATTCATATCCTATATTTTATTCAACATAAATTTCATCACAAGAAAACTTACGTTATACTGCAAGGGAAGAATCGAGTGATGAATTAATAATTTATTGTCTTCCCCAAAATTTTTTGTCAGAATCGAGATGTACAAAAACTGTTACAAAAATAAATAATATTATTTAAAGCTTACAGTCAATAGTGAACAAAAGATAAAATATTGAAAAAAAAAAACGATAATGACTACCAAATCCATGAAATTCAATGGAAAATTTAATATCAAATACCGTATGGAAGAAAATCTGTCGTGAATTAATTCATTGAAAAGGAACTCGCATCACACATGGATCGTCCGGCCAAAGTAGCAATAACGACGATTTCACTACATACAGTATGCACCTTATTGAATGGAAAGATAAACAACTTCCTGTGAAGCATTTCAAAATATTCAAAGGAACACAAATATTATTTAAAATCACAGATAAATTATTCTCCCTAATGTTAATTTTTTTCAAGTATTTTATACACCAATGACAATGATAGGTAATACTGAGAAATTGAGATATATGCGATATATACTATGGAAACTAGAGCCCTATCACAACATGATTATAATAAAAAATTATATATTACGATAGATCTCTCGATCAGAACAAATTCAAATGATAGATGTCCTAACTTGGCAAGCATTTGCTTAAATTCATTTTATGTAAATCTAAATATCTATTGCAGAAATTCAATTATCTTTCATTGAAGATACAATTAAATTATAAGTCAATCTGAAATTAATCAATTCAAGCCTAAACAATAATCAACTTACATGTTGTAGTAAGGCAATTTTCGGCTATCTAATACAATACTTATTTACAAATTAAATGTTTGAAGGTCACATATACCTCTTTTTCATAATTATCTACAAATCTAGAAAAATAGGATTATTATCACGATAATGAGGAAGGCGAAGCCCTCGACCGACTCTGAGAACGACGTGGAATCATGGTGTGTGCTTTGGAGGAGTTAGAAAAACGATACGTCGGTGACGCGGAAGCGTCGATTGTAGACGTCGTTTTCTGGGTTGATGATGGTGTTTGGGTTTTTTCACTTAGTTCAGTCACACTGTAAACAGAAAGTGATAAGTTTCATTTAATGTATAACACCATTAGTTTTTTCAGGTCCCACTACAAAGAGTACACTGGTTCTGCTTTGTCAATACACCCAGAAGATTTTTTGTTGAAAATGTTTAAGTGTGTATGTTTTATAAAATATATAACAGAATGAAGATTTTATCGATCAAAATGATGTGAAAGTAACCTTACCCTGAACTTCTATGGAGAGCATGAAAAACAAAGAATATATTGTTTTTATTTAAATCATTGATTCAAAACATGAACTATGTTTCCTCCAAAGATATCGAAAAATATTTAAGGCTCACAAATTCAAAATTTTTCGAGCAACTCGAATGAACTTAATGGTGTCAGCTGACTTTTATTACAAAAATATTTCAATAGGCATGAATTGCAAAAAATTGTAAGACATTATCAGGAATAAGGATTCATTTTTTCATTCTCAACTCTTTCATATAAAATATATTTTCATTTGCCTAGGCACGTTCTTCCAAAATACTGCGTTAACTTAAGAACACGAGAATAATAAATGCAAAAAACATAAAATATTGACTATACACAACACAAATACACCCATCAGAAAATCAACGAAATCTACCTTCCCAATCCTGAAGCTATCCAAAAAAAGAATGCATGTAAAAAAGTATTTGAATTATTAAAAGAAATATTCAAATACACAATGAATAAAACACATAACTGGAATGCAATTTTAACATACAAGGTAAAGTTGAAAGAGGACACAAAACGTAAATTAAGATTCAGATCAAACGGAAAAGTTCATTCATTTCAACTTTATCTTGTTATCACGGTTATCTGGTGATAATTTTTGGATATTTGTCACTGAATAGTTATAGTTATTTTCATTTCTTATATATAGATGTCGTATAAACTAACCTGACTAAATTTCCTTGAGTTGCCTCTAATTGAGAACAATTCGTCAAGGAGGGTCCGGTTGAGAGGCGACGGATCTGTAGATAAAGTTACGGAATAATGTTATGTCCATAAATGATATTATAGTTTCAAATTTCTCGGAATGTCATTGTCGCGCTCAAATTTCGAGACTAAACAATAATTACCTTCTCAGTCTGGGTTGCTGCGTTACTCATTTCTTTATTCATACTCGTGGTGGAGGCTGGTGCAGAATTGGATTGATAAGTGTCCGTACACATCCTCGTCAGCTGATCTTGCAATGACATCACTTTTCTGTCCTTATCCTCTAACTGTCCTTGCAGAAACAACACCTGCCTGCGAAGATCCACCAATTCCACTCTGTCTGATTCATCTTCTGCTACATTTTGTTCCGGTGCCAAACCATTGTTCTGCCCATTCATTTGTTCTTCGAATGGGTTGCGAGTTTCCGACTGAAAGGAATTGAAAGAGAATGAGTTAAATCTGTATTTTGGAATTGAAATGAGGAAATTCATTCTTGTTTATCCATCTTGTGTTTTTGAACCATATCCTGGCCAAAATTAATGAAGCAGAAATTTTAAGATAGAACCAACTCTTTTGGACAAGGTCTGGAATGAGCTGAGGGCTTTCTCAGACCTAAGGATTTCTTTTATTCTTGATGAACAGCCTAACAATTGCAGTGAATAACAATGGAGTAGGATGGAAATTTTTTTTGAATTCTTGACAACAGTAATAGTAAATAAAAAAAATTTTAGGCAGCCTTAAGGACTGTGATTCTGTAACTCTTCCGCTGAATTCAACAGGAACTATAATTTTTCGTGGGCTAGAGAAGCAGCCGAAATCGATTCTGAATAGAAAGATTGTTAGGCAATTTGCACGAAAACTTTTCCCGTTAAAATTAGGCGGAAGTGGTACTTAATGGTCCCTCGCCGACAGGTTTCGGTACGTCGACCACACCATTATCGAGAACCGAAAAAAGAATCTTACGACGATAAAAAAATTGCGAAGAAGCATCAATTTGAAAGTTCAAAAATTTAACGCAAGGATGAATTATAAAAGAGAAACTTACACTGTCTTGAAGCTAAGCAAAAAGCCGTACATCCACAATCCACTAAATAACAGGAGCCACGAAAAAAAAGTTGAAAAGTAGTAAGAAAATTCATTCCGTAGAATCGACAAAGTTGAAAAAGAACAAAAAGCGCATGTACCTTACGCAGCCATGGATTGATTCGACTGACTGATCGCATTAATAATGCACAGTAGCGGCACGTTTATGAAAAATTAAGGGAAACAACATTCACAAACTACTCACCCTCAACAATGCATCTTCAATGGTTTGCTGGAGAGGGGTAGCGAAAAAGTACATGCAAAAAAAAACAAACTTTAAAGAAACCAAAGACGTCAACCTTGTCTTCGAGAAAAAAAGGGAGTGAAAAATAAAAAAAATAATGGAACTAAATTGAGTTATCTTACCTCATTCAAGATTCCCCTCAGTTTGAACAGCATCGTCTTGACCGCGTGAATATCGTTCTTGATGGCGGCCCGAGTTGTCCTGTCCAATTTCACTATTGAATCGTCGGATTCATACCCCTGGGACGAAGCATGAACGACACGTCGAAGTGAACCGCTGGCGGTAGAAGAATTACGTCCGTTTGATCTCCCGTCCAAGGAGCTGGGAGACTGGGAAATGGAGTTGGGAGTGCCGGTCCTGGAACGAAGGAATCTCGGCCTCGAAGAACCGCTGTAAATAAAAAATAATTGTCAATAATTTGTGTACCAAACTATAAGTTTCCTGAGGAATAAGGATCGTTTGTACTTTCCCCTAGGTGTACTTAAAAGTTCAAATTGAAAATCTTTTTTTTTGCACTAGCTCGACTTGAAACAAAACTCGAGTAAGAGTGACTCATATCTGGCAACGTCGGGCGAATATGACAGATGTGTTACACTAGATCTACTGTGTGACAGCAATGACGAAAATATTACGCTCATAACCTCAATTTCCGATTGTTTTGATTTGTTTCTTCTCAAATTAATGAATGAGTCAGAGGAAAATATTTTGCTCCAATAACAGAGTGCAAAAGATAACAAAGTTGAGGGGGAAGAACTGCCTCAAAAGCAAACTGAAAAATCTCGATAGGATAATACAGAATCGAAAAAAAATTGAGAAATAAATTATTTTCATACATTGATTAAATATGGTGTAATGTGAAAATTGGTTTTGTCCTCAGAAATTTTTGGCCGAAAGGTGTTCTCCATTTGATTATAATATGTAGTTTGTTCTTGGCAATTAGCACATTTTTCAAAGATTCCGTATCAATAAGAATTTTTTTATCTTCAATTTTCCACAGAAAAGTGACGGACATTTTTGAGCGCTCGTACTACTTACACGAGGGCTATATCATCTCGTCACGATGTCTGTATTTTTCAAATTTTGAGCCGAAAATGGTCTCAAACGACTATGTTCGACTCACTGATGACGAATCCGTCGGAAAATTCGAGTCTGTCCGTCCGGCCTTAAGCACGATAACTCTCGAACGGATCAACCTAGAGACTTGAAATTTTCAGTGTAGGTTCAGATCCCAAATGCCTCGGTCAAGTTCGTTAATGGGCAGAATTCCACCAGGGGTTCCGTGAATATGGCCGTTCAAAATTTTGATCTCCTGATTACTTGAAAACTACAGATTTGATCGAGATGAAATTTTGTACTCAAATGGAAAATGAGGTGTTCAAGCTACATGTGAAATTTTGTCGTTCGCATGACCAGAACCATAGAAACCATAGAAAATTGAAACTTTTGAACGGAAACGCCTAGGGACTTGAAATTTTCAGGATAGGTGTGGATCTCGAATGTCGTGGTCACGTTCATCTATGAGTAACATTTTTTTAGGGGTTCCGTAAATATGGTCGTTTGAAATCTAGTTTTCTTGATAATTTCAAAACTAGAGATTCGATCGTAACGAAATTTTGTGTACCAATGGAGAAATATATATTCAACCTACATTTCTTCAGATCACATGACCAGAACCATAGAAAATCATAACTTTCGAACGGAAAGGCCTAGGGTTTTGAAATTTTCAGGATAGGTGTGGATCTGAAATGTCGCGTTCACGTTCATCAATGAGCAGAATTATACTAGGGGTTTCGTAAATACGGTCGTTTGAAATTTTGTTTTCTCGATAATTTCGAAACTACGGATTCGATCGAGATGAAATTTTACATTTTAATCGAGAATGATATATTAAAGCAATATTTTGTCCAGATCGCATGACCAGAACCATAGAAACCATAGAAAATTGTAACTGCCAGGTGCATGTACGAGCGCTCAAAAGCTCCTGCCTTCACGGCAGTGCTTTTCGTAATTTTTTTGGAAAGCTGTCCAAAATTTCTGCAATAATTGGTTTCTAAAACTGAAAAATGCGGATCTACCCCTACAAGGTGAATGAACGAGCGCTCAAAAGCTCCTGACTTCACTGCTTCTTATAATTTTTTATTTTTCTTTTTCCCCAATCCAAGATTTTCAGGAGGGTTGATGTGCAAATTAGAAATGAAACAGAAAAGTGACGGGCGTTTTTATTTTTCCTTCACTTTCGATTAACTTCCAGAAGTGAGATTGATAAATAAAATAGAATTTAAGTGGCAATTCAATAATTAATGTTCTCATTTTTGAAATGTAAGCATTTCGATTATGTTTTATGATCAAAAGATTCAACTAAACCGCAAAATATTTCACTAAGAAGGATAAAAGGTCCTCAAAAAAGCACAAAATATTCTGTCTAAAAAATCAGATTCGAGTGATATTAAAAGTCTAATTTTTTTTTTGAATCAACTCCTACCTATTGGTTTCTATAGTCGTCCCAACGGAGCAATTAGTTCTTGTTGGCATATTCAACGCATGTCGCTTTTCTTGCATAACTGAAGAGAACCATGAACAAAGATCCGAAGAAAACAACGAAATAATCAAATCGACGTTCTCATCTACGATCCATAGTTTTCGAATTTACGAACATATCACTGACGTGACCAACCACTTTCACATGAATTCGGGAACGATGATTTATCGTTGTTTTTCGATGCTACACTCGATTTTAATACATTCGACACAAACGCGAATGGAACGGAATCGAGCGGATCTGTTATTGAAATCGAGAGCAACCTGCCACAGCCGCTGGGCAAACGGTGAATCACCACGCTCTATTAGCGATTTGTACCTTTGCACGACTACGAGGTAGAACCATATTTTTCCAGTGGCGGAGCAGAGGATTCCATCGAATGAATTCTGTTCGAAAATTAACCCAAAAATATTCTACTTTCAACACTTAGCTCCCATATCATCAGCTCAAAGATTGTAAGGGCATGCCTAGAGAAACTGCACCAACTCAAAAAAGTTTCTTTGAAACATTGAAATTGAAAACCTTCTTTTAGTACCGTCCATGTACATATTGATAAGCTCTTTTATCTCGGTTCATGAGTGCTTTTGTCATAATAGTATTGTTGCAAAAAATTCAATTAATATTTATCACGTTATTATCAGAACGAGGAAAAGAGATAATGAAAATACCTATGGATGATGATTAATCAATAGAAGATCTGAAGAGCGCGCAGGCCAAAAACATAGATCACTTTACAACTATTTGAAAATACATTATTCAAATAATCTGCACCGAGTAACAACAACATTCTCTGTCTTATAAGGAGAGGGACATTTTGCGAATTATTTCGAAGAAACTGGGAAAATCACACCTGACATGGCGGAAGGAATGGACCAATAAACAAACCAAAGACGTGCCCAATCCAAAACAATCAAGGAAAAATTTTTTTTTATGAAAATGTTTATTTCGAGGAGTTCTGCCTTCTGTTAGAAAAGAGAATCATTTTGAAAACACCTAGATGATGAGATGTAATATATAGGTTTGTAGTTCAGAAGACTATGATTATGATACACGCCCTTGAAAAAAAATTGCTGCGAAAGTACTAAAAGATACTACTTTTTCCACGATTCACTTATTCTGTTCAAATTAAACTGAGAGCTTGGTAAACAAGTTTGAGCATAAGTGGGAGGGACTTCGGAGAGACTTTCCGCCCAGAGACGAATAGAGGGTAGTTCACCAAGTCGTACTGTTTCAACTCGATATTATTCTCCGAATTAAATAGACACATTGAAAAACATTGATAGAAATAATAATAAGATTGACAAAAATAAAGTTGGTCAGCTGAAGCACTGACAGGAAGTCTGGAGTTTCGCCTAAGTTTCAGAATTCTTTTGACAGCTGTCGAAAATTCCTTCAATTGATTTCCAAAACCGGAAAATGCGAATCCACCTACAAGGTGCATGTACGAGCGCTCAAAAGCTCCTGCCTTCACGGCAGTGCTTTTCGTAATTTTTTTGAGTTGACAGACCTTCTCGAAAAGCTTGTCTACAGGACCTTATGAATTCATCAACCCATATTTTATTTTTAGTATATCCTGCATTTATCCATGTCTCGTTGAGGTAATAAATTTTTGGGCCTTTCTCCCTTAATGCTCAGATTTTCTTCAAATAATCTCTCCTCCACACAACTATTTCCTCCCTCTCTATCAATAAACTATCACGACTACGTTTTCTAAATTTGAATTTCATTTTTTACAATAATTTATAAAAGGTCGTTCTTTTGAAATTCGGCAGGCTGTCATCATTATTAACAACTTCTAAGACCTTCGAAATTGTAGGAATTTCATTACGAAAAAAAAACCGTGAACTATTCCCCTAATTAGGTCGAAATCATCAATTGAGTCGATTATTTTTAACGACTGGGATTCTTTCCCAGTTAGAGTCAATATTTGATTTTGGTTATATTCTCTGAGAATTCTGTATATGGAGGAACAACTCACTCCTGAGGATTTTGAAACAATTCCCACCAAGTCTCTTTTTGATATATTTGGATGTTCCTCAAATTTTTTCCGATAAATATTAGAGATTAACTGTTTTTCTTGAATGTGAATGTTTTCATCTTTTTCGTGGTGGGCCCAATATATCACCTTCAGATGCATTGTCCGATTCTGAATTCGACATTGTTGTCCGCAACTCCGAAATTGATAGCTCGTCAGAAGATTGTTTGCTGGAGACTGCTACTACACTTTCAAGGAGGACACTTATTTTTCACTATAAACTTTCACTACTGCTATCGACATTCCGTTCAGAGTACGATCCTGGCAGACTGTTAAGGGCGGAAAAGGGATTGTTGATAAGACCGTTTGACATTAGTTATGCGCAAAACAAACGGATTTAGTTTGTTTACATGCTCTCTCATATATTTGAACAGACTATGACGCTTAAAAATATAGTCATAAAGTAGGGATCTTAGATCGTCCTCAAATTCCGAAAAATTGGAAAACGACTTGGTCTCGAGCTGCAAACTTCATGCATCATGCAACAAATATTCACTTTTAAAACAACTATTTTCATTTTGAAACTCACCTTCTGATATTTTTATCGTTTGTGCAACTTAGCAATGCCGACCAATCCCTGATTTCTTCATTATTTTTTATGTCCGTCTCTATGGAGTTAACCGAGTTAATAGATTCCACAAAGGTAATTCCTCTCTTACAACTGCTTTTTCCTAACCTGAAAATAAACATAACGTGTTGATTTATTGCAATTTACAACTTGTTTGTTTTGATCCGAGAATGATCCCAACGATTACGTTGGATCCCCAAATGAAGAATTCTGTGCATTACTCACTTATCGTAATCATCTAGACTGCTGCTACGGCTGTATTCAAAATCCAACATCAAATCATCACTTCCGATACTTTCACACGGCGATAAAGTATCCAACGATATAGTACTGTTCTTCAGATTTCCCTTTTCTTTCAAGACCAATGGGCTACCTTCGAACGATTTCAGTTTTCTCTTTCGTATAGGCGTGGTAGATTCAATTAGTGTTGTTGATTCAGAATGCTGCGATTTGTCCCCAAACACCAAGGCAGGTTGATCGGCTATTTCATCATCGATCAAAAAGTCATCTTTGCCTTCGGATAGAGAAAAAGAATTGGATGCATTTGTTGGAGTTCCTGGCGTAGAGGGTGATGGTTTTTCATTAATATCCTGAAATTAATAAATAAATGAATACTTTAAGAAATAAATTCAAACAATTTTTTTCACTCACCTTGGAATTTGACGAATCCCGATGATTTTTCTTTTGTTCCTCAGAGTCCGAAAAACTCAATAAACTATCATCAACAGGTGATGTTTCATCCTCTAGCAACATAACAGCAATACTTTCTGCGGCAGCCTCATCCAGGTTAGAATCAGCTATGGTTAATGTTACCGGTCTAAACGCTTGAAGGGATTTCTTCAAAAAACTTTTATCGTCCGCTATATTTCCAATCTGGCTCAGATCAGGCTTATTCGAATCTTTATCTTTACTCTCATCGCTTGAACTGAAAGAAACGCTCACTTCATCTGCCAAAGATTCGCCTCCCAATCCGTATTCAATATCTTCTGAACTTCCCGAACTGTATTCTTTGTTTTCTATTACTCTAGTCTTCAGGAATGTTTTAATCGGTGACGGTTTGGGTTTCAAAAAGGACTTTTGCGTTACCAAATGCGGTTTGTGCTGGGGAATTTGCTCCTTTTGACAGGAACCGTCGCTGAAGCCCTCCGACGAGGTCGCCGAAATTTTACGTCTTGATTCTTTTTCAATTTGCTGCTCGAACGCGAATGTTCGCTCTCGAACCAGTCCTGTGTTTTGGAAGACGCTGAAAAGAAAAGAAAGTTGAAAGAAAAAAAATTTATTCAAAACAGAATCTCAAAACTGAACGCTTACCTTTTCTCAGTATCCTCTTTGACAGAAGCATTCGGGAGTTTAGGCAAGGAAGAGTCCATAACATCCAGTTCCCTAAGCTCGAACGTTTTTCCATTCACCATCACTTCGAGATTTCTACTTTTGTTCCTCCCATTCGTTGGGGTTTGTGGGGAGTTGTCCAGATCCGTTCCCATATGACTGCCAAATCCGGAATCTTCAGTCAAGGAACCATCCTTCAATGAGTCTTCCCGGACACTCCTTTTACTTCCACTCCTCGAAAACTTCATATTGATATTCGCGATAGTTTTGGCCGTTTTAGTTTCATTAACATGAATAGACTGAGGTCTGGGTAACTGATTTGCTTGAAGGGTAAACCTTCCCAACTGAAAAATATTACAATAATAGAAAAACGATTCAATAGTATAAAGGAATAATGTGAAATAAAATAACATGGGAATCAATTTGGAATGAATTTGTCTAAATGACTTTCTTACGACCACCTACCCAAAGTTTGACATTTAACTGAAGCAATTTATCACGACTTTTCGAGGTTTAAAAATGGATTTTTCTTGTCTTTTTTCAATTATATTGTTCATATGGGACAAAATTGATAATGTTGTTATTTATGGTACAATGGATCTATTGTAGGATAATTTAGAAATAATTATGCTTAAGTTGATAAGAAACCTCTTCTCGACAAATCATAATTATTCAATCAAAAAATATAATAAATGGGTATTCTTTATGAATTATTTGATGATGTGGAATATTTTAATCTTGTTTCTGCCTTCTTCATTCTGATTAGTAGTGAATAAATAATTGAACAAAATGTTCTGTTTGTTAAAACTAAATCTTTTAGTATATAAATATATATCACAAAGAGAAATTTCCCATATTAATTGTTAAACCAGAATTTTTAAACATATATTTCAGATGAGTTGATATAAATCGAATCCTCAACATCCTTGAGCAGCATTTAGGTAAATCAAGGTTTATTTTGTTATTAATTGTATAATAGACCTATTGTAGGATAATTTGATAATAATTATACTTAAGTTGATTAGAAACCTTTCCTCGACAAATCATTATTATTCAATCAAAAAATATAATAAATGGGTATTCTTCATGAATTATTTGAGGATGTTGTGGAATATTTTAATCTTGTTTCTGCCTTCTTCAATCTGATTAGTAGTGAATAAATAATTGATCAAAATGTTCTGTTTCTTAAACCTAAAACTTTTAGTATATAAATATATATCACAAAGAGAAATTCCCCATATTAATTGTTAAACCAGAATTTTTAAACATATATTTCAGATGAGTTGATATAAATCGAATCCTCAACATCTTTGAGCAGCATTTAGGTAAATCAAGGTTTATTTTGTTATTAACGGTATAATAGACCTATTGTAGGATAATTTAATAATAATTATACTCAAGTTGATTAGAAACCTTTCCTCAACAAATCATTATTATTCAATCAAAAAATATAATAAATGGGTATTCTTTATGAATTATTCAAGGATGTTGTGGAATATTTTAATCTTGTTTCTGCCTACTTCATTCTGATAAGTAGTGAATAAATAATAATAATAATACCTAAAACTTCTAGTATATAAATATGTATCACAAAGAAAAATTCCCCATATTAATTGTTAAACCAGAATTTTTCAACGTATTTCAGATGAGTTAATATAAATCGAATCCTCAATATCTTTAAGCAGCGATTAGATAAATCAAGATTTATTTTGTTATTAACGGTATAATAGACCTATTGTAGGATAATTTAATAATAATTATGCTTAAGTTGATAAGAAACCTTTCCTCGATGAATCATTATTATTCAATCAAAAAATATAATAAAGGGGTATTCTTTATGAATTATTCAAGGATGTTGTGGAATATTTTAATCTTGTTTCTGCCTTGCTTCTGATAAGTAGTGAATAAATAATTGAACAAAATGTTCTGTTTGTAATACCTAAAACTTCTAGTAAATAAATATGTATCACAGAAAAATTCCCCATATTAATTATTGAACCAGAATTTTTCAACGTATTTCAGATGAGTTAATATAAATCGAATTCCTCAATATCTTTAAGCAGCAATTAGATAAATCAAGATTTATTTTTTTATTAACGGTATAATAGACCTATTGTAGGATAATTCAATAATAATTATGCTTAAGTTGATAAGAAACCTTTCCTCGACGAATCATTATTATTCAATCAAAAAATATAATAAATGGGTATTCTTTATGAATTATTCAAGGATGTTGTAGAATATTTTGATCTTGTTTCTGCCTACTTCATTCTGATAAGTAGTGAATAAATAATTGAACAAAATGTTCCGTTTGTAATACCTAAAACTTGTAGTAAATAAATATATATCACAAAGAAAAATTCCCCATATTAATTGTTAAACCAGAATTTTTCAAGGTATTTCAGATGAGTTAATATAAATTGAATAATCCTAACCATCCTTGAGTAGCGATTAGGTAAATCACGATTTATTAATATCCGGCAATAAAATTTTGATATTTACTGACAAATATTTAACGAGATAATATTTACAGATAACTTTTCTATTGAAGTATCTTATGGCTTCTGATTATTTTTATTCGGAAAAAAATCTATTTTCATTTTTTTTTATCGTGTGTGATCGCTGTGATTTAGAATTTCATATTCAAAAAATCCTTATTTTTGTTTTGACATCCTTAACTTTTCCTTTCCCATTTTATAGTCCCAAATAACACCCTGGATGCCATAATATTGGATTTAGTCCAGGGGGTCGATTTCCACTATTCTTAAAAATTTGCATTTGAGAAAACTAAGAGACATAATTATTCTTGGAAATTAATTCAAAAAAATTCTAGAAAATAATTATGTTTTTCCACCGAATAAACAAATGCAAGTTACTTCGTTAAAAGTCTTTCTTTTTCAAGGGTATATTTTTTAATTTTAACAAGCTTATGATAAACTTACCAGATCAGACTGAGCGGGAGTTTTGACAGCGGCGGTACGATTTCTATTATTATCCACGGCGATCGCCGTAGTTTTCTCGAAAACGGCCCTAGAAGCGACTTTGTTGTGAGTAGCAGTATTATTAGTAGTGAGAAAGGCTCTCGGAGTGGATGAGCTTCTAGGGGGGCCAAACTCTAGGCGTTCGGCGTTCAAGTCCGCCACTCTATTCGATCGGTTCACCTGCAACTTAAAAATGGGAAATATTAATTTTATCTATTCATATTCAATAGTTTTAGTTATAAAATCATGAACCGGTTTATAACTAGGCGCCCTACGACGATAGTGAATTGGTTTGGAACCAGTTCGGAATCGGAGGAAGAACTCACATTAGATTGCCTGAAACCAAACCGCCCGACGCCCTGAGTAGCGATTGCCTCCTTTTTCGGAGGTGGCAGTCTCGGCGTGGACCTTCCATTGGTTTCGATATTTGCCGTTAAGGACCTAGTGTCCTTATCATTTCCGTTCGGATCTGTGAAGGCCAAGCGCTTAGCTACGGATTCATTCGGGGTGGTCAACGCAGAGGGTGCAGTCACAGGACGACGCTTGAAGCCAAACGATGTTGCAATCCCCTTGGAGGTCAGAGAGTTGTTCTTCTTCATTGGACCGTTATGCTTCTGGTTGTCATCTGGGCTCTGAAAAAAAATTGACTTGGTAAGCTGTAAGGATCCTATTTTTTATTATTGCGAAATACAAATATGTAGTTACAGTCGTCCAATTATCGAGGAAATTGTTTTTATCTTGTCAACATGACTCGATCATAGATCTTCTAGACCTATAAGAATGAACTACTCCATAGAATTGACGGTCGATTATTTTTACTTTGATAGCGATTGGAAATGAGCGCTTGTTTCTATGAACAAGAGGTTTACCATTTTGCTCAAATCTCAAATTTTCGAAATTTTAAGATGAGGATGGTCTCAAACAGTTAGGTTGGACTAACAGATGGAGAATTCGAACACATTCTGTCTGTCCGGCCATCCGTAAACACGATAACTTTCGACAGAAAATGTCCATTTTTGAAACTTATTGAATTTATCATACTGACAATGAACACTGAAAGCCATTTTGGTACACAAAAAAAAAGGGGTTTCAATATAATTCAGTGACCCCGATCTTAGTTCAAAGGAATAAAATGACAGTACTTATTTGTCATACTGACAATGAACACTGAATACTGAAAGCTACTTTGGTATACAGAAAAAGAAAGTTTTTTTTCTGATATATTCAATATAATTCAGTGATTCGATCATTGTTTGAAAAATAAAATGACAGTATTTGACATACTGACAATGAACACTGAAAGCCATTTCGGTACACAGAAAAAAAGGAGTTTATCTGTTATTTTCAATATAATTCAGTGACCCCGATCTTAGTTCAAAGGAATAAAATGACACTATTTGTCATACTGACTATTTTGGTACACTGAAAAAGAAAGTTTTTGAGCGCTCGTACTACTTCACGAGGGCTATATCATTTCGTCACGATGTCTGTATTTTTCGAATTTTGAGCCGAAAATGGTCTCAATCGACTATGTTCGACTCACTGATGACGAATCCGTCGGAAAATTCGAGTCTGTCCGTCCGTATGCACGATAACTCTCGAACGGAACAACCTAGAGACTTGAAACTTTCAGTGTGGGTTCAGTTCCCGAATGCCTCAGTTAAGTTTGTAATGGGCCAAATTCCACCAGGGGTTCCGTAAATATGGCCGTTCAAAGTTTTGTTTCCCTGATTACTTGAAGACTACAGATTTGATCGAGATGAAATTTTGCACTCAAATGGAAAATGAGGTGTTCAAGCTACATGTGAAATTTTGTCCAGATCGCATGACCAGAACCATAGAAACCATAGAAAATTGTAACTTTTGAACGGAAACGCCTAGGGACTTGAAATTTTCAGGATAGGTGTGGATCTCGAATGTCGTGATCACGTTCATCTATGAGCAACATTATTCTAGGGGTTCCGTAAATATGGTCGTTTGAAATTTAGTTTTCTTGATAATTTCAAAACTACAGATTCGATCGTGACGAAATTTTGTATACTAATGGAGAAATTTATATTCAAGCTACATTCCTCCAGATCGCATGACCAGAACCATAGAAACCATAGAAATTTGTAACTTTTGAACGGAAAGGCCTAGGAACTTGAATTTTTCAGGGTGGGTTTGGATCGCGAATATCGCGGTCATGTTCATCAATGAGCAAAATAAGACTAGGGGTTCCGTAAATATGGCCGTTCAAAATATTATTTTCCTGATAGAAAATTCTAGCGAATTATCGAAAAAAAATTG
Organism: Aphidecta obliterata; assembly: GCA_963966015.1. Classification (NCBI taxonomy): domain Eukaryota; kingdom Metazoa; phylum Arthropoda; class Insecta; order Coleoptera; family Coccinellidae; genus Aphidecta; species Aphidecta obliterata. Next base: position 24,851,900 of record OZ014432.1, read on the forward strand.
ATCAGCTGAAGCACTGACATGAAGTCTGGAGTTTCGCCTAAGTTTCAGAATTTTTGTGACAGCTGTCGAAAATTCCTTCAATTGATTTCTAAAACTGAAAATGCGAATCTACCTACAAGGTGGATGTACGAGCGCTCAAAAGCTCCTGACTTCACGGCAGTGCTTTTCGTAATTTTTCTTATTTTATTTTTTCTGTTTTCCTGAATAGTGCTTCTGTAATCTGTAACCTTTGATTCCAAGCCAACTGAAAGCCCTTTTGATACACAGAAAAAAGAGGGGTTTTTCTAATATTTTCGATACAATTCAGTGACCCCGATCTTAGTTTGAAGGAATAAAATGACAGTATTTGTCATACTGACAATGAACACTGAATACTGAAAGCTACTTTGGTATACAGAAAAAGAAAATTTTTTCTGATATATTCAATATAATGCAGTGATTTCATCTGAGTTTGAGAAAATAAAATGATAGAATTTGTCAAACTGACAATGAACACTGAAAGCCATTTTGGTACACAGAAAAAAAGAGTTTTTGGTAGGTACACAGAAACCGAAAGTTTTATCTGATATATTTAATATTATTCAGTGATTCCATCTTAAGTCATTTTTCCGCGTGGATCCCGGTTCAAAACTATTTCGAAAACATTTCGTTTCGACAAATCATCGCGCGAAAAAATGACTCTAGTCAAAAAAAAATAAATTGACGTTTACACAGAAACTAGCACGTCAGTGCTTTTCAAAAAATTTTATAAACAGTGAAAGCACGGTTTGGTCAGATTTTCGAGCAATATTACAAACGCCAAAAAAAATTGATTGTTGAATTGTTGAATGTAATAATTTAGATCAGCGAAACGAACTATTCGATCTTGATTGTTCAGATGAATAGGCATTTTTATCATAGCCAAAGGGACAAAACTGTCCCTTGTCTACTGCAGTAGCAGTAGATTCATTATGCCCGAAGATGTATGGGAACATTGGGAACTATATTAGGCTGTATATTATGCTATGCATTTAAAATCTTGTTTTTCACTCATTGAGTGGATTAAAAAACACCTACCCACTTTGCGCACTTGTTGCACATATAGATTTTCTAAATATTATCACAGGGAAGTCTTGTACTTAATGACATTTCACAGGTACCAACCTTCGGCAATTTCGGAATAGTTATTACTTCTGCTTGTTCTTGTTTGTATGAAATTCTAAGAAGAATTATTTCTCCATGTAGGTATAGGGGAATTATTCGATATAAATCGTGTTAGGAGTAAAAATTTCATCATATTTTTTTTTTGGGTCAATATACTATTTTTGTGTATTTATGCGATGCGAGACAATTTCTGGTAGATATTTTTCTGCACGATATCACACATCACACGTATGTATAAGAAATAGCGATGGCAATTGAAGCGTATCAAATACAATATGATCCCAAAAGAAATTACAACAAATTGTGTTAAACAACCGATTACATCCAACCTTCCTCTTGGTAGTTTCAAGAAATAATTATCAATTAACGTCATACAGAAAAGTTGAACGTGTGGACCTTATGGGTCAAAAAACGTGTTTACTCCTGGAACAATTTATTGGGACCACTTGTGAATTAATACACATATATGCTGCTTTATTATTATAAAAAGCAAAAATCAACAGATATGTGTATCATCTTCCTAGAGTACTGACGGAATTGTAGGGAAGTAAAGGTCACCGCAATTGGAAATTACTTGACCTTGTTTCATGAACTCAAAAACACTTATTTCATATGATTCATAATCGTGTATAAAAAGTAGTATAAAAATATAAGTGTCCCAATTTGGAAGCTTATTTCAATCTCAGGCAAAATTTTCATCCGCAACACGAATATCGACGGAATACGGAAATGCGGATACCTGCAAATCTGGTGGACGTTCGTCCATCAGGAGGAAATTATCCATTCTCACTCTTCACCATCAAAGAAATCTCATCACTCACACGGATATGCTATCGTTTTTTTCAGAAGAGGCTAAAGAACAATGAGTCATATCGGATTATTCGGAAGCAATGTGTAATTGCGTCTTCCGAGTTCTTTTGAAATTGATCGACGTCTACTAACCCTCGACGGAGCGTCGTGTGTGCATGCGCGGTGAGAATCGATTCTGCAAATTTTCCAGACATGCATTGGCAGAAGATCAAAACGCGGCGTCTGAAAGTTACGCAGTATTTGTTTTGGGAAATTTATAGCGCCACGACGATTAAATCCAGGTCTGACATACAAAATTTGAGCAAAAATTGAGATTTTGTTCACCCTTTTTTCAGGAATACTTTTTTATAAGAAATTGATTAGTATTCGACCTATCTTAGGTAAAATGCCTAGGAGTAATAACTTCGAACTAACCTAACATTACCTCAATGTCAACTGTCAGATATAATTTTTCTGACAGTTGGCAATAAGGTTAGGTAAGGTTAGTTCAAAATCATTTTTCCTAAACAATGATAGACGAATTTTTTTAGTTCCAATCTACAGAACTAGAAGTTGATACTGGTACCAAAATTTATTCAATGTGTATTAAGAAAAACTTAACACACCATCAATGAGGTCCTCAGGCGTTGACATTTAGTTTTAAAATTTCTGGATTATTACCCACATTCACTTATAAAAATCTTAAAATCGAATCAAATAAAGACCTATCTGAAATAAAACTTCGATCGATACTTTATGATTAATTTTGCAAAATTCTGGCATTTTAATAAGAGAATAATTAATTTTCCGATGCAATACTGGTATTGAATCACGAAAATGCTTTTTTTTCACGAATACGACAAAAATTTAAAAACTCACCGGAGGATCCATTTCTTTCAAACTGAACTATTAACTAGCACCTTCAACAGGAAGATTCAGAGACAAACTGGCGGTCTAACATTGACAACAATTGACTTCTAACATATTTACCTACCTACAGTAAGGATTATCAAACCCTAGGACCCTTTCCTTAGAATTTACCAAGAATTCTTACTTTTACTCAGAAAAAATAGGCAAATAAAGGAATTCACCATTGTCGATTAATACATCTGAAAAACTGATGGTATTCCTTACTGACATGCAAAATTTCTGCGAAAATGGAGGCCCAACCTAAGACTTTGTTCACCCTATTTACAGGCATACTTTTTTATAAGAAATCGATTAGTATTGGATCTAATCTTAGGTAACATACCTAGGAGAAATTACTTCGAACTAACCTAACCTTGATGTCAGCTGTCAGATATATTGTTTCTGACAGTTGACAATAAGGTTGGGTAAGGTTAGTTCAAAATCATTTTTCCTAAACAATGATAGACCAATTTTTCTAGTTCCAATCTACAGAACTAGAAGTTGGAACTGGTACCAAAATTTATTCAATGTGTATTAAGAAAAACTTAACATACCATCAATGAGGTCGTCAGGCGTTGACATTTCGTTTTAAAATTTCTGGATTATTATCCACATTCACTTATAAAAATCTCAAAATCGAATCAAATAAAGACCTATCTGAAATAAAACTTCGATCGATACTTTATGATTAATTTTGCAAAATTCCGGCATTTTAATAAGAGAATAATTAATTTTCCGATGTAATACTTGTATAGAATCACGAAAATGCTTTTTCTTCACGAATACGACAAAAATTTAAAAACTCACCGGAGGATCCATTTCTTTCAACCTGAACTATTAACTAGCACCTTCAACAGGAAGATTCAGAGACAAACTGGCGGTCCACCGATTGACTTCTAACATATTTACCTACCTACAGTAAGGATTATCAAACCCTAGGACCCTTTCCCTAGAGTTTACCAAGAATTCTTACTTTTAATCAGAAAAAATAGGCAAATTAAGGAATTCACCATAGTTGATTATTACAACTGAAATACTAATGGTATTCCATACTGACATACAAAATTTCCGCGAAAATGGAGGCCAAACCTAAGATTTTGTTCACCCTATTTACAGGCATACTTTTTTATAAGAAATCGATTAGTATTCTACCTATTCGACCTAATCTTACGTAACATACCTAGGAGAAATTACTTCGAACTAACCTAACATTACCTTAATGTCAGCTGTCAGATATATTGTTTCTGACAGTTGACAATAAGGTTAGGTAATTTCCTAAACAATGATGGACGAATTTTTCTAGTTCCAATCTACAGAACTAGAAGTTGATACTGGTACCAAAATTAATCAATGTGTATTTAAAAAAACTAAACATACCATCAATGAGGTCCTCAGGCGTTGACAATTTTTTTTTTATTTCTGGATTATTATCCACATTCACTCATAAAAATCTCAAAATCGAATCAAATAAAGACCTACCTAAAATAAAACTTTGATCGATAATTTATGATTAATTTTGCAAAATTCTGGCATTTTAATAAGAGAATAATCAATTTTCTGATGCAATACAGATATTGAATCGCGAAAAATTTTTTTTTCACGAATACGACAAAAATTCAAAAACTCACCGGAGGATCCATTTCTTTTAACATTAACTATTAACTAGCACCTTCAACAGGAAGATTCAGAGACAAACTGGCCGTCCACCGATTAACTTCTAACATATTTACCTACCTACAGTAAGGATTATCAAACCCTAGGACCCTTTACCTAGAATTTACCAAGAATTCTTACTTTTACTCAGAAAAAATAGGCAAATAAAAGAATTCACCATTGTTGATTATTACAACTGATAAACTGATGGTATAAAGTTTCTATACTTCGAATTTTCATTAAAAAGTAGTATTCCTGGTGGAAAGAATTGATTTCAGTGTGTTCCATTTCCAGTGATTTTAAGGAAAAATATATACATATTTTCAAATTTGCATTCCATTCGACCTACTCAAAATTCCACTACCGAATGACGACTTAGTAACTACGAAACTACGTTACTGCGCGAGGCCTTCTGATTGGTTGAGTTCTACAAAACTCCAACCAATCAAGAAGACAGCTAGTCGACGTTATCGAACGTGTTAATTTGTCTCGAAATCGAGGTTTCACACTATTTTGTCGGAAAATTTAAAAAATCATCTCATTTCTTCTCTCTTCTTCAAAACAAACATATTTCACGGAGTATCGAAGTGCTAGCGACAATTGAAAGAAAACGGTTCATACCACTTGTTAAGTGTTTTTTGATAGATTTTTTTATTATTTTGATCCCAGATTTTTTGGCTCCAAAATTCACGGATCGGACTCCAGAGCTAGGGGGATCGATGCCGGATATCAACTAATTCTTGTACCAAATTCAATGCAATTAGTTTCTATAGTTTCCGAGAAGATCTCTATTTTACCCAAACGTAAACTGAATGGTTGGGGTTAGAAAATGTTTTTCCTCGAACGACTCCAAAGGTTTATCATTGGAAATGATGAACCAAAAGTGCAAATTTATGACATCAGAAAATCTTATACCAAAAAGTAGCCATAAAGAATTGAATTCCTTACCTTGGCATTTTTTTTCTTAGATGGCCTATTGTGTGCTCCTGCAGTAGATGCGGCGAATGCACCAGCTGCTTTTCGCGACATGCATTGGCCCATGTGATTGTTCTGAAGTATCCGTTTCTGCAGGAAAAAAAAAGGTATAGGTATGTATTATATTTCAGTTCGGAATGAAATTGCAGCAACAAATAAAACGAAATGGAAAAAAGTTCCAGTTGAACGTTTCCTCAAATTAACCGAGACTTTTGTCTGAAATATTTTTATTTATACAGGGAGCGGAATTCAATTAAAACGCTACACGAAATCCATATTTCGACCCTACATATCTTTATATTTCTCAATAAATAATATTTTAGTGAATTGGTCCAACGATTTTCTATTTCAGGTCAGATTGATATAGGTTTCTTTCCATTTCGAAAAAATAGTTCTTTTTCGGGGATTATTTGAGTGTATATGTTACAAATTGGCGAATGCGCTAGTCTCAAATTATTACAGCTGACTTTTCAATCACTACTCTTGTGAGTTGGGCATATATTCGTAAAATACACGCAAGGAGAGCTAATAAGATTTGATTGTTTTAACAGTGTTGGTTTGTAACGTGAATTTCCCTGTGTGAATATCAAAATGATGATAAGAACATTGTTCTCTTTCTAGTAGAAATACCTCTCACATTCTGTATTTTGATTAATATAATGCTCTATTGTTTTCTTGTGAGAACATACTGTTAATCCAATACGGTAAAATTGATATGAGGAAATATTATAGATAGATAGATGATAGATAGACCATCAGAAAAGACCAAATTGAAATAAACTGATCAACTTCACCAGATAATAAGTTCAATGTTAACAAATAATCATACTGAACGTTATTCAGGAACTATCATCAGAAAAGGAAAATATTACTAAATCATTTTTCAAGTATTTCACATAGGTCTTGTATGATATCTACAATAATTTCCACACTTTCCATGAACCTTCTTCAAACAATTAACAGCCACATACCTGTAAATAATACCTTATCAAACGACCTGAACGATAAAATTAACATATCCATTAACACAAAATTACTGTTAATATTTCACATTGAGCTGAAACTGAGATAAGCTCTTAACAATCAAATAAATTTTGAAATGTTGTGAACAACTTTTCTTCACTGATATCAACGGGCATAAATGTAGTTCAATGTTTTAGCACACAGGTGTTATATTTAAGAAATTGCACACCTAAACACCGCAATTTCTTATTATGACAGCAAGTGTTCATTTTCTGACATACATAACCTATCACTTTTCCCATGGAGAAAGGAAGGAGTGTTCAATTCCGTGAGAATTGTTGGCGAAAAGAATTCAGTGCCATCTAGTAACAGACCGTTGAAACCGCAAACCTATAAAAAAGATTTCTCAAGTAGCGGAGATGAACTTCGTATTCTCGCCAGTAGATACCAGCAGGGGTACCATCTCAGATCATATGTTCGAAAATTTAAAATTTGTTCGTCTTATTACAAAGTTTCACCGGTGGGGAAGATGAAAATGATAGAGGAACAGTATACTATCAACATTGTTAAACAAACATCCCTTTCGATTGATCACGCAAGTACTTGAGAATACATAAGTAGATGAAGTTTCAGTTCATTATGAACTGAAACATTAATTATAGGTACACTTAATATCCTGTGTAACTAATATGTTAATAGCTCTTGTCTTCAAAACTTTAGGAAAGTTTCCTATGCTTCAAATGAAAAATCAACATCGCTTCATAAAAACCAATGGAGATAATCTTTTTTCTTATTGCCTACCACATTCTACAACAGTGAATTTATTCATACATAGGTATATATATGAAATAATTATATAATTAATAATATGTAAGAACACCTCTAGGCATTAGAATGATTTTCCAAGGAAAGGCGGAACCACTGAGGATTATGAAAATTTTGCAAAAAATTTATTTTTTGCATCCTAAACATGGCGAGTATTTCAATACAACGTTAATAATCAAACATAATTTATTATATCTTGTCGCAATTGTACCGTCCATGGTTGGTATAGGTGGTTTCGCTCACAAGAGATATTTGGGTAAGTTTTTTCTAATTATGGATATAGATCATCTGTAGAGTACCTGTATTTTATTTAAAATGAGGGGTGTTAGCTGCGCTGCGATCGTATAATTTATTATTATATGTTTTCCAACTTTTTTCATAGCGTCAACCCCGTTAGGAAGAAAATATTTCAGGGATCCCATTAACTGTTGCCTACGTTGGACTAAACAGCTCATATAGGCAGCTCACAGCTCGCTGGACGCCAACCGTCAAAATAGATAGAAGAATATGTATTCTTTCATCTATGACCGTCAACACCTACCTCCAGCCCTTTGAATAAAGAACATATTAGGTCAACATACACGGGCGGATTATCCGTAAAGTTCTGATACGTAGAGATTTGATTTGACAGATCCAGATGTGGGATTTTACAACCAATGTCGGACGGATTTGAAACCATACACGCATTGATATATGTACGAATTTGGCTCGCCACGTATCAGATATGACAGATTATCCGCTGGTGTATGTAGCCCTAATGAAAGCTCCAGCCAGACGTCACTAGCGGTTATGCTCCGCCATAGATACAAAAATTTCCTCTTAAATCTATGTGCTCCCCCACAAAGGGACATACTCTCTTGGCCTTCGCCACATCATTTCTCCTATTTTCTCCCCGTTCACTAGTGAGTGGTCGTCCTCTTCACGTCCAAGAGACGACACGCATGCTACGCTCGAAACACTGGCTCAACTAGAATTAGGAATTAAATATTTTTAACGGTGATTTGTTTCGTAAAGCCATGTTGTCAACAGTACAGGTACCTACATTAACACTTTGCAGATTCAGTTCATAACATCCCCGCACCATCAAAGCGCTCTTCTTGTTTTCAAATTTCAACGTATATGTGTGCCTTGTGAATTTCAGACAAAAACTTCGATGAAGAAATGATATTCAATCTTTACTGCCTTTCGTTGGGCGTAAATTTCACCGCATTGATATTCTCATACATGATTCTGGGCAACAGGATCACGAAATTGCTGAAAAGGATACATAGAATTACCGCCGAGACGCCGGAGGAAATGCTGAAGATCTACGCAAAGATCGATTTGATGACGTGGATCGTTTACATGGGCACTGTCATCCTAACGGCATTCATGGCTCTGGTATGTTTCTTCATTAGAAGTTCTTGCGAAGGAGCGAAAGAAGACAAGAAATACGTATGTGGCCTGATTAATCCTGCTAGGTTTCCTTTCGAAGTCGAGATGTTTAGTACAACAAGAATAGTGCTGACGTTGTGGTTTGATCTTGGCCAAATCTTTTATTTACCTATTATGACTGTTACTTCGGTTGGAGTGATGTCGGTGCCATGTTTCCTAGTTACCCGACTTCAACATCTGAGGAGGAGCTTGGAAAAAGAAGACGTTGCCAGCTTCACAAGAAACTTCAGATATTATGTACACTATTATTCTGAGGTTTACGGGTAAATATATCTTGAATGGTCAAGTTAATGATTGTTGATATCTGTGAAAGCTAAGCGCTGAGCTTTATTATTTTCATATTTCTAGACCCACATATTGTGTCCTTATCAATATTTTATGTTTCGCGTTATACTTATTGATTTCTCTGTTATTCTCCTACAATTTCCAACCCAAATATATACAGGGTGTCCGGGAAAATGTGGGAAATCTCTCGGATTCAGATAAAACATAAAAAAATAAGATGACATGTAGGTACCAATAATTTTTTTTCCTAGCGCCCCTCCCTACGGAGATACGGCCTCCTAAATGAGGCCACTGGAAATTCATTTTACTGGAATAAATTCCAAACTATTTGATATAATTTAATGAGAATTTGATATGATAAACAATAGTAAGGACCTCTCAAAATACAGCCCTCAAATTTAAATAAGCTGGTTTAGTTTACCAGGGGCGGACTAGGTTGTACATTTTAAACACCCTGTATGATGAGGAGTTAAAAAAAACAAATTTGGATACCGTGAACATTAAGCTATAGAAAAGGTACTCTCGTTCATTGTCGATAAAATGAACCGTTTTCGAAGAACAAAATAATAAGAGAAGTATTTTTTTTTATTTCTATTGAAAAGAACCATGAATTCTAATTTTTTGTTGTCTGCAACAAAGTGTGATACGAAAGTTATTCAAGCAACAAAAAAGTTTTAGTTTACGTTATTGAATCCGACAAAATTGAAAAGATTCTCAACAATGCAGTTTTGGCCCAAAAAGGCACCTTAACAAAAATAATGTACTCTCACTAGAGCTTGCAACGATTGAATCTAAATACGCTGATTAAAAATAATCAATTAAAAACTGTGCAGTGGATTCAACAAATTTTTTCGGATTCAATAACATAAACTCAAACTTTTTTGTACCTTGAATTACTTTCGAATCACACTTTGTTACAGACTACAAAAAATTAGAATTCATGGTTCTTTTCAATAGAAATAAAAAAGATACTTTTACTTTTTTATTATTTTGTTTTTCGAAAACGGTTCATTTTATCGACAATGAACAGGAGTACCTTTTCTTTAGCTTAATGTTCAAGGTATCCAAATTTGTTTTTTTAACTCCTTATCATACAGGGTGTTAAAAATGTAAGCATTGAAACGTGAAACCTAGTCCGCCCCTGGTTTACTAAACAAGCTAATTCTAATTTAAGGGCAGTATTTCAAGAGGTCCTCACTATTGTTTATCATATCAAATTTTAATTGAATTATATCAAGTAGTATGAAATTTATTCCAGTAAAATGAATTTACAGTGGCGTCATTTAGGAGGCCGTATCTCCGTAGGGACTTAGGGAGGGCCGCTAGGAAAAAAAATTATGGGAACTTGTCATCTTATTCTTTTATGTTTTACCTGAATCCGAGGGATTTCCCCCATTTTCCCGGACACCCTGTATAACTCGATGTGAATGCAATTTGCAATAGATATATTTTATTCTATTTCGATAAACTGAATATTGTCTGCTTCTGCGTAATGTAATGTAACGAACTTAGGCCGGACCTGTCGCGACTCTCGAGCGTTCTAGACGCGTCCACGGCTCTCTCTCCAGAACGCCGTGGTCGCGTCTAGAACGCTCGAGTCGCGACAAGTACGACCTAAGTTCGTTACAGTATTAGTTGAAGTGCACATTAATAAACGGTTCCGCACTGGTTTTGAACGCTACTCAAATGAAGGTAATATAAAGTAGACGTTTAACAAACGGTACAGGTACCTAATACCAGCAATGCACATGGGGGATTAATTCGATTTGATTTTTCCAGATGCGTTGAAGACATGAACAATAGTATAGGTAAATGCTTATTTGTTCAATGTATCTTCGCTGCTTCATTGATGGGTCTTTTGGGATATGTATCGATTAAAGTGAGTGGAAAAAGATTTCGTACATAGCACGTGACGAAGAGCAACATATTTCAATATTTCATTTACCTATAGCATATTCATGTTGTTCATCGTCAATATCACGATAAAGCTTGAACGCTCTGGATCGAACAAATTTCAGGATAAAACAACTACCGAAATTTTGAATTTCGCAATTGATTTTCTTCTGCTGTGTTTAGTCTGCTCGAATGGACAAACGTTGGAAAACGAGGTAATTTGGGTTGTATTATTGGCAGACTTACGTTTTTGAGATTTGTTGATTTCAGCACGAAAAATTCATACAATGCTTGTATGCTTTACCTTGGTACGAAATGAATGCGAACATGAAATTGAACTTCAGCATGCTCCTGGAACTAGTGAAATCTACCTTACACTTCAAAGTTTACCCTTTTTTCATCATCAACAATGAATTTTTTCTTGCAGTGGGTAGAACAACGGACTTTTCCATTGTAAAACTTTTCGAACCACGCACAGTGGTGAAGGGTTCCGTAGTAAAAGGAGTGCGAACGAAAACATCTCATCTCAAAAACTAGTCAACATATCTTATCTAATTCAAATGGCTGTGACATGTGGACAGACGGACGCACCTAACGAAATTATAAGTGGTCTTTATTTTACTATTTTGGCTACGGAACCCTCCAACCGACCTTTTTATTGAATAATTTCCTTTCAGTATGAGAAGCTGATGTTAATTGAAGTTCCTATTGTTTTTCCAGGTTCTTCGTGCATCGTATAGTATTGTGGCTTTCTTGCTTAATACCGCCCATGAGGAATAAAAACATCCATCGAATATTCAACAACAGTCGAGCCCATAGACAACAACAACAAGGTTTCTATGGTCGTGCCACAAACATTTTCTAATTTGATCACAAACGAATGTTGCTATAGTAACTAGTAACAAACGTTAATATGATTGTGCAGCAAATTTGTCTTTTACACGTCTGTTCGTAATATAGCATTCTGATTGACATTCTCCTCATTATATTCTCGAACAGCAATATTAATTTCTTAATCTCCTCATCGTCGACAAAGCTATAATTGCTGCCGTCGATGTACAACTGCTCCAAGATAAGAACGACCAAATTCCTCATAATTTTTCCTAGAGAAAGGTGAATGTAGTTCACATGAACGAAAATTTCCTGAAAAATAAATCTTTATTTTTAACACGAAACTTCAAAGTGACGCATAGAATTATATACTGAAGATTAACTACTTCATTTCTTTGAGTCTTTGAGAAGTTATTTCCCAAAGGAGCTGAGTGCGAACTATTTTAAAGAAGAAGGTTGTGAAAGAAAAGAGGATAGAACTGAAGAAGGAAAGAATATAGACCTAACCAGATAAGAATCAAGGACGAAGCAAGCCTTGAGATTCTGAATGTATGTCTTAGCTTACATTATGTAAATACGTCATAGATGAAAGAATATTCTTTCATCTATGGTTTTAGATTATGTAAGGGAACATAGAAAGGCTTTACTAAAACACTGATCCTAAAACGGACTTTTTCTTTTGAGTTGTCTTAAAATGTGAAATACACGCAAGGATAGCTAATGAGATTTGATTGTCCTACCAGTTTTTATATTTAACAACAGATAATATGTACAATGTTTACAAATAATCATCCTGACTAATGTTCAATGGGGAAAAATCATGAACCGCTAGATGGCGCTGAAAATCACAAGATGTCGGGACGAATGATGATCAAAATTATTCTGTCTTTCATAACAAGTAAATCAAATATTTTTTATAAGATTGCGGAATTAATAATAATGCCTGTGAAAATCGAGCTAACCACTTCGGACATTTTCTATTATGTGGGCGAACGTGAATGTGATAGCAACTGACCACTATATAATAGAAAATTATTGAACTTACGATGAAAATCATCTTTCAGTTAGTGCTTGCTGCAAAGTAACAACTTCTTTGAGATACGTTTCCCAATCTTCAAGATTGTCTGGCATTTTTTAACTGCCTTGGGATTCAACGGGAATTTATGCAAAGAAATTTCAGAAGAACTTTGTGATGAGCATTGAAGAACAAAGCACATTTTTCGTGATCTTATTCCCACATTAACTCTTACAATCCGCTGCATTTTCAGCTCGTATACAGTTTATTTGAAACAATTGTCCATGAATTATCATCTGAACATATCACTTTCGATATATAAATGACTCAAAATCATACAAATATTTCACACCTTTCCCATATAAACACACAAACGTTAGTTTGTTGTTCACCATTCGGGTATTTCAAAGGATTAGAAGTAGATGTCGCCCACTCCGTGATTCTTCACTATTCCGTGTGAATTGTTGGCGATCTAAAGGGGCATACAGTGACTAGATTTATGTATTCACAGGAAAGGGGCAAAGTATTCAATGCCATCTAGTAACAGACCGTTGAAACCGCAGGCCAATAAAATAGACTCCTCGAGAAGTGGAGATGAACTTCGTATTCGCGCCAATAGATACCTGCAGGGGTACCATCTTAGATTAAATGTTCGAAAATTTAAAATTACAAAGTTTCTCCGGGAAGATAAAAATGATAGAGGAACAGTATACTATATTATATCAACATTGTTAAACAAACATCCCTTTCAATTAATCACGCAAGTACTTGAGAACACATTTGTTGCTCCTTCACAGTGTAAATAAGGATTAATTTATAAGTTGTTCATATCATAGGAGGACAGTGAAGTTGGTTTCCTGGGAAACAGGCGATATACAGTTGTTGTCATTAAAAATTTAGAAAAAGTTTAGTGAACGATTAAAACCTTGAAATTGAAAGATATCTTCATTATTTTGACGAATTAACAACATTAGTACATGAAGTTTCAGTTCATTATGAACTTGAACATTAATTAGGTACACTCAATATTCTGTGTAACTAATATGTTAATAGCTCTTGTTTTCAAAACTTCAGGAAAGTTTTCCATGCTTCAAATGAAAAATCAACATCGCTTCATAAAAACCAATGGAGATAATCATTCTTTTTCTTAACTACCACCACATCATTCACCTTCTGCAACAGTGAATTTATTTATACATAATATAGGTTCATATGAAATAATGATATAATTAATAATTAGTAAGAACACCTCTAGGCATTAGAATGATTTTCCAAGGAAAGGCGGAACCACTGAGGATTATGAAAATTTTGCAAAAAATTCATTTTTTGCATCCTAAACATGGCGAGTATTTCAATACAACGTTAATAATCAAACATAATTTATTATATCTTGTCGCAATTCTACCGTCCATGGTTGGTATAGGTGGTTTCGCTTACAAGGGATATTTGGGTAAGTTTTTTCTAATCTTGGATATAGATCATCTGTAGAGTACCTGTATTTTATTTAAAAAAATTACGAAAAGCACTGCCGTGAAGGCAGGAGCTTTTGAGCGCTCGTACATGCACCTTGTAGGTAGATTCGCTTTTCCAGTTTCAGAAATCAATTGAAGGAATTTTCGACAGCTGTCAAAAAATTTCTGAAACTTAGGCGAAACTCCAGACTTTATGTCAGTGCTTCAGCTGACCATTTTTTTTCGATAATTCGCTAGAATTTTCTACAGTATCTATGGTCTTGGTGGTGCAATATGGACAATATTTTGAGCGTAGTTTGAATACATTATTACTAAGGTGCAAAAAAAATTTCAAAATTTCATTCCAATCCGATCAGTAATTTCGAAACTATCAGGAAAAAAATATTTTGAACGGCCATATTTACGGAACCCCTAGTCTAATTCTGCTCATTGATGAACGTGACCGCGATTCAAACCCACCCTGAAAATTTCAAGTTCCTACGCCTTTCCGTTCAAAAGTTACAATTTTCTATGGTTTCTATGGTTCTGGTCATGCGATCTGGACAAAATATTGTTTTAATATATCATTCTCGATTAAAATACAAAATTTCATCTCGATCGAATCCGTAGTTTCGAAATTATCGAGAACCCAAAATTTCAAACGACCGTATTTACTGAACCCCTAGTATAATTCTGCTCATTGATAAACGTGAACGTGACATTTCAGATCCACACCTATCCTGAAAATTTCAAGTCCCTAGGCCGTTCGAAAGTTATGATTTTCTATGGTTTCTATGGTTCTGGTCATGTGATCTGGAGAAATTGTTTCAAATAAACTGTATACGAGCTGAAAATTCAGCGGATTGTATGGGTAATGTGGGAATAAGATCACGAAAAATGTGTTCTGTTCCTCAATGCTCATCACATAGTTCTTATGGAATTCCTTTGCATAAATTCCCGTTGAATCCCAAGTCAGTTAAAAAATGGCAGACAATCTTGAAGATTGGGAAAAGTATCTCAAAGAAGTTGTTACTTTGCAGCAAGCACTTCCTGAAAGTTGATTTTTCTTATCGGAAACTTTTCGTATCGTAAGTTCAATAATTTTCTATAATAAAGTGGTCATTAGCTATCAGCAATACCATTCACGTTTACCCACATAATCAAAAATGTCCGAAGTAGTTATCTCGACTTTCACAGGCATTATTATTAATTCCGCAATCTTATGAAAAATATTTTATTACTTGTTATAAAAGACAGAAATGACAGAATAATTTGGATCCCCTCTCAGCCCGACGTCTTGTGATTTTCAGCGCCATCTCGCGATGCGTGATTTTTCCCTTCAGCCAGAAGTCAAACGCGGTTATGATACACCATAGAAAAAAAAGTGTATTCTTTAATCCATGTGCTCCACCTCAAAAGCACATTCTCTATTTGCCTTCGTCGCATCATTCCTCTAATTAACTCCGTGTTCACTAGTGGTCGCCCTCTCCACAGTCTCCACGTCGAAGAGACGACACACATGTTACGCGCTCGTAATATAAGCTAGAACACTGGCTAAACTGGAATTCCATATATGTAACGGTTATTTGTTTTGTAAAGCCATGTTGTCAACAGTACAGGTACCTACACTTTGTAGATACAGTTCATAACATCCCCGCTTATCAAAGCGCTCTTCTTGTTTGCTTGTTTCCAAATTTCCACGTATATTTATGCCTTGTGAATTTCAGACAAGAACCTCGATGAAGAAATGATATTCAATCTTTACGCCATTTCGTTGTGCGGGAGTTTCACCACGATGATATTCTTATATATGATTCTGGGCAACAGGATCACGAAATTGCTGAAAAGGATACATAGAATTACCGCCGAGACGCCGGAGGAAATGCTGAAGATCTACGCTAAGATCGATTTGATGACGTGGATCGTTTACATGGGCTCGCTCATCCTAACGGCATTCATGGCTCTGGTATGTTTCTTCATGAGAAGTTCTTGCGAAGAAGCGAAAAAAGACAAAAAATACGTATGTGGCCTGATTAATCCTGCTAGGTTTCCATTCGAAGTCGAGGAGTTTAGTACAACAAGAATAGTGCTGACCTTGTGGTTTGATATTGGCCAAACCTTTTACTTACCTATTATGGCTGTTACTGCAATTGGAGTGATGTCGGTGCCATGTTTCCTAGTTAGCCGACTTCAACATCTGAGGAGGAGCTTGGAAAAAGAAGACGTTGCCG
The DNA here is from genome assembly GCA_963966015.1 of Aphidecta obliterata. Taxonomy (NCBI): domain Eukaryota; kingdom Metazoa; phylum Arthropoda; class Insecta; order Coleoptera; family Coccinellidae; genus Aphidecta; species Aphidecta obliterata. Next base: position 24,868,297 of record OZ014432.1, read on the forward strand.
GATTCACAAGAAACTTCAGATATTATGTACATTATTATTCTGAGGTTTATGGGTAAATATCTCGAATAATCAAGTTAATGATGGTTGATATCTGTAGCTAGGCTAAGCGCTGAGCTTTATCATTAATTCATATTTCTAGACCCACATATTGTGTCCTTATTAATATTTTATTTTGCGTGTTATACTTATTAATTCCTCAGTTTTTCCTACAATTTTCAACCCAAATTGAATCGATATAAATGCAATTTAAATATATTTTATTCTATTTCGATATACCGAATATTGTCAGCTTCTGCGTTATGTGATGTAACGAACTCAGGCCGGAACTGTCGTAACTCTCGAGCATTCTAGACGAGACCATGGCGTTCTGGATAGACCGCAGTGGACGCGTCTAGAACGCTCGAGAGTCGCGACAGGTCCGGCCTGAGTTCGTTACAGTATAAGTTGAAATGCACATTAATGAGCGGTTCCGCACTGGTTTTGAATGCCATTCAAATGAAGGTAATATAAAGTGAATGTTTTACAAACTCTACAGGTACCTAATACCAGCAATGCATTTGGGGATTAATTTGATTTGATTTTTCCAGATGCGTTGAAGACATGAACAATAGTATAGGAAAATGCTTATTTGTTCAATGTATCTTCGCTGCTTCATTGATGGGTCTTTTGGGATATGTATCGATTAAAGTGAGTGGAAAAAGATTTCGTACATAACACGTGACGAAGAGCAACATATTTCAATATTTCATTTACATATAGCATATTTATGTTGTTCATCGTCAATATCACGATAAAGCTTGAACGCTCTGGATCGAACTAATTTCAGGTTAAAACAACTACTAGCGAAGTCTTGAATCTCGCAATTATTTTTCTTCTGTTGTGTTTAGCCTGCTCGAATGGACAAACGTTGGAAAACGAGGTAATTTGTGTTGTATTATTGGCAGACTTACGTTTTTGAGATTTGTTAATTTCAGCACGAAAAATTCATACAATGCTTGTATGCTTTGCCTTGGTACGAAATGAATGCGAACATGAAATTGAACTTCAGCATGCTCCTGGAACTAGTGAAATATACCTTACACTTCAAAGTGAACCCTTTTTTCATCATAAACAATGAATTTTTTCTTGCAGTGCGTAGAACAACGTATTTTTTCATTATAAAACTTTTCGAACCACGCACAGTGAAGGGTTCCGTAGTAAAAGGAGTGCAAACAAAAATATCTCTTCTCGAAAACTACTCAACATATCTTATTCAAACGCATTTTCTTGAGCACATAGAATCTAATTCAAATGGCTGTGACATGTGGAAAGACAGACGCACCTGACGAAATTATAAGTGTTCTTTATTTACTATTTTGGCTACGGAACCCTCCATCCGACTTTTCTATTGAATAATTTCCTTTAAGTATGAGAAGCTGAAGTTCCTATTGTTTTTCCAGGTTCTTCGTGCAGCGTATAGTATTGTGGCATTCTTGATTAATACCGCCCATAAGGAATAAAAACACCCATCGGATATTAAACACCAGTCGAGCCCATATACACAACAACAAGATGTCTATGGTCGTGCCACAAATATTTTCTAATTTGATCACAAAAGAATGGTGCTAGTAACAAATGTTAATATGATTGTGCAGCAAATTTTTCTTCTACTCGTCTGTTTGTAATATTGCATTCTTATTGACATTCTCCTCATTAAATTCTCGTACAGCAAATTTAATTTCTTAATCTCCTCATCGTCGACAAAGCTACAAATGCTGCTGTCAATGGGTCGATGTACAACTGCTCCAAGATAAGAACGACTAAATTCCACATAATTTTTCTTAGGGAAAGGTGAATGCAGTTCACATGAACGAAAGTCCTCTGAAAAATTACGAAAAGCATGCCGTGAAGTCAGGAGCTTTTGAGCGCTCGTTCATCCACCTTGTAGGTAGATTCGCATTCTCCAGTTTAAGAAACCAATTGGAAAGATTTTAACAGCTGTCAAAGAAAATTTCAAACATAGACGAAAATCAAGATTCACGTCAGTGCTTCAGGTGACCAATTTTCTTTCGATAATTCGCTAAAATTATCTACGGTATCTATGGTCTTGGTGATGCGATCTCACGTAGTTTGAATACATTATTCTTCATCTTTGTGCGAAATTTCATTCCAATCCAATAAGTAGTTTCGAAATTATCAGGAAAAAAATTTTACCCATTGATGAACGTGACCGCGAAATTCGCGATCCGAACATATCCTGAAAATTTCAAGTCCCTAGGCCTTTCCGTTCGAAATTTTCTATGGTTTCTATGGTTCTGATCATGCGATCTGAAAAAATTTAGCTCGAATATAATATCATTCTCAATTTAAATACAGAATTTCGTCACGATCGAATCCATAGTTTTGAAATCATCAAGAAAACTGAATTTCAAACGACCATATTTACGGAACCCATTGTCTAATTTTGCTCATTTATGAACGTGACCTTGACATTCGAGATCCACACCTATCCTGGAAATTTCAAGTCCCTAGGGCTCTCCATTACAAAGTTATAATTTTCTATGGTTTCCATGGTTCTGGTCATGCGAGCTGAACGAACTTTTGCATGTATCTTGAACACGTAATTCTCCATCTTGGTGCAAATTTTACCTCGATCGAATCTGTAGTTTCAAAGTAATCAGGAAAACAAAATTTCGAACGCCCATATTTACGGAACCCCTTGGCGAATTTTGCCCAATAACCGCGGCATTCGAGATTGAAACCTACCGAACGAAAATTTCAAGTTTCTAGGTCGATCCGTTCGAGAGTTATCGTACTTACGAGCGGCCGGACGGACAGACTCGAATTTTCCGACGGATTCGTCATCAGTGAGTCGAACATAGTCGATTGAGACCATTTTCGGCTCAAAATTCGAAAAATACAGACATCGTGACGAAATGATATAGCCCTCGTGTAAGTAGTACGAGCGCTCAAAAATTTAGAAAAAGTTTAGTGAACGATTAAAACCTTGAAATTGAAAGATATCTCCATTATTCTGAAGAATTAACAACATTAGTACATGAAGTTTCAGTTCATTATGAACTTGAACATTAATTAGGTACACTCAATATTCTGTGTAACTAATATGTTAATAGCTCTTGTTTTCAAAACTTCAGGAAAGTTTTCCATGCTTCAAATGAAAAATCAACATCGCTTCATAAAAACCAATGGAGATAATCATTCTTTTTCTTAACTACCACCACATCATTCACCTTCTGCAACAGTGAATTTATTTATACATATAGGTTCATATGAAATAATGATATAATTAATAATATCCAAGAATTCCTTTAGGCATTAGAATGGTTTTCCAAGAAAAGGCGGGACCACTGAGGATTATGAAAATTTTGCAAAAAATTTATTTTTTGCATCCTAAACATGGCGAGTATTTCAATACAACGTTAATAATCAAACATAATTTATTATATCTTGTCGCAATTGTACCGTCCATGGTTGGTATATGTGGTTTCGCTTACAAGGGGTATTTGGGTAAGTAAGCCCATAGGATATAAAATACTATACTCTATTCTGTACTCAAGGCTCTAGGGAAGAATCGCGGAGTGGGTGACATCTACTTTTAATCGTTTGAAATGCCCGAATGGTGAACAACAAACTAACGTGTGCGTTATATTTCAATTCTCCCACTTGGGAGACTTGGTAGATGGTTCGTTAATATGTTGGATTCTTGATACTTCATTGAAGTGATATGTGCCTGCTAAGCATAGTGACGCGTTATAGAGGTTCTCCCATGGGAGATATATCAGGAATTGTATCTCTTTGCATATAAGTAGTTTAGTACCTTTCCCCTTGTAGAACATTTAATCACCGCTCGAATTTGCAGGATATTCCTGAATTTATTTCACTGAGATTACAGCCTGTTGAAATGGTCTCGGTCCCTACAGTTGCCACATGTCCACATTTTTAGTTAAGGGGATACGGGATGCCATTCTGGAATAATCTTCTCTTTGTACCGTTAAATTTGTTAGTGTGGACGTTGTAGCACCTATCATTCTGAAGGAAAGTCCCTCTTGAATCTAACCCTTTTCTGCGTATATTTTTATTTAGTGAACGGTTTTTCACTTACGATACATAATCTTCGCATCCACCATTCTACTTTTGATTGTGATATATTTGCCCATTCCTCTCTATTACTCGTTTTTGATTATGATATATTCTCCCATTATAACCCTTTATTGCTTATTTTTGATTGTGATATATTTCCCCATTGCTCTTTATTACTTACTTTTGATTTTGATATACTTCCCCATCATCGTTTATTATTACTTATTTTTGATTTTGATATATTGTACCATTCTCTTTATTACTTATTTTTGTAGGTTATATTTTCTTTCTATTTATGCTATTCTTCGTACAGAACAGGTTTTCTCGCAGGTCTTTCCTGATTCTTATTCTCCGGTTAGGCCTGGTGTTGGGGAACCGCCCGTTGGGGAACCAATAAACTCTTGTAACTTGGTTCTTACCATTTTGTTTGAATTCCCTAGACTCCCCCACGACGAGAGAATTCTGTGGATTCTACGAAACGTAGAGTTCTTCCCAGTAGCTCGATCATTGCGCTGGCCAAAAATAGTTAGGTTAGTTTGCGATCCCGCGTGTTTGTATATTGTGAGCGTTCTGAGCTCTCGTTCAGATTATTTAGTCAGTATCTAAAACTGCAAAACATTACAAATTTATGAACTTTTGCTTCAAATAAACTGTATACGAGCTGAAAATGCTGTGGATTGTATGGGTAATGTGGGAATTAGATCACGAAAAATGTGCTCTGTTCCTCAATGCTCATCGCACATGTAGTTCTTATGAAATTCCTTTGCATAAATTCCCGTTGAATCCCAAGTCAGTTAAAAAATGGCAGACAATCTTGAAGATTGGGAAAAGTATCTCAAAGAAGTTGTTACTTTGCAGCAAGCACTTCCTGAAAGATGATTTTTCTTATCGTAAACTTTTCGTATCGTAAGTTCAATAATTTTTTATAATATAGTGGTCATTTGCTATCAGCTATACCATTCACGTTTACCCACATAATCAAAAATGTCCGAAGTAGTTATCTCGACTTCCACAGGCATTATTATTAATTCCGCAATCTTATGAAATGTCATTTGATGAATGACAGAATAATTTTGATCCCCTCTCAGCCCGACATCTTGTAATTTTCAGCGCCATCTCGAGATGCGTGATTTTTCCCTTCAGCCAGAAGTCACACGCGGTTATGATACACCATAGAGAACAAATGTGTATTCTATAATCCATGTGCCCCACCTCAAAAGCACATACTCTATTTGCCTTCGCCACATCATTCCTCCAATTAACTCCGTGTTCACTAGTGGTCGCCCTCTCCACGTCGAAGTGACGACACGCATGTTACGCGCTCGTAATATAAGCTAGAACACTGGCTAAACTAGAATTCCATATATGTAACGGTTATTTGTTTTGTAAAGCCATGTTGTCAACAGAACAGGTACCTACACTTTGTAGATACAGTTCATAACATCCCCGCACAATCAAAGCGCTCTTCTTGTTTCCAAATTTCCACGTATATTTATGCCTTGTGAATTTCAGACAAAAACCTCGATGAAGAAATGATATTCAATCTTTACGCCATTTCGTTGTGCGGAAGTTTCACCACGATGATATTCTTATACATGATTCTGGGCAACAGGATCACGAAATTGCTGAAAAGGATACATAGAATTACCGCCGAGACGCCGGAGGAAATGCTGAAGATCTACGCAAAGATCGATTTGATGACGTGGATCGTTTACATGGGCTCGCTCATCCTAACGGCATTCATGGCTCTGGTATGTTTCTTCATGAGAAGTTCTTGCGAAGGAGCGAAAAAAGACAAAAAATACGTATGTGGCCTGATTAATCCTGCTAGGTTTCCATTCGAAGTCGAGGAGTTTAGTACAACAAGAATAGTTCTGACCTTGTTGTTTGATCTTGGCCAAATCTTTTACTCACCTATTATGGCTGTTACTGCATTTGGAGTGATGTCGGTGCCATGTTTCCTAGTTACCCGACTTCAACATCTGAGGAGGAGCTTGGAAAAAGAAGACGTTGCCGGATTCACAAGAAACTTCAGATATTATGTACATTATTATTCTGAGGTTTATGGGTAAATATCTCGAATAATCAAGTTAATGATGGTTTATATCTGTAGCTAGGCTAAGCGCTGAGCTTTATCATTAATTCATATTCCTAGACCCACATATTGTGTCCTTATTAATATTTTATTTTGCGTGTTATACTTATTAATTCCTCAGTTTTTCCTACAATTTTCAACCCAAATTGAATCGATATAAATGCAATTCAAATATATTTTATTCTATTTCGATATACCGAATATTGTCAGCTTCTGCGTTATGTGATGTAACGAACTCAGGCCGGACCTGTCGTAACTCTCGAGCATTCTAGACGAGACCATGGCGTTCTGGATAGACCGCAGTGGACGCGTCTAGAACGCTCGAGAGTCGCGACAGGTCCGGCCTGAGTTCGTTACAGTATGAGTTGAAGTGCACATTAATGAGAGGTTCCGCACTAGTTTTGAATGCTATTCGAATGAAGGTAATATAAAGTGAATGTTTTACAAACTCTACAGATACCTAATACCAACAATGCACATGGGGATTAATTTGATTTGATTTTCCAGATGCGTTGAAGACACGAACAATAGTATAGGAAAATGCTTATTTGTTCAATGTATCTTTGCTGCTTCATTGATGGGTCTTTTGGGATATGTAACGGTTAAAGTGAGTTGAAAAAGATTTTGTACATAACCCGTGACGAAGAGCAACATATTTCAATATTTCATTTACCTATAGCCAGGGCCGTATCTAGGTATTATTGCGCCTGTGGCAATATATTAGACAGCGCCCCCCTATTTGCGTAGATTTTTTTTTCATCCATCCTATTTTCTTATATTATTTTTTTTCATAATGCAAGTCATATATTTCCGAAAGTGTTTAAAAATAATACACATTTTTATGGAAAATTTTTTTCATTAAAAACATTGAAATAAATATTTTAAATGAAATGCATAATGCATAAAAATAAAACAAATTCTAAAAAAACAAAATGAAATATTCATATTTATGTAATAAATACGAACATTTACCTTAAAGAATATAAATTCTTCAACTTAAAATTAAAAAAAAAAAAAACTGCAAACGTAAAATAAAAATTTGTTGGTAAGTTGACTAGAAAGCAATAATCGATAATCACAATCTCTGTGAAAAAAACCGCAAAATTAGCATACAAATAATATTTTATAACCATTTGAAACACGTACTAATAGTTCTTACAGGGCCCGATGTTACAATATTCAAGAAGTCCATACGTTCAGTATAAAAAAATTACTAGAATAATCTTTGCCAGATGAGATTGAAGATTCAATGAGAACTATGAAAAGTAACACTAAAATTTGAGTTTTATTAGATTTCAAAAAAAGACGCTCTGAGAAGTGAGAACTCAAGTTTGAAAATCCATATTTTCCGCAATGAACCGAACATATTTCTTCTTGAATTGAAAGGAACAATATTATTTTGTTAAAATACGAATAATTGAATATATCTGATGCCAGAATAATGTCATAAAAAATAACAAATACCTACTTAGTACAACTCACCTTCAATAGCACAATTTATAATGCTCAAATCCGAAAGCACAATGGCACAAAAAAGTCAGAATATTAAAAAGAACTCAAAACTTATGACACTTCAAATCTGGATACACACTAAAAGAAACTTAAAATTTAAATTTTTTGCTCTTCCCTTCACAATTGAAAGAAATCAATATTTATGTAGAATAGAATAAGATTCCCCATTTTTCTCCCACTTTTTGAGCTCAAAACTCTGATTGGTGAATTTTTGGCAATACAAATCGTTTTCAAGATACCACAGATGTGGCCTTAAAAATCTAAACAAATCGATCATTATGAACCATCATCATCAAAGAAGCCACCCTTCAAAATAAGCTGGATGCGATAAGGGATGTAGTGTAAACAACTCATAAAAGGGCTGTGCTCGGAATCGCATGACGATATTGTCGATTGAGATATTTATGAACAAAGTGCGGCATCATTGAAAATTTTTTATAACAATTGGACCATATTTCTCGTATTTCTGACCTTCATTCTCATTCTGTTTGAATACCAATGTTTCGAAATGTGATCGAATTAATTACTTACGTAACCGTGTTGTCATCTTTCGAATTAATTTTTTTTTGCTTGGCGCTTCTATTTTTTTATTTTTGATATTTTTGGCGCCCCTTCGGACCTCGCACCCGTGGCAAGTGCCACCCTTGCCACGCCCTAGATACGGTCCTGTCTATAGCATATTTATGTTGTTCATCGTCAATATCACGATAACGCTCTGGATCGAACTAATTTCAGGTTAAAACAACTACTAGCGAAGTCTTGAATCTCGCAATTATTTTTCTTCTGTTGTGTTTAGCCTGCTCGAATGGACAAACGTTGGAAAACGAGGTTATTTGTGTTGTATTATTGGAAGAATTACGTTTTTGAGATTTGTTAATTTCAGCACGAAAAATTCATACAATGCTTGTATGCTTTGCCTTGGTACGAAATGAATGCGAACATGAAATTGAACTTCAGCATGCTCCTGGAACTAGTGAAATATACCTTACACTTCAAAGTGAACCCTTTTTTCATCATAAACAATGAATTTTTTCTTGCAGTGGGTAGAACAACGTATTTTTTCATTGTAAAACTTTTCGAACCACGCACAGTGAAGGGTTCCGTAGTAAAAGGAGTGCAAACGAAAATATCTCTTCCCGAAAACTACTCAAAATATCTTATTCAAACTAATTTTCATGAGCACATAGAATCTAATTCAAATGGCTGTGACATTTGGAAAGACAGACGCACCTGACGAAATTATAAGTGTTCTTTATTTACTATTTTGGCTACGGAACCCTCCATCCGACTTTTTTATTGAATAATTTCCTTTCAGTATGAGAAGCTGATGTTAATTGAAGTTCCCATTGTTTTTCCAGGTTCTTCGTGCAGCGTATAGTATTGTGGCATTCTTGATTAATACCGCCCATAAGGAATAAAAACACCCATCGGATATTAAACACCAGTCGAGCCCATATACACAACAACAAGATGTCTATGGTCGTGCCACAAACATTTTCTAATTTGATCACAAAAGAATGGCGCTAGTAACAAATGTTAATATGATTGTGCAGCAAATTTGTCTTCGACTCGTCTGTTCGTAATATTGCATTCTTATTGACATTTTCCTCATTAAATTCTCGTACAGCAAATTTAATTTCTTAATCTCCTCATCGTCGACAAAGCTACAATTGCTGCCGTCGATGTACAACTGCTCCAAGACAAGAACGACTAAATTCCTCATAATTTTTCTTAGAGAAAGGTGAATGTAGTTCACATAAACGAGAGTTCCCTGAAAAATAAATCTGTATTTTTAACACGGAACTTCATTTCTTTTAGTCTTTGACGTTAATCTCCAAAAGAGCGGAGTGCAAACTTCATCATAGTTAAGGGTTGTGAGGGAAAAGAGGATAGAACTGAAGAAGGAAAGAATATAGACCTAACAAGATAAAAATCGTGGACGAAGCAAGCCTTGAGATTTTGAATGTATGTCTTAGCTTATATCATATAAATATTGAAGATCATTGATGAAAGAATATTCTTTCATCTATGGTTTAAGATTATCTGAGGGGAACATAGAAATGCGTTACGGAAACACTGATCCTAAAACGGTTCAGTTCGCCAAGTTCACTAACAGCTGATTTAAGCGCCATCTCAATGTGCTGACATCTGCCAAGTAGGCGGGTAAATTATTAAATTAATCTGATCGGTTCTATTATCAATGATCACGCTGACCCTCCCTGAAAAGAGGCTATAATAGTATAATTTCAGTGGAATATTCACAAAAATAGAGCCAGTCACTCAAATCTATACTATAATCTGAGGTTAACCGGAACCGGTTCAATTTCCGAACACAAGAATCAATGATCGGGGTTGGGCAGCTCAACCCGATCAGAGTTTCCATGAAGCCATAGAATAGTATATCATATGATGTAAGCTAAGACCTACTTTGAAAAGTCCATATCAATCTTGACCTCGTTTATTATTGAACGCTCGATATTATGGGTTACGTCTTCAGTTGGAATCATAACTCACCGCCAATAAAAGAAAGAATAAGGTTTCTCTGAAATGGACAAGAATTCCAAAATAATCATTCCGTTTTCTCGAAATCAAACTTATCTGTTGGCACAGCAATGTGATGAAAGTGCCGTAACAAAATTTTTCTGTTATTCCAAACGTTCGTGAGTAATAATCCAAAATATCAGGAAGAACAGACGTACAGTCGATAGCGGCATCGATAAACTGTTCGGATTTCGCATGGTTTCCTGAAGTTATTGCACCCTTTGTCCATTCTATTATAATCAGATCCGCGTTCTCACTCTGCGTCACTTGTTGTATTGGAAAACTGTTAGATACACTGATGAAAGACCTCACCATCATCAGGCTTTGGTTCGAAAGATTTTTTATTAAATCCAGCAAGCTTACGGTGGATATCAACTCGAAATAGATTATCAAAGTCGATACATAATCCGTCAAGAAACTTAGTTTTCTCGAATTCCAATCTTTGATATCAACATAAATCTTATGGACAATAACCATCAAAGCACCAGTATATATAATAGCTTTTCTGAATATACTTATGCAGCTTCCCCTCTTGGTTCCAAGGATGTCAAAACGTTCGTCATGAAGAGAATCCACCAATTTCTCGTAGTAAGACTTATTTTTGATACGATAAAACAGTACCATACTACCAGAGAAGCCTCCAACAAGAAGAACTATCAGTTCTTGTATCGAGGGGCTATGAGAAGGCTTGGTACTCCCAAATTTTTCATTGAAGGAGGTAAGGTGGAAGAAGACCAATAGAAACAATGCTATGGAAGAAGGTCTAGCATCTAAAAACTTTCCATCTTTCGAAAACGAACATCCAAAGATTCTCATAGTGCAGTTTAGGATATGGAGTACTCTTCGGCATTCTCTCATACTTAACTGAACTGATTCAGATTGTTTGTATCGATTTAAAATACCCTTTCTTCCAAACTTATGAAATAATAATTCGGCAATATCTCCTTTTTAATTTTCTTGAAATTGGGACTGTAGAAACAAGGGGAACTACTTGATTTAATGAAATATGATTAATTTTTAAGAACATGGGGCTGTTTTGTGTGGTGGTTATGTGGTAAGAGCGGGTTCGATTCCTCCCAAAATTACGAAATAACTGAAAAACTAGTTTATATATTGAGACATAATTAACGCGAGAATCTTAAAGAGATAGATTTTTTCAAAAGGGTTAGTTTTCGTCCACCAAATTACGCTTTGTTATGTATATTTCATTGAATTTTAGCTCAGATCAAGGAACATCAAACTTAGTATATCTTTATATATGAGTATTTAGTGTCAAGTTGTTTGTCCAGGATGAACTCCTAAAATACTGAACCGATTTCAATCAAATCTTGCACACTGTGTGCAGTTTGATCAAACTCAAAAGATAGGATAGTTTATATCTTAATTGGTAGTAACAATATTTTCTTATTGCAAATTATCTGCTTAATATATATGACGAATAGTGATAATCATCTACGCGGCAACGCAGATCTCAAATCGACGACAGGTCATCGTGTCCCCACTACACTCGATCACTCGACAAGAGCGATAACGTGCGAGGAAGAAATTTGGAACTGTTTGAGAACTGGGTTATAACTTTCAAAAAATCGAGAATAGGGTTAGGGTAGGATTAGGTTAGGTTAGGGTTTATAATTCCACTGAACGTGACCGAGTCTGCTGTATATAAGTTATAAGCCTTTTCCAATACAAGTGACGCAAAGTGAAAAAGCGGATCTGCTTATAATAGAATGGACAGAGGGGGCAATAACTTCAGTAAACCATGAGGAAGCCGATCAGTTTATCGATGCCGCTACCGACTGTACGTCTGTTCTTCCTGATATTTAATAATTTATTTACAATTCACTAATACTTATTCATTTATAACACTCAATAATTTATCCAATTCTGTACTAGGGCCGATGTCGAAGGGAACCATTGTGAAGCTTCCCGATGTCTCCAGTATTCTCTCGAAGATTCGCGGTCGTTCTATTCGGTTCTAGAAGGCGACAGGTCCGGCTTAAGTTCAATACAATAGTTTGCACTCGGCTCTTTTGGAAAATAACGTCAAAGACTCAAAGAAATCAAGTACATAGTCTAATCTTTAGTAACGTGAAGCCCTGTATGTTTTTTTTTTTTTATATCCCGACCCTCCTAGGTCTCCGAGACCCCTCAGAAGCTCAGAGCTTGTATTATATATTTCTATGCGTTACTTTGGGTATTTCGTGTTCAAAATAAAAATTTATTTTTCGGGGAACTTTCGTTCATGTGAACTACATTCACCTTTCCCTAAGAAAAATTATGAGGAATTTAGTCGTTCTTATATTGGAGCAGTTGTACATCGACGGCAGGAATTGTAGCTTTGTCGACGATGAGGAGATTAAGAAACTAAATTTGCTGTACGAGAATATAATCAGGAAAATGTCAATAAGAATGCAATATTACGAACAGACGAGTCGAAGACAAATTTGCTGCACAATCATATTAACGTTTGTCACTATAGCAACATTAGTTTGTGATCAAATTAGAAAATGTTTGTGGTACAACCATAGACATCTTGTTGTTGTGTATATGGGCTCGACTGCTGTTTAATATTCAGTGGGTAGTTTTATTCCTTATGGGCAGTATTAATCAAGAAAGCCATAATACTATACGCTGTACGAGAAACCTGAAAAAAAAAATAGGAACTTCAATTAACATCAGCTTCTGATACGAAAAGGAAATTATTCAATAGGAAAGTCGGATGGAGGGTTCCGTAGTCAAAGTAGTGAATAAAGAACACTTATTATAAAATTAACCAATCTCAATGATGTAAGCCTGTCAATAATTAAACCCAAATTACCTCTTTTTCCAAAGTTTGTCCATTCGAGCAGATTAAACACACCAGAAGAAAAATAATTGCAAGATTCAAGATTTCGCTAGTTGTTTTATCCTGAAATTTGTTCGATCCAGAGCGTTCAAGCTTTATCGTGATTCGTGATATTAACGATGAACAACATGAATATGCTATAGGTAATTGATATATTGAAATATGTTGCTCTTCGCCTCAGGTTATGTACGAAATTTTTTTCAACTCACTTTAAACGTTACATATCCCAAAAGACCCATAAATGAAGAAGCGAAGATACATTGAACAACTACGCATTTTCCTGTACTATTATTCATGTCTTTAACGCATCTGGAAAAATCTAATTGAATTAATCTCCCATGTGCATTGCTGGTGTTAGGTACCTATAGAGTTTGTAAAACATCTATTTTATATTACCTTCATTTGAATAGCGTTCAAAACCAGGAACCGGAACCGGTAATTAATGTGCACTTCAATTCCCTAATACATTACGCCGTTGATTGAAGTATTTTGTGTTTTCTAAGAACACCTAAGAACAGCAAGCATCAGGCATTTGAATTAAAAAGAATTCATAACATGTGGTCCCTTTGAGTGCTAAAAATTTGTGTTTTGAATTTCCTGTTTTCCCGTCAATCTCTTCTATTGAATCGTAATTTGGGTTACATACACAACGTAGAGTCCTTCAACCATTATACGATTACGATCTTGGCCAAAGATTATCTAGAGTAATATTTTCACGTTAAAAAGAACTCATTTGAAGAAGAGTTTTAGTTCTAAGCGGTTTTCAATAGAAAACTGTAATGTCGGTAATAGTTTTATCACTTTTTAAGTACCAATACAGTACACTCTCACAAGGCCTTATTCGATTTATAATTTTATAACCGTTTGTATTTTTAAAATACAAAGTTAGTTGTTCGTTTAGTAAAAATGTCGAAAACTTTCCGTTTTTTGTCATTGCTCAGTGAAGTTAGTAGCTCGCCGTCTCTTTTCAAATTGCCAATGTAGCTCACCTGAAAAACACCTAAAAGAATCCGTATCGCCACAATAAATCCCGAAAAGGTACTCGTTTTCCTACATGTTTGTTCCTACATGGGCGTTCGCAGCGCCCTCATCGGTAGAATCGCGAATTGTGTAGATGGCAAGCAGCCCGGCACATTGTAAAAGATAAAAGGAAGGGAACTTTCATCTATGATCACACATGTCCATAGATAAAAGAACATTCTTTTATCTATGCACATGTCACACGACCATGAAAGCTTCAATGTCATAAATAAAACCTACCTTTATTCATTACATTAAATCCTTATTATCTAAGTCGAACCCAGAGTTAGGTACATAGGGTATACCTATTAATTGTTTTATATGAAATTCAGAAAATAAAAATGTTTCATCTTATTCGGAAATCCGCTATCAGTAGCTCCGGCGTTTTAAAAAGTAAAACCAATTCGGAAATTCGTGCATTATTAATTTTTGATAATCTTTCCGTTTCAGGTTGCCTAACAATCAGATGTATCACCGAACGAGAATGTTTTCGGTATCCAATAATTTCCCAGAGCGTATGGAATTCGACTTTACATAGCACAAGTAACCCATTCAATAAATTAGATAATAACGCGTCATCTTATCCTATTGCTGGAAAAATTGTGTACAGGAATATATCCCTGTCATGTCTACATTCAAGTAAAGAACCTTTAAAGCCATCTTCAAAAGTAGAAGCAACGGTGGAGAATTTGAAGAAGAAAAAAGATGACGAACATAGAGCATCTACTGCTATCATTCATGAACCTCCAAAGGAAGTTGTTAAAAAGAAGTCAATAAGAGAAAAGATAATTGCCGAAATACTTCATTATTATCATGGTTTCCGATTATTATTTATCGATATGAAAATTTCATTAGGTTTAGTATGGCGAGTGTTGAATGGTCATACATTAAGCAGACGTGAATATCGGTTATTGATCAGAACTACTGGAGATATGTTCCGTCTGGTGCCCTTTTCCGTTTTCATTATTGTACCGTTCATGGAGCTCCTATTACCTGTTTTCATCAAATTCTTTCCCGGCATGCTACCTTCAACTTTTCAAACAGCATCTGTCACAGATGATAAAAATAAGAAAAATTTGAAAGTTAAATTGGAAATGGCGAAATTTTTACAAGAAACGTTGGATAATATGTCGTTACAACACAAGGACCATTATTCAGAAGAAGCAAAATCGTTTGCCGAATGGTTCCATCGTGTGAGAACATCAGGCGAAAGGGTATCTAATGAGGAAATAATGAAATATTCAAAACTTTTCGAGGATGAAATAACGTTAGATTCACTTTCACGAAGTCAATTGATAGCGTTGTGTAGGGTGCTAGAAGTTCAAACGTTGGGAACAAATAACTTGTTACGTTTTCAGTTGAGAATGAAACTTCGTTCGTTAGCTGCCGACGACAAAATGATACAAAAAGAAGGAATTGATACGTTAACTCTAGCCGAGATTCAACAAGCTTGTAGATCTAGAGGTATGAGAGCCTATGGTTTAACGGAAGATCGTTTAAGATCCCAATTATCGCAATGGTTAGATTTAAGTTTGAACGAGAAGGTTCCTCCTTCTTTACTACTTTTATCGAGAGCTCTGATGCTGCCGGAGACAATTCCCACTAGTGATCAACTAAAAGCCACTATTTCCACTTTACCTGATACTATTATCACACAAACCAAAGCTGCCATTGGTGAGAAGGAAGGAAAAATTGATAATAAAGTGGCATTTGAACTATTGAAAGAAGAAGAGAGAAGGATAAAGCAAGAAAGGAAAGAGAAAAAAGAAGAGGAAGAGAAATTGAAGGAGAAAGTAGACAAAGAGGTCCTGGTAGATACCGCTCCTATTATCAATGCTTCGGCTGATTCAGAAAAACTGACATTGGAAAAATTGAACGAAACGCCAAAAGAAAAAGAATTACAAACGAAAGATATAGAGATAATCGAAAACGCATTGGACAGTATTTCTAAAGAAAAGAAATACATTGTCGAAAAAGAAGAACTGCAAGATCTCAAGGAAGAATTGGCCGATTACAAAGAAGACGTTGAGAATCTTGAGAAAGAAGTCTCGTCACAAAAAAAACCTGAGATCAAAGAAAGCAAAGCTGCTAAAAGATTGTTCAACAGAGTTAATAAAATGATAAATAAACTGGATACAGTTGTTATTGAACTGAACGAAAAGGAAGCTCAACTAAGGAAGGATTTGGAAGTTGAAGAAACGGAAAAGAAAAAGGAAGAAGTACTTAAAATTGAAGATATCATCAATGCTATCAAGCAGATACAAAAGGTCCCCGATCAGGCCAGATTAGATAAAATCACAAAAATGTTAAGAAAGATTGATGATGATCTCGATGGATCTGTTAAAGTGGAAGATGTCCTGAAGGTAAGTTTATGATCGTTAGTAAACTCTTGGTTGTGTTCATTTATTGTAAAATATTCAATTGTTGCTATCGCTCTTGTTAATTAAATAAATTTTGTTTTAGGTTATTGAGATCATCGGAAAGGAAAATGTCGATCTAACAGATAAACAAGTAGATGAATTGATAGAACTCATAGATAAAGAGGAGATATTAGAAGTTGAAGACAAGATTGAGAAGGCTCTTCAAAAAGATAAGGAAGCTAAATTAGAACAAACTAAAAGTAGCTCAGAACAATCCGCCAATGATAGTGAGATTAAAAAGAAGGATGAATCACATAAAGAGTCGTCAAAATGATGAAGTGAATGAAGCAGGGAAGTAGTTAATTTTTTCGAAAACTATTGTTGCAATTACATATTTTAATTTATTCAAATTATTTTATCAGATATATTCTGCTGAGAAAATAGTAAGATACATTGGGAATGTTGACAGCTTGCTCTGAACAGTGTTTGATGAATATTTATGTAGTATTTCAAATATTTTAAATTTTTTTTTGTGAATTATTAGTTCATTCTTCCGATCTAGGAATGTCCAAATGCTAAAATAATGGAGTTGATCTCTTATTGAGCATTTTTATTGGAAAATCCTTCACAAGTATGAAATTGACTATGAGTGCAAAGTAACCAACCTTGTGATATGCTTTTACAGGTTAATGAAATAGTTGTTGAATTAGTAATAATGATGGATGCCTTGTATATTTGATGTACATTATTGTGGAACTTTTCTATAACGAGTGAAATTAATTTGCTTTTTAAAAGGAATTTATATTTTGTTTTGTTTTGTTCCATTCTACAATTCAGGTGCGGTTTTATTTTTGTGAAATATTTATAAGTGTAATATATTGTGAAAAATAAAACTTTAAATTTTGATTGTTACAAATATTTGGCGTTATTTCTTATTCGAGTTTCAATAGAAAACTGTAATATCTGTAGTAGTTTTACCGCATAAAAGTACCAATACAGCACAACATAAATTACTTAAAAATCATACAAATATTTCATACATTCCCCATATAAACACACACACACGTTAGTTTGTTGTGCAGCTCTCGGGCATTTCAAACGATTAAAAGTAGATGTCGCCCACTCCGTGATTTCTCCCTCGACTTGTGGATCAACGTTATTTGAACCTGATAAGGAAGGGTTTAGTTTTTGGATGTTTTTTGTTCCCCCTTCATTTTGGACTGTGAAATAAACTTGTGATTTTCTTGTTTTGAGTGCTTGAAATATTTGTTTTGAATTTCCTACCTTCCTATTGCATCAAGCGTAATTTGGGTTGCCTACACAACGTAGAGTCCTCAAAGATCACTTTCTTGGTCGAAGATTATCTAGAGTAATATTTTTTACTTTTTTCATAATAGTACGTCCAATACTCCAATAAGAAGAAAACATTCTATTCTTTATTATGTTTCTATGCTGTTTGACAGTTTAATTATTTTCTATGAGTTTTTCACGTTCAAATTAAAATTCCGGTTTCATGATAATAAAGTTAAACGAGAATATTCGTTATATCGAAGTTATGTACAGAAATGAATACGGTGTAGTACAGTTACTGTGAAAAGCAATTCTTAGTCAAAAAGTGGACATAGGAAACATGTTACCGGTTCAGCCTAACCTATCTATAACGTTCACGTACAAAGACCTCCTTTTTAGGAAACTATACAGTGCGATCCTTTGTAGTGTGTCCTCACAACTACTTATCTTGCACGTTTGCTTGATAATTATCAATGGAGATCCTTTCAATCCATTATCATGGATAAGGACATCATTTGATACAGTGACTTCATTTACGGCTTGGCTATATGTTATACCACATATGACAATTATTTTCGCCCAGTGCCTTATATGTGCCAAGGACTATGTGCTGCGTCCAACGTTTAGTTCCAATAGATTTTTTAAATTTCTCTCTGTATTCTCCTTGCATAATTTTGTATTGGTCGTATTACACAGTCTAGTCGGAATTGTACAAGTATGGTTAGTACTATCATTAGTTGGAGGTGAATTCAAAAGAATAACCAAAGTTGGTGAAAATAATATTACTTCTTTGGTAGAAGAAACAATGTTTCTGCAAATTGGTGGACTTTGGGTAGGATTGTACTACTTTGCTAAAGTGTATATGGCAGATAAACACTTGAATTTTTCAATCATCCAACAAAAAAAACTGACCCAATTCAAATCCAGTCTTATACCGCTTTTAATAGGAAGTTTCAAACAAGCAGTTTGGCCATGTATGTACTTCATATTGTTTTACAGTTTATGTGGTAGTAATATTAAACAGAATGTGGCGTATATGTTTAATTTACAACTAAATGAAAATTTCTACTTCAAATTTTATTTGTTTCACTTATTGTTTTCTGCTCTATATTTCTTCAATATGAATTTAATTAAGTTATTCTTCAGTTTATTTTTAACAGAACCGGTGGAATTTCCTTTGGTTAAACAAAATGAAAACGTTCTTACACTACAAGAATCAGTTAAACTAGAAAAGCTTCCTATTGTTCAAAGTTTAGCTTGCTTAGATCTATATAGGCTTTCATTATGGTCACCAATGAGACGTCAGCTTCTGTTCACGTTATCACAACCTGGTGAACACCCACACAATTGGAATTCTCTGATAGAAAATATTCTAAATTTGTATAATTCATACATAAATCTCTTAAGTAAGTCCTCGGAAAGTATAAATGAAACAACTGTCCCGAATACTATTGCATCAATTCACTGTCAGACCCCAGCACCCAATAAATTCAAAAATTTACGAAGCATGACATCTCCCTATTCTTCCTCGGAAATTTCACAATTGCTGGATGTCAATTCTCCTCTGCAAAATAAAATGATTGCTGAGCAATCTACAGAAAGTGCATTGTTGAGATTACAGAACAAACTGTCGAATTTCCTGGCAGCTTCTAAAGCATTTTTTGGAATTAACTATATTTTCGGAGAGATACCTCAAGCGAACATGCAGAAATGTTTATCTGATGTACATCTCATCATTTGGAGCTCCCAAGGACTTGCAGAATTGATATGTGCTTCTATCAGAGAAGATCGATACGGTGTGGTTCAGAAAGATTTGCCAAATATTATTTCAACCTTGGTTCGTTTGAGTCAGGTTTTAGATAAATTGAATAAAGTACCAACATTGATAAGGAGAATGGTCCATAATGAAAACTCGAATTGTAATACGAAAAATGCAATTTCCTCATCTTTGAAAAGAAGCTTATTTTCAATATGTTACACTTTCAAGGATTACTTAAGTGAAATTCCTTTGAATAAAGAAATTAGTTTCTATTTAAATTCCAATATAATTGTTAAAAACTGACAAAGAATCAATTAGATTATAAATAATTTGTACCATAGTTAAGACTCGAAAATATTTTAGATTGAGGAACATTATCCACTTTTTGTTATGTTATTTATTGTTTTGCCTATTCAACTTTTTTTCGAGATTTTGTCGCTGTCAATTTTTCACGAAAGAAAACATTGTTTTATGAAATAAACTATTTTGAATAAAATTTTTTATGAAAATTTCTCCTTCGAAACTATCATATTATTAATTTTGTCCAGATCGCATCACCAGAACCATAGAAACTTATAACTTTCGAACGGGACCTGAAATTTTCAGGGTAGGTTTGGATTTTGAATGTCTCGGTCACGTTAAAATGAGCAAAATTAGACTAGGGGTTCCGTAAATAAGACCGTTCAAAATATTTTTTTCCTGATAATTTCGAAACTACTGTTTGAATGGGAATAAAATTTTGCACATAGATGAAGAATAATGTATTCAAGTTACGTGCAAAATCTGGTCCTGATCGCATCACCAAGACCATAAATAGTTTGAATCACTCAAAAGCTCCCGACTTCACGCAGTGCTTTTTATAATATTTTTTCAACAGTTGTTACCATAGATAAAGGAATCTCCTTTATCTATGGTTGTTACCAGTGTGTATACTGCATAGATAAAGTAATATATTTCTTTTTCTATGGTATACTGTCAATTCAAGAATAATCTGAATAAAGAATAAAGGCTAAAATTTAAATCGTGTTTTGTTTGGACAAACTTGCTATCAAATAAGTTTGTTTAACAAAACTTATTTGAAACCTTAAACATGAATATTCCCCTTTTTCCAACTCTAAAACCGAAATTAATCGATTCCTTATGGTTCCAAGCCGATATACCTTGTAATGAGGAGGAAGAAGTAAACAGACTGGAGAAAGAGCATAGGGCTTGGGTGAGAAACCGCCAGTATTCATTCACCTAGTCACCCTAAAATCAATGAAAAATTCCTATCAATGGATCACCACATATTCCAATAGCAATCCTGAATATGTTTTTTTGTAGATAAATAACAACACTCGGTTAGCGGAATTAGTTCCAATAGGAAATGTAGCTATGGAGGTATGTATTATATCAGAGATATTGCGGTTTAATCGATATTGAAAAGTTTAGTCATTCTATGTTGACTCTGAATTTGTTAAACGCATAAATCGAATTTTAAGGCTAATGAAGAGGACGAAGAGGAAGACGATGAAGATGACAATGATGATGAAGAAGAATCCGAAAGTCATGATGAAGATGATGATGATGAAATTGAATTGGATCCATCACAAGATCTCAACTCGACCCCTAATATTAATGGTGGAGGTCTCTCTCATGCAGTGAGATAAAAGTTCAAATCAGAGGAGGGTTTGTTTAAAGTTAGTATTGTCTTGAATTGAAGTTGTTTACTGTATTGTTGTTTTATATTATAATTTTTTTTGAACTAGAAATTTTCACGTCCTACTTGTAAAAACATGTGTATCAGGTTAACAGGGTATACACATAATTTTTTTACTACGTTATCTCATTACTATAATTATTATCGATTTCTCACGACCATGACAAAATTAAACTCACACTAAACATATGCTCAAACATAGTTGGCGGGTTGGAAATATATTTATTTATATAGAACTATTTCCATAATATTTCGGCCTGTATTTAGCAAAATTGAGTATCGAGTGTTAATCAGTAACACAGCTACTGAGTTTGCAGATTTGAACGGTTTTCGAAAGCCACTGTACTAGCTGAATTATTTTCATGGTCAAGTTACTTGCATAATAACACTTTATAATTTGTAATTTTTCTTCTTTTGTACAAGTTGTCATCAACTGTGAGATGAATCACACAGATCAGTATTCCCCATAGAATCTGTTGATCAGGTTTCGGTTCACTATCAGAATTTTATCTTTAAATGTCAAAGTAGTTTGATAAGTTCAATTTGCGATGGAAAAGGACATTATCCAGTCTTTAGAAAATTGATAACTTGAGGTTGACATTGAAACAAAGTCATGGCCAAAGGAAACAGCTTTTCTTCCACTATGGGACAAGCTTTCTCGGCTTTCCGTGCAGTCCTTGTATGTAAATAAACAACCGCGAACAGTCAATCACAGATTACTGACTTACTGAGTATTCTGGGCAAAGAGGAAGAGTAATCAATGGTTGAATCCATAGACTTACTAACCTTATTACTCCACAGACCAGATCACAATATGCATAGAATTAATTAATTAATAAGGAATAAAACTTTGAGTATAGAATAATATTTTACATTGTATGGAATAGAATTATATTCCGTAATCAATTCGCGATTTCAACTACCGATGAGGGCGCTGCGAAATGTAAACAAACATGGAGGAAAACAAGTACCTTTTCGGGACTTGTCGTCGTGAAACGGATTATTTTAGGTTTTTTCAGGTTTTTCCTTCGATTTTGTGAGTTTTATGTGAAGACTTTGGTGAATTTTTGATAGTGTAGTGTCAATTTTTATTATATCGAAATTGATTCAACAGGAAGAATGGAACACTATTTGAGTTTGACTACAGTGTTCAAATATTTGGATTTGGAAATGATAGTGGATCATTTGTGCTTTTCTTCGGTCCATTTTTCCCACTATGCCAAAGGCATTAGTGACACAAACTGCTGAGGCATCTTTCTTATGAAATTTATAGATATGTATTATAGTCCGATTTTGATTTTTCTTCGAGGAGCAATTGAGGACACAACAATTACAATTGCAAACTTTTTTTTACTCATTGTTGTATAATCCAATGTCCTGAAATTCATGTACCTATATTATTAAAAACATAAAATCGTTTCATTCAGACTTCACTTTGAAGGGCTTAAAGATGATCCTAATTCATTTCTGTAAGAAGGAGCACTCTTGTTGATGGTTATTGAATTACCTTTTTTAATCGCCACTCAAACCTACCTCACCGATTTTTTTTTCAATACCTATTGCTCTGCTCAGAAAACGATAAAAATTTCTGAATATACCTCACGAATACCTGGTTTCTCGATATAAAATGAAAATATCTGGTTTAAGAGCACGTGAAATATGAAAACAATACTCGTTTTCTAGGTTCGGGATTTTGCCGGCAGGGGGCACATAAAAATGAAATATGGTGAATATTTACATCTGTATATATCAATTTTCATTATTAGTAAATAGTAAATGACTTTCCGAAATATAAACCATACTAGATGTTACAGATCGAAAGAAGAGGGGATCATTCTGAATCCGCGAAAGAAGCAATTCAAACGATTTTTATGAATTGACCGTAGTTGAAGCAGTCTAATCTAATCTTTGAATGGATATTGTGTACGTAAATATTTTATATCAAACTATTCATTATCAATTGAGTTATATTCACAATATCAATAATTCGAAGCAACTAACAATTCAGGAATGCATGTGCTGTAATTTTTTCAGTTAAATTTAATTTTAGTTTCAACTCAGCCAATTATATTTTTTTTTAGTTTTAATGAGGCTCTAATTGTTGCTGTTAATTCTTGTGGAATTTCTTCCTCAAAGAATATTCAATTTGGGAGAAAAACTAGTAGATCTTGATCGTTTACTTCAAGATCAGGATAAAGACTCCATTAGGTTGACGAAACAAATGGTTCCATTGGATATCGGCCATGAATTAATGGCCTTGAGGAGGCACAGAATGGATTCCACTATCTCAGCTTGCTATTGAATGGAGAAAGAATAAAATCCAGAGCGATGAAAGGTATGTTGTTGAATGCAAAATAACACTTAATATTCCTCCATTTCTGTTTATTGGTTAAAATCAGAATAATTTGAAATTTTTTTCATATTGTTCGCAAATGATTTGAGTCCTCACTTCCATTCTAAGGAGTGAATAATGTTCAGTGGTGAGATTGGCTAACTTCCGTTTTATTTTTTATACATTACTTATTCCGTTCCCAAAGTTCCTTCCTTACGAATTATTTCGTATAGAATAGTCATAAAGTTTCACTTACTGGAAATCAATTCACATTTTATTTATTTTTTCATGGGAGTTGCCAAAAGTTTACTTCGTTTTGAATAATATAGACTCCAGTATTGTATTAGATCAGCGTAGTTGCTCTGAATGGTTTTAAAAATCAAACCAGGGTTGGTTTGGTTGATGTAACTAAATCTAAGAACAATATATTAATTGTTATTTGGTTTTCAGGTTCTGAAACTTGAAACCGTTTATGCTAAAAAATTTGGTTAGGCAAAAGAAGAAAAATCACAAAAAGACATTAGATATAGATTCGTTTATCAATGCAAGTTATCCAATAGGCAGAGAATAACAAGGTATTAGAAGGTATGCTTTTGTATTTTCCTTGCGACTTGTTCATACAAGCATCATGGTTCTATGTCTCAATACAGTGTTGAATCCAGGGGGTGCCCGGGGGGGTTTTACCACCCCCGGAGAAAAAGACTATCGCCTGCACATATTATGTATCCTATCATGGTTGTGAAAAAAGTTATTTGATAATAAGTGTAGAAATTAGATTTGATATGAGTAGTATAACGAATTTGTCCGTTAATTTTGCTTCGGACAAATGGTAACACTGCCCTGAAGTCATTTGAAAACACAGTATACTGCGAATTCTCGATTCCAATTATCGTTGAGAGCGCTGCAAACTTACTTGTTTTCTTAGTTTTTCTGTTTTTTTTTTCAATCCATGTTCTTTTTCATGTTTTCAAATGTTTGTTACTCATTTTTTGTTGAAATCTTCAAAAAGTTTCAATGAACTAAAATGAATACCTCATAATTATTCATACATTTGCTAATTTGCGCCTGATGCAAATCATTTAATGTCAGATAAAAGAAATACAGAAATACTTCTTATGTTCATAGCTACTTTCTGTTATACAGGTTGTTTCATAATATATGATACGCACGATTTCAGGATGTGATAGCTTGTCCAAAAATATGAAAAAAATCTAAAATGCACCATTTTCGTTGAAATTGAAAAAAAAAATCGTTTTTTGCTAATATCTCCGGAACTTTTTATCGTTCAGAAAACAGCTTTCGCAAGCATTTTCTGATCATAATAATTTCCAATTGTTAACTTGTAGTTCTTGACGTATCAAAAAAAGGTTGACAGTTAGTAAAGACCATGTTTTTCAACATAAAAGTTGATTTTTCTCGAGAACGCTCGACTTAAGAGGGTATAACCAAAAGTTACTTTTTTGTGTAGAAAATACTAACCACTAGCCTCTCAAAAACTTAACAAATTTAGATTTAAAAAAAAAATTCCACACAAAACATAGCTTATTATAATTAGAGAATGCTCACGAAAGCGTTCTTCTCAGTCTTCTGTACGATAAAAGGTTCCGGAGATATTCGCAAAAAACGATTTTTTTTTCAATTTCAACAGTCTGTATCTCGAAAATTTTAAAGGGTAAGTTAATAAAACCTTTTTTTCATATTTTTGGACGAGCTATCACTTCCTGAAATCCTGCGCATATTTCATGAAACACCATGTACCTATGATTATGTAAATACATATATAATATCAAATTTTATTCTTCACAAAATTCCTTTTACACAAAAAATCAGATGAAAAAGTGTCCGCTCCAAATTCTATACTAGAAAACCTTAATCGCTATGCACTTGAACCAACTTACATATTGGGTTATGGTGGAGGCGGTGTAACAAGTTAACGGTTCCTCATAGCGCATCCACCATAATGGCTATTTGGACAGACCGCAGGCTGTTTTCTTTTTGTTCATTTTAACTGTAGTATTGTTCATGTTGTGGTAGTCGCTCCTCTGAATCATTTCAATATTTGTTTTCTCGTTCTAACATGCCCTGAAACTGTAATATTATATTATTTGATATTTCAGATTTGGAGGTATTGTGTTCTTATCTGTTATTGTGAAGGATTTCTTCTGCATAACGAGGATGAATCCTTAAACGCAGTTATATGAGTGACAGAGGAGACCTGGGTTATGAGAGGTATGATTTTATATTTTCATTGAGACTTATATAAATGTTTAGATACTTCATAAAAAACAGATTTGCTTGTTAGAAATCAGTGTGCTCGATTTCTTTTATCTGGTAGTTCTTCCTATTCCTTTTATCTGCTCATACCCTTTATCTTATTGATTCTTGAAAGTTACCTTCGTCCTGTAAAAGATGCTCCTGAATTAGATGTTAGATGCGCTCTAATGAGTCTGTAAAGTTCATCAGAGTGTATCCCACCATATTGTTATATTTTGGACAGACCTCTGGCAATCTTAATCCTAGGCAAAGCGCAATTGATAACTGAACCTGCCACTGCTTGATAATGCAAAAAGTAATTTTCACAGTTTTCCACATGAATGTTACCACAAATGACACATATATTTCAAATTTTATTTGAAGAATGCTCGAATATCGGAAGTTGGGAATTTTTTATAAATCGACAAATTTGGTTCCTCCTCACCTTCGATTCATATCAAATGGTTTATTGTTGGACTTTAGGGAGTTCTTTTCCATTTGAACGGTATTATTGGTTATTTCGTGGGAAATGCGCTGTGAATGATTCGAATTTTTCATCAGGATTTGCTTTTTAGTAATTATGTGACCTGAAATGCTTATACATGTTTCTTAATTTGCAGGCTTGGGTTTTCACGAAGTAGGATAGCCTTACAAGTTGCAGATGCGAAGTTGAAGCCGGCGACCGTCTGGGGAACCCGATATGCCTCGGAAGTGCGCCACCTGAGTTCCTGTCATAGCGCGGGTGTAAAGCTCAAGTGCGACAAGCTCCACAGTGACACACGCCTTGATAACTGAGGAGATTGATGAAATTAATGCGAGAATTTTTCAATTTTCAAAACCTTCTGTAGATCTTATTTGAATGTACATAATAATTGCAATAAAAAGTATAAAAAAATTGAGTTCTCATGTTGCTGCCATCTGACTGTAAAAGCTCCAAGTTTACCATGAACAGGTGCTGCTCCCCGTGGCAGAATCCTGAACTTCCGAGACATGTGCTGCCCTCTGGTGGCAAAACCCTGAAGTTATTTGTTTGTCAGGTGCTGCCACCTGCCGGCAATAGCTTGAAGTTCTTCAATAGGAAGGCAGGTTTCTGTACTGAAATTCTTGTGAACTAAATAGTTAAGCCCTTGCCCACTAGGTGACGCTAGTTGCGGTTCAGCGCCCTCTACAGGAGTTACGATGAACCAATTAGTTTAGCTATATTCCTGAAGGGGGCGCTGCACGAATAGAAGCGCCCCCTACTGGCGTAACGCTGAACTAATTGATTCGCCACAATTCCTGTAGAGGGCGCTGAACCGCAACTAGCGTCACCTAGTGGGCAAGGGCTGAACTATTTAGTTCACAAGAATTTCAGTACAGAAACCTACCTTCCTATGGAAGAACTTCAAGCTATCGCCGGCAGGTGGCAGCACCTGACAAACAAATAACTTCAGGCTTTTGCCACTAGAGGGCAGCACATGTCTCGAAATTCGGGATTCTGCTACGGGGAGCACCATCTGTTCAGGGAAAACTTGGAGCTTTTACCGTCAAATGGCAGCCACATAAATACTTCTACTACTACTATAAATAAACCAAAAATTTCATTCATAATTTTATTACGCTTACAATTTAAACATAACTTTACGGAACATAGGTCGGCTATATCTCCAACAATTCACATTAGTAACATATAAAAACAAAAATTTGTTGTATATTAATCTCATCTCTTCAGATCCGTTGTTGGCATACGTTGGCTCCAATTCCGCATCTGCAATGTGCAAAGCTTCCAGGAGGCCTCTCCCTGTGAAACGAAAGTGATTTTCAGAAATTATGTGAATCAAATCATATTTCTAATAATTACTATGAAGTTACTAAAAAAATAGTACAGAAAAAAATCTCTGACCTCTTTATGTATGTATGTTTTTTAAACCAATCGTTTGAAGAACTACCAAATAGAATAGACCTATTCTATTCCTATTCCGAAAAAACAATCTGTTCTTCAATGGGTGGTAACTATCGAGAATCAATATGCGTACCTCAGAGCAAAAGGGTATTAAGTCCAAAATTTCAATTTTCGGGTTTTTTGGCTCACCTTCATTTAAATTACGCGTTCTATTTAGTGGTCTACCTTCAAAATGATTGGATTTAAAACAACGAAAATAACATAGTATCAAGTCCTTAATCACAACGCGAATCAAACGAAAAATGCAAGTATTTTACGCTCTCCTTGGAAACTTACATTTTGTGACTTAATACCCTTTTGTTCTGAGGTACGGATATGAAAAAGGTTATGAAATTAGAAGAACATCAAATATAAGAAATTTATCACTCTGATTCCGAATATGAGATCAGTTTTCTTCACGTAAGCTCGATTATAATATGAAATCATACCTTTCATCACCTGAGTTTTCTCTGCTATCCATCTAACCGCGTTTAGTGATTTATCCTCGTTTGACAAAAGATCTCATTCACAGTAACAGATACAAATAAAACGCCTCTGAATCTGAAAAATTAAACAATTATTAATATTAATTATTAAATCAGAAGCATATACAGGGTGTATCCAATTTCGACGTGAACCTTGGAGGACGTGTTAGTATGACTCATTTGTTGTCATTTGAACCATATTTATTGCTATCCAAAAATCAACAGTTTATGAGTTATTTGAGTTTTTTACTTCATTTTTCGTCAATTTTTTTTACGTTGAGCAAGTTTGTTTGTAATTTGGATTATTTTCATAAGAGAAGGATATGATGGAGTTAAAATATGATGTAATAGATGTTGAAAAAGAATTGGTTGGTTGGTAATAAACGACAGCAAATGAGTCATACTAACACGTCCTCCAAGGTTCAAGTCGAATTTGGAAACACCCTGTATATAAGGAATAGAAATAACAACAAGGTAAGTGACTGACGGCGCTGCTTTCGAATATGATATGAAATCCTTTTTTCCATGGACAATCTAAATCTTTAACAAGTCATACCTTCCATCACCCAGGTTTTCTCTGCCTTGCGATTTATCTGCGTTTTGGGAAAGCCTCCGAATCTGAAAGAGCATGTAAACAGGATAATCAATATTACAGCATGTTGATACAAAAAAAAAACCAATCCTGATTAAATATTGGCAAAATAACTAATACTACATTTCGAATGAAGCAAATGAAAATAGCCTAGGGTCTGCCTAAACTATAGCAATATGGCGAATGCACTCTAAGGAACTATTACAACTCAATTCAACGCATCCACCATAATGTAATTCACAAGTATAAGGTGAAAAAAAAAGGTAAATATCGAGAAAAAATATGAAAATTTTCCATTAATTGACCACGCTGATTCACAATATGCAATCTGTTTTTGAGCACTCGTACTAATTACACGAGGGCTATATCACTTCGTCACGACCTCTGTATTTTTCGAATTTTGAGCCGAAAATGGTCTCAAACGATAGAGTTAACTCACTGACGACGAATCCGTCGAAAAATTCGAGTCTGTCCGTCCGGCCGTCCGTATACACGATAACTCTCGAATAGAAACACCTAGAAACTTGAAATTTTCAGGGTAGGTTCGAATCTCGAATGTCCCGGTTAAGTTCGTTATTGGGCAAAATTCGACAAGGGGTCCGTAAATATGGCCGTTCGAATTTTTTTCTCCTGATAATTTCGAAACTACTGATTGGATTGGAATGAAATTTTGCACATAGATGAAGAACAATGTATTCAAACTACGTGGGAAATGTTGTCCAGATTGCATTACCAAGACAATAGATACCGTAGAAAATTCTAGCGAATTATCGACAAAATAGCACTGACATGAAGTCTGGAGTTTCGCCATAGTTTGAAATTTTTTTCAATTTTTTTCTAAAATTGTATGTTGCGAATCTTTCTATAAGGTGGATGAATGAGCGCTCAAAAGCTCTTGACTTCACACTTCACTCAGTTTTTTCATAATTTTTTTTCAATGATAATACAAAATCATACCTCTCATAACCCAGGTTTTCTCTGTCACTCATAACTGCGTTTAAGAATTCATTCTCGTTATGCAAAAGAAATCCATCACAATAACGGATAAGAATACAACTACTCCAAATCTGAAACATCGAATAATATATGAGGATATGTTGGAACGAGAAAACAAATCCTGATTAAATATTGAAATTATTCAGAGGAGCAACATAAACAATACTATGTACAGTAAAATAGAACAAAAAGGAAACAGCCTGAGGTCTGTCCTATAGCTAATGTAATTGTTAAACCGCATCTACCATAACGCAATTTATTGGATACCTCTAGCGCCATCTATACGCATATAGCAAGGGTAATCCTCTCACAACTATGAATATTAAAGTACACTTTAAGATTGAAACAATACTCTTTCCACTTCAGTATAGATTGCGCCTAGATACACTTGAATATGAAAAGTATCAATGTACATAAATTCATTATAATATTTGTTAAGTTGCAGTTGATTTGTGAATGAAGATAATTATGGATTTCTTTCAATGAAAGTAAAAATCCACAAGTATCATTTGTGGGTAATTCTTATTCAAAACACAAAATTCTGTCTTATTGAGATATCGAACCATGATGATAGTATAAACACGTCACAAGGTAAATACAAAAGCATACCTTCTGACACCTTTTATTCTCTGCCTCTCCTACAACTTGCATTGATAATCGAATCTATATCTAATGTCTTTTTGTGATTTATCTTCTTTTTGCTAACAAAATTCTTCAGCATGAACGGTTTCAAGTTTCAGAACCTGAAAACCAAACACCTATTAATATATTGTACTTAGGTTTAGTTACATCTACCGATTTGATTTTCAAAACCATTCAGAGCAACCACGCTGATCTAAACTTTTGGCAACTTCGATGAAAAAAGAAATAAAATGTGAATTGATTTTCATGAAAAACACTATGAAATATATCAAGGATTTGTTCTAAGTGAAACTTCATGACTATTCTATACGATATAATTCTTAAGGAAGGAACTTTAGGAACGGAATAATTAATCTATAAAAAATAAAACGGAAGTTAGCCAATCTCACCACCGAACATTATTTACTCCTTGAAATGGAAGTGAGGATTCACATCATTTGCGAACAGATGCTTCAATACGAAAAAAATTTCAAATTATTCTGATTTTAACCTATAAACAGAAATGGAGGAATATTAAGTGTTATTTTGCATTCAACAACATACCTTTCATCGCTCCATTCAATAGCAAGCTGAGATAGTGGAATCCATTCTGTGCCTCTTCAGGGCCATTAATTCATGGCTGATATCCAATGGAATCATTTGTTTCATCAACCTGATGGAGTCTTTATCCTGATCTTGAAGTAAACGATCAAGATCTACTAGTTTTTCTCCCAAATTGAAAAGTTTATATTTACATTTCCTGAATATTCTTTGAGAAAGAAAATCAAAAAGAATTAACAGCAACAATTACAGCCTCATTAAAACTAAAAAAAAATTAAATTGGATGAGTTGAAACTAAAATTAAATTTAACTGAAAAAATTACAGCACATGCATTCCTGAATTGTTAGTTGCTTAGAATTATTGATATTGTGAATATAACTCAATTTTTAATGAATAGTTTGATATAAAATATTTACGTACACAATATCCAATCAAAGATTAGACTGCTTCAACTACCGTCAATTCATAAAAAATCGTTTGAATTGCTTCTCTCGCGGATTCAGAATGATACCCTCTTCTTTCGATCTGTAACATCTAGTATAGTTTATATTTCGGAAAGTCATTTACGAATAATGAAAATTGATATATACAGATGTAAATATTCACCGGAATCACATCATTGACTTGTATTCACATATAAACTGGCTAAACTGCTTTCCAGCCAGGTGCGTGTTACCAAAGAGGAGTCTTTGGCAATTTTGGCATAGATAAAGGAACATTCCTTTATCTATGGTCTTTGGTTAAATCAAAGATTAGACAATTACTCTTTGGTTAAATCCATAGACTTATTAACCTTTTACTCCACAGACCAGAACACATTATGCATAGAATTAATTAATTAATAAGGAATAAAACTTTGAGTATAGAATAATATTTCACATTCTATGGAATAGAATTATATTCCGTAATCAATTCGCGATTTCAACTACCGATGAGGGCGCTGCGAAATGTAAACAAACATGGAGGAAAACAAGTACCTTTTCGGGACTTGTCGTCGTGAAACGGATTATTTTAGGTTTTTTCAGGTTTTTCCTTCGATTTTGTGAGTTTTATGTGAAGACTTTGGTGAAGTATTGATAGTGTAGTGTCAATTTTTATTATATCGAAATTGATTCAACAGGAAAAATGGAACACTATTTGAGTTTGACTACAGTGTTCAATTATTTGGATTTGGAAATGATAGTCGATCATTTGTGCTTTTCTTTGGTCCATTCTTTCCACTATGCCAAAGGCATTAGTGACGCAAACTGCTGAGGCATCTTTCTTATGAAATTTATGGATATGTATTATAGCCCGATTTTGATTTTTCTTCGAGGAGCAATTGAGGACACAACAATTACAATTGCAACCTTTTTTTAGTACTAGAATTGTGTTCACTCATTGTTGTATAATCCAATGTCCTAAAATTCATGTATATACATATATTATTCAAAACATAAAATCGTTTCATTCAGACTTCTCCTTAAAGGGCTTAAAGATTATCCTAATTCATTTCTGTAAGAAGGAGCACCCTTGTTGATGGTTATTGAATTACCTTTTTTAATCACCACTCAAACCTGCCTCAGAAAATTGGACTCAAACTTGTAACCTAAAATTCAATAACTTCGGGAACGTATTTTAACTAAATAACGTTGATATCAATACCTCACCGACTTTTTTTTCAATACCTATTACTGTGCTCAGAAAACGATAAAAATTCCTAAATATACCTCACGAATAGGTACCTGGTTCCTGGTAAAATAAAAATATCTGGCTTTAAAGCCCGTGAAATATGAAAACAAAACTCGTTTTCTAGGTTCGGGATTTAGCCGGCAGGGTGCGCTTAGACTTTTTTAATCGCGAATCGGCAGTTTTTCTTTGAATTTCAACCTGAGATTAGAAACACAGACCTGACCATAATATGCATTGAATATAGAATTATTTCATACTCAAAGAATAGGAGGAATAGAACTTTGAGTATAGAATAATAATTTACATTCTATGGAATAGAATTATATTCTGTATTCAATAGAACATGGTAAAATATAGAAGAAAAAGAAGAACCGTATTCAATGGCCTTTCTTGACAATCATGTCACTTATCCTTCGAATAAAGATAACAAATATAATGTTATGTTGTAATTAGTTAATTATGTCCGCAGTCAGTTGCACACTACTTCACGAGTATTTTGCAATTCTCCCCTATTAATCACTGCATGATTGATGTAAACAGAGGCATTGAACAAGCGAATAAGTGACCCTCAGATTTAGCTGTCAAATGATCTAACCTCTAATGATTTCAAAAGTGAGAGGTGAACTAAATTTCGAATTCTTCAATAAGAGAACTTTCGATTGATTCATTCATAAGATTACAGTCAAGCTCCACTTTAATTGATCTATCGTATCTCGATAGAAGTTGATCCAGTTTCACTTTCCTGTCTGAGAAATTTAAGGAGAAATAACTGGTAAGTTTTTTATTGTTTTCTGCGAATGCTTTAGATTTTTGAGAAATATTTTTGGTGAAATGATTTGAGATTGATGGCTTTTGATCCATGATATGTTATTGCTCTTTACATCCCAGATATATGTCCATATGCCAATGGTCTTGATATTCCAATCAGGATTCATGTCGTAATTTCGTAAATTATATAATGATTTTATCATTACTTGTTTTGGTTTCCCCTAATATTCCCAAGACTCATTGCCCCAATTTCAATGTCTAATAATATTCATTATATTAGTGTAAAGAACTGAATACATTCCCCAAAATAGATTTGGATCAATTTTTCAAAATCTACGAATATTTGAACAAATTTTTCTATCTACTTTAGCCAATTGACTTCGAGCTCAATAGTATTTTGGTGATAGTGATAAATCCTTGCTAATTCATATAGATATAATCATCAATCAAGGGTAATATTGAAGACCTTAAGTGAAAGGAATTATCCCACAATCATTTTGGATATGAACTAAGTATATGAAGTTAATTCTTAATATTCAAGGAATATTTATAACAATGATAAAATGAGATGCAGTTTTTGTCATTTTAAGGTAATTGTGTGGGATTATTATTCAGCAGGGTTGAAATTAGGTTATATATATTTATGTGGAAATTTTTTAACTTAA
This sequence comes from Aphidecta obliterata, assembly GCA_963966015.1. Lineage (NCBI taxonomy): Eukaryota > Metazoa > Arthropoda > Insecta > Coleoptera > Coccinellidae > Aphidecta > Aphidecta obliterata. Next base: position 24,902,364 of record OZ014432.1, read on the forward strand.
TTTTAGAATAAGAACTCTTCTCTTCAAGTCGCTTTTCTTTTTTTCATGATTATCCTCATCTCGTTTTTGGACTGTACCACATCTTCCATAGTTAATTAATGCGGAATATTCCAATATTTTTTTTATCTGGTAAAGAGAATCAATATAATGATTGTTGTAACGACGAGTAATTTTTCCAATAGTGATTTTCTCATGTTTCATTTAAGTATGGAAATCGATCATATTGATGACTTCTAATTAGTTTTTTGAACTAATAATTATGTAATGAAAATTCGTAAATTTGGAAGAAATTCTCCAGATTATTCTCTCCGCCAAAAACCAATACCTACTCAGATATGATAATGGTTGGGTAGGATGATTGTTTCAAAACTATACGAGTAGGAAATGAATAAAGTAGTTACACATGAATTTCTAGTAGAACAATTGAAATTGATAAGGGGCCAGATAAAATGCATAAAACCTTGTTTGGCAATTAGCAGTAAATTTCTATGAAATCGATTCCTTGGAGAGGCGATTGTTAACATTTTCGGTTTATAATAATTGCCTTAAATTAGTTAATATGACACAGACATTTCCGCGGTATAATTAAAAATTAATCTCGTGATTAGAATATTTATTCAATAATGATAAAGTATAGATAAATACGAATAAGAAAAAATATCGAAACCTTGTTTATTTAGTATTGAAAGATTATTATATTATGTTCCAGAATGCAGCAGTGTAGAAAATTTCAAGCTTCTTCAATTCGAACAAATTATTCAAAAAATTATCATTGAAATATCGATACATTTCCGAAGTTTACTTTGCGTTGTGAAAATCATTCATTCTCGAAGAATATTGCCCAATATTCATTGACTAATGTCGGAAGAATTCGCATGAAAATTTAAATTTAGGCTTGTCAGCACACTCTACGATAATAAGCAATTAATTCTGACCGACTTTTTTCCATTTATTAAAATAATCGTATTGATTGTTGCACAATTTACATTTCTCCTAACAATCTCCTTTTCCGCGTGATGGAATATTCCTTTTTTGGTGTGAAAAGTTTCGAAAACAAATCGCTGCAATTTATAGTAGATGTTTTACTCAAATAACGCAGAATAGGTTCAATCTGCATCTCAAGGATTAGCTATTCAAAATATCGGTAGAGATATTTGAGACAATTGCTTTTGGAACGGCGTGATTTGGGAAATTTTCTCTGATCACCGTTGCCTTATGTTTTAAAGGTTTACCCTTTCTCTCATCGAATTTGCCGTTTTGCTAAATGTACTGACGATATATGATATGGATCGAAACCGGTCTACAGGTGCAAATGATAAATTTGGTGGTCTCTGGGGTACATGAATTTTGTTGGCTTGCTATTAGTTTATCTAGTGTAATTTTTCTACTTTCATTACTGAATTTGACATCAGAAAACGTTAGTAAAGTCCAGCATCTGCGTCTAGCTCAGTTTCTAGTTGACCACAAGGAATGGTCTTAACTGAGCAATAGTTTCCGCAAAGATTGACGAAAAATCCTCATTCGTTTCCATGTGGAGTTTTGGCTTTCGATCTTAAAAATCGTCTCTTGACGCCAAAACACACTCGAATACCAAAACAATGATACGCTCAATACGCTGCTTCTGGTTTTCCGTATCTTGTTATTGTTTGACCGTAGTATCACTTCTCAGACCACACCATGTTTGCTAATCATTAGTATGCACGATAATTCAATCTATCCGAGATACCTTTCATAAACAGCCTCGAAGAGATTTCCACAGAATTCAGTCATTGTTCGAAGAGTGTCGAGAACGTTGGTGGATATTCCGATCCGACATTTGATTTTACCTTCTCGTAAGTTTGTTCGGTCATTTTTAATTGTTAAATGCTGGGTATTTTACCCAAGGCCTCATTTTAGATTGTAATCATTTCTATAGACACGATCTTTTTCGAATACCGTTGGTACCGGTTTGAATTTTAGGAAACGAAACCTAACCCAACCTAACCTAATTGTCAGATATATAATGAATTTTCAAGTTTTATTACAACTTAAAAAAATCATATTTGGGTGTCCCAAGTTCGAGTGCCTAGTGGACGTTTCTTGAGAACCGGTCCTATTTGAAATCTGAAAATTTGGATTATGATATTGTTCGACTTTATCTACTGAGCTGAAATATTCTTGAAGCCTGGACAATTTCAGTTATACAGGGACTGAAAATACATTTCTCGAAAATTTTTTTTTTTATTTTTTCTTTACTTATATGATCGATTATTCAATTATGAATATATGTTGAATTTGAATCGTGAGAGAGACGAAAAAATGAAACGTCTAGTAGGCACTCGAACTTGGGACCTGTATATAAGTTTCTTAGAGTTGAGAATTGTATCAATCGATTTTTCGTATAGAACTGTATTAAAAAAAAAATCTGAGGTTTATAAACCTAGGTTAACAGTAGCCTTATGTTTAATACTTTTTGGGTAATGTTCATACTTATTACTTATCCAAATTGGTTACAAAGTATGTACCCACTCAAAGTAGAGTATAAAAATTGCTTGGATAATTTCGTTATCTGGCGAAACCTTAACGATACATTGAACTTTTCCGTCGCAGGTACTCGTCATTCTCATTTTCGAAAGCCTAAAAAATGTTGAATTTTTCAAAATTCGCATTTATCGACGACGATACTCGTTCTCAAGGTCGAGATTCCTGACTTATCTGACGCTGCTAATCTTGCTCAGGCGGAGAATTTCAACATTTGGTTGGTTGGGATTAATACCTGTTACGACTATAGGAAATTCCTGAAAATATGTATTTCATGGTTTTCTTGGCTTATTAACAATGAAGACATGAGTCATCTTGATACTGTTTTATTTCTAATACAAATCACATATTGAGTTGAATAAAATGTGAAAATATAAGTTAGTAATTTAACAAAACGTTATTTTTATGTACTTTTATATTGCAGAAATGGATCATCATGGCCACGATATGCACCATGGCATGCACTCACATAATCACTCCGCCATGCCCAAGATGGGTATGGATAGCAAGGGGATGTCGGACATGGACCCCGACATGGACATGGACCATAGCATGATGAAAATGTTTGTATGTAGTGAAAATAAGTCAACCAGTTTTAAATCTTTATACAGGGTTTTTAGTATCAATCCATTTGCTAGATACCCTGTTATGTACAGGTGTTTCCAAATTAGTCGCGAACCTTGGAGGAGGTGTTAGTATCACTCATTTGCTGTCGTTTGAGGCATAATTATTAATAACTGAAAATTAAAAGTTTCCAAGATATTCGAGTTGTTGTGTTTTTTAAAAATTTTCTCACCTTTCTTCATTTTTCGTGAATTTTTTCTACGTTGACGAAGTTCAATTTTGGATCATTTTTATCAGAAAAGGATACGATATGTATGAAAAAAGCAAAACTATCCTGTGTTAGATGTTGAAAAAGAGTTGGTCAATTTCTAATATCAATATGCCTTTCGAATTCCACAATTTATGTATGACAAAATTATTTTTAAAATTGCCACATTCCTTCTTCATTCCCTAAAAAAAGTTTTCGTGAGAATGCAGGGACTAGTTACTTTTTTGCAGCTTTTGATTTGAAAGGGGATATGAGCCAAGAAAGAAAAGTAACGAATTAAATATTGTTTTATTGCAATTAAACTCATAATTTCATTAGAAAACTCATTCATAAATTATGTTCGAAATGTCCTCCACCATTCCTTATACAAGCACATGCCCTATTTCTGATTTCTTCAGTCCTTAAAATTACTCTCAATCTTCTCGCTGCTCCGTCTATTCTCTCCACAAGTTGTGCACGTGTAAGTATTTCCTCTTCATATGCTATTTCTTTTGAACTGCCCCAAACATGAAAATCTAACGGTGTTAGATCCGGACTTCTCGCTGGCCACGAAATAGCTCCTCCCCTAACGATCCACCCTTTAGGAAACAATTCGTTCAAAAACACACATTTAGCTTTAAAGTGTGTGGGACACCCATCCTGTTGGAAAATGATTTCACGCCTGTCAATCAAGGGAACCTCGTCCACAAAACTGCCCATATTTGTTCTCAGAAATTCTTCATAATTATCTCCATTAAAGTTATCAGGTAGATAGTAAGGACCTATCAAAAGATTAGCTATTGCTCCCATCCCAACATTAACGCTAAATCACTATTTTTTATGCCGGACATTCAGAGGGTTGTTTCTAAAAAAACTGCTGAAACGAAACTGGTTATGTCATTCCAACGAAAACTTTTTTAGGGAATGAAGAAGGAATTTTGCAAGTTTTTAAAATAATTTTTTCATACATACATTGTTGAATTCGAAAGTTGCAGACAAACTGATATTAGAAATTGATTTTTATTTTCTTCATATACCAACTTTCAAATCATACAAATTCTTTTTCAACATCTAATACAGGATAGTGTTGCTTTTTTTATACATACATATCTCCTTCTGATGAAAATAATCCAAAATTATAATCAAACTTGGTCAACGTAGAAAAAATTGACGAAAAATGAAGTGAGGTGAGAAATCTTCCAAATATCATAAGAACTCAAATAACTCGTAAACTGTTGATTTTTGGTTATCAATAAATATGGGTCAAACGACAGCAAATGAGTCATACTAAAACGTCCTCCAAGGTTCACGTCTAATTTGGAAACACCCTGTATAAATGAATAGACAAATAATCATTTCACTGTGCATCATTACGACATTCTAAAGCATAATATCTTTGTAGTTTCATTTTGGGATCAACGAAACCGTACTCTTCGAGCAATGGAAGTTTTCGAGTGTTGGAGGTTTAGTTGGATCGATGATTGGTATTCTGATAATGGCAGCGTTATACGAAGGACTCAAATATTATAGGTAAAGTCATTATTCAATTGAAAGGTGAGATAATATCGGAGTACGACACTCTGAATAGTTTATATTTTAATTGACCACTCTTCGACTCTAGAGGAATAAATGATTATCATATGGTTTGTCGTAGGTCCTTATTCGTGAAAAGCACGATTTGAAGTACATATTTTCTTTTCAATTTTGTATTCCAAAAATATATTCTGCATTTTTGCGCGCTTGTTTCTATGAACAAGAACGTTATCATTTTTCCCGAGTGTCTGTTATTTTCGAATTTTGAGCCGATAATGTTCTTATGAACGAGAAAAGAAAATTGAGTTTGTTCTAATATGTTCAATATAAATCGGTGATTCCATCACTTGAAGATCACGAAAAGCACTGCGCGTAGTTTGAATACATTATTTTTCATCCATGTGCAAAATTTCATTCCAATCCAATCAGAAGTTTCGAAATTATCAGAAAAAAAATATTTAAGTAACCCCCAGTCTAATTTCGCTCATTGATAAACGTTAGAAATTCACACCTATCCTAAAAATTTCAAATACCTAGGCCTTTCCGTTCGGAAGTTATACATTTCTATGGTTCTGGTTATGCGATCTGGACAATATTTCGCATGTCGCATGACAGTATTTATCGTACACAGAAAAATGAGTGAGTTGTCTGATATATTCAATATAATTCGGTGATTCCATATAATTCGTTGATTCCATAATTTGAAGTTTATAAAAATAAAGTGACAGTGCTTGTCATCGTTTTGGTATCTAGAAACAAGCGTGTAAAAGATCCAGACTCCACTTCAGTGATTTTCCAGAAAAATTTCATTTTCTATCTATGATATTATCTATTCAAGCGGGGAACTTCTTACCATTACAGCTTCCCTCAATGATCTTCATTTAGACATTATTTACAGGGAATACCTCTTCTGGAAAACCTACAATGCTCTACAATATAGAGCAGTATCAATTCCAGAAAAAGGAGTGGTGAATGAAGAAAATCAAATAGTCCAGTAAGTTTGTCAGGTCTAGCCGTAAACCATTTTCTCAAATCACACTTGCTCATTAATGTAATCACTTTTATTGATTAATCACTTGTTATGTTATCAAATGAATCATAACACATTCACTATTCTTAAAGAATAGAATTTGTGAATAATAATGGAATACATAACATGTTATTCAAATTCATGGGTTATTTCTGGGTGCACCTGTAAGCAAAAGAGTTGCAGGAAATACTAATCTGACACCAATTCTGTAAATATTTACTGGGACGATAAGTTGATTTATTTGCAGATATTGAAGGGAATTTTAAAGGATTACCTATGTCAATTATTGTCGATTTGATGGTATTGCTAAGGAAAATGATATCATTTTCCATTTAATCAAGATCGGTTCTAATTTCTCAATAGAATATTTAAATTTCCAAGAAATGGTTTATTCGACGTTGGAATCTGTGAAAATCACTCTCGTCCTTACAGATTTGGTTTCAGAATTCGCGAAGCCTACAATTTCTGTAGACTCAATGGGTGAATCTCAAAATCAACCCATTAATTTGAATAGATATATGACGATTGATTGAGAAGTTGGAGTGATTGCAAACTTTACACTTTTAACATTCAATTTGATGTGTTTTTAACAAATTCTATTTCATTCGAAAAGTATGGTGGGGGAAGTCATCCATAAACAGCCGTAAGTTCGTTTCTGGTCAAATTTTGCACTACTTTATTATCTGCATGCTGCACCATTAAAGAATAAATGTCCAATCAGTTTGAAGAATTTGATGCTCAATTTGTTCGCCGAACTTTACTCTTTTCGGTTTATCATTAATTGTTTTGAATTGGTTGGACCTTCATTTGGTTTGTGTTAACTCAGTATCGGGTATTATCCAATCTCACAAGTAAAGGGTTATCTAGGATATTTATTTGTATTAGCAGTGAATTATTTGGTTTTTATTAGTATTAAATGCCTATAATTTACTGCTATGAGATAATACCCAAAAAGACATCAATTTATAGTGATAAAAATGAATGTTGATGAAAAATATAACTCAAGGAAATTTTCGATGTATGTAGATTCCAAAAGTCTCTTCATCGGAATTCATAGATCAAAAACTAATTCTTCCTTGAAATTGCTTGCTACTCAATTTTTGCATGGAATTCACACAACTTAAAACTCAACAAATAATCGTCTACCAATTTTAATGATAATTAATTTCTGTTATTGTAGGCCCACGATGTGGAGTAAAATGCATTCATTTCAAACGTTCCTTCATATGATCCAGATGGTGCTTTCCTACTTCCTGATGTTGATATTTATGACGTACAATGTTTGGCTGTGCATAGCTGTAGTCACGGGCGCAGGTATAGGATATTTCCTGTTTGGCTGGAAGAAATCGGTGATAGTCGATGTGACTGAACACTGTCATTGATACACCTAATCGCCTTTCTACAGAAAAAAATAGCTTCCGGATATGCCAAACACATATGTGGCAACTTCGCCGAGTTACACGAATAAAAAGAGGTTAAAAGCCAATGGGCATAATTTTCCCAACAGAAATAAATCGTTACACTGTCGAAGTTTTTTTAATAGCCTAACTCATCTTATGTTTGTTATGCGAATTTTTAATTCGGCATGTTTGTAACAATTTTACTTCCGTTTCATTTCTATCTTGTATATGGTTTTCTGAAGTTCCCCAATGTATTATATTTTTTTTATGTTAACTCCAAATTTTCTGTGGGTAGGCAGATTAAGTGAAATGTTATATTATTGAATTTGTAGTGATAAGATTGTTTAGTATTATCAGTTTTAAGATATAATTTTACACTTTTATGTACGTAAATATGAAATAATTTTCTCTTGAGGGGAGATGCATATTTTATCTTTTTTACTATTGGTTACATGTTGAAAATATAAATTGTGAATTGTTCAGATCGTTGTTCCAGTTTTATCTTCGATGGAGAACAGAATTGCAATATATCATTCAATACCGCAAAAGTAAGTTGCGCTTCCATAGCTGTCGAACCAGACATCTTGGAAATGTTGTTGAAAGCAGGTCCCGCACTTTTTTGCATCTCGCAAAATTATTTTCCAATACACAGTCAACATTCGTGCCCCTATTTATACAGACGAAGCCATTCGGCCCAAAAATTTAGCAACAGTAGCAGAAAAAAGCTGAAGTTCGTATTAACGTGCAAAAAAAGTGCCGAACATTCACCGAAGCTGTTCGGTAAACTGAAAAAGAAAAAAAATAATCCTGAATCTATTTCTAATGTGGTTCATTTGGATAAAACGCTTCAGATGAACCACATTAAAAATACTCAGATGGAGTGCTACATGCAAAATTTTGTCCGGATCGCATAACCAGAACCATAGAAAATTATAACTTTCGAACGGAAAGGCTTGGGGATTTGAAATTTTTGGGACAGGTGTAAATCTCTACTGTCGCGGTCACGTTCATCAATGAGCAAAATTGGACTAGGGGTTCCGAAAATATGGCCGTTCAAAATATTTTTTTCCTGAATTTCGAAACTACAGATCGCATTAACCGTAGAAAATTCTGGGGTCTGGAGTTTCGCCTTAGTTTGAAATTTTTTTTGACAGCTGTCAAAAATCTCTTCAATTGGTTTTTAAAACTGGAAAATGCTAATCAACCTACATGAACGAGCATCCAAAAGCTCCTAACTTTTCGGCAGTGCTTTTTATCATTTTTCAGCAGCACGTCTCCAACTATGGTTTACCTCCCAGAAACAGGCGTTAATAATTTTTCGTTGCTACCCCTTTACCGGATTCTAATCGGCTAGAAATGGTGTTTTTTGCACTATTTTTCACAGACACAGTAAGTCCACGAAGTTCAAGTTATTTGGAACGAGGTGCCACAAGCAGACACCGTCTTATTTTTCGATGCCTCGTATACAGGTGGCCAAAAATTTTTTTTTCGATAAACGTTAATATAATTCGTTTCATTCTTGATGTTTTTACTACCGCATTGCCAAAAAATCAAGTTGAATGAATTATTCCTTCTGCGGGTATCACTTTTAATTTCACCGAGTATATATTTACAGATACTATAATTCAACAGTGGAGATGTTCGATGAACTATTTTCAGTTTGGTGGATGCGCAGATACGTATTTCAATTCAATGAACTGGTTCATCCACCAAGTACAGATATTTTATGAATGTAATATATATATACAGGGTGTCCCAGAATGAATAATCCTATGACAATGTATAGAAAAGCTATTGGACTCTGAAAAAAATCTATCCCCACTAGAAATATTTTTTTTTTCAAAATAATGATTTCTTGCACATCACGTTTGCGTTTCTGTGCAACACGCTCACAAATGAATCAAATCAATCAGTTTCTTCATGGTGAAATGAGTTATGAAGATGTATTGCACCATTTTGAAATTCACATGAAAGGCGCATATTTTTTTTTGAGTTGGCCACACAGGCTTTATCAAATTTTATTTCCACCATGAACGATTAAACTTTCACATTATAAAATAATCATCACATTTTATGATGAAATTTGATATTTTTTTCCAAAAAAGTTACAACAGATATTTATACGGTTTTCAGCATATCTATTGGTAATTCAATGAAGAATATTTCACCATGAAGAAACTGATTGATTTGATCCACTTGTGAGCGTGATACACAGAAACTCAACGTGATGTGCAAGAAATCATTATTTAAAAAATTACGAAAAGCACTGCCGTGAAGGCAGGAGGTTTTGAGCGCTCGTACATGCACCTTGTAGGTAGACCCGCATTTTCCAGTTTTGGAAACCAATTGAGGGAATTTTTGACAGCTGTCAAACAAATTTTCAAACTAAGGCAATAATCCAGACTTCAAGTCAGTGCTTTAGGTGACCAATTTTTTTTTCGATAATTCGCTAAAATTTTCTACGGTATGTATGGTCTTGGTGATGCGATCTGGACAAAATTTCGCACGTAGTTTGAATACATTATTCCTCAGCTAGGCGCAAAATTGCATTCCAATCAAATCAGTAGTTTCGAAATTATCAGGAAAAAAATATTTTGAACGGCCATATTTACGGAATCCCTACGCTAATATTGCTCATTGATGAACGTGACCGTGAAATTCGCGATCCAAACCCACCCTAAAAATTTCAAGTTCCTAGGCCTTTTACTTCGGAAGTTATAATTTTCTATGGTTTCTATGGTTCTGGTTATGCGATCTGGACAAAATGTTGCTTTAATATGTCATTCTCGTTTAAAATACAAAATTTTATCTCGATCGAATCCGTAGTTTCGAGATTATCGAGAAAACAAAATTTCAAACGACCGTATTTACGGAATCCCTAGTATAATTCTGCTCATTGATGAACGTGAACGCCACATTTCAGATCTACACCTATCCTGAAAATTTCAAGTCCCTAGGCCTTTCCGTTCGAAAGTTATGATTTTCTATGGTTCTGGTCATGCGATCTAGAGAAATGTAGCTTGAATATATCATTCTCCATAAGTATACAGAATTTCGTCACGATCGAATCTGTAGTTTGGAAATTATCAAAAAAATTAAATTTCAAACTACCATATTTACGGAACTCCGAGTATAATTTTGCTCATAGATAAAAGTGATCACGACAATCGAGATCCACACCTATCCTGAAAATTTCAAGTCTCTACGCGTTTCCTTTCAAAAGTTACAATTTTCTATGGTTCTGGTGATGCGAGCTGAACAAAACTTTGCATGTAGCTTGAATACCTCATTTTCCATTAGAGTGCAAAATTTTATCTCGGTCGAATCTATAGTTTCAAAGTAATCAGGAAAACAAAATTTCGAGTGGTTATATTTACGGAACCCTTAGGCGGATTTTGCCCAATAACGAACTCAACCTCGGCATTCGAGAATCGAACCTACCCTGAAATTTTCAAGTTTCTAGGACATTCCGTTCGAGAGTTATCGTGTATACGGACGGCCGGACGGACAGACTCGAATTTTCCGACGGATTCGTCATCAGTGAGTCGAACATAGTCGTTTGAAAACATTTTCGGCTCAAAATTCGAAAAATACAGACATCGTGACGAAATGATATAGCCCTCGTGTAAGTAGTATGAGCGCTCAAAAAAAAATATTTCTAATGGGGATAGATTTTTTTTTGTATTTTTTTCAGGGAGTTCAATAGCTCTTCTATACAGTGTTATAGGATTATTCATTCATTCTGGGACACCCTGTATATAACTATTAATCTAGAATGAGAGATAAACAATAATTATTCATAAAAGTGTGCAAAGTCTTTATTGACCATTGGAAAATTCGACGATTGAGCCTTAGGCCGCAATACCACGATTTGCACACAACAGAGAAATATTGAGTAATTCACAAACGATAGTAGATTATCTATATGTAGAACGCAGTAGGTATATTCCCGAAGAATGAATATGGAATTTGAAAATTATACAACAGTAACGTAAAGACGTGGATAAATTTTCGATTGGAAACCATAGTGCGAAGGATCGTTTAAAAATTTCAACAATTGTAGACTAATAAATATTTTAACTCGAAATAATATTTATTTCATAGATGAACAAATACAAATAAAAGTAACATTAGAATGTGTACCTACAGCACTTAGTGCTATTGTGAAAAAATATGGATGCAAAATGTCAAGAAAATAATGGGCGATTTTTGAGTATTTCGACTTCTACAGTAAAATTATATCAAGTAAAATGATTGCGTCAATCGTGAAGATTTTGTTGACTATTATACTAAAATAGACCAGTGTCATTCTCTTCAAATTTTAAACACTGTAAATCCTATAATAAAAATCAAGTTTGACTCAAAAATCACCTAGTACGAAAATGGCAAAAATAGACAAGCACAAATAGACAATTATTTTCCCTTTGTCTTCGAATCTTTCTCATCCTCATCTTCGTCGTCCTTAGGCTTGTTCTTATTATTCTTAATAAATTGGTCTCCTTCGGAGACAAAACGTTTACGCCCTCTAGAAGGCATATTTTGTATTATATTATCGTTGAGGAATCCAGCTTTGCGGCAACGACCAACGAACCGTTCTAATATAAAATACGCACGTGGAACGTCCTTTTCTATATCAGAAAGGTCATTGTAGATACGTAAAAAACCCCTCTCCATCTCGCCAGTGGTAATCAATACCTCTTGAGCTAAAGAACACAATAGTTGACATAGGACCTCCTCTGTGTCTTCTTTATTAGCTTCCAAGGCCATTATTATAGCTTCGTACACGAACTCGTGATGGAAATGGGGAACCTCCAGCTGTTTTAGACAACGGGAGGTTTCTTCGATATCTCTAGAATAAACGTATTCTTGCAGATCGAGTATCATTCGTTTAGATATTGATTTAACGGGTCTCAGGGCACCGCTGAATCCCCATACCTTGTGCAGCCTGCTCAAGCCATGGTCCATATTGATAAGAACTTTTGCATGGTCTAAAGCAGCTAGGAATTTCTCACCGTCACTTTTTCTTTTTGTTACTTCTATAAACTTAGGAGGAATGCATTCGTCGGCGATTGCTCTTGCTATGAAATTACCAATTACTGTAGGAGCGTCAGGAATGTCCAGAACAATATCATCTATATCAGCAAGAATATTCTCAAAAGCCTTGGTTATGTCTGGAACAGTCATACAGTCGTTGGACAAATCTGCGATCAAAATTGACGTCAGTTCTCTGTGGGATGTCTTATGATCCATGGCTATTTCTATAGACTTTTCAACGATAACATTCCTTCGGTTAACAGGAACAACTTTCTCGACAGCCTCAGCTACTACACTAGTGTCACCGTTCTGGAAATATTCCAAAATGTACGGTTCCAGTTGTTTCTTGATTTCTTTGTTAGGTTCATCTGGAACTACGGCATGCAGGTATGCACCGTTGTTCATGTTTTCATTGTCATAGTTTGGATCATTGACATCTTCAATAGCTTCCATCATTTCTGAACCAGGTGCACCCCAGACTCCTTTTCCTCCTGCGCCCTTCTTCTTGGGCAAGCCCCTTCCATATCCATTCCTCGAACGTCTACTGTTCTTCCACAACCTCGGAGAGTGGATATGTCCCGAAGCCATAACTTGTTTGCCAAACATTTTTTTAGTCTTATGTTTGGACTGGACGTCGCTGGGCCCCGTGACAGATTTGGTTTCCAGTTCCTTCTTAACTTCCTCATCGATATCGGTGTCGTTGTCATCTTCAACTTCCACATCAATATCGACTTTATTCTGTCCATGAGCCATTTCGCTCAGCTGAATGAAAACACCAACAACGAAAACAGCTGATTTTTAAGGATTCAACAGCGTTCGATACGTTACAAAACACAAATGTTCAGTCCAGCAATCTGTAACAATGAAAATTTTCGATCAATCCCACTTTTACCGGTAAATCATTCGACAACATGTTACTAAAAAAAACGCCTACGTGACAAAAAATGGGTTAAGATTATTATCGAATTTCAATGACGCTTCTTTCTCTCAAACACGAGCAAAAAACACACAAATGCGAAAATGGTTCTATAAATCGATAAGTAAAACCTTCATAAGATATTACTTCCGAAATATTTCGCTCCTACGGAGAATGTTCTGGAATGCAGCAGCAGTAAACAAAAACAATCACAAAGAGACATCCCAGTATGATGAAATATAGAGAATATAATATCGCTCGCATTAGGTAACACACAACCATACCTTTTAATCTTCTTTCCACTGAATTATTGTAAACAATTCAACAGCAATAAAGCACCAAACACCTGAGGTTTTTTGCGCAACAAAATAGACCTCTATCCACCATGAAATAAACCTTGTAAACAACACTCAGCCGCTTCGAGTTTGTGCGGTAGCGTGTCCGTCTATCTGTTTTCATGCACGTACTCCGTTTCTATCTCCTTTTCTCTTGAACGTCTGTTCTTTTCTTCGAATTTATTTTTAAACGCAGATAAAACGGAGTAAACAAACATCCGAATCGCTTGCCGTCTTGGACATTGTTAGAATTATAATTCCTGTTCGCATTGACAATCTTATTGGAATATTTTGATCTATACGAAATATTATGATAACAGGTTATGAGATTTCCGCAGTTTGAGCTCCAAAAGAACTCCCACATGTTCTTCTAAAGATTTTTACTCTACAGCGTTACCTATTCCAGTCTGTCGATTATAATTATTTCTATTTGAAAGTTCATTATTTATTGATAAACTTCGCGTGATAAACGGTCTTATTAATACGCTGAGAAAACCAATTGACACACCCACCATTATTATAAGTATTCGGTAAAGAAAAAAATACTTTTCTTGGATGATTTTTATTTAGGTTGGAATACTGAATTGATTCGATACTAGGAAACCTCCGATTTATATACAAAATTAAACATTTACATATTCTAATATATCAATATTCCATCTTTGTTGGGAGTCATAAAACTTGAGGTTCTATGAAATACTAGAGAGTAGTTTTGAGAAACGCCTCAATTACGTAATCTTGCCGTTTAACAAGTTTTATAATGGTTCTGAGGATTTATAAGGGGTAAAACTGAGATCCCTTATTTTCAAATAGTGATGACTCTCAAAATAGTTTTATGGGGGCTTTGCCGCCTTTTTTTACACTTGAAGGATTTATCACTGGTTTATTTTTCAACCCTTGGAGTACTCTTATTGTAGACCATAATAAAACTGAAATTGTTTCTTGGATAGGTATATATCAATGTTCTAACCTTGCCAAGAGTGTCATAAAACTTGTATGGTTTTAAGAAATATTTGATGAGAGTAGTTTTGAGGACTTGATGACGTGTAATATCTATAGCCGTTTAACTGGTTTTATATTGGGTTTGAGAACGATTTTCAAGAGGTAAATAATATCAAATACAGACCAATTGATTCTTTCAGATTGTTTTATGAGGGGTTTCTATTGTTGAAGGATTTATCACTGATGGTTTAATTTTTCATGTTTGGAGTACCTAGTTTCCCGTAAATCATAATAGAACAAAAATTGTTTCTTGGGAAAATAAAGGTTCAACTATGTTCCTCAAAATTCCCCGCAAACAACAAGCTTCATTTCCAGAGGAGGGCATCAGAAGTATTTTTAATGAAATCTATTGTTAGAAATAACTTATTTCTATAAATATTATCATATTCTAGACAAATTTGGAAGATGAATCCTGATCTCTGCGAGTAGCTAAATGAATTGAAAAAAATTAGGAAAAGCACTGCCGTGAAGGCAGCAGCTTTTGAGCGCTCGTACATGCACCTTGTAGGTGGATTCGCATTTTCCAGTTTTAAAAATCAATTGAAGGAATTTTCGACAGCTGTTAAAAAAATTCTGAAACTTAGGCGAAACTCCAGACTTCATGTCAGTGCTTCAGCTGATCAATTTTTTTTCGATAATTCGCTAGAATTTTCTACGGTATCTGTGGTCTTGGTGATGCGATCTGGACAAAATTTTGCATGTAGTTTGAAAACATTATTCCTCAGCTAAGTGCAAAATTTCATTCCAATCCGATCAGTAGTTTCGAAACTATCAGGAAAATAATAGTTTGAACGGCCATATTTACGGAACCCCTTGTCTAATTTTGCTCATTGATGAACGTGACCGCGATATTCGCGATCAAAACCCACCCTGAAAATTTCAAAATCCTAGGCCTTTCCGTTCAAAAGTTACAATTTTCTATGGTTTCCATGGTTCTGGTTATGCGATTTGGATAAAATATTGCTTTAATATATCATTCTCGATTAAAATACAAAATTTCATCTCGATCGAATCCGTAGTTTCGAAATTATCGAGAAAACAAAATTTCAAACGACCGTATTTACGGAACCCCTAGTATAATTCTGCTCATTTATAAACGGGAAAGCGAAATTTCAGATCCACACCTATCCTGAAAATTTCAAGTCCCTAGGCCTTTCTGTTCGAAAGTTATGATTTTCTATAGTTCTGGTCATGTGATCTGGAGAAATGTAGCTTGAATATATCATTCTCCATTAGTATACACAATTTCGTCACGATCGAATCTGTAGTTTTGAAATTATCAAGAAAACTAAATTTCAAACGACTATATTTACGGAACCCCTAGTATAATTTTGCTCATAGATTAACGTGATCACGACATTCGAGATCCACACCTATCCTGAAAATTTCAAGTCCCTAGGCGTTTTCGTTCAAAAGTTACAATTTTCTATGGTTTCTATGGTTCTGGTCATGTGATCTGGACAAAATTTCACAAGTAGCTTGAACACCTCATTCTCCATTTGAGTGCAGAATTTCATCTCAATCAAATCGGTAGTTTTCAAGTAATCAGGGTAACAAAACTTTGAACGGCCATATTTACGGAACCCCTGGTGGAATTTGGCCCATTAACGAACTTAACCGAGGCATTCGGGAACTGAACCGATACTGAAAATTTCAAGTCTCTAGGTTGTACCGTTCGAGAGTTATCGTGCTTACGGCCGGACAGACTCGAATTTTCCGACGGATTCGTCCTCATTGAGTCGAACATAGTCGATTGAGACCATTTTCGGCTCAAAATTCGAAAAATACAGGCATCGTGACGAAATGATATAGCCCTCGTAAGTAGAACGAGCACTAAAAAATGATTTTCTTTGGTTTCCAAATAAAATTTTTGGATTTTACTATGTTCAGAACGTAAACTCTTTGACCTGTGACCCAAGGTTGAACCGACAAATACTCAGGATTCAGTTTTTCAGCACAATTTCGACAACAATTGAGGCTTTGTTTGTGCCAAATAAATTGTGCAATTTATAAATAAACCCCCTTTTTTTCAAACGAAGTCACGAATCACGATACATCATTATTAGAAGTAAACATTTTCATTTTTTCCTGCAAAACCGATCCTGAGCGTTTGACGGTTTAACCACACGTGTGTCGCCTTGGAATTTCGATTATGTACATTGATTTTCGAGATTATCCGAACAGAAACTGAATTATAAATTCATGTAAATATTTTGAACAAGATAAAGTTTTCCTATAGCTGAAGGTTATCTGAATACAGCAACAATGTAATTTAAATAGATATACCAACCACATTTATTCATTGTTTTATCCACTTAATTATATATTCTTAGATATAATATCTTAGGAAAATAGATTTCAGTGTACAAGACAAAATTAAGAATCATAGGTTCAGCTTGTGTACATTATAAAATGTGTAAAGGTCAAACAGTACAAGTAGAAAATATATAGCTGTTTAGCGCCACTCAATATATTATAGATACAATAGTTAAACCGCATGAAGTGATTTATAGACAACAGAATATTATATAACAAATAATTAACTTTCATAAGTATCAATTCTAAAGACGCGACATTAGTTTTGCAGGAACGAAGAACTACACTAATCAATTTGGTCCACTTAGATAGTCCGAGTTGTGCATAGTATTCCTCGGAAAATGTTCACATCATTACATTTTAATCCTTAATACTAAGATATGAAAATCACAACATCACCAATGAATGGTATAAAAAGCTCAAGAACCTCTCGAAGAAAAGACAGTTGTCTCGAGAATACCCAAGATATTGCAGAAAAGGTTTTCTATATTATGTAGGATTTATTTGACACATACTTCATGACTAGATATTTTTGCGATGAGAAATTTACAAATATGCATAAATAATAATGACTAACACTAACAATGCATTATTATTTTTTAATGTAAAACATGCAGTTGTTCAGTTTGATTGATGTAGGAAAATTAGTTTTCTTCGAATCACATTTAATGATAATACATGTCCTAGTTTAAAACCTCAGATTATCTACCCTAATAAGGAAGTGCGTTGAAGTGTGGATGATAACAAGTATTGATTAATTTTGAGATCGACACACCTTGAAATAATTTACCATAAGAATGAACAAGGAGAAATTTCAGGGAGAAAAAATTCAATACATAACATTCCAGCAATGTCATCTATGTTTTGCACTTTCAGAATTCACTCGAATAAAAAAACGACGAATTTCGTTAATTATTTGTGACAATATTGTAAACTTATACTTTTACTTGGAATGTTTCATATTTGTTCAAGGACGGAGCTTTATCGAAGGATGAAGGGCTTATTTTTTTCATTTGTTGTCATTCTTTCTAAAGCAGTACTTTTCTCTTCATTGAGGAAAAGAGTGATTGATGTAAAAAAAATCGTCAGAGGAATAAATTATGGATATCCTACCTCCTTCCCCAAATTGTACACAATGTTTAGATTACTTTTTAACCACCCACCTTTTTTGCAAATATTCAATTGCTTCATAAATAAAAGTTCTTTTCAGCTTTGTCGATTCTTATTCAGAGGAGTTTGTTCCTTTATATCACCAATTTTCTCAGTTCATAATAATTTCCACTCTCGTTAAATCAAGTTTCATAAGAGAAAACAGTAAGGAAACTTTACTATCATTAAGTTTGTGCCATGAGAACGTTTAATAGACAACTGTAGTAATAAATCATAAACCTCATCGAGTTCTTACTCTAATATGACCAGATTTTCACCTCTATTAAAAGAGTCAAAACATCTTTTTTCGAACAGCCGTGAACCTGTCCATGTAGATTTCATATCCATCAATATCTGATAATTGTTTAGGCTCGAAAAGATTTCCGTCAATGTTGAGATTTGCAATTTTAGAATCCCTCAAAATCTTCGGTGAAATTGCCGACAGCTGTAGGCAGTTTTCCTCTAATCGTAATGTTTTCAAACGTGGACACTCTGCTATTTGGGGGGAAATGAACGTTATTTGGTTTTGGTTTAAATTAAGCTCCGTTACGTATAACCCTGATATATCCGTAGGGATGGATTCAATTTCATTCTTAGACAAATCTAGTAGGTCCAGGTGTTTTAGCCCACAGAACATCATGGGAAATTCTTTCAAGTGATTACTGCTTAGAAAAACCTGTTTTAAATGAATTAAGTTAGATAATGTTCTTGGTAATGTACTCAAATTATTATGAGAAGCGTTCAATGTTTCTAGTTTGGTTAACGCTCCAATGCAATCTGGTATTTTTGTAAGCTTATTCTTTTGTAGATTCAAGTGTTTCAACTGCATGAACCTACTTATTTCTTCAGGCAGTATCAAGAATTTATTTTCTGATAAATCTAATGTTCTGAGATTATTCTCGAGTTGTCTAAAAGACGGTGGAAATTCCGATAACTTTCCTTGAGACACTTTCAACACTCCTGTTTTTTGAGCAGTGTTGATATGTTGTTTCATACTAGAATTTCCCATGGTTGTAGTGTTTTAGTCTAAAACATAGGGGATGAAGAAAATTGATCTACTACCTCAAATATAATGTTTACCTTTCAAGTGCTTGTTTACTGAATGAAATTGTGGTGATTTGATGATATTGTGAATTTATGTATGTAATTACAACATCTTGGATTCAACTCATAGTTTATAATTTTTAATATTAAATGAAAATGTTATTATTAATGACAATGATTGACTACTGATTTTGACAGCTAAAATTCAGTTTTATTTTCTTGGACGATCTTGTTTACGAAAATACCCGAACTTATGGAATTTACATAGGATGTTGCCGTACTTGTTATATTTTCTGAGATGATCTCGAAGTGTCCTGAGATTGAAAATAAGTTCGTTGATTGTTATGGAAAATCCAAGATTTGAATATATTAATTGCGGCAACGAGTCTTAATTAAACCCCTATATTATTCTCAGCCTTCAGTAAATTCGTTAACTATTTGATTCTTCCATCATTATTTCAAAAATTGGAAGAACCGACAATGTTGCAGTAGTTAAAGGTGAACGGTCGATAGAAATCGGTCTAAGAAATGTAGTGCATGTGATACAGATGTCACCACTGACTCTCATTCTTTTCAGTGATTTTATTCCTGAACGCCGATTGCTTTTCCGAAACATGCATTTCCTTAGAAGTTACAAATTTTTGTGTTTCAAGTTCAGGTAAAATGTAGTGTTGTGATTTAGTGCTATGAATGAGTGATGCCATTTAATGGATTATCTTGAATATGACATCAACACCTAAACCAGTGAAACATGTCCAAGGTAAGTTATCACATACATGTTTATTTTGATGTGGTTATTCCTTTCGAGAAGCTCCCCCGATTGGAATTTCATTTATCCATTGAATTACGCCGATAATCAAAACTTTTCATTTTTTCGAATACTTGAGTTATCGTAATTCTTCTCTCTGACAGCTGAACCCTTCTTCGAGTATTGGTTATCTTAGCATCCCTTTATTTGGATACTCTCAATATTTTAGTAATCCTAAAATCAGGGAAGGTACCCCTATTCTTGAACTCAAAATTCTAGGGAGTTGTAGTGAAAAATGAACAAATTTGGTTATGATATTTTTGAAACGGTGCTGCCTGATTGATGCTCAATTTTATAATAGATAAGAAAGATTATACTTATCACAAACTTGAATAATCTGCATGGAAAAAGGCATAGATAGATAGAATGAAGAATGGGTAAATGGATTTTGCGAGTTATAGGTGGATCAACTGATCAACATCAAAAACATCTCAATTTGATCGTTGTTTATAGACTCAAGTACCATGAGATCAAGTGCTGAAATTAATGATTCAATTTGAAGACTAATTTAAGATCATTGTTCAATTAACCTTGGTGTTTAAAACTTTTTTATTGCATTAAGAATGCAAATTTTAGCTTCGCCTATGAAATGTTTTGATTTCCTTATACATATTGCATGTGTAATATAAGTATGTGGAATCAACGTATTATTATATTCGGGAAAAAGTTTAACAAACCTAGTATAATTTTGGAATGGCAGATGTTATTGGGTTGATTGATTCAACAGAATCAACAATCCCAAAATAGATGCTCGCTAGCTGTTAATTACAAAAACAGATCTTCTGATTACTTTGTGTCTATTTGGCTGGATAAGATGATGGAGTTGGTTTAAGCTAATTGGAGAACTTATTATTGTGAGGTTTTCCTTCAGGACAAAAATTTAGATTTGTCTTATAGGATACCTATGTTCCTGTTTTCTGTATATCAATTGTAGTAACCACTTTCGTGATGAATAATATCATATATCAATATTTTGGTCAATATTCTGACCGGTGTGTAAAGAGCGGCCGAAGATAGCAGATCAAATCTCCGGAAATACCCGATCGACCAGTGGCGTGCCGAAAAAATATTTCAAGGACTATTACGATAATTAATTAGTTCTTTTTGAGGACTAATCAAAATAATACATTAATAATACATTAATTATTTACCAAGATTACATGTAACATGAAATACAAATGGAAAGTGTTTATAATGGTAAATAATAGGAGAAATGTTAGGCCTTTTCATATAGATGCTGTGGTTCTGGCATCACCAGATTTGCACAGGATGTTTCTCATTGCATTGAAATTTCAACCCCTGGATCCCAAGGGAAGACAACCATTTTTTCACGAAATACTAGTATTGCAATGAGAAACATCCCGTAAAAATCTGGTAATGCTAGAAGCTAGAACTGCGGCTTCTATATAAAAATAATCGGCACGCCACTGGTCGATCGTGGATTTGGTCTGCTATCTTTGGCCGCTCTTTTCACACCGGTAATATTCTGTAACTAATTCAAGGTTTAATCTATGGTCTAGGGATGATCCATAGAGACCATAGATCCTCAGATTGAATTTTAGTAATCTCGATTGTAGATTTCAAAGCGTTCCCATCTGCTATTATCACGAAATAGTCTCAAACGTTCTTCCTTAATTAACCAAACTATTTCAATTGCAAAAGTCTTGGATAACGTGCAAACAAAGAGGAGAGCGTTAATTGACGATTAGGTCAACAGTAAGAATATTTTATTATGTTTTGTCCAACTGTTGCGCTCCAAATATAAATTTTCGTCGCAGAATAATTATAGAAAACCGGGATAAACTCATCGTTATTTTTCAGTCTGCACTGATATCGCACGCGATCAAGTATCGAAAAATAAATAAAATAGTTCATATTTCCGTTCCGTTGAACTCAAATCGTTATTATTTTAATAGGATTTATCGGAATACAACGCATCCCATCGATTTTCACTAATTATTCATGACGAGAGCCGGAATTCGCGTACTGGGCTTCCTAAAGGCCAGTGAAAGATGTAAATTTGTGAATTTGTTCGGTGATTATGTGAAAATATTCTATGCCACCTAGAGATATGAAACGCTCTTATCTACCCAATCTTTCACTTTCTTCGGGAATACATTCCATTAATTATTCAAAATACCGATGTCAATACGTTGACCTCACCTTCCCTTTCTAAACATCAATAATGATTTGAACCCGATAGTCCAAGACATCACAATCGATTCAAAAACAATACAGACGACAAAACGGTGATGATAAGTGTTGTGTTTCTCGGTCTGTCATCGAAAAACAAATGAAAGTGAACATAATGCCCGATTTGGACGAGTTTTTCAATTTGAAGCAGAGGGTTCGGAAGAAATACAGCTTAGACGGACGGAAACAGTCCAATAGGAAGTGTCCCGCAGTGCTTATATCGGTCAGGCTCACCCCAGAACCGGAATGTGGAAAAAGTGAGTTTGGAAGAGGGGCTTGAGTTTGTAATGAACACTCACCAAAAAACGCCACACTCGAAAGAGGGGAAATTCCTCTGTGGACACAATATCTGTGACTTCATCTTATGTTTATATATTATATTCTGTGATTTCGATTTTATATCGAGGTACCTTGATTCAACCAAACTCAAGTTACTAACCGTATATGGAATGTTTATTGAGATTGGAAATATTTCGGATTAGAAATTCACATCCACAAATAACAAAATCACATCTCGTTCATATCGCGAATGTTCACCCTCGATGTTGTGTGTAGCTTCTATTCGTTTGCACCTACCATAACCCACTGGAAAAACCACCAGGTGGTACTCTTCCGATGTTACTAGCCACCACAGGTTCTTCATATCCTACTCCCAACACTGGATTTCCATCTACAAATGAAAATAAATGATATTAATGCGAGTGTGAACACAAGCTGTCATACTATGATCATAGAATATGATCTCAAGCTCGCCTTTGCGTCTCATCGATTTGCTCTTGAATTCGTCGTTGGAACTGACCCCGTACCCCGTGAGCACGTTCCGCGAAACGCTCGGGTTCGGTACGTTCGGATTCTTCTCGCCAAACGGGGCCTTTTTCGCCTCCTCCACGTTCTTGGGCACCGTCTGGGAGATCTTGGGTGTCAACTGCGCCTCCACCTTCATCCTGGGCGTCCTAGGGGTCTCGCTCTCGTTGAACCCGAAGGGCAGGATGGTGGAATTGACCTCTCTGCGTCTGAAATACTTCTTTGTGGGCTGACCCTTGCTGGAGAAGATCATGAGAGAGGGGTCTTCGTCGCGTGGTATCTCCCGCAGGGACGGCAGGATGTCGCTCTGGTTCCTGTTCAGGTGCTTTTCTTTGACATTCCTCGGGGAGGGCGTGGTGGAGTGGTCGTTCCTAGGGCGAAGAACATAGAGAATGGCATCATTAGATGAACAATTACTTGATTAATTTAGTTTAACTTCAAACTAATTTCCGAACAAAATAACAATCTGCTGAAAAATAAAGTAAAAGAGTAGGGTTTTTGCTAGTTATTTTTAACAGTGTATGAAAAAACTCCCTTTATAGTACCAAACTGTCTGTGGCCCAAGGAAACACCTATAAAGAAGCAGGGGGAGAATCTTCTATGTTTAGGGCCAACATCGAAAGATCAAGATAACGATATAAATAGAGGAATAGATGACAACTCCGATTTTCATTTTGAAAATTTGGTACGAAAGTTTCGGACACATGGAGATATATATCTGAATTACGCTCTCACTTCCTCTGAAACCAAAAATGTTGCATTAAATCCATACAAAAATATCGCTTGAATGAGGAAGCCAAGGATTAGAATAATAGCGTCTTGTTGCACTCACTGCATCGATATGGAAGGATTGGAGGATTTCAGGGACTGCGACGACAGAATTGTTTCTGTCTCCTCCACGTTCTCTTTGGGGTCTTGGGGAATCTCTTCTTTATTTGCCCCCTCTTCGGGTACGGAGTCGCCCTTGTCGGCCGTCGGTTCTTCGGCGACTGCCTTCACGTCACCGACGATAACTAGCTTTTCGGCGGTCGCTTCTTCTTCCGCGGGTTTGGGTCTAGAATCTTTGCTGTCCCCCATCTTTAGAAAATTAATAGCTTATAAGTTATTCCGAATCTTCTACGTGTCGCTGCAACACTTAAAAAATTTGATTTTGTTCAAAAAAATGTTGACATTTCGTTTGACAGTTTTCGCTTCGGCCGGTTCCTACAGTTTTTTTTTACGTCTATGGACGCTGGATTTAGGTTAGATAGAGATGTATGGAAATTCTGGTGTGGCATCTCAAAGCTGAAAAATTTTAGGACAAAATTGTGATCCAAAATAGATTTTAGATCATGTTATAGTTATGCAATAATCTATAGTATTCCACGGTCGTGGCGCTAATAACATTGTGAAATATGTTATATATGTTCAATAGGAAGTAGTAGAAACTCTGTCAAATATAGCAATTGTTAATTCATATGGCATCCGATTGGGAAAAGTGGCCACCACAACCATAGAAAAATGCCCACCACAAATTTGATTTTGTTCAAAAAAAATGTTGACATTTCGTTTGACAGTTTTTGCTTCGGCCGTTTCCTACAGTTTTTTTTTTAAGTCTATGGTCGATGAATTTAGGTCAGATAGAGACGCATGGAAATTCTGGTGTGGCATCTCATAGCTGAAAAAATTCTAGGACAAAATTGTGATCCAAAATAGATTTTAGATCATGTTATAGTGCTGCAATAATCTATAGTTTTCCAGGGTCGTGGCGCTTATAACATTGTGAAATAGGTTATATACATATGTTCAATAGGAAGAAGTAGAAACTCTGTCAAATATAGCAATTATTAATTCATATGGCATCCGATTGGGGAAAGTGGCCACCACAACCATAGAAAAATGCCCACCACAAATTTGATTTTGTTCAAAAAAATGTTGACATTTCGTTTGACAGTTTTTGCTTCGGCCGGTTCCTACAGTTTTTTTTTACGTCTATGGACGCTGGATTCAGGTTAGATAGAGATGCATGGAAATACTGGTGTGGCATCTCAAAGCTGAAAATTTTTAGGACAAAATTGTGATCCAAAATAGATTTTAGATCATGTTATAGTTCTGCAATAATCTATAGTATTCCACGGTCGTGGCGCTAATAACATTGGGAAATATGTTATATATGTTCAATAGGAAGAAGTAGAAACTCTGTCAAATATAGCAATTGTTAATTCATATGGCATCCGATTGGGGAAAGTGGCCACCACAACCATAGAAAAATGCCCACCACAAATTTGATTTTGTTCAAAAAAATGTTGACATTTCGTTTGACAGTTTTTGCTTCGGCCGGTTCCTACAGTTTTTTTTTACGTCTATGGACGCTGGATTCAGGTTAGATAGAGATGCATGGAAATACTGGTGTGGCATCTCAAAGCTGAAAATTTTTAGGACAAAATTGTGATCCAAAATAGATTTTAGATCATGTTATAGTTCTGCAATAATCTATAGTATTCCACGGTCGTGGCGCTAATAACATTGGGAAATATGTTATATATGTTCAATAGGAAGAAGTAGAAACTCTGTCAAATATAGCAATTGTTAATTCATATGGCATCCGATTGGGGAAAGTGGCCACCACAACCATAGAAAAATGCCCACCACAAATTTGATTTTGTTCAAAAAAATGTTGACATTTCGTTTGACAGTTTTTGCTTCGGCCGGTTCCTACAGTTTTTTTTTACGTCTATGGACGCTGGATTCAGGTTAGATAGAGATGCATGGAAATACTGGTGTGGCATCTCAAAGCTGAAAATTTTTAGGACAAAATTGTGATCCAAAATAGATTTTAGATCATGTTATAGTTCTGCAATAATCTATAGTATTCCACGGTCGTGGCGCTAATAACATTGGGAAATATGTTATATATGTTCAATAGGAAGTAGTAGAAACTCTGTCAAATATAGCAATTGTTAATTCATATGGCATCCGATTGGGGAAAGTGGCCACCACAACCATAGAAAAATGCCCACCACAAATTTGATTTTGTTCAAAAAAATGTTGACATTTCGTTTGACAGTTTTTGCTTTGGCCGGTTCCTACAGTTTTTTTTTACGTCTATGGACGCTGGATTCAGGTTAGATAGAGATGCATGGAAATACTGGTGTGGCATCTCAAAGCTGAAAATTTTTAGGACAAAATTGTGATCCAAAATAGATTTTAGATCATGTTATAGTTCTGCAATAATCTATAGTATTCCACGGTCGTGGCGCTAATAACATTGGGAAATATGTTATATATGTTCAATAGGAAGAAGTAGAAACTCTGTCAAATATAGCAATTGTTAATTCATATGGCATCCGATTGGGAAAAGTGGCCACCACAACCATAGAAAAATGCCCACCACAAATTTGATTTTGTTCAAAAAAATGTTGACATTTCGTTTGACAGTTTTTGCTTCGGCCGTTTCCTACAGTTTTTTTTTAAGTCTATGGTCGATGGATTTAGGTCAGATAGAGACGCATGGAAATTCTGGTGTGGCATCTCATAGCTGAAAAAATTTTAGGACAAAATTGTGATCCAAAATAGATTTTAGATCATGTTATAGTGCTGCAATAATCTATAGTTTTCCACGGTCGTGGCGCTTATAACATTGTGAAATAGGTTATATCAATAGGAAGAAGTAGAAACTCTGTCAAATATAGCAATTGTTGATTCATATGGCATCCGATTGGGGAAAGTGGCCACCACAACCATAGAAAAATGCCCAACACAAATTTGATTTTGTTCAAAAAATGTTGACATTTCGTTAGACAGTTTTCGCTTCGGCCGGTTCTTACAGTTTTTTTTTTACGTCTATGGTCGCTGGATTCAGGTTAGATAGAGATGCATGGAAATTCTGGTGTAGCATCTCATAGCTAAAAAATTTTAGGACAAAATTGTGATCGAAATAGATTTTAGATGTTATAGTACTGCAATAATCCATAGTAATCCACGGTGGTGGCGCTAATAACATTGTGAAATATGTTATATATGTTCAATAGGAAGTATGTAGTAGAAACTTTGTCGAATGTAGCAATTGTTAAGTCATTTGACATCCGATTGGGAAAAGTGACCACTTTTCCCAACAGTTCGTTCAGTCTAGCCAATTTGAGCATAATATCCCCCCGTATTATTGAGTATTGGGACAACTTTACTTATGCCCCCTGTACGCGCACATTCAAGAATTAGTGATAGGGATATTCGTCCAGTTCGGATGCTCCGAAAATAAATAAATAAATGGCTTTGTCCTCTTTTGAACTGTAACGAAAATTCTAATTGAACTGTGGTAGAAATTCAGTTTCTCTTGTAAATTCTTCATTTTATTTATAGAAGTGATCGCAGACGGTGGCGCCTTGCGAACCAGGGGTGGACTAGATGTCGTTTTTGAGCGCTCGTTCTACTCGCACGAGGGCTATATCATTTCGTCACGATGTCTGTGATTTTCGAATTTTTTCCCTGAAATGGAGAATGACGTGTTCAAGCTACATTCAATTTTGACCAGATCTCATGACCAGAACCATAGAAAATGAAAACTTTCGAACGGAAAGGCCTAGGGACTTGAAATTTTCAGGATAGGTGAAGATCTCGAATGTCGTTTGAAATTTTGTTTTCTTGATAATTTCAAAACTACGAATTTGATCGTGACGAAATTTTATATCTTATTGGAGAATGATATATTCAAGCTACATTTTTTTCCAGATCGCATAACCAGAACCATTTTGAATTCCAACGAATTATTTAATAAAAAATCCCTATATTTCTGTAACAGCTGATTCGACATAATTGACAAAGAGCTGCTGTCATTTTTTCGACAGCTGTCAAAAATTACTTCAATTGGTTTCTAAAACTGGAAAATGCGAATCTACCTACAAGATGGATGATGAATCTTTTTCTGTCCCCGAGTTAGATGAAAAGTTTTTGTCAAGAATCTTGAAATGTACGAAGTGTTAGAAAAATTACAGGGATGCTTTCACTCGGTATATTTTGATAGTACACCAATCACCCACGATGTCTTTCATTCACGAATCCAGGTCAAGACCCTCAACAATTAATGTTGTCGTCCCACCTACGATTTTTCCCTCAGTCCGTCACTGGCCTCTACCACACCATTTTTGGCCATTTCGCATTCGTCTAATTGTTTGACGACCCTTGTGAGGAGTGTCATTGTTTTCCCGAACTTCCTCTCTTGTCATATCGACTAATATTTTAATATTCAGTGACGGTGTGATAGTTAGTCATCTCGTTGTCCGACCTTCCTTAACACAGCACCGTCTACGTGCCACAGAGTCAACTTCTCTATCTCTCTGTTCTATTCGTGATAGATGTTTACCTCAACTGTGGTTTTATTTGGTGCGAGAACACAGACACGGGTAGGGCGGTACGCGAAGGTTTTCTACGGCGATGATATCAGAACTTGAGGAGATGACCAGAAACGTCTGCTCGATGTTTGGGAAATTCGAATTTTGTCATTTCCTGTAGTGGTTTGTTCGGCGATAAAGCGGATAGTAAAGTGATTGCGAGATTGTTTTCTCTTTGTGTAGTGCTTTTCTTTGGTTTTTCTAACCAATTGCTGGGATTATCATTGCTTTTGAAGTACTTTGTGGTGCCATAGAACATTTTTGTGGTTGTGAAGGGTAGGTTATTCGCAAGATTCATAGAATAATATATTTACTTTACCCTTTTGGTTATGCGACTTTAATTTTCATCATAGCATAACTTGAGGAAATGAATGTTTACATTTCAGCTGTTAATGTGAGATTGTTTTTTCTTTGTAGTGCTTTTCTCTTGGTTTTCTAGCCAATTGATGGGATTATCATTGCTTTTGAAGTACTTTGTGGTACCATAGAAAATTATTGTGGTTGCGAAGGGTAGGTTATTCGCAAGATGCATAGAATAATATATTTACTCTACCTTTGGGTTATGCGACTTTAATTTTCATCATAGCATAACTTGAGGAAATGAATGTTTACATTTCAGCTGTTAATGTGAGAATGTTTTTTCTTTGTAGTACTTTTCATTGGTTTTTCTAGCCAATGGATGGGATTATCATTGCTTTTGAAGTATGTTATTTGTAGTGCCATAGAAAATTTTTGTGGTTGCGAAGGGTAGGTTATTCGCAAGATGCATAAAATAATATATTTACTTCACTTTTTGGTTATGCGACTTAAATTTCATCATAGCATAACTTGAGGAAATGAATGTTCACATTTCAGCTGTAAATGGAAGGAGGAGCTATATTGTAATAAAATTCTTCCTCCCTTTAGTTTTATCGTTTCCTCTTCGTACTGATGGAAAACTAATGCAAATGATATTGCCACTGACATAAGAAAAGGAAGAGCTTGGTTCATAGTCCGAAAATTCGATGATTCAGTCGAGAATATAGAGGTCCAACATCCAAGCCCATCAATTAAAATTCGTTTAAAAACACGTATGTTCTGCTGCTTCAAGGTTTATTATTGAAGTGTTATCTGATTTTCAAGCATTTCACTTCAACTCCATTTATAGTACTGGATTTGAAACAGGTTGCGGTGTTTAAATCTCAACAGCTAATATAAGTAGTATAATGGTTGAAGGGGCCACAACGGACTTGTGGATTGATCTTTACAACTCGGTCAATAAACGAATTTATTATTTATTATAGGCCATTTCGAAATACGTAGGTCTCTAATGGAATCTTGAACGTTTCAGAAAGCGAAAATTCGTCGCCTTCGCCGCTGGCCGGCTCCGGACCCGGAGGTCACAAGGCGTCCTTCAGGAGCACCAAGCTCGCTCGCAGGGCGCGTTCCTTCAAGGACGACTTTCTGGGGAAGATATCCCAGATGCGCGGGCCAGTCGGTGGTCAGGGAGTGCGTTCCAACAGCCCCAAGGGTAGGTCCTCCAAGATGGACATGATGGAGCACGTGTATCCGGAGAACAAGGGCCCCATCGAGGAGCTGGACGCGCTTTGGAAGCAGATAGAGCTGGCGCTGAAACATTTCAGGTGACTAGACAAAAGGTTGTAGTTTTATTTTACCATACGATTGAAATCGTTTTTTTTTCCTTCCAGGGATGTCTTCAAAAAGCAAATATTCCTCATGCTACCAGGAAATGGCACACTCATTCTAGACAGCGTTTGGCACATCAACCTGGCCATCAAATCGTCGGTGGCTGCCGAATCGAGCTCCAGCGTGACCTCGGCAACTCAAGGGATGTATCAGAGCGTGGCGAGACTGATCAAGCTCTGCGACGACGTCCTGATTGACTCTAACACCACCGCTTTCGATCAACAGAACGTGGAGGAGGTGGTGTCGCTGGTTGAGAATGCCGTCAGGGTAAGGCTGAATTATACACAGCAGTTTGCACAGGTCTCCCACTAAACTTCCCACTAACTACGATGCAACTTAGAAAATAATTGTAATGAATATAGTCCAAATTCTTCTTAAATAATTTATTTACAGGTCACTAATACTAATTTGTTAACACCTCTCAATAATTTATCTACACGCGCTATTAAGTCCCATACTGTACTACTTCTCTCGTTCGGGCCGATGTCGTTTTATATCCGCTTCATAGTTCTCGAAGGTGGAGGTCTGTCGAGAATGGCGTGGATGCCGTTGCATTCGGCAACGTCGGCCGGAAATGACAGATGTGATACATTAGATCTACTGGGTGACAGGAACTCATAACCTCAGCTTACAACCGTTTTGATTAGATTGATACCGATAAAATGGGGTGGATAGAAACTGTGTGGTGAATAGAAACAAAAAGTAAGGAAGTTTTGTTATGATTCCGTACTCTAATACCATATTATTAACAAAGAACGCCAAGCGATTTCCAAGAGCGTAAACATCGAACAATACGAAAACCAAAGTTTCAAAGAGTAAAGCCCAACACAGAACAATATTCGGTTGTTCATGAGGT
Organism: Aphidecta obliterata; assembly: GCA_963966015.1. Lineage (NCBI taxonomy): Eukaryota > Metazoa > Arthropoda > Insecta > Coleoptera > Coccinellidae > Aphidecta > Aphidecta obliterata. The sequence goes on from OZ014432.1 coordinate 24,933,167, forward strand.
GAATTTTAGGTACGTAATTAACTTTGCTTGGTAGGTGTTGAAAAACATAGGTTCCCGTGTCAAGAAGAAAATAATTTGTTAGCGAACTGTGACCAATTTGGGGTTAAAGTGGGGTTAATAGAAACACTTTTTTCTTTCGTATATGTCATCACCTGATTAAGCCATGGCAATGGCGAAACACGTGTAGTGGTTTTGTAAAACTCTCAAGTAGTGAATATCGTAGGCTAAGTTAATTAGTGAATATTATGTTGATTTTCGAATGCTTAAAGCCTCAAATATGGCTTCTTGTTAGCTAAGGACCGAAAAGTTCAAATGTTATATTGGAAGAGTGATTTCTTGTGAGAAGGAAGACATTAAGGCAAGCTTCCCCAGATCGAAATAATCTAAAAAAAGATTTATCCTGGTTAATGGTTAACATTAATTAAAACATTGACCAGACATTAGTTTCTAAGTCCAAAGATAAACTCTGACATTTGACATGAATATAATTCAAGAAACACATGTTCCAAAGTGGGTAGTTTTTAGGTCATCCTATTATTTCATTCAATATTGAAGAATATTCGATTTGTATTCCTTGTATGATTTTATTTGCTTCCAAAAACTAAGAAAAAAATATTTCTATGCTGTTATACTCGATTTTATATCGGTTTCCATACAACCCCACTGCAGACCAAAATCAATATAGACCAGTTTTCAACGTGTGTTTCCATTCACCCCACCTCGAAGGTGAAGAGAAACAAGCAGCATAAAAATTTTTGCAAAATTGTCAATTGCACACATAATTTCTAAAGGGGGGTCTATAGTATTAGGTGTGACCGCACTTTCGTCAAAATATGGACATTGAATTATTTTCCTTTCGAGAGATACGAGTATTCGAACATCAGAATTTGTTCCCATTCACCCCATTTTACATATTGTTTTTGTTCCTAAATTGAAGATGAAAAACTTCTGCTCCAATGACAGACAGGCGGAAATCAGAAAGTGAAGAGGGAAGAACTATAAATTGGAAAAAGCTTGATTGTGCGTAGAATTGAAGGAAAAATTATTGCAAGAGAAATATATGTTTTTCATAAATTAATTTTTTTAGATGAAATTATTGAAATGTTGTGTGATGTAAAAATTGTTTTCATGTCCTCTAAAATTTTTGACTGACCGGTGTTGTTTTGAATTTGATTTTAGAGAATGTACAATTTTCAGTTTGCTCTTCTAAGCTTAGTTCAGTTCTTTCAAATCAATAAGGATTTTTGTATCTACTCTATAAGATAAATCTAATTTTTCAAACGTACCGTATAATAAACAAAATTGAGCAAATTGCACTGAACCAAAAGAGAAATATGTAGTCGCAAAAGAAAAAATTATAAAACTGCCGTGAAGTCCGAAGCTTTTGAGTGCTCTTTCATCCACCTTGTAGGTAGATTCGCATTTTCCAGTTTTAGAAACCAATTAAAGAAATTTTCTACAGCTGTCAAAAAAATTACAGCAGAAATATAAAGATTTTTGAGCGCTCGTACTACTTACACGAGGGCTATATCATTTCGTCACGATGTCTGTATTTTTCGAATTTTGAGCCGAAAATGGTCTCAATCGACTATGTTAGACTCACTGATGACGAATCCGTCGGAAAATTCGAGTCTGTCCGTCCGTAAGCACGATAACTCTCGAACGGACCAACCTAGAGACTTGAAATTTTCAGTGTAGGTTCAGATCCCAAATGCCTCGGTTAAGTTCGTTACTGGGCAGAATTCCACCAGGGGTTCCGTAAATATGGCCGTTCAAAATTTTGTTCTCCTGATTACTTCGAAACTACAGATTCGATCGAGATGAAACTTTGCACTCAAATGGAGAATGAGGTGAATGAGGTTTTCAGGATAGGTGAGGTTCTGGAATGTTGTTCATCTATGAGCAAAATTATTCTAGGGGTTCCGTAAATATGGTCGTTTGAAATTTAGTTTTCTTGATAATTTCAAAACTACAGATTCTCGATCGTCACGAAATTTTGTATTTGAATGGAGAATGATATATTCAACCATAGAAAATCATAACTTTCGAACGGAAAGGCCTAGGGACTTGAAATTTTCAGGATAGGTGTGGATCTGAAATGTCGCGTTCACGTTTATCAATGAGCAGAATTATATTAGGGGTTCCGTAAATAGGGTCGTTTGAAATTTTGGTTTCTCGATCATTTCGAAACTACGGATTCGATCGAGATGAAATTTTGTATTTTAATCGAGAATGATATATCAAAACAATATTTTGTCCAGATCGCATGACCAGAACCATAGAAACCATAGAAAATTGTAACTTTTGAACGGAAAGGCCTAGGAACTTGAATTTTTCAGGGTGGGTTTGGATCGCGAATATCGCAGTCACGTTCATCAATGAGCGAAATAAGACTGGGGGTTACGTGAATATGGCCGTTTAAAATATTTTTTTCCTCATAGTTTCGAAACTACTGATCGGATAGGAATGAAATTTTGCACCTAGCTGAGGAGTAATGTTTTCAAACTACATGCAATATTTTGTCCAGATCGCATCACCAAGACCATAGATACCGTAGAAAATTCTAGTGAATAATCGAAAAAAAATTGATCAGCTGAAGCACTAACATGAAGTCTGGAGCTTCGCCTAAGTTTCAGAATTTTTTTGACAGCTGTCGAAAATTCCTTTAATTGATTTCTAAAACTGGAAAATGCGAATCCACCTACAAGATGCATGTACGAGCGCTCAAAAGCTCCTGCCTTCACGGCAGTGCTTTTCGTAATTTTTTTTTATTCAATAATTCCTTGAAATTTAAAACGGTTCTGGTTATGCGATCTAGAAAAAATTCAGCTTGAATATATCATTCTCCATTAAAATACAAAACTTCGTCACGATCGAATCCGTGGTTTTGAAATTATCGAGAAAACTCAATTTCAAACGACCATATTTACGGAACCCTTGGTCGAATTTTGCCCAATAACGAACTTAACCGCGCCTTTCGAGATTCGAACCTACCCTGAAAATTTCAAGTTTCTAGGTCGTTCCGTTCGAGAGTTATCGTGTATAAGGCCAGGCGGACGGACATACTTGAATTTTTGGAATACATTATTTTTCATCTATGTATGAGCAAAATTTCATTCCAATCCAATCAGTAGTTTCGAAATTATCAGGAATAATATATTTTAAAACAGCCATATTTACGGAACCCCTAGTCTAATTTTGCTCATTGATAAACGTGACCGCGAAATTTGAGTTCCCTAGACCTTTCCCATCGTTCAAAGGTTATAATTTTCTATGATTCTGGTCATGCGATCTGGACAAATTTAGCTTGAATATATCATTCTCCATCTGAGTGCAAAATTGCATCTCGATCGAATCAGTAGTTCGAAGTAATCAGGAGAACAACATTTCGAATTGTCATATTTACGGAACCCCTGGTCGAATTTTGCCCAATATCGTAATGATATAGCCGTCGTGTAAGTAAAACGAGCGCTCAAAAACAAAGAGCAGAACAAATTATAAGGAGTAACGATAAACACATGTTTGAAATACAAATAAGATATAGAAAATTCAATTAGGAAAGAATTATCTAGCACAACCTGTTTTTCGGCTTTGCCAGAGGCAACTAAATGAAGAAAAATAGTATTGTCTGAACAAAAACTTGGATTACTTTATTTTATTAATGACTTCAACATTGTTTCTCTTATGATTAGAACACATTAGTTATAGTCGTTATTTTCCAGAATCTGATAGAACTTGCCAAAGAAAAGATCAAGCAGCAGCAATTGAATTACAAAACGGTGCCCAGGTTGTCGTCTTACGGAACCAGCAATTTAGAAATGAACTCGCAACGAAATTCCCTTCCCGATATTCCTCTAACGCCGCGTGAGAGGGACATACTGGAGAAGACTTCCAATCACTCGGTGCGCGGTAGTCACAGCACGGAATCTATTTTACAAGATTCGGGGCCACCTCCCAAACCACCACTTCCTGATGGGTAAGGAACATATCTTTGAATGAAATTTCCATTCATTCAACTATTATTATCATTTTTATGTGAGTTCTTTTCCTTGTTCTCAGAATAATACGTTCAGATATCACAAGATGCATCACACCACCTCCACTTCCGCCAAAGAAGAAAACCAATCGATTAAATCAATTGGTAGATGACAGTTTCACCCCGGATAGTTCCCCGTCGATTTTAGAAAGGTAACCTGCATATATTTAATTGTTGTTGTCTTCCTTCAACATTTTGGTTTTTTTCAGACTCTCTCTTCGATCAAAATCTCCTGACGATTCCATATCAATTCTATCTGGTAGCGGTAGCTTAGATTCAATGTTAAATATGTCAAGGGAAGAGGAAGAAATCAAGGCTATTATGGACCCAATTTACGATTACGATAGCACATTTGAGAATCACTGCTCTGACATTTTTGGTGAGTAGGGAATATTCGTTTTTTTTTGTATTCCCTGATCATTTGAAGTTCTAAACAAGACATTGGTTCCTTGAAATAACTTATTTCATAAAAAAAATTTGAGAACTACTGATGTGAAGGCAGGAATTTATTTGTCACATTTAATTGGAAGTTTTGAGATAGAACTTGCTTTTACCAGTAGAAAATCTACAATAAATGATACATATTTCTGTGTGTAGCTTTAAACGGATCGTTCAATTCTTGGGAAGAATCCTCGCTAAGCTCCAATATTTCCAATCACGCCAACTTGAACCAAGCTCAGTACGACTATCACAGGTTGTCCAACACCGATTCGGGGATAGTGTCATCTGAATCTTACAGGTCTTCGTATTACTCGAAAAGAAGCTCGCAACAGAGCACCATCAGCACGCAGCAGGTTTCGAAGAATTCAGTAAACTTGTCTAGCGAAATGGTGAAGTCCGAGAGCTTCACCCAGAGTCTGACCGAGCCCTCCGTCTACCATTTGAGTGTCAAAAGTCAAAATCAGAAGACGAGCAGTAGCAGTTCTATAGTGTCGACGACCACGCAGTGCAGTCTGGGAAAGGACGAAACTGATTTGGTTACGAGTGGTACTGTTTCTCCGCCTCCGTTACCTCAGAAAACTAAGAAGAAGCAGGAGAGGCAACCTTCTCCGTATGATAATGTACCGGAAGGAAATATGGGTGAGTGATATCTTGAAAAGTATTGATTGATGAACCATTGTTGGTTTGATTTTGTCGGAATAGAATGTGTTTACTTTTTTTTCCCCAGAGGGTGAAGTGCTGGTTACCTGTCGCATGCATCAATCCCATCAAAGTCTGAGCAGTGTCATATCCAACACCGAAGAAGATGGTTCTAAGCCACCTCCGTTACCAGTTAAGAAAAGACACAGTAAGTTTTGTCCGTCCAGTTTATTATAAAATTAACATTTCGAAGAATCCAATTCTCATAATTCAATATATTCAACAGTTGAACTATGTTTTTTCTTTAGTATTCCAATCGGTGGCTTACTCTGGTAAGTAAGCTACTCACTTCAACGATATCTGTTGGTCTATGATCTTTCCACTTTTTCTCTCAATTTGTTGTTAATAATGTAATAATAACTGATTTGAATATAATTTCTCTGAATAACTTATTTAGGGAAGAATTCTTTGCAAACCAATAAAAGGAGCTACTTGATATAATATTCACATCTGAGCCTTTGTCGCTGTGTTAATTTCAATTGAATCTTCCTTATTCAGCTGTTTTGTGCCTCGTATTCGACATGATCACATTAATATTAATTCAATTACATGAATGCAAGTTGAAGAAAAGAATGCTTATTGTTTTTGTGTTTCAGTAATGGCGTACATGGAGATGTTCGGCAATTGTCAGGCGAATGACAACGATCAAGATTTCATGAGGCATTCTGTTCATATGACTCACGCGCAGCATTGGGTTCAACAAAGTAGTACGCCGGGATTGCCGACAACGCAGTCTTGTTCTTTTAGCCAAATTTCAAATTGCAGTTCGCTATCACAATCGCACACCTTGTCGATACCTTCAACAGAATCTCAAAGGTGAGTGAGAGAATTGTGACCTTTCTGATAGAAGCCAGGATATTTATATGTTATACAGGGGATACCTTCATGATTTAACACGATTATATAGCTCAAAATTTCAGGCAGTCAATATAAAGCAATATTATGGATTATCTCCGAAAAAACGACTTTTTCTTCTGAAATAATAATAATCTTGACAATAAAAAAAATTACGAAAAGCACTGCCGTGAAGGCAGGAGCTTTTGAGCGCTCGTACATGCACCTTGTAGGTAGATTCGCATTTTCCAGTTTCAGAAATCAATTGAAGGAATTTTCGACAGCTGTCAAAAAAATTCTGAAACTTAGGCGAAACTCCAGACTTCATGTCAGTGCAATTTTCTTTGGTATTGGTGGTGCGATCTGGACAAAATTTTGTACGTAGTTTGAATACATTATTACTCAGCTAGGTGCAAAATTTCATCCCAATCCGCTGAGTATTTTCGAAACTATCAGCAAAAAAATATTTTGCGATCGCGATCCAAACCCAACCTGAGAATTTCAAGTTCCTAGGCCTTTCCGTTCAAAAGTAACAATTTTCTATGGTTTCTATGGTTCTGGTCATGCGATCTGGACAAAATATTGTTTTAATATATCATTCTCGATTAAAATACAAAATTTCATCTCGATCGAATCCGTAGTTTCGAAATTATCGAGAAACCAAAATTTCAAACGACCGTATTTACGGAACCCCTTGTATAATTCTACTCATTGATAAAAGTGAACGCCACATTTCAGATCTACATCTATCCTGAAAATTTCAAGTCCCTAGGCCTTTCCGTTCGAAAGTTATGATTTTCTATGGTTTCTATGGTTCTGGTCATGTGATCTGGAGAAATATAGCTTGAATATATCATTCTTCATTAGTATACAAAATTTCGTCACGATCGAATCTGTAGTTTTGAAATTATCAAGAAAACTAAATTTCAAACGACCATATTTACGGAACCCCTTGTATAATTTTGTTCATAGATGAACGTGATCACGACATTCGAGATCCACACCTATCCCGAAAATTTCAAGTCCCTAGGCTTTCCGTTCAAAAGTTACAATTTTCTATGGTTTCTATGGTTCTGGTTATGCGATCTGGACAAAATTCCACATGTAGCTTGAACACCTCATTCTTCATTTGAGTGCAAAATTTCATCTCAATCAAATCTGTAGTTTTCAAGTAATCAGGGGAACAAAACTTTGAACGGCCATATTTACGGAACCCCTTGTGGAATTTGGCGCATTAACGAACTTAACCGAGGCATTCGGGAACTGAACCCATACATGAAAATTTCAAGTCTCTAGGACGTTCCGTTCGAGAGTTATCGTGCTTACGGCCGGCCGGACTCGAATTTTCCGACGGATTCGTCATAAATAGGTACTGATGTAACTAATATAAATGTCAGTCGGTGTATTTGTTGTTTAATGAATAATATCTAAACGAGATATCAGATCTTGATGAGGTTTTCAGATTCCACCACCGTTGAGAGAATTTATCGTGAAGGGGCTTGGAGCGTAATTTTAATTTTTCTTCGTCGTGAAGAAATACTTTGGCTAGTTTTTGCCAAATATGTTTATTTTTTTTTAATTTTCGGTAAAAACATTGAGTGTTTGCTGTCTCGGGGGAGGGTAATTTTATTCGAAAGGGGATATAAGCCAAGTAAATATTTTTTTATTTCAATTGAACTCAAAATTTCATTAGAAAATTTATTCACAAATTTTGTTCGAAATGTCCTCCATCATTCCTTATACAAGCACATGCTTTTTTCATACATATCGTATCCTTTTCTGATGAAAATAATCCAAAATTATAATCAAATATGGTCAACGTAGAAAAAATTGACGAGAAATGAAGTGAGGTGAGAAATCTTTTGAAAATCACAAGAACTCAAATAACTCGTAAACTGTTGATTTTTCGTTATCAATAGGTATGGCTCAAACGACAGCAAATGGGTTATACTAACACGTCCTCCAAGGTTCACGTCTAATTTGGAAACACCCTGTACATCAATATGTTGAATCAATGAAAAAATGATTGCCTATGAACTATTCATATTGATTTTTTTTAGTCGAACCCCATCGCCTACAATATCTACCAACTGCGTTCCTCCGGCTTTACCGCCGAAACAACGTCCAAGAATCAGTTCCAGTAAATCGCCTCCGCCATCGCCTACTTCAACGGAAACCAAAAGTGTAGAATCCGTTAAGGTGCTGCCGGATCTCTTAGAACATACGGTGAATGCCGACACCTCATCTGAGAAAGAATTCGAAGAAGTCAACATATGCGATATAGACTTGATGGAAAAATTGACCGTTGACGAATATCTTGTGTTCAAGAAGTCGGAGGAAGAAGGACCAGATATCAGAGGGGGGACGATCGACGCCCTCATTATCCAAGCGACCAAAGCCACTAAGAATGGAGGTGAGATAAAAATTCGAAATAGTATTTCATGGAAGAAAATTCATTTGTAGTTCATTGCTTCAAATCTTTGTACAGTCATTTTGTGGATCTAGTTATGAATATTCTGAATGGAACTTTGACTGTTCTATTTCACTTCCTTTGGAAGTTTTCATATTGTTTCATATTTGGTCCATTATTCATGTTCATGTGCTTTTAATCATTTTTGCTGCTAATTGTGGTTACAGAAGAAATGGAGACCGGTATGTCGAGATAGTGACCCCTCAACCTAATATACTGGTTTCTCTCACTATAGTACTCAATTCTTCATTCTTATCCCTTCTTCTCACTGACCTTGAATGCATGTACAATTTTTTTTCTTCAATTCTTCATTTGATTTTGGAAGAAAAAACAAGTGATGTTGTAAGCAAAGGTTTATATTTTTTACAATTAGTTTCACAACATGTAACTAGTGGACTCTCGAGGATTCGATATACAGCATGACCCATTGCATTGAAATCTAGTTTTTGAGTAAACTCCAATCCACGTATTTTTTTTTCGATATTCTTGTGGGTCATCTGTTGGTTCATTTTCAAACCACGAAGAACAACTGTAATTTTGCATGGGTGTATTTTGTTTTCAAAACTGACTCATTCATTATCTTCTCTTTTCGTTTTGTTACAGTTTTCACATATCAAGAAGCTTTCTTGACCACCTATCGTACATTTATCACACCGTTCGACCTTATATGTAAATTGATTAGAAGATACAACTTTTTCTACTACAAAACAGAGAAACGGCCAAGATCACGAGAAGCTTTTGCTCTTATGGTCAGAGTAGTTAGCGATTTAACGTAAGTAGCTACATTTTTTCAATCTTCCGCAGATAACTTCGAGCTCAACTTTGTTACAGGAGTGTAGATCTAGAAGAGGAACTCCAGCACAAGCTCATGAACTTCGTTCAGCAACTCATATCGTGCGGGGAATTAACCTTGGCCAAAGCGTTGAGGGTGAAGCATCTGGAGCGTCACGAGGCCAAACAAAGGAACATGCAGGGTATGGGCAATATACTGACCAGTATTTCCCTGACGCCCAGAACTTTAACGTTGTTGGACTTCAAATCCGAGCAGATAGCCGAACAGATGACTCTCCTCGATGCGGAACTATTCATGAAGATCGAGATTCCTGAAGTTTTGATTTGGGCACAGGAACAGAACGAAGAGAGGAGTCCCAACCTGACTCTGTTCACGGAACATTTCAATAAGATGTCCTACTGGTGTGTAACATTCATAATTTTCAATATAACACGTTGTTTCATATCAATTTAATGATTTCAGGGCGCGAACGAAGATTCTGCAAATGAACAACAAGGAAACTAGGGAAAAATACTTCTTGAAGTTCATCAAGATAATGAAACATCTGCGGAAAATCAACAATTTCAATTCTTATCTCGCCTTGCTGTCGGCCTTAGATTCCGCCCCTATACGCAGGTTGGAGTGGCAGAAGCATGTACAGGAAGGACTGAAAGAATACTGCGCTCTCATCGACAGCTCCTCGAGTTTCAGGGCTTATAGACAGGCTTTGGCGGAGACTCTACCTCCCTGCATACCATACATGTAATTTATTTCTCGGTATGATTCTTGTGGTTTTAACTGATTTGATTTTTATTGCAGAGGATTAGTTCTTCAAGATCTAACGTTTGTTCATATTGGTAATAATAATTTGTTGCCTGATGGAATGATAAATTTCTCTAAGCGGTGGCAGCAGTTCAACATAGTGGAGAACATGAAAAAGTTCAAAAAATGGTGAGTTTTCAGTGGTTTTCTGTAGAATAAAAATGACTCAAGTGTTTTTTTTTTGTAGTACATATTCGTTCAAGAAAAATGAGAGGATCATCCAATTTTTCGAGAATTTTGACGATATAATACCAGAAGACGCGATGTGGCAGCTCTCTGAATCTATCAAACCTAGGGGTGGTAAAAAAGCGGCATAAGAAACTTCTGAAATTCTTCATTTGACACACCTATACCGCCATTGGGGAATTTTCCCCTGCCAATAGGATTTCCCTGTTTTTCACAGGTCTGTGATTTATCTCCAAAGCTATATCAAGAAACCAGTTGAAGCACAGCAATATTTTAGATTGATCTACATATAATTTGAATATTTGATTTAAAGTGGATTCTCAAGGTGTTGAGTATGATCAAATTCGAATATTGAGACATATTTTCATGTGCTGCATCGATGTTGTACTTTTTTCAACAAATCAGCAGGGTTGCCGATTGCACTCACAACTTTCTACTGAAACGGTTGGAAAAGTCAATATTTTCAATGATTTGAAAAAAATTAATCGTAACGAAATTCTTCAGGAAATTCTTGTACATGCCGTTATCATTTCTGTGAAATCTATAGACAACGAAATTTTTTTGTAGTTATCAATAAATTAAGAATTTCGAAATTTTCGAGAAATGTGATTTTCATGCTCGAAAAGATTGAATTTCCTGTAAAAAGAATTCCATGTGTTTTGTGGGTTGTTTCGACATGAAAGTTGAATTTATTCAAGCTAAAGAGTGAAATGATCTTATGAATAGATCTAATAGTGAATTTGAACTTTAAGAATTCTTATTTACAGTAATTCATTATTTTACTCATTTAAATATTTATTCTTGTATTAAATCCTCATTATCTAACACAGATGAATTACTGTATTCAAGGGAAATTTTTCTTATCAATTTTTACTTTCCCAGACGTGTGTCTGTTATGGTTTATTCTTAGCACTATGTATGCTTTAAAAAGACTGATCTTTTTTAGTAATTTCGATTCTGTCATAGTTAACTTATCAGAACAGAAGAGCATGAACTATTTTTGAGGTATCATTCCGATTTTATCATCGGAATTATTATCTTGAGTACATAGGATTTGATGTTTGTTCTACGATACTATGGTGTTTTAGCACTTCTTCCAAACATTCTGAAAATAATTGTTAGTACATATATTCAGATCCCAAGGCAATGGAAATTCCCGAAGTTTTTTCTTTGCATTTATAAAATAATTTATTTGAAAGTTCTAATATTTCTATATGTAAACCTTCAAATTTATGGGACCAGTATATTTTATATTGGGAGATGTTCTTTGATTTATCGACTGAAAGTGATGTTTCTGGTTTAATTTTTTTGCGAAAACTCCACTTCAGCCGGGGATCTGAAGTCAAAACCTAGTTGAATGTTTTAAGCTAATAATTGTTAGTGAAAAGTAACATATAGCAGGCCTAATTAACAGATAAGGTTAAGTAATTTTTTCCTCCTTGAACAGCTCCGGCTGTAGCTTCTTGTCTTCAACACTTGAATGCAATATATTTACACAAATGTGTCTTTTGGTGTGGCTGGATTTGTAGGACGACGTTATGGTTTAATTTTTATATAAGCATACAAAAATGTATAGCATTCTGTTTTCGAAGAATATTTGTTCAAGTAACATTAAGAGTCTTGAATTGTAATATTGGGACATTATTTATTACTGAAACTTTTCTTGCCATGTTTCAGTGCAATGCAATAGTGGAAAAAATTGAAAAAAAAAACAATTTTAGCAACTTCCCCTTTGCTCTGTATGTAAAAGTCCAAGTCACATATTTTCTGTGATTGTTTTCTTCTTATAATTTCATTGTGATTTTTAATTATCAATTAACGCAATTTTTATTTAAGGTGTGAGATTTGATAGTGAATTTTAATTACCATCGTGTCATTCATACGTAATGCCATTGTCTTTAATTTGTGCCATTTTAGATTGTATAATTTACTTACTATTTGTGCAAGTATTATCTTCTTTAAATTGTGTTTTATTTATTCAGATTTTTTGTATATAAATGTGTATCATATGTGCACATGAGATAATTGTAATTTTTGGTATTTGCTTTAATATACATACTATCAGTAGTGTGTAACATGTACCTAATTAAAACAAAGGAAACTATTCAAATCTGTTTTTGATTAATTTTTAGGGTTCCATACCTCGAGAAGTAAAATGTTTTGATTTTATTCAATCTGCCATTTAAAAAAAATCACTATATATTTTGAACATGACACTTGAGACATTGATTCAGTCCGATACATGTTTATATTTCGTACAACAAACACTAAAAGTCGTAATATGAATCATTTCAAACTCATATCATTCAGTTCAGGAATCAAATCCTTGGGAGATTCTGCCTTCTCTTCATTGTCTTCTTCGGAACTGTAATGAAGTGCCTGTTCATAATTGTACTCATCTTCTAATATTATTTCTTCACTACTGGTGCTCGAGTTGATAAATTCATGAACTGTAAAAAGAATGATAAAAAAATAACAGGAAACTTGAGTATACGTTTTAAATAAATATTTTGTAAAATTCTGTACCAAACATGGAGATCTTCGAGACTAAAGTGGATACTTACGCTAGTTCAAACTATCTCTATCCAAGAAAACTGCCATTAAAATTTATTCTTTCAAATATAAAACTACCATTCTTTATCTAGAACTAAATAAATTCACTAATCTTTTTCTACTACAAGAATTGAATGAAACTCGAGTTTCTTTGCACTAAATACCATCCCAGAGAATATAGTTAATTCCTTTCCTACCTATAAATTGTAAAATTTCTTCTAATTCTGAAACAAATCTCCACAATTGTTCAATCATCAGAGCTTCTTATTACTTTTGACTGAAAAAATTCACTGAGGGAGAAGTGGAGGAACTTACACAATGGACCAGTAAAATTGATTTATTGATTAAAAAAACCAATTCTGTACATAGACACTTAAATTAACCACCTCCAAGGTATATTTTAAGTCTTATTGATATGAACGAATATATATTTCATCTTTAATTTAGTCGCCTCAATGAGGCTGGAATCACGTTGATACGTAAAGGTACAAAAACTAACTCTGAACATTATATTCTATGGACCATACACTGGGACTAATGGCCCGTTCACAATAAACATGTAAAACATAACTCAGTTGCAATTCTAACAAAGAACCGTAAAAGTGTTCACATAATGAAACGAAATTTATATAACACATAAGGCTTAACTACATACGGAAAAGTTCATTTCGACTTTACATTGTCATTTTATTACGGCTGAATCTAGAGATATTTTAGGGTATTATCTGAATACAAACGTATAGCGATATAGTTTTTTTTCTTTGCGCGGACTCTCATTGGTTGAATAATATTATACAGTTGACATAATTTTGATATTTGGTGAGTAGAAGTTATGTTTCACTATGAATACATTTTATGTTAGAGTTACGCTAATGTTCATTGTGGAAGAGCAATAATTGAATATAATCTATCTATACTTAGTCTTAATCATCTAGTTTCTAACTTTTTATCCCGGCTCTCCTAGGTCTCTGTGAGACCTCTCAGAAGCTCAAAACTTCCATCAAGTTTTCGTTGGGCCAGCCTGTACACTACTGCCGATATATTCTACGAAGCCCTTCTTCTTATAAAACCGACAGAGCTTTGAGAATCAGTCTTCATAACACAGTATTTTTTTTACTGAAAAAATGTAAAACAAAATGTCTAAAATAACTAAAAAAATTCATGCAACATACCATAACCATGCATTCCTAACTTCAGTGAATAAAATAGGCGCAATTGGAACCAAAAATTTTTGGACTATTAATTTTTACAACTACAAAATACATTATAAAAAATACTGATTCAACATAAATCCACAAATCAACTGGAGTATATCATATAATCCTCATTTTTTTACCATTGTTCTCATCAATTTTTTCATCGTCATCTTTATAATCAGATCCATCGCCGTCACTGGACACCTCTCTCAATACCTTCGGCTTCTGAATAAACTTTTCCTTTAGTTCATTCAGTTTTGCTAAAATCTTCTGGTATTTGTACACAACCGTATAACCTCTATTCAAGGGGTCCTGAAAAATAAAATCTTGTTACAATTGGCGTCGATTATAGAAACAATGCAACAACTACCGTATACTTTCTTCCGTCAAGACTCAACTTTTTAGTACATGTCTCAATGTAAACATCGAAATACTGCAAAAATGTCCTTTCTATGATAGGCACAAATTCCTGTGGGATATTCAATTGACATTCATTCTCCACCATGCCAATTACTGCCACTCTGAGGGTCTCGTAAGTTATCATTTCAGCATATTCCTGTGATTCACCTAGTTTAAACATCTGCAATGAACGTTTAGAGTAATTTGAAACATTTCGGATATGTAGAGAGTTCCAATTTTATGATATTTAAATTGTTGAACTTACCATCTGATGACCAGGTTCGTTTTGAATGGGATTTTCACTCAATAGACTTTGTATTGAAATCAACAGGGATGAGATTTGTTGAGCGGGAGTCCAACCAGGCCCAGGCCATGTGCTATACAGGAGAAGAAAATAGTTTCGATTAAAAAAATTCAACAACCAAGTACACTCAATCTGTTGAATGTTAAAAAAAATATTACCCAATTGTGCTAAGACAAACTTTTCCACATGCATAGATGTTTGGGTTGAATCTGACATTGCCAGCATCAGTGGTCATGAATCTAACTTTAGGTGGCTGTATAGGAAAATCGTGTGGGCACCTCAGAAAAAAGTAAAACATTCCCCCTTCATAAGGAGTATCCATAGGTCCTATAATAAGGGCATGGATATTCCGTATGTCCGATTCACTAGCAGTTGCAAATATTCCAGGTGGGGGATCCCTATATAATGACATCAAATCTCTGGAAGACACAAAAAATATAATACTCAGATGTTTTTTTCGCATGGTGAAGATCGAGATATATATCAAGGAAAATCTGTCTATTCAAAAAATCATACTATAAGCTGAAAGAAATTATGGAACAATTGATAAATCAATGCTTACTTTTTGATCCTCATCGAAGCCGATGGCAGAAGAGGGGGGTCAAGATTATTTGATTTGAGAGATGGATCCCAATAATTGTCTAGATCTGCTGAAGCCATATCTACTAAATCTAAAAAAAAATACAATCATCAGAACTTTTTACGAAAATAAGAAGTTTGATTGAAGTCATTACATTTATTTGGTTGCTCACCAAATTTATGTGAAAACCATTTTTTATGAGTCAAAAAATGATATACTACACACATTGGTTATTTTGAAAACGTAATAACAATAATTTTACATTTGTATGTAAACTGTCAATGAATGTTATAGTCAAACACAGTAGAAGGGACTGCTAGATTTTATCCATTCGGAGTAACAAAATTTGAGAGATGCAAAAATTATTGTTGAGAATTGGTAAATACATCTGGAGCCTACCTCAAGATATTAACACAGAATAATACTAACTCATAAAAATTGCACTAAAACTACATGATTTGTTTATGTGATGATATCATATAAATAATAACATGTCAAACATGTGCTGTGCAAGGACAGCTAGGTTACTCTGTGTTTTGACCATAATTTCTTGTTCTTGACATTTGATGTGCCTGGCAGTTGAGCTTATCTATAAAAAAAATATATACGCAGTTGACTATTCGCGATTACCGATGAGGGCGCTGTGAAATGTAAACAAACATGGAGGAAAACAAGTATCTATTCAGGGTTTTCGTTCGGTTTTGTGAGTTTTATGTGAATGATTGGATTATTGATAGCGTTGTTTCAAGTTTATTGATTTCAGGTTAACAAATTAGTTTTTTCAATTTTAATTATATCGAAATTGATAATAATTCATTACAAGAAAAATGGAGCACTACTTGAGTTTCACGACAGTGTTCAATTGTTTGGAAGCTACACCTAATAGTCGTTCATTTATGCTTTTCTTCGATTCATTTTTTTCCACCATATCAAAGGCATTAATGACACACACTGCTGAGGCATCTTTATTATGAAATTTATGGAAATGTATAATAGCTCTTTTTTGATTTTTCTTCGAGGAGCATGTACATATATTATTTGAATATAAAATCGTTACACTCAGACTTCACCCCAAAGATGATTCTAATTTATTTCTTACAGATTACAGAAAGATTAAGTTACAGTCATTTGAGTTACGAAGACCAATTTCATAACACTCTTGTTGATAATTATTGAATTACCTTTCTAAATCACCACTTAAACCTGCCCCAGAAAATTGGACTCAAAATTTAAACCTAAAATGCAATAACTTTGTGAACGTATTTCAACTGAAAAACAATGATATAAATACCTTACCGACTATTTTTTTCGATACCAATTACTCAGACAACGATAAAAATTTCTGAATATACCACACGAATACCTGGTTTCTGGATATAAAATAAAAATATCTGGTTTAGGAGCACGTGAAATATGAAAACAATACTCGTTTTCTAGGTTCGGGATTTTGCCGGCAGGGAGCGAATAGAAATGAAATATCATGGTTTGCTAGTCAGACATAGAAAAAAAAAATGTTTTTAATATGTATATAAGTCAGTTTTTCCAAAATCTATCGTACTAACCCATGACGTTGCTCCATAAAAAGATTTTCGTTATAAACAAGAAAATTTTCTTCCTCTGTGCTGTAATCATAGATAAAGGATAATTATTCAAGGTCAAGGCGACATGCAACTTCTGTGTTCTTTTTTTTTAACGCAGAACGAACGTTAGTGAAGTTAGTGTTATTATTACTACTATTATAATTAGGTATATATTAGGTATATAATTATAACGAACGTTAGTGTCATTATTACTATTATATGGTGATTAGATCTTAGATCTATGGTAGCAAGGTATCAATAATCAATATGAGTTTTGTAGAAAAGAGAAAACAGAAAAGCTGCGAGTATATATTACTTGTTCATTACTCAATAATCAAAAAACTATGTTTAATTTCACAAAATTGTAGCAACATAAAACTAGAAGAATTATGTGCGAAATATGAAGCTGAATATAAACAAAAGCTGAACTACTTCATTACTCTCCAAAATGAACTTGTGCTAGAGATGAAATCAAGTGACAATGGTTATAGCAATGAAAAAAGAATGCCAGGAGGATGGAGTGGGCTCGATGAATTGGTAAAAAGGATAGATTTTACTAATGTACTTCACATTGATGTGAGAAAAGTTTGTGAGAGAGTAGTATCAGCTGATGAGATTAAGAATTTTGAAAGTGTAAACTTCTACTGTGAATTTCATAAGGGTGAATGTAAGAGGAAGGTACAGAATTTGAGAGTTTTCAACAATTATCTAGGAAGGAGGGAAATTCCTAATTTCTTCGACAAAGTTTCTTGGAAACTCAACGATATTTATACAGGTGTTGTGGCTAATAGTTATGATCTATCCAAATTTTGGATGTGTTTTGCAGATGTTGATATATTGCAGAAGCATTTATGGAAATTTTATAGTGAAAAGAAAGAAGAGTATATTCTGTCTCCTTCTGATATATGTATTGGAATAAATTGTGCAGTATTCATCACCGATTTATATTATAGAGGAAGAGTTGTTAGAACTGATATTCAAGATCCTAACTGGTTCATCATCTTCTTATATGACCATGGAATGATTTATAGAATAAATTGCAATAGCTTATTTAGGCTGCACGAAAAGTTTGGTGTTATTCCTGCGTTAGCTGTTAGATGTACATTGATGAATATATCTCCAATCGACAATGAAACCTGGACCCAAGAAGCAATGGGAAGATTTGATGAATTAACAAATAATAAGAAGCTTTCTGTCCAAGTAACGCATATCAAATACAAAAGGAAAATATTGGAAGTGTATCTGGCAGGTTCATCAATAGAAAATAAAGAGAAAATTCCTACTATCAATTATCAGCTGGTCCATGAAAAATTAGCAAAAATTATTTGGCAAGAACCCTCGAGGTCAGAGGAGAATCCAGTGTTCAAACCTTTGAAAAAATATACATATCTCTATCCTACACATGAAATGATCGAAAACGGAACAGCTCCAGCTCATCTTACTCTGACGAATAAATTAAAGAAATGCGTATCTTGGGATGTGCTCTTTCCGGAATTGTATAAATACCATGGTTGAATGGTATAAGCTGAATTCTTCAAAAAAACCAATATTAAGACATATTTTTGTTACAAATGTCGCAGAACTGAATTTTATGTATAAGAAGTAACTTTTTTGTTATTTTATTAAATTTTTTATACTTGAAGTATTGTTTTAATTGAAGAAACTAATTCAGTAGTTTTCTGAAAGATGTCAAAAAAAATTTCAAACTAGGGTGATACTCAGGACTTTGCAGACCAATTTTTTTTTCGATAATTCGCTAGAATTATTTATGGTCTTGGTTATGCGATCTGGACAAAATTTCGCATGTAGTTTGATTACATTATTCTTCATCTATGTTTGAAATTTCAATCCAATCAGTAGTATCGAAATTATCAGGAAAAAAATATTTTGAACGGCCATATTTACTGAACCCCTAGTCTTATTTCGCTCATTGATGAACGTAACCGCGACATTCAAACCTACCCTGAAAATTTCAAGTCCCTAGGGCTTCCCGTTCGAAAACGATAATTTTCTATGGTTCTGGTCATGCGATCTGGACAAAATGTAGCTTGAATATATCATTCTCCAATAAAATACAAAATTTCGTCACGACCGAATACGTAGTTTTGAAATTGTCAAGAAAACTAAATTCTTGTTGAATTTTGATAAAATGATAAAGCTATTGTAGAAAGAAAACAATCACGCAAAAATGAGAACTCTTTACTAACTAAAAAATTTATTTTCAGAAATATCGAGTATTTCCATTCTCATTGTCAGAAAATTCATTATGCATAGGGGATTAAGTAAGTGACACTTACCGAGTTACCTATGCACGATATAATTCTACTCATCTATGTAGCATTGTTAATTTAGCCTTTTTTTATATCCCCATTAATTTACATATCTAATTTCGCTTGTATATTCTCAAGGGTGTTGTATAAATATACTAACTGTTCTTCATCCAAGTGGAGAACTGAATCATCGTTAGAACCTTCTAATTGAAGAGTTGCAGTGGGTAACGCTTCTTTTCTGAACAACGTTGAGGCAGCTTGTAAGTTTAATTCCCAAGATATATTCTGAAGTTCGTTCAAATCTGCAAAAAAAGCATTATTACTGTCATCACTTTTCCCATCGAAACCTACTTCCCAAATTGAAATTTTTGCTGATTTCTTCAGTCCAAATCTTGACCCATAAAGAAGATTTATCTTCTTCAATATTGAAGTCGTTGATCAATGCCATTTTCAAATCTTTAGGTCTCAATAAAACTTTAGACAAATGTTTATGCATAAATGATATGGTTTCTATTATATGTCTAGTCTGGATATTGTTTATCGTATGGCTTTTCATCAAATTTTCTATATCAGCATCGCTAAACATTTCTTTCGATTGAATTTTATTCAATACAAATTCGAAGGTTTCCAGAGACAATAATCTCAATAGATGTAGGCCTTCATCAAGTCTGAAAATCCATATTATCCAAAATGAATTCTGAATTTTTAATAATTCATGTATGTAGGTATGTATATCAAAAAATATTTCATATCCTACTTTTTACTTCGAGGGATAGAGTTACTCCATAATGAAGCCATTTTCGGATATTGCTATATCGATATTATATTTCAAAAATCTCCTTTTATCTTCGTTTGTCCACCGTTTTCCATTAGGAAAATCAAAACAAAAAATGTTGGTTGAAGTTGTGAAAATAATTGAGGGTTATGTAGAAATTGACATTATGATATTCTATGGTATTGGCATATTGGTGATAATCATAGACTAATAATAATATTATTCTATTGATATATTTCGAGGAAGTTTTTCACTGATCAACTTCAACATAAGGTTATTCGTTATTCCTACTTTTCAAGCTTTGATTGCGGTTATATATTCTATTATATATCCTAAAATTTTTCTATTTCACGATGTTTGAAAAGAAATTCAAATTTGAAAGTGCGCAAGTCCTCTTGAAAAAAGGTAGTTTTCCCATTTCCATGTACTTAACTCCGCCGCGCAGGCGTTTCAGTTATCCTGCGGTGCAAGAGTTGGTGTTTACTTTTGATTTTATGGTATTTGATCTGGAATAATTGGTATAAAGCAGTGACATTTACATGATGGCCTTTAATTGAACGGTAATATAACTTGAATTAAACCTGAAAGGAAAAGATTCCTCCGTTTAGAATAAACCTCGATAGGTCTACGTTTTTGCTATATATATAACCTACAACAAAAACGTCATTTTTTTTTGTTAAATGTTGAATATAATTGAGATGAACAGAAAACCGGCAGATGTTGAATGGTGTTAGATAGTGAAAAAAATCAGGACACGTTATAAAACACATCAAAACACATAAGGACCAGCAAGGAGATGTCTGTAGAAACCCCAGTTTCGCAAAATCTGAACGCAATTAATGAAAAATTGGCGTACGATGCTTTGTCTCCTAATTTTCATATGCCAAGTTATGAAAATTACCGAGATCACGACAATTATCACGGATTGAACAACAATTTTTCAAAAGAAATAAGCCTGTCAGGTTTAGATGTCAATTTTCAGAATACTCAAATTTTCTCTGTCCCCATAAACGTTCTGCCGCCTCCACCCCACAAAATTGTCCATTATCAAAATAATATAATACTCAAGAAACTAGACAGTAAGTATGGTGGAAAGAATAAAGACATCAGGTCCGATGTAAGGGCAATATCTCCGAAGGGATACGAGAGCGATGAAAGCGGGAGGTCTTCACTATATTCAACAAAGTGCGTTCAGCAGGCGAATAAAAGCAGCGATAAATCAAACAGTAAGTGTATTTTTTCATATTTAATAGTCGTCCAATATTTTCTAATAAGAATTTTCGGGTTCTATGTTGAATTGATGGAACTACAGATCATATTAGAACTTAATATTCAATGACATTTTATTGAGAATTATCGATCCTTAGTTGCTTAATTCTTCTTTCAGAATCAAATTCAAAGACTGATAATAAAAATGGAAAAACTGATCAATATTCAACCGCGAAATACAACAGTCATTCCCCCAAAGTTTACCAACCAAACTATTACGATCAACCCAATGGGAATACAAATTTGAGGAGTAAAAGGTAGGCTCTTTTATATTTTTCTCGATACAAAATGCAATGTTCAATTAAACACTCATAGGATATGTTTTAATGAGGTCAGAAACAACTGCTTTTATACAGGGTGTTTCTAAATTAGATGAGTATGACTCATTTGCTGTCTTCGAGCCATATTCATTCATAACCAAAAATCCACAGTTTACGAGTTATTCGAGTTCTTGTGATTTTCAAAAGATTTCTCACCTTACCTCATGTTTCGTCGGTTTTTTCTACGTTGACCGAATTTGATTATAAATTTGGATTATTTTCATCAGAAAAGGATAAGATATGTATGAAAAAAGCAGAACTATGATGTGAAAGATGTTGAAAAAGAATTACATAGTATGATTTGAGAGTTGGTATATAAAGAAAATAAAAATCAATTTCTAATATCAATTTGCCCGCAACTTTCGAATTCCGCAATTTATGTATGAAAAAATTATTTTAAAAACTTGCCAAATTCCTTCTTTATTTCCCAAAAAAGTTTTCGTGAGAATGCAGGCACTAGTTTCGTTTCAGCAGATTGTGATTTGAGAGGGGATATAAGCCAAGAACAAAAAGTAACGAATTGAATATTTTTTTATTGCAATTAAACTCAAAATTGCATTAGAAAGTTCATTCATAAATTATGTTCGAAATGTCTTACACCATTTCTCATACAAGAACGTGCCTTCTTTCTAATTTCTTCAGTCCTGAAATTTACTCTCAATCTTCTTGCTGCTCCGTCCATTCTCTCCACAAGTTGTGAACGTGTATAATAATAATAAATAATAATAATGTTTATTCGCAAAATAAATACAATCTGGGTTATAAAGTTAAGAATATGAATAAACAGAGGCATCACTGAAGTAACAACTATGATAAATTGTTACTTGTGCGTGATATTGCCATAACATAATTGGTATAGATATATAATAATAATATAATGGTAATGTTTGTTCCTCCAAATAAACATAGAACTATAAATCAAAGTAACATTTTTCTAATTAATTAAGCTTATTTTCTTACCATTCCACATTACAAAACGAATTACATCCTATAATGTAGTGCCAAAGCAATTAGTGAGTTATAGATATATTTTTTCATTTAAATACTTATTTATTTACATATAAACTTATAATCTATTGTCAAAAATGGGTGAGTTATAAATTTATTTCCAGGTTCATATATTCATTTATTTGCATGTAATCTACTTTTATGTTCATTTATTTGCATATGAGCCTATAGCTCACAAATCGGGCGAGTTAAAAATGTATTTACCCATTCGTATATTTCTTTATTCGCATGGTATCTAGTGTTAAAGTAGGTGTGTTATGAATTTATTTATTTCTTTATTTATATATTTATTTATTTACTAGTCTTGGTTTATCAACATCTCCACATATCTGCGACCCTTTTGTATCATCCAAAATTTGATTTTGTTTTTGAATTGTTTATTATTTTTGATTTTTTTCAGAGCTTCAGGAATCTTCGCATATGTCCTCTAACATAGACAATAACTCCGTTGTTCCTATTGTAATTACCTTTATCATAAACACAATCAAATCCGCTTAGTTGAAGTAGATCACAATTCTTAATTTGAATCGTTTCAGTACCTAAGTACAATAATTTCACAATCTAGAGATAAGTTCCCCAAAAAAATGATCAACTCAGGAAAATTTATGCTACGTATTTTAAATGCAGTATGTTAAAATTATTATTCAATTTATGGTTTTTTAGTATCACATGCTATACATTCATATTCTCTTATATACCGGTTCATTTTGAAAGATTTTAAAACTATGACTAAATTAAAGGTTATGTCATCGACAAGTTTAGTTTTAGATTTTAGAGAGGGTTATTTGCAATTAATACCTTTTTCCTTCTTTTAGCGCCTTATTCCTAATATTGAGTTGATCCAGCATAGCTTTTTGTGTAGCCTTTCTGAGATGGTGTTGTATGTATTTCCCTTTCAAACAGCCCCAAACATGAAAACCTAACGGTGTTAGAACCGGACTTCTCGCTGGTCACGAAATAGCTCCTCCCCTACCTATCCACCCTTTAGGAAATAATTCTTTCAAAAACATACGAACGTTTAGCCTAAAGTGTGCGGGACACCCATCCTGTTGGAAAATGATTTCACACCTGTCAATCTAGGGAACCTCGTCCAAAAAACTGTCCATATTTGTCCTCAGAAATTCTTCATAATTTTCTCTGTTTGAGTTATCAGGTAGATAGTGAGGACCTCAAAAGATTAGCTATTGCTCCCATCCCAACATTAACGCTAAATTACTATCTTTTTGGCCGGACATTCAAAAGGTTGTTTGTGAAAAATCTGCTGAAACGAAACTGGTACTGCATTCTAACGAAAACTCTTTTAGGCAATAAAGAAGGAATTCGGCAAGTTTTCAAAATAATTTTTTCATGCATAAATTGTGGTATTCGAAAGTTGCAGGCAATTTGATATTAGAAATTGATTTTTATTTTCTTCATATACCAACTTTCGAATCATACTAATTCTTTTTCAACATCTAATACAGGATAGTTTTGCTTTTTTCACACATATCATATCCTTTTCTGATGAAAATAATCCAAAATTATAATCAAATTTAGTCAACGTAGAACAAATTGACAAAAAATGAAGTAAGGTGAGAAATCTTTTAAAAATCACAAGAACCCAAATAAACTGTGGATTTTTGGTTATCAATAAATATGGCTCAAATGACAGCAAATGAGTCATTATAACACGTCCTCCAAGGTTCACGTCTAATTTGGAAACACCCTGTATATTGAATCGAAATTTAAGAGCTTCTCCGAGTGATTATAGCAATTTTCAGAATGGATAGTTCACTGAATAGCATAGAATATAGACATATTTTCTTTCTTATTCCAAACTGTATGTCGTTTTTCAGATACTACACAAACAGTTCCTTAAGATCAAAACAGAACACCTATAAGAATTATTCAATAGATAACATAACGAGGAGGGTTTACGGACTTATGGAACGCTTCAAGTCTAGGGCGTACCTGATGAAGATCGATCCAAATCCCGAGATGCTGTTGAACGGAGGCCCCTCAGACCATCTCAGTCAGGCTATTTGGGATGTATTCCTTTGTAAGGCGCAAAAAGAAAGTACTTACATTAGCAAACTGGAAACTTGGAAGACTATATTCTTATCGATTAAGGTGAGATCAAATAACAAGATTTGTTCTGAGCATTATTCAATTTCCATCGTAAAAATGTACATTTGAGGCTGTTGATGTTTCAGAACTGTCTTGATAGTTATGGCTTGTTCATAGTCGGTTCCACCATGTCAGGTTTTGGACTTGAGACCAGCGATATTGATATGTGTCTATTGACGAAACCTTTCGTCAACGATCCAAGGATAGATGCTCTTACTCACTTGGACCACGTCAGGAACCTTCTTGTGAATGATGGTAAGTTTCGTTTTAAGTTCAGGTTTAGGTTTTTCTAAAGAAATGCACTCTTGAATAATGCTGTATAGGCTTCAAGTGCGACTCTCGTTCAGATTTTTGATGAAAATGTTCATTAATGTATTTTTATACAGGGTGTTTCTAAATTAGACGTGAACCTTGGAGGACGTGTTAGCTTGACTCATTTGCTGACGTTTGAGCCATATTTATTGATAACCAAAAATCAACAATTTATGAGTTATTGTTATTTCAAAAAGATTTTCCATCAAATTTGATTATAATTTTGGATTATTTTCATCAAAAAGCATATGATATGTATGAAAAAAGCAAAACTATGCTGTAAAAGATGTTGAAAAAGAATTAGTATGATTTGAAAGTTGGATATGAAGAAAATAAAAATCAATTTTCCTGCAACTTTCGAATTCCACAATTTATGTATGAAAAAATTATTTTAAAAACTTGCCAAATTCCAAAAATTGACGAAAAATGAAGTAATGTGAGAATTTTTTTGAAACACACAAGAACTCAAACATCTCGGAAACTGTTAATTTTCGGTTATCAATAAATATGGCTCAAATATTATCACGTCATCCAAGGTTCTAATTTGGAAACACCCTGTATTTTATCTTCGATGTTTCATCCGCAATCGTTGAAATAAATAAAAATTAACCATTAAAAGCAAGTGCTCAAAACTATTTCCCTCATGAGCTCTTCAATGCTGGAACTAATCATAAAACAGTAAAATAAATTCAAATTGAATTATCTCTTATGGGATTTGCCTATCAACTACCTCCTCTCTTCCTCGCATTAATATCTACTATGCCAAAATGAATCATTCCCAAACATGTACAGGTTCTTTATAAATGATTGTAACAACACGGTCAGCTTTGGATTATTGTTTGCCTGTCCTCTTGCAAATCTAAGCTATTTGCAGGAATTTTATGACTAACTGTGCTATAAGTCGAAGACTGTAGCCTTCTTTTCCAACACGGTCTCCAGATTTGACCGGATTTTTTCATTATTACATACATAAAATCTTCAGGAGCTGCAACTGGCAATAACAATCTGCTGCCAAAATATTGGCCAAGAAATGTTGAAAAAAATATTTAACAACAGAATTCATAAATGCCTAGAGAATAACGGGGGAAATTTTGAAGGTTTAGTATGAATTTAATGAACCATTTCTTAGTATCCAATGAATTCTGTTGAGTTTCTGTATTATTTTATTACCACAAACATTCAAATTTTATAATTTTTTTCAGTGAATCTTAATATTAATACTAATTATGTCTTATGATACGGAACAAAGACACAAAAATATCTACCCGCTTCGAATCTAGTTGTTGTGAATTAGATGACATGAAGTTTTCTGTGTAGTGCTGAATTCCTATTGGTATTTACATTACATTTACATATTGTTTTAGTATTTGAAAATGATGAAACCTAAATCACAAAAAGCACTGCCGTGAACTCAGGAGCTTTTGAGCGCTCGTTCATTCAGCTTTTACGTAGATTCGCAGTTTCCAGTTTAAGAAACCAATTGAAGAAATTTTTGACAGCTTTCAAAAAAATGACAGCAGCTCTTTGTCAATTATTATGCCGAATCAGCTGTTACAGAAATATAAGGATTTTTTATTCAATAATTCGTTCATTAATATACATAATTTCGTCACGATCGAATCCGTAGTTTTGAAATTATCGAGAGAACTAAATTTCAAACGACCATAATAACGGAACCCCTGGTCGAATTTTGCCAATAACGAACTTAACCGTGGCATTCGAGATTCGAACCTACCCTGAAAATTTCAAGTTTCTAGGTCGTTCCGTTCGAGAGTTATCATGTATACGGCCAGCCAGACTCGAATTTTTCGACGGATTCGTCATCCGTGAATCGAACCTTGTCGATTGAGGCCATTTTAAGTTTGATCTCAACTCATTTAAGTATTCAAAGAGATAATCATCGTTCAATAATTCGTTGAAAATGAATCACCTACAAAAACTAAAAAAAATAGTTCAATTGGACAGTTATCAACATAATAACAATACCACTTCAAAATTCTAGATAGGACTTAAAAAACGCTTCGATTCGAGCACAAGGGGGCAGAGTATGAAGAAACGTCATTTATTATTGCCAATTAATGTAAATGAACAATTAAGTGAGGTCATGCGCGCAGGAAATAAATTCTGTGGCTGGATGTGAATAGTATGCATATGAAACGTCAAAATAGGAATATTTCCAAGCCCACTGCGATGTTACAATCATTCACAAAGACCCTGTATAAATAACTGATCAATTGAGTGCACCTGGGTGCAGAATACCAGTCTGGTAATAAATTAGAATACTTTTTTCTTCCCGCAGGAA
Organism: Aphidecta obliterata; assembly: GCA_963966015.1. NCBI lineage: Eukaryota > Metazoa > Arthropoda > Insecta > Coleoptera > Coccinellidae > Aphidecta > Aphidecta obliterata. Next base: position 24,960,401 of record OZ014432.1, read on the forward strand.
TCGTTAACGATGTTGAGCTTATAGTGGCGAAAGTCCCCATCCTGAAGTTTAAGGATCTGGCGACTGGTTTCGAAATCGATCTGAACTGCAACAATGGTATCGGAATCCAAAACACGCACCTGCTTCACTGCTACGCCCGCCTAGATTGGCGGGTCAGGGCGATGGTAGTGATCGTCAAGGTTTGGGCGCAGGCCAACAACATCAACGACGCGAAGAACATGACGATATCCAGTTACTCTTTGGCCCTCATGGTCATCAATTACTTACAATGTAAGTGTGGGTTATTCTATTCCAGACAGCATTCTTACAAACTGGGAGAGAGTGATAAGGTGATTGTCTTTCAGGTGGAGTTACGCCCCCTGTTCTCCCCTGCCTGCACGGCCTGGTCCCGGAGATATTCAACTCGTCGGTGGAGACCAGCACAGATGTGCAAGAAGACATTGAGTTCATCAGGGACTTCAAGTCCGACAATATGAACTGCATCGGGGATCTGCTGATCGGTTTCCTAAATTATTATTCTCACTTCAATTTCGCGGAATTCGCGATATCGGTCCGTACGGGAAGTCGCTTGCCTATCGACGAGTGTAGGTACCAGAAATCGCCCAAGAACGATGTGAACCAGTGGAAGTTCCTGTGCATTGAGGAGCCATTCAACCTGTCGAATACAGCGAGGTCGGTGTTCGACGTGGACAAGTTCAAGTTCATCAAGGACGTATTTATGTTTTCGTACTGGGAATTGTCGAGGACCAAACACCTCAACATGATCCTGCCTGTGCATTTTCCCACTAACCAAAGATGATTTTTGTAGTGCTCGAATCAAACCAAAGAACATTATTCGTCCAAAGGTTTTCTCACGTGACGGAATCTCCTGAATATGATGGAGTCTATGAAATCAGTACTTAGACTTTCGTCGACAGCGTGCTACCAGTTCCTTTTTCAGATTCAGTTTCGAAAAGTACAGATGACAAGAGGTTTTATAAGAATTCTTCATGCATATTATGTGTACTACATACTGAATTTTCCAAGTGATGCGTTGTTATTTTGTACATCACGCCAACATTACTCATCAATATTAGGTGGATGGATTTTGAATACTTCAAATTAGGCACATTCTCTGGAACATTTTTGTAAAAGTGTTCATGTTGGATTATTTACTGGTTAAATTTCAGTATGTAGTATATATAAAATCCTTGAAGTAAATCAGCACCAAAAAACCTTCGAATTGTTCTTGTGGAGACAGCCTTAGTCGGTGATTTACCTGAAAGTATTTATTTTTTCCAAGGGTGAAATCTTTATGGCAAGAACATTAATTTATAAATGAAACGTTCAATACTGAAAATTTGTGATGTTTTTATGTGTTCAGATATATATATATTTTAATTATTGTAAAAGAGTAAAAAAAAAAAACAAAAAGTCAACTGCCTAATCGAAATATTTATAAAAACTCGATTGAGCCGAAAAAAAAGAGAATCGTGAATGAGAAAACAGAAGTAATCTGAAATATTAAGCTAGTGATAAATTATATATTTGTTTGCGATTCATGAGGTTACACTATTTTTCTGTATATATGTATTATAATGTCTATATATCTACATTTTGTAGAACAAAACCCTGATTATTGTGAAGAAAAAAAGTTGGTAAAATAAGATAAAAAGACAAAAAAAATTTAAAAGGGGAAAATAAAAAAAGACGAATCTGAACTGGAAAATCTTTATATAGTCTCATTTATTTTTGAAGCGATTAAAATTTCTGTTCTTGTTGTGACTACTAACAGTAATTCTCGAGGAGTCTGTTACCACCATTTTTCCTTTTCTTGTAGGAAACTTCAAAGATAAATGAGAAAAAAAAATTAAAAAAAAAACAAGTAAAAAACTCTTATTTCAAATTATAGTGCATATATGACCTGTGTCACTAGTGCAAATTAAGATCAAATCACTAGGGCACATATTTGGTTCACTTAACTGATATTCATTTCTTTGTGATAATTCTTTATCTTATGAAATAAGCTTAAGACTGTGCAAGTGGTTTTCCAGAACTGTTTTCAAAATAACAGCTTTGAAATAAGAAAGACACCACAACGAAAATTCAATAAACAAAATGGTTTTCAAGAAGATCACCAAGTGTCCATGCAAAAAAATTTGATTTTGTAGGATGACATAATTCACTCAAAAGCCAGTCTCATTTTGATCAAAATTTCATCTCGAATAAGATTCAATTTTATTTTCATTTTCGTGAGGAAGTCAATTCGAACCATTTCTTCAACACAGAAATTCTTTGTACAGAAGAAAACAATTCGTCAAGGAAAAATTTCAACGAGCCAAAAATTTGCAATGCATCTGGCAGGTCCCTCTTCAAAGCAACTCTTTTTAAAAGAGGTGCTACTTTTTCATTCTACATGATATGGACTAGAAAACTATTCAAGTATCCATTAATAATTCAGTTTATAATTTTCAAAGTTTTCAATTTCCTTCAAGGAAATTTTAGCTCCAAAATTTTAAAAACCAATCTAGATATTCACCGGTGTCATCGATTTATAATTTTTTAGGTTGAATTCGAGAATTGGAATGAATATATCAAGCTCTATATTTTGGAATCAGTTCTTTTCATTTGTACTTGAAACAATACATATCAATTGGCGGGTCCTAATAGTAAAGTTTTGCCTATATTAGCAACGAAATGATTCTTAAACCAAGTGCTTTGTGGCTCAGTTTCAGGTATTCAGCATCTTGAATTTTTATCTCAGTTCGAATGAAAGAATACTCGTCCTTAATTTAACGAATTTTCAGACAAAATCAATTTACCATAACAGCTCGTAGTATTGAAAATAGTTTCCATCTCAAAACTGGTTCTACAATTTGATTGTTAACTGAAATAGTTTCCTTATGCTACAAGATTTTTTGTGCTCCTTCAATAACCTTAGAGAATTTTGTATATTGTGCCATATTTTAAACTGTTTAAGTATGTGATATTCTACTGTAATCTATTAATAAGAAATTGTAATGTTTGTATGATTAAGGAATGAATCATTTATATGCTACTAACAAATTTGTCTTTGTTGGAAAAGCCTGCACATGTCTAGGTTTGAATTTTCAACGGGTCTCAATATTTATTTCAGTCGCATCACATTTTCACCAAGAAAAGCTCTGATGTCCCGTGAAATTTTCAATCCAGTCTTTTGACGTTGGTGCAGCAATGAAGATGTTAGTAGGTATACAGTATTCCTTATAAATAGACAATATGTAAAATCGGATACAATAATGTAAACAATAATTCCTCTGTGTTTGTGAAGAGTTACATAATTTTCTTTGAAAAGTAGTGGACAAAATTTGAACATGCAAGTTTCCAATCATAATATTTCAGTTCAGTTTTCTATGAAAATTTGTTGATGTAATTAAATGAAAATAAAACATTGAACTTATTATATCTTATAGTTTTGATTTTTTTTAGGAATCGAAAACTTTGGTGCATTATTTATAAGCTTTGTGTAGGTGTAGACAAAGCTTTTGAATTTTATCGACATCAGAAGGGTTACACCAAGAAACAAATTTTGACATGATGCCGTTATTCAAAGGTAATAATGTCAACGTTTTATCTTTGATATTTTGCAAAAATAAAATTTATCGTTTAGTTTCTTTATCAAGAAACCGCTTAACAAGTGCTGACTTATTGAATAGTTGGGTACTCCAACTAGCTCTTATAGTCTCCAAGAAAAAGTCTGGAAGTTTGACATAAGAATTTCACAAGGATATACATAAATCAAATTCAAACACAAGAATTGAACGTTTTCGTCGAAATTTTTATTAATACAATTGCACAAATATAATAAATAAATTCATTTCCAACAAAATGAAAACTTGCATAAATTTATATATAAACATCGTTGACACTTTTGTGTTCAATAAATAATAATCACTCAGCATTGAAAAGGCTTGTCCACAAATAAAATGAGTATATCTTGAACTGCTTTTAGCCACTTGGTTTGATCGGATTTAATTGATCAGAAAAAATATAGAATCTTTTATCATCCACGTTTAAATACAATTAAACTTTCGGCTGTTATTAAAAATTGATGATTTTTTCATGTTTGGTCAAGTGTATATGAAACAATGGGCGAGGTCGAATATTACTGCCACAAGACCCATCCCCAAACAGTTGAAAATAATTCACAAAAAATCAGTTTAGTCAAAAAAGATCAAGAACATTCTCCATTTGTAACAATGGTATGCCACTGGGTTGTTGAATTTTTCTCAAATCAGAGAGCCAAGTATTCGAAACTTTTCGAACCAAATTGGAAATTTTTTGTACTATTTTTTTGGTATCTTTGAACAGATAAATTCATTGCCATACCGCTGCATAATGTCCATTGAGTGAAGATGGCAAGGGACCTCCCCCTGTAAAGAGTCTTGTTCCTGTTGCGTCGTAACAGTGGGTGTAAATGGATGGATGTTGTCTAAGAGTTTGTACATGCTCATTGAATTCTTCGTCAGGAAACTGAAAACAACAAACGCACATTCAGAAAGCGGCAAACTCTACACAAAGATTCATTATTTCCACGTCACTTCCTTTTAATCCATTCCATGTTTCATATAATATTTCAACATATTCCCAAAAAATTTATATAAATAGAGAATGTTTTCAAAGGCAAGTCTTTTTCTTCAACAGAAGGTAGAACTTGTAAAAATAAAAGAAATGAGGAGTATTTTATTTAAAATGTTTTCATTTTTCTTACCACAGAACTTTTGCTTGCTTTGAGGATAACACTTCTGGAGGAGTTTATACAGGAATCTAGGTATTTGCCGGCCCTTATATCGTAAAATAACAGCATTCCTACACCTGTACCCATAGTGAGAATATCGCCGTGAAAACCAGCAGATCTTATTCCGCATCCTGTATATCTGGACGAAACCTTTTTCACAGACTGAAAAAAAAAGTTTATTTTAACTCAAACAAAAAGATACATTGCCTCATCGAATAAACTGAATAAAAAATGCTTGAAATGATCAAAGAAATGTTTGAAATCACACCAAATGCATTCCAGTTTTATAGACTACAAAAGTGAGCCTTCGACTTTTACAGCTTTTTTAAAATTTATTTTTGGATTTCTTGGAAAAATTCTACACCTACTACCTCATTAATTAAAGGACGATTCTTTAAATTGTACATACGAGGATGTACTGATAAATATGTGGTTAGTTTGAACCGGTTCCAAGGATAAAGAAAGTTTTGCGATACCATAGCAAAAAACACTAACTTATTAAAAGTGTCAGTGTAAATTTTCACTTTAAAAAGTCAAACCAGAGCTTATTGACAAAATTTGAAAAGAAGGAAATCAACCGAAATTGTGAAAATCGAAAATATTGAGCCATTATCAAGTACATCTTTGAAGATAAGAAGAAGCAAGAAGATATCCTCAATAGGAAGAGCATGTCAAAATAGACCATTTCACAAAAAATCTCCCATATACAGGGTGTTTCCTAATTAGACGTGAACCTTGGAGGACATGTTAGTTTGACTAATTTGCTGTCGTTTGAGCCATATTTATTTATAACCAAACATCAACAGTTTACGAGTTATTTGAGTTCTTGTGTTTTTTAAAACATTTCCCATCCATTGACGAAAAATGCAGTAAGGTGAGAAATTTTTCAAAAAACACAGGAACTCAAATATCTCGCAAAACTGTTGATTTTCTGTTATCAATAAATATGACTGACTACTAACACCTCCTCCAAGTTTCAGGTCTAATTTGTAAACAACCTGTATAACTTTCAATTTTGATTTCAATGATATTTATTTATCGTTCACTAAAATTATTGTATATTTCAAATTGAGTGGTAAATAAATATTATTATTATTATGAATTCTACCTTCTTTTAAAAAAGAGCCTATGAAAAAGTAAGTACCTGTAAAGTTCTTGAATCTAGAAGAAGCGTGTAGGACCTACAACCAACAGCATATAAACTAGATCCTCCTTTCTGCGCTGCCAGGCAGACGTTCTCCTGAGTTGATGGTAATTTTCTGGATATCTTCTGCCTAAAAGTTGGGGCATCCCATATGTGGATGTATCCATTAAGACTCAAAGCAGCCAGTTCACTGAAGGACTTATTGTAAGAGACTGATCTGATCTAAAATTGAAAAAAAAAAACGTAAAAAAAACTCATTGTAACTGAGGAAGGATTAATTCAAATTTACTCACTCTTTGTGAATTTTTGCACGTTTTTATCGAGATAGCCGAGATGCTGCAATGCACTGGAATGTCCATTCTACGATCTGCAAGACCCGGCGTTATCCTCCACAATGCTAACTTTGTATCTCTAGAGCCGGATACTAGAAATTCGTCATCGATCCAAGCCATATCATAAATCTATCAATAAAATTAATTCATTATCACAAAATATTACAGAAAAAATAATGGAATGTTTAAATTTTGAATCTTACAAAGGATTTTTTTTTGATACTTACATAATCTTTATGAGCACCTTCTCCCACACATACTGGATCTAATGTCGGGAGCTTATAAACTGCAACATCACAGGCATTCCTAGAAACTGTGGCGAGTAAAGTATGGGATGGATTGATTTCCACAGTGTAAATACCAGTCGGTTGAACATCAATTCTAAGTGGGTCTTTTGAGCTCAGCAGTGATGGTATGTGGTCTAGTTTATGTGTTGTAACATCGTAGACCATTACCTGGAAATATAAAATGTAGATTTGATGACATAAAATATTCATTAACATTATCATGAATCATTGAACTACTCACCCTATTGCATTTAGTTCCAAAAACTATTTGTCTATCAGATAGCCATTGGGAACAGAACACTTTATTTACATTGCCTAAACTAAGTGAAGTTTCTCTAAACATTTCATGTGATAAAATGTGTCTTGAACCATATTCTCTATTAATAGAATAAAACTTCCTATGTATTTCTCGATTTTTTACATAGTCCACAAAATTAAATGAGGTATTTAGGAGTTCACTTTCACACATAACAAGGTCGTCCTCACTATCACTATTCTCATAGAGGATGAAGTCATCTGGTTTGTCTGTCTTTCGAACATGTTCCTTGCTGAATAAAAAAAATATTGAAAGTCTGTGAAAAAATCCATATATTTATTCTTACCGTTGAGCTTTAGCTTTTCTCTCTTCCAAACGACTTCTGAAGGAACAAGTAGAGGTTCTCCCATAAACGGGGCGAATTAAAGTTTTAGACATGTTTCAGAAATAATATTGTATATAATCCTAATGAACACAATGAGAACATATGAATAAAATCACTATTGAATTTTTATAACAGTTTTGTAGTTGAACCATTCACTTCCATCACAAAGCAATGAGAACATCAAATATAAATTATTGTAATCAAATTTATCCAAGAGTTATTATCTTCTTCAGTATTTTTAAATAAATTTCTTTGATTACTACTTCCAGTACTTCTACTTTGAATAATTACACCTTAACTATCATCAGAACTTCAGAACTGTCAATCTGTTGATTGACCTACTAAATAGTCAAAGAATATAAACTTTTTCTTCTCCTTATGCTTATAGTCTAAGCTAAGAATACGCTATTCTTAGTTCTCTGGGTTTAAAGATCCCAGAATGGAATTCGTTCAAATTTTGAACGCAATAAATAATGAGTGAATTACAAATTGTTCTTCTCGATACATAAGAAATACTGAAAACTGAAAAGATAAGCAGACCAAGAAGATATCTTCGAGAATAAGATGGATATTGTTCTGTGTATAACCAATTCGAAAATTTTAAAAGTTTGTGATGTGCTGATTGTATTATTAACTTTCTTCTTTCTTCAGTTATTATTTATTAATGAACTCCGGTGGAATGATATATCAAAATGTCGAATTTCAAAGGGCTCAATACTAAAAGATATCAGAAAATAGATAGTGTTACTGAAGATACCATTTATTGGAAAAAATTAGGGGTAGGTTGAATGACTATTACCCAATTTGTTGTTCACATATTATTTTTCAGACCCCAGTTGTGTTGAAGGAATTTGGACCGATTGATTATGTAGATTTTTCTCCAATAGAACCCTACTATTTCGCTGTTACGAACTCTGTGCGAGTGATGATATATAATCCCATCACAAAATTAGTGGTTAAAAATTTATCAAGGTTCAAAGAAAATGCTTACGGTGCCACATTCAAATCAGATGGAAAACTTGTATGTGCAGGAGGTGAAGAAGGTGTAATTAAACTATTCGACGTTGCCTCTAAAAGTCTTATGAGGTTAGTATATTTAATTTTTGAAATAGGGCCTGATTTTCAGTGCAAAATGAGAGATTTTTGTTTTACTATTATGATTTTTATTTCAGGTTATTCAAGGGCCATACGGCGGCAGTTCATAGGAATTATTTCATTCAAGACAAGCCTCAAATCATCTCGTGTTCTGATGATAAAACTGTTAAACTCTGGGACATCCCGACAGAAAAAGAGATAACCTCATTCTCAGAGCATGTTGATTACATCCGTGCAGGTGCTGTTAACCCAACTCTACCTAATATCTTCATTTCTGGAGGCTACGATAATAAAATAAACATGTACGATTTGAGAACCAATGAAGTGGCTCTTTCATTGGATCATGGAGCTCCTGTAGAAGCTCTGCTGTTTCTTCCAACGGGAGGTATATTCATTTCTGCTGGAGGAAATGATATCAAATTATGGGACTCTTTTGCTGGCGGAAGATTTCTAGGGAACATATCCGAACACCATAAGACTGTAACTTGTCTTCAGATGGCGTCAGACAATAAGAGGATACTTTCTGGTAGCTTAGATAGGCACGTCAAAGTGTATGATTTGAATTTCAAAGTAGTTCACACTCTTGATTTTCCAAACAGTGTTTTGAGTATGGGTATTTCTAAAAACGATGATACTTTAGTCACTGGTTCGGTAGATGGCTCAGTTTTCATTCACAGACGAAAAGAAGAAAAAGTAGAAATAGAGATTCCTAAGAAGTCTAGAATAAAGCATGAAGGCTTAAATTTACAGATTGATTCTATCATCCCAGAAAAGCAACAGGAGAAAGAATCGAAATATGACAAACATCTTCGTAAATTTCAGTTTTCAAAAGCACTAGATAGCGTCTTCGTTAAGTATGTTACAGCTAAAACCCCAGAAAAAACTGTTGCAGTCTTGGAAGAACTGATGAATAGGAAAGCATTGCACAAAGCTCTACATGGTAAGGATGATGATTTCGTGAAGAGGTTTCTTCAATTCACGATAAGAGAAATCACAGATGATAGATTTTCCGCTATTATAAAGAAATCATTCGAAATTTTCATCGAGGAATTTGAAAATAATGTCCCAAATTGGCCGGTGGCTAATATAAGACTCTTGGAGCACTTCAGAGAGCTATATGGTCAAATACTGGAGACAGATGAAGCTCTGGCCCAGATCGATGCAGTTTTAGATTTGTTATGTTTCTCCGCTACACAACCACATGCTACCATTGAAGAAAATAGTCTTCATCTATTACCTAGCGAGGAAGCGCAGAAAAACTTAGTTTTGAATGTAAATTAGTGTTAAATAAATTGTTATAATTTTTATTTGGAGCCTTCGTTGAAATTGCCTATTTACTCTTACGATTTTTTAAGATGTTGCAAAATTGGCAAAACATTCGGATTGTTACATTTACAAATGTTCCCTGGAAGATAGGTTTGATCATTTCCATTGCATGGGACAGTTCGAAAATGTCTATAAAATCAACGTAGAAATAAAATGCTGCCAATTCCTGAAATTTTTCTCCATACAAGTTGGGTGGGCATGTACCCCTTTGCCCTTTAAAACCAGCCGCCTTATAAGGAAAGAGAGGAATAATATGAAAACCATACATAAAAATTGTGACGATTGAAATTTGCCTCATAAATATTTTTATTTACACAATTATATAACTACAGCATTCTTATTTGTAACGAAAATTAGGATTGAATATAAATTCAAATTTTTCACTAGTAGTAAGGTCGCCTAGGGTTATTCTGAAAAAAAAAATTAATGAAGGGCTTATGTGAAATTAGGATTGTATCACTATCAAAATTGGTAAATTGTGAATGTTATTACAATGAGTGTGGATTCATTTTCCCCATTCCGTCTAGTTTGCAGTCCAAATTAAGTAGATTGAAAAACCAACATTTCTAGATTATTAATGGATAATTATGTTCATTCTGGACAGTGAAATAGATTTGAAGGAAAAATAGAGATATTTACACTGCAAAATGTGAAAAGGCGACGATTTTGCAAATACTTCCCAGCCCAACGATACGTTTTTTCCAGGTTTCGAAAAATTTCTCAATATTTTATTTAGCATAACAAGGAAATCCTTTCAGATCCATAAACAAAAAATTATCATTTAGATCTTAGAAATCTTTGGAGTAAATAATAGGACCATTATTCTTCAAATTGATTATCTTACCAAAGGATTAGGTCGGAACCTATAAGCCAACATCATTCGCTTCCTATACGTTTCAAATTCGTCATCATTGTTAAAATCTTCCGAGTTCAAACCCAAGCCCTGGTTGAGATCCCTCGAGGAGGCTCTGAAACAGATATATTTTCAGAAATATTATAGGACGATCATCCACTAAATGCAATTAAACCTGAACTAAGCATTATTTAGAGAAAATCAATGGTTCTCCCCCCAAAATAAACCAGGAAGGTGATTAAATCTTACTTGTTAACAGGTTCTACAATTCCTTTACCCTCGGATCCCAAACCAGTGCCTTCAGTCCAACCTAACTTTTGCAACATCTTGAAGCCAATGTTATCTTCTTTGATTTTGAACTCTTTGTAATCTGAAAGATTCAACTGTCTGCCATCTTTCGCTGCATTTGACTTTTCCATGAAGCGCTTGAACTCTTCCGGTGGTAGAAAATCACCGATGTGGTGTTTTCCCTCTGCCTGTCGATTCAGTTCCGCAGACCACAACTCGGTTGCCATCATTTCCTTTCAAATGAGAAAAAATTTGTAAGTTCAAGTCAAATTTCTTAAGTATCGTATCACTAGAAGCTTTTTTTCAAATTCTTCTTTGCCATATCCAGCTGAAATTTTGTGTCCACACATTTCAAGTGAAAAGAAAGCGCTCTAGTTAAAAATTGACCATTTTTTGACAAACGTGAACAAGTCGGAAGATCACAGTTATCCTCTGACGTTTCTCTCGATAATTATTTCGAAAATTAAAACTTTGACGGATTCATGATTCTTCTCGAAACTCATGCGGATTTTGAAAAAAAAAACGATCTGATGGCTGAAATTAATAAAAGACGAAACCCTTTACATTTCTTTCCGTTCAATTTTGAAAAGTCGTGAACGTTATTCCAATGACATTGCATTTATTTTCCCAGATTCTGTCTGGAATGCAGTCGAAATTGATGATATCGAAAATGGAAAGAAGTGTATTCTTGACCACCTAATGTGTTCTTTACGATGAATGTTAAAGTTTGTATTTAGTCAGCCCTACTTAATTTTTTATGATTATTTGAAAAATTGTCTACCTTCTCCCTGATTTTATGTTCCCATGTTCCCCCATCTGTGTCTTCATCTGAATCATAGTCGTATTTTTTCTTTCCTGCCAGTTTCAATCTATCGGCTTCCTCTCTCTTCCTTAACATGTCTTGATACAAAAGGTTGATTTTATAATGGTCTTCCGCCTTTTTCCATTGCTCTTCTGTCAGATTGAGAGAGTCAAACGTTTGTTTTGCGTATTGCAGCAAAGCAGGGTCGGTTCGGGTTATTTTCGACAGCATTACTTGACCTGAAGATATTTCAATTCTGAGGTTAGTATTTTATACAATGTATACATTTAATTATCAAACATTCCAAGAAGATATTGTTTTTAGATTTGAAGTTCTCAAAAAAAAAAAATACCTTGATGTTGGTTCAAAGGAAGTGGAACATCTGGAACTGGAGTAATCATAACTTGATCTGGTACATCTTGGACTTTCTCTCCCCATCTGCTCCTCCTCCTCTTTCTTTGCGAGCTGCTATGAGAGTTCTCTGGAAAATCCTAAAAAGTAGAATACACACATAAATATGACTGATTCATAATATGACTTATCATTTCGATAGCAACACGTTGAAAAAAAACCCAACCAGAAATGAGTGATCTCCTCCGTGTTGTTGCTTATTAATAGCGAAAATGGGATAGAAAATAAAGTTGAAAGATTCCTACCCTTCGATCGTCATCATCATAAGCAACTTCTGGTTCGTATGCTTCCTCCTTCTTGTATTCCGTCCTATTCAAACTTTCCTCCTTTAGTTCATTCTTGAACTGCTCTATAAGTTGCTGATATTGCTTATAGGCATCCGACTCTTTATGAAATAGGAACCTATGGAAAATCGAAAGACATTGCAAGTTAGTTTTTGGGGGTAACAATAAAGGGAACATGATACCTAACGCTTTGTTAGATTGGTATTGAACACTGTCTACGTCATTTGATCAGGTTCAGTAGCAGTCGAGATCTTCTTCTGACAAATGATTATTGCTGGTTGTTTTTGAGAATGTCTGTGATGTTACACTTAGGGGATTAAATGAAATGGAATTATTTTTAATACTATTCCGAAAGTTAAATGTTATTTTATCGGATGACAATTTGATTTATTCGATAATGAATAATTAAAGGAAAGTCTTGCATAAAATTAAAAGAAAATTCATTATTTTTTCATTTGATTAAAAGATATGTATTCAGATTCTGATCATATTCAACGATACGCAGTTATGGGTCTCAAAAAAATTCGAATTAGGGATTTTTCCCTCTCAATGCTAAGCCTGAACTTGATATTCTTTGGTACATCTCTGGTAAAATTTCTATAATTTTTGTCTAGATATGACGTGGACATTGCAACCTATTTTTTAAAACTTATTGCTATAGATAGGATTAAATGTCCATTGTCCCTGCATACCACACACTGGGATCTTGCTTTTTACGTTGTTGCACCACGTCCTGTACGCTAGGTCCGCACTGAGCCACCATACGTGCCAGAGACGCCATTGCTTCATAATCAGCACCTGGGGGAAACACTTCACAACTCGTCACTAACCGCCCTATACTTAAGGGAGATGACCCAAAATTAGGTATTTAAAATCACCAAACTCTACTTATAATAAGAGAAGAAGTTTCGACTCTAATTAAATTGAATTTTGTCACAAACATTTTCTTCGTCATACAGGCTGGCTTAACGAAATTTGACATGTAGGGTTTTGGAGATCGTACATATTTGAATTTGCAAGTGGGATAAGTTTTCGTTAGGACACCATATTCTTTATTTGGCAACATTTGTCTACTAATTGACTATTTTGTGATCTTTACCTTCAATATGAAAAACTTCATCTTTTACAATGATAATAATCAAGATAAACTAAACTTTTTTGGGCTATTTATATTTGGGGTCATCTCCATGATTATACAAGAGAAGAAAACCGCCAACATTGCCTAGGAATTTATGCTGAAATAATTTAAAACGCAAGAATTTTTCCAAGAGGAAACAGTAAGGCCAAAATAATATGCAACAAAAAAATGTGACAGAAACTTGAAGCTGTCCCTTGAAAATTTAAACATATTCTTGCACTAATAATTGCGTTTAAGAGAGAACAAGAGGACAGTTTCGCGTTTCATCTGTAGATGATAACCCAATGAATTCTGACAATAAAAACAATTCAGATGTATAGATATTTACCTGCATGTATATCTGGTATATTACCAGCACCCATCGCGTTCATAATAGGTGGAGGTGGTGGTGGAATGTTCATCGGAGGCATCTGATTCAGTTGGGGCGGAGCTTGTCCCATATAGGCGGGGGGCGGGTTTTGTAACTGAACAGTGGGCGTGTTCAAAGTAAGGATAGGTGGGGGGCAGTTTATATTTACCGACTGAACTGGATTTAAGGTTAATCCAGGCGGAGGAAGGATAGGTTGAGCCATAAGAGCAGGAATAGTACTTGACACATTGATCGAATTCGAAGGTACCAAGTTTGGTTGCAGGGAGACGGAAATGACAGGAGCGAAAGTGTTTTGAGGCAAAGATCCGGTTAAATTTTGAATCTGGGGTGGTAAGTTCCTAATGTTCATTGCAACGCAATTGGGCGGTGGAGGAGGGGGAATACTCATGGGAGGTTCGCCTAAACTGGGCGGAGGTACGGATTTATTAGGTGGTGGTATATTTTTCAAAAACTCAGCATCCGCAAGACCCTTATCGCTTGGGGTGGGGATAGCCAACAAATCTAACGGTTTGGGGTTAGGTATTTCGTTTAGCTGTAGAGAAATTGGTGTTGGAATATTCTGTACTTTAATGGGCGCTGGTTGGGGAATGTTCAGGGCGTTTATAGGATCTGGTTGCGGTATATTTTGCACTTGAATCGGATTAGGCGGAGGAATGTTGGCCAATTCGACCTTTGGAACACAAGTAGCATTAAGAACCTTATTATGTTGGTTGAGCGTTGAGGCCAGCTCATCTAACGCAATAGGTTGTATACCCAAAGAATCCGATGAAGGCACTATCATATGATGAGTTTGAAGCTGTGATAAAGGAGGTATGCCGATCAAAACAGGTTGAGAAACTATTACATGTACATCATTCTGAGGCTGAACAACCACATGCATTTGAGGCTCTGCGAATTGTGTAGGTGAAGGAGTTATAGTTTTAGGGGTCGGAAGAATATTTTGCACCCGGGTTTGGACTTCGGGGATAGGTTGGGGTGGCAATTTATGATCGAAATTCTGATGATTCGCAGAATTTTTAAAACAGGTGTTGATGGTTATTTTTTGTTGTTCGAAGGAGAAATTTTTCTCGGGAAGTCTGTTCAATGGCTTCGAACGATCCTTTGGGGAACAACCCTGCTTTTGGCCCCATTTAGATAGTCTGCTTCCACGATCATCACTGGAAAAATCAACTTTATCAATCCAAGCATAATTATCGTCACCTTCATTAATTTCGAAAATTAAGGACCCGCAATAAAATGGATTGTTTCCAATAACATTTAAATTACCTGTAGTCTTTAGTTTTGAATGATTTATGTTTAGAATCGACCTTTTTCTCTTTCAAACTCTTGAAGGTGGTTAGAAAGGAACCATCATTATTAAATATATTCAACGACTTCTTTTCCTCTTCACCACTGAAACAAGTGTTTAGTATTAGTTTTGAAGTAATCAATCGTTCATTTGAGTATGTACACCCAAATGTGATTGTATTATTGTTGTGTGTAAAATAGTTAAAACAAGAAACCTTGGTTTATGTGTGTCTTCTGGAGATTTAGTTTCAGAAACAATTTTTTTGGCTTCCAATTTTGCTTGTATTTCTTTCTTCTTCTGTTCAATTATTTTTTCCTGGTGAGACATTTGGGCGAACCGGTCATTTCTAGACATTTTCTGTTGGGCTACGTCTTCCTTTTTTGACATGGAAAACCAGATTCCAAGTTTATTAAATACAATTTCCTATTTTCTCTTTTCTTATAGGAATTTATATGGAATAAATGCCGAAAAAAATTGTGACATTTAGAGTATTTAGACAGTGTTCCCACCCTTTCCATAATTCAAATTTAGAAATAAGTGAAATAAAAAATTGGTGAATTTGTTTCTGAGTTAATAAACATATTTGAATAGGAATTTCAAAAATGTATAATATTATGAAAAATAGATTCTAAAGCAATCGCGATTCCAAAAGTCTAAACGTCCCCTGCCGGCTAAATTCCGAACCTAGAAAACGAGTATTGTTTTCATATTTCACGTGCTTTAAAGCCAGATATTTTAATTTTATATCCAGGAATCAGGTATTCGTGAGGTATATTTAGAAATTTCATCGTTTTCTGAGCATAGTAACTGGTATTGAAAAAAAAAATAGTAAGGTATTTATATCACTGTTATTCAGTTGAAATATGTTCACCAAGTTATTGAATTTTAGGTTACAAGTTTGAGTACAATTTTCTGGGGCAGGTGAGTGGTGATTTAGAAATGTAATTCAATAATTACAACAAGAGTTTCATGAAATTAATCTTCATATTTCAAATGACTTTGACTTAATCTTTCTGTAAGAAATAAATTAGAATCATCTTTAAGGTGAAGTCTGAATGAAACGATTTTATATTTAAATAATCGGATTTTATAACAATGAGTGAACAAAGTTCTTGTACTAGAAAAAAAAACAGTTTACAATTGTATTGTAATTGTTGTGTCTTCAATTGCGCCTCGGAGAAAAATCAAAACAGGGCTATACATTTCCTAAAATTTTATAAGAAACATGACCCAGCAGTTTGTCTCACTAACACCTTTGGCATAGTGCAAAAAATGAACCGAAGAAAAACACAAATGATCGAATATCAGATGTAGCTTCCAAATAATTGAACACTAGTCGTCAAACTCAAATATAACTCCATTTTTCCTGTTGAATTATTATCAATTTTGATATAATTAAAATTGAAAAAAACCAATTTGTTCACCTAAAATCAATAAACTTGACACTACGCTATCAATAATCCATTTATTCACCAGAAAATCTCCACAAAACTCACACACAAACTCCTCGAAGGAAAAACACCTAAAATAATCCGTTTCGCCACATTAAATCCCGACAAGGTTCTCGTTTTCCTCCATGTTTGTTTACATTTCGCATCGGTAGTTGAAATCGCGAATAATTGTCGATCAGAAATACAAGTTGTCTTCAAGACGCTCCTATCAGATCCGAGCTACATTAAATAATGGGGTTTTTTAATATTTGGGAATTTTAGGTCTTATTGTCTCACGAGTAGGGTTGTTTTTGTGATGTTGGCATACCCATGATACAAAGAAAAGTATTCTTTATCTATGTTGCCTACCTACACATTGTTCGATGATTTTCGATTTGTCTACTATACAAGCTGATTCTTGAGGGATTCGATGAAAATGAGTAGAGTATTCGGCGCAATATTTGTGATGTTGGATATGTAACAAGGGAATAGCAGGAATAATACCTACGCTTAAATTAAGTAGTACAGCATAAATAAAGGATTATATATTATATTCCTTTATCTATGTTGTAGTTTTGACAAAATCAATAGAGCAATTTTTCAATATTTCCCATTGAATAATTCGCATATTTAATCAAGTGTACATACACTCTTCACTCTTCCCTTTTTCACTTGATGAAGTTTTGTTTATTTATATACCTATCCTCGTCAACAAGGGAAAACTGGAAAACATACTTCGATTAATAATCTAGGTTTTTGATTCACTTGAGCGTGATCTATATCTACTCGTTGAACGAAGGAAAGTTATGAAGGTCGCTTGATAAGAAATAATTCATTAGGCGAGTTTATTTATTTACATATGATTAATACGTTTTCAACAGTGCTCAATCGCATTAGACCGAACAGAATAGTATTTCGATTACGTAGGTATTATCAATCGCAATTTATCTGAATGTCGAATGCCAATCCTCGACCAGTATAAAAGTTGTTATCGTCGTTGTCACATTTTTAGAACAAGGGTCGCCAGCGAGTGTTCTGCTAGAAAGGTTTTTGTCAAAATTTGAAAAAAAAAATATGTCTACTGCCAAAGGAAAACAAATTTGCATAGTGGGCAGTGGTAATTGGTAAGGATCACGAAAAATTTTTTTTTTACTTTCTTCCGAAATAGTGATAACCTCACTTATTATTACATAAATATTAGATAATAAAGCCTTGAATTCCATCTTTTGATCAAACTATTGTTTTACAGGGGCTCTGTAATTGCTAAAATTGTTGGCCACAATGTCAAAACATTGGAAAAATTTGATAACAGAGTTACTATGTATGTATATGAAGAGAACATCAATGGAAAGAAACTTACAGAAATAATAAACGAACAGCATGAAAATGTGAAATACCTTCCAGGTCATAAATTACCCGCCAATGTTGTAAGTAAAATTTGCTCTTGCGAACCTTACATGATCATGATCGGTTCAAGAAAATACTAATGTCTGAAGATTGAATTTAAATGAATTTTGACAAACAACAACCAAGTTCATTCAATTGGTATGTTTGAATCATTTTATGGTTTTAAGGTCATTTTATTTTCACGTATTGCATTTTTTTTATAAGAAGTCTTGGCAATTCAAGCTCTGATTCATTCTTTTATCGCTATTGTTCGATTGTGTTGTTAGAACTACAAGGGAAACAATAGTTTTATCTTGCAGGTATAAATGTGCTGCCTCTCATAATTGTGAGAATGATAAGATATGCTTTTTTTCACTTAATGAATTGTTTATCTTGGCTGGTAAAACTTTTGGAGAAAAGTGAAATAATTTTCTTTTATTTCATCATACCTCCGAATTAAAGATGCTTCATAGGAATTTTATTTCACGATAAGTTTAATAGTCCGAATTTATGCAAACTAGTTTGTCTCCTACTAACTTCAGCTATCTTTCAATGCAGTTTTGAAATTTTTTTTATTCTTCTCATTTCTTTATTTATTTCTTACCCTTCTGGATTATTTTGACCGTAGAACTAACTGGAAGAGAAACTTTTAATTTTTCATTTTCAAGTATTCAATTGCATTTTTTTTTTGTAAGAAGTCTTTATCAAATCGACCTCTGATCCTTTTTTTTTATCGATATTGTTCGATTGTGTTGTTAGAACTACAACAAGGGAAACAATAGTGTTATCTTGCAGGTATAAATGTGCTGTCTCTCATAATTGTAAGAATGATCAGATATGCTTTTTTTTACTTAATGAATTGTTTATCTCAGCTAGTAAGACTTTTGGAGGAAAGTGAAATATTTTTCTTTTATTTCTTCATACCTCGGAATTAAAGATGCTTCATAAGAATTTTATTTTATGATAAGTTTAATAGTCTGTATTTATGTAAACCAGTTTGTCTCCTACTAACTTCAACTTTAATGCAGTTTTGGAATTTTTTTAGTCTTCTCGGTTCTTTAGTTATTTCTTACCCTTCTGGATTATTTTTACGGTAGAACTAACTGGGGGTGAAAATTTTAATTTTTCATTTTCTTGTACATATTCGATTGCGTTTTTTTTGTGTGAAAAGTCTTCATCAAATCGAACTCTGATTCATTATTTTATCGATATTGTTCGATTGTGTTTCTAGAACTACAACAAGGGAAACAATACTTTTATCTTGCAGTCTCTCATAATTGTAAGAATGATTAGATATGCAGGATATGCTTTTTTTTTACTCAATGAATTGTTTATCTCAGCTAGTAAGACTTTTGGTTTCTTATTTATTGCTTACCCTTCCGGATTATTTTGACGGTAGAACTAACTAGGAGTGAAACTTCTAATTTAACACAATTTGGTGGAAAGGTATTAATTTAATCTTCTCAGGAAGCTATTGCTGATGTTGTGGATGCAGCTAAAGATGCTGATATACTCATTTTTGTCCTTCCTCATCAATTTATAAAAGGAATTTGCTCAACACTCCTGGGGAAGATCAAGCCAACTGCTATCGCTCTTTCTCTCATTAAGGTAAGCCTGAAATCAGAATATTCATTCTTTTGTATTATTTCACTCTAGAATTTATTTCTGGATACTATCAGCTCAGTTTAAGCTCGTCTTCAATCGATTAAATCGTATTAAAAATTTTTTAGCCTATTAAAGAAGCAATCAGAATATTTTATTATCCAACATATTCTCATTGATGATTCTTATAGGGATTCGATAGATTAGACGGTGGTGGAATAGAATTGATATCTCACATAATCAACCGTCATCTAAAAATTCCCTGTCACGTTCTTATGGGCGCTAATTTAGCCAATGAAGTGGCTAATGAGCAATTTTGTGAGACAACCATTGGTTGTAGGGACAGAAAAATTGGTGCAATGCTGAGAGATATCATCCAAACTGAATACTTCAGAGTTGTGGTAGTTGACGACGAAGATACAGTTGAAATTTGTGGTGCACTGAAAGTAAGAATAGAACAATTGCAAAAGAAGTTCAAATTTAACACAAATATTTCTTTCAAGAATATCGTAGCCTGTGGTGCGGGTTTCGTTGATGGACTTGGTCTGGGGGATAACACAAAAGCTGCGGTCATTCGACTCGGCCTCATGGAAATGATCAAATTCGTCGATGTCTTTTATCCCGGTGGTAAATTATCAACCTTTTTCGAAAGTTGCGGTGTAGCCGATTTGATAACAACTTGTTTCGGTGGCCGTAACAGAAAATGTTCCGAAGCCTTCGTTAAAACGGGAAAGTCGATAAAGCAGCTGGAAGATGAAATGCTCAACGGTCAGAAATTACAAGGACCAATAACGGCGGAAGAAGTTAATTTTATGTTGAAGAGTAAAGGCATGGAAGAAAAGTGAGTAGCAATCAGTGATGGGGGAATTGGATTAATATCTTGTTTTCAGATTCCCTATTTTCACAACAGTTCATAAAATCTGTACTGGGGAATTGAAGCCACAAGAGTTCATTAACTGCATAAGGGAACACCCAGAGCATATGTAAGTTGAACAGAAATAGTTGTCCAAAAATTTTAATCAAAAGATGCATGTTTGCTCTAACTCAATTGACAAGGTGATCGGGAATATAAAGAATTTCTTCTATTTTTCACACAAAATATTTGAGTTACATTAATATATTTCAGTCTTGACGGAGTCCTTTGAGCATTTTGTATTGGTTAGACACAAATTACCTTACCAGGTCATTTTATATTGCCAAGGAATCAATTTTTTTGATTTTTTCGATATAATTCCATTCTTCAGGTTTCATTAGGTGTTAGTCTGTATGATTTTATCAGTAAAGCTGCAGTTAGTTACTTCAAATGTTGATTGATTTTTTCAATAATCGATTTGGATGCTATTATGGTCAATTTAATTATGTATTTTCTTTTATTGATTATTTTCGAATAAACATATCATTCATTGCATTATTATACATTCTAAGAATCAGCATTTGATGTTTCTACATTAGGATGTAGTGACTTTATAATTCAGTTTTTTTTTATATTAGATAGATTTTTTAACTTTTCCATGCTCCTTTTTTCAATTCACAGATTGGTTTTTGAAAGTGCCAAAGTTTGTTTTGAATCATTTATCAATTTCCATTTTCAGATACATACCTAAACACATAGCCTTCACCTAGATCCCTCACAGATCCCATATCCCGATAAATATCAATTTGGATCCATGTTGTTTCTCGTTTTTAGTTGTATTTTTTTGGAAAATACCGTTTTTTACAAAGTTATTCCATTTATCGAAGTTGTTGAATTTGTTGTTAACAGTTGATTGTAATTGACAATTTTTGAATTAATATACGTTTGTTTTATTGTGAAATTTAATTTTTGATGTTTTCATTAACTTGTGTTCAAATAATCCCAAGGTATCCTGTAATGCTACACTTTTAATCATCTACTAACTGAAGAGTTTGAGGTAAAATTGAGTTTTGTATAAGCATTTATACAGGGTGTTTTTTGAGGTGAGGCTTTTTTTTGACAAGTGCTAGAACTCATCGAAAGCGGTAGTTTATCATATTAAATATTCAGTTTGAAAAAAGTGCAAAAAGTCTTGGGAATCAAGATCTTAATACGACTCTGGCTCGAGTTATATCTCTGTTAGGAGATCTGCCCTGAATCACGGTGCCATATGCATTCCAGCAAGTGAATAAAGTGCTGGATTTTACCGCAAATTTGTATATTCTCTCTCAACATTTATTAGATTTTTCTTGAACGGTATAATTCTTGAAGTTCAAACTAAGGAGAGGAAAAGTACTCATTGAAAAGGTCCTATAAAAAAGATTTGGGATGGTCACAAACTGACCGATAAAGTTGATCCAAATTGTTTGATGTGCACAAAGTCTTGCCCGGCGTAATAACGAATTATTACATGCAGCAACTATCACATCGGTTTGCTCACTAAAAATGTCAGGCTCGGAATTTCTCACATTCGCGGGTAACTTTGATTTCGATTTCTGGTGGATATTTTATGTGAAGGATTTTTGGAATTTTGACGAGTTCTAGCACCTGTCAAAAAAAAGTCTCAACATTGAACACCCTGTATAAATGGTATATGAGGTTGCAGCCACATGTAATTTCTTGGCCGTTTTCATTGAAGTTTCGGCCAATTACTTTCATCAATTGAGAAACAGACCCTAAAATCGGTGGTTGTTTTTATCGGCATATAGAAAACCCTAATGGCATAGTATGCAATATTTTATATGTGGGTTAATACCTAAAAACCCCAATGACGAGTTTTCGTTGGGCTACTCTCAACTAAAATACCATTCTACGAAGCTCATCACAAACAAAATTTTTCATCATGGATCCTTTCCTGGAATGGTTTTTTTACGACTTCAGACGATGTTTATAAATTGTTCATCACTATTTTTGAGCGCTCGTTCTACTTACACGAGGGGCTTATAATTTCGTCACAATGTCTGTACTTTTCATCCAGATCGCTTGACGAGAACCATACAAAATTATAACTTTCGAACGGAAAGACCAAGGGACTTGAAATTTTCAGGGTAGGTCCGAATCTCGAATGCCGCGGTTAAGTTCGTTATTTGGCAAAATTCGACCAGGGGATCCGCAAATATAGCTGTTCGAAATTAAGTTTTTTAATGGAGAACGATATATTCGAGCTACATTTTTTCCAGATCGCATAACCAAATCCATTTTAAATTCCAACGAATTATTGAATACAAAAATCCTTATATTTCTGTAACAGCTGATAAGGCATAATTGACAAAGAGCTGCTGTCATTGTTTTGACAGCTGTCAAAAATTTCTTCAATTGGTTTCTAAAACTGGAAAATGTTAGACTACCTACAAGGTGGATGAACGAGCGCTCAAAAGCAAAATTTTCTTATTTTCAACTCAATATTTCATGCTGATTCAATAAAATCAATACGAAATGCAGTACAATGTAACAGACTGGTGATGACGGAGATAGCTACATTCAGAGCGAAATTTCGTTGTATAACAAATTGTGGGAAGTTACTGCTCTTTGATTTCACCGAGGAGTGAATGATCTCCTTCTATTACACTGCCCTCTATTTTAACTTTATTCAATCTCTATGTGATTTTGTAAAAAATTCAAAAAGACGTAGGAAATGACTTCTTCGACAATACATAGTAGTATAGCCAAATCATACTATTCATTTATTCCTCATTGTTTTTCATTTTATACTTTCATTCATATTTTGTTCTAGGAACTTTAACGATACTAACAGTGAAAGTCACCTGCAAAGCAAACTTTAATGGCATTTCATAATCTAAACTTCTCATACATATTATATACAATATTTTTTACGAGTTTTTTTGTGTGGTAGGTAACAAAATGCTTTCAAATAAAATCTCTTAATTGAATTCAGTTTTTTGAATTTGCACTAACAAATTCTGATTTGTTATATTGATGATAACCACTTCCATTATTTCAGGGTAAAGTATGAAACACAAGATGAATGAATATTTACATATCGGAAAATATAGTGGAATGATAGATATTTATATTTAGATCTGTAATTTTACAAATTGGTATGGAACTATAAAAGTATGGACTTGTCTATATTGTTAATAGTATTTTTGTTGATTTAATAAATTTATTACTTTATCCTGACCAACAACCATCATACAAATCATAAAATTTTGTACAATATTGACAGAAATCTGTTGACTATGAAGTAGTAATTTAACATCTTCTATTGGTGAGACATTCTTGTAACCACAAGAATTTGTTACAATGTCTTCGTATGAACTAGAAACTAATTTTTCTGAATGGCGTTTTTTTTAATGCTACTTATAAGAAGAACAAACATCTTTTAGTGAGTTTAGAAAAAACTTGTAGATTGGCAGGTAACATATTTTATAATCAGACATCAGGAAATGTTTATGACTTTTATTACTATTTTCAATTACTAAAAAAATGCTTTCGACTGCTTGGTACAATCAATATATTTCTTCAAATCTCAAAGCATCTTTGTTCTGGAGACATTTTCTTAAGGTATCCATTATTAAAATCTTGAGCAGACATTACTTTCTTCTGAAATATTTGAACTTTTTCAATAGTTACATATCTTTCGTCTGAACACGCTACTTTTAGAACTTTCAATTCTTCATCGTAACTGATGAATCCTGGTTTCATTTTAATATCACAACTACCTTCAAATTTTCCTACGTTAAAGAGCTTGATGATTTCTCCTCTCCAAATTGATGTGAGAGGCAGAAAACCTCTGAGAGCTCTTTCCAAATTGAATATTTTTATAGACGTCATGTTTTTCCAATCAATACGTGCAAAAGTAGGCTCCACCTTTGGTGCTAACAAGGAATATCCAGATCAGAATCTACTTTTAACTGGTCACAAAGACTTACCGTAAGAAATTCCATTTTCAGGTTGTGGTTTGGCATTTGATAATTTGTTGGGCAAATCTTTCAAGCAGTCTACTAATTCATTGGCTCCAATAGTACCCAATTCGATATTTAATTCAGGCATAAACATATTGTCGGGTATTTCAAAAGATTTCTGAGATATTATTTTACCTATATCGAATTTTGAGGGCGCAATTTGCATTATAGTCACTCCAGTTACGTTATCTCCATTAGCTAAGCTATAAATTATAGGAGCTGCTCCCCTCCATCGAGGTAATAAGCTAGCATGAACATTTATCATTCCTCTAAAATCACATCGTCATAATATATGCTATGTAAATGGATATAAAACTAACAATGGAAATTTTTCTATTAATTTTTTTGGAATAAGATGACCAAAAGATACCACAAATCCAGCATCAAATTCAATTTGGCCAAGTTCCGGTGGCCACTTCCATATTCTCAAATTTTCTTTATTGGCAAATTTGTAAACATCGTTTTCCATTTTTTTAACGGAGGTACATACTTCCAACCTACTTATTATCCCGCCCTTTCTACTGAAATCAAATGCATTAATTTTGAATAATGGGCATAAATTATATCATTACTATTCATTCAAAAGAGAACCTAAACTGAAAAGGGAAAATTTATCACTGCCAAAAAAAAGGATTTTCCACGGAGGTTTGTGCCCAGTATCCGAGAATTGGCATTTTTGGTTTTGAATTCTTTCTCCATGATATGACTGTCTTAAGTACTGAATAAGTTTTTTCTTGTTTATCATTTTATTTTTTTAAAATTATGAAATAATCCAGTACTGAGCTGACATATCTTATTGCAGTTATGTAAACAACATAGAACATTGCATAGCTAAGGCCATCTGGCATCTACACAGAAAATCAGTGTTTAAAAAATATTAATGTTCTGTGGTTCTCTATATTTCTGACAGGTGACGGGTCAAATATGTTCACATTCACAAGTTTATTATTATTGTGGTGATTTTATATTCAATTAACTGCATTTATGTTAATATAAAAAAGGGGTTGTTATAATAATAATCAGAATATATCATTAAAATGGCTTTGACTGAAGAAAGCAAACCTACCTCTGGAAAATCGCAAAGTCCAGGAAGTCAAAAACTTGAAAAACGCGAAAAACCTCCAACCAAGGTAATTATTAGAAGACTTCCACCTGTTATCGAAAAAGATTCTTTATTGAATCAAATATCACCGTTACCTGATTACGATTATTTCTATCTCGTTAATGGAGAAGCTGCTTTGGGTGAAAATTCCTTTTCTCGAGCATATGTTAACTTTTCTAATCTGGCAGATGTCTACGAGTTCAAAGAAAGATTCGATAATTATGTTTTCTTGGATCAAAAAGGAAATGAATATCCTGCTGTGGTAGAATTTGCACCCTTTCAAAAAATTCCCAAAAAGCGTAACAAAGCCAGGTCTGATCCTAAATGTGGTTCAATAGAATCCGATCCATATTATCTGGAGTTCTTAGAATACTTGAAGAAACCTAAAGAACAAGAAGACAATCCTGAATATTCTTATCAATTCTCTTCTGATAAAGATAAAGATGTTGTTACCACTCCGTTATTAGAGTTTGTCAGAAGTCGAAGAGCTGACCGAATGAGAATTCGAGAAGAACGAAGGGAGGAGCGAAGAAGAAAAGAGAAGAAGATCCGGGAGGAAGAAAAAAAGAAGAGGTCTGATGAAAAGTTTTTGTCCAAATCATTCTCCAAGATGAAATTAGATAACAAAGATTTGTCAGATAATGATGAAAAAGAAGATGGAGTCGAGAACTGTGAAAGTAAAAGTGAAAACTATTCAGAAAGGTCATATTCATATAAAAACAAAGAAAGAAAATTTGATGACCGCAAAAGAAATACAAAAATATCTTCTCCAAGGAAAGAATTTGTAGATAAACGAGAATTCAAAAATCGAAAAGAACATTTCAAAGAACCCAAAGTCGATTCCCTCAAGAAAGAAGAAAAACAGTTACCGAAAAAACCCAAGAAATACAGTGAAAAGAGAGAAGAACGCAAGATAGAGGCACAAAAAAGAGCTGAAGAACTAGTTCAACAAACTAAGAAAGGCGTAAGTAACTCTGAATCTAAAAAGGACACATCTGAAAATCAATCATGTGAAAAAGGAGAAAATACGTCCTTGAATAAAGAAGAAATGCCAGGTGAGATCAAAACAAAGTCTGGTGAAAACGAAGAGAAGGGGAAGTCAGAAGTTATTCATAAAACCAAAGAAAACCCTTCGAAAATTCAGAAAAGTGTCAAGGATTCTGAAGTATCCGAAAGTAAATCTGGAGATTCCGTGGAAAGTAAAAGAGATCATAGGCGAGAAAGAATCAGAAACAAGGATCGACCTACCATAGCAATTTATAGACCTGGCATGCTCTCTAAACGAAAGCTCAACGAAGGAGAAGAAAAAGAAGTGACCAAAGAATCAAAGTAAAAACGAGTATTTCTTGAATTAGGATTCTTTAAATTACAATGGAGCATATATAAGAGCCACTTTTGAAAAAGGATATTCTTTCAGAAAATTGTATATGCTATAAACATGGTTGCTTAAGATTTTTGGAAGTTTTTCTGGTCAATTCTAGAATGTACCCTGGTTAAGAATCAAACGACCTAACTGTTTTTCTCTGTTCGACTGATATTTTCGGCAATTGATGTTTCCTTAGAGACGAAGGATGCTTTGATTTCAACCATTTCTATTTTTTGAAACTAATTAAAAATTCTGGCAGTTTCAAAGTTTTGTTTTTGAAAAATTATCAATAAAGAATAAAAAACATAAATTGTCTTTTAGGGGAATATTTTGGGGTTTTTTGATTTGTTCCTTTTCAGAGGGGTTTTAGGGGTAAGCATTTTTTGGAGTTGGTAACCCTGTACTTGGCCCAAACTGAATGAAACACATGAAATTAGATTTCGAGTCAATTTACTGATTTTCCGATTCATGGACTTAAGTAGAAACATGTTCATTGAATGAGTGGAAAATGTAATTAACATTAACATCGTAATAACACACAGAAACCCTCCCCCCCTTTAATATTATAATTTATTACAATCCATAAACTTCATAAGTCCTAGTAACAATTTGGTGCATCTGATTCTAAAATAGCAGGGATTGCTCAATTTCAAATCGAAGAGGTGTCGATAAATTCCCTTCACGATTGGAAATTTTCAAATGAATTTCTCAACAACAATTTAAAATTCTCGAAGACATCAACCCCAATACGATCAAAAATCTTGTTGGTAAACCTACTCTTCATGATGATTTCAATTTTACAAAAATATCTGAAGATATACAAAGAATTAATCCACAATGTATTCCATGACTCAAGCTGGTTGATTGAAATTTATAAGTAAGAATAATCCAAAAACGTCTAACAAAGTTTGTTAATTTTTTCATGTTACTTCAAATGATCCATTATTGAATAATATTTATTAATTATTCTGCAATGAAAACTTGGGGCAACATCGTTGAATATGATGTGCTACATGCAAATTACTCGAAAAGAAGACTATACGATGATTATTTTAATGGATTATGGTAAATAAAAAAGCTGAAAAGCTCATCTATGCTATGAGTTGAGTTATCTGACCATTCAATACACACACACTCGATGAGATTTGAAGCTCTATGAATTGTATATATTGGGACAAGATTAGGTGAAAGACAAATTGGTAGAAAATCAATATTTCGTTAAACAATAGAGCAGATAAAGAGTCATTCTGTGACAAAAATTGGAGAAGTGTGGGGGTACCTCAATCTTGATTTTTCGTTTAAAAGTTGCAGAATAGGTGAAAAAAACAACATGCCAACATTACCAAAACCGACCGAACGCTTGATCGCGGTTTTAACGAAAAATCAAGATTGATGATGTAGTACTATACTTTTGTATCCAAAATCCGTTCGTGAATTAAAATCGGAAAACTTCCGACGCATCCATCCCTTCCGAGAAATCGTGCCTAAAATAATTCGAATCGCAATTACGCAGAAACTATTTATCCGACAACGTCCGGATTGTGCACACTCAAAGAACCTATTAACCACTACTTTCATCCAGAAAACCAGCTATACAACTTTGAAAATGTTCGAGTTATGAAATTTTGAAAAAACGCAGATTTTTACGTTTTTTCCTGCTTTTCTCCGATTATAATGACCCGATTGAGTTGCACTTGCACTCATTTTCTTCGTCTTTTCATTCTCTACAATTCGTCTGTTGAAAGTGTCAGTGGTTCAGATTTTTCAAGCAAAAAACTTAAAAAACAATTCCAAGTTTTTTTGGCGAAATTAAAAAAAAAAATTGCGAGCCGAAAACATATCGCTAAACATCCACGGACTACCCCATTTTTGTCACGAAAAAATCGCTATTGCCTGGCACAGGAAGGGAGCATTATATTGTTTTCTCACGGGAACAATGACACATTTATCTACTGAAACAACTACTATTTTTATGATTGTTCAATTTGTTATTTGCTGATACCAAGCATGGAATATATTCATCTTAATAACTATGCCACCTAAATATCTAACACCCTGTATACGAATAAACTAATTTCATTCTCTTTTTCAGTATACATATATACACCGTTATCAAATGGATTTTAAATACAGTATGATTTTTTTGGAAGACGTTGGCTAACATTTAATTATAGCTAGAAATTTTTTTTTTCGTTACGGTGAAGAGGTACTGCAATTTCAACAGAATATTTCCAAATTTCCCCTACATAGTGTACAGGGTAGGCAAACTTCGATGTTTTATCACAGGACGAAGGTGCGATGGTAGAGGAAATGAGTGCGCTCCCCTGCTGCCTGATCAATTTTTTGAATAAATTAATTATTATTATTATTGCCTTACCTCAGGGCCTATACTGTAAACCATATTTCTTTTATCTATTCGAATTTTTCAAGAGGAACCACACAAAAGCCTGTTTTTGTGCGAACAGGGGAGATCCTTCATTTTCGTTATAGACACAATATTTGGAGCTAGAGGTGCTAATTGTTGAAACTATGCTAATTGGCAGAAGCAAGGTTCGGTAAGTTTTTTTGCGAAAATATATCTACAAACATTCCATTTTCAACGAATAAATTCAAAATATTCCCGGTAAACAGGAAGTGCATCAATAATCAGATAGCCAAATGTATGTTTTCATGCTGTATTCTAATCTTCTCAATCAAAAATCCATCATCTACCGTTATCCTCAATAGATCACCCGTACCCTCTTAGAGAATGCGTTCATTTCGACCACAACCACCCTAACAAATTCGAAAATTTCCAATCGTGTAAAACCTCGAATCATTTGCACCAAAAGCGTCTCATATATTACATCTCTAAATTCTTGGGAAACTCAAAAAATGCACGAAAAAAACCATCACAGTTACGCATCGAATATCTGCAAATTTCGCGTGATCATATCGTCCTTCAGACAGGACTCCATAAATTCTTCGATAGTGATGACCCCGTCCTGATTGAGGTCTAACTTCCGGAAAATCCTGTCCGTCTGTTCTCTCGCCTTCCTGTCGTCCTCCACTTGCAGTGCCCTCCTGCCCATCAATTCGTGAACTGCCACCACAAGTTCACCTAGTTCTTCCCTACTGATGCAGCCATCGCCGTTTATATCGTAGAGCTTGAACGTCCACCTCAGTCTTTCGTACACCGAGCCACGGAGGAGGGTTGATAATGTGATCAACAAATCCTGAAAATTATGTAGTGATCAATACACAGGAGAAAATATACATTACCAATCAAGTCCAACAAATTGGTGGATGCGCCGGCATGAAATTACTTCTGGTCGATTTGTGAAGACGATCGATATATCTGTCTACTGACAAAAAACTTCGTTTTTTCTTTCAATAAAACAGTATTTTTCATAGTTGTCAATATGTCGACCAAGCATCGAATTCATATTGGCCCAAATGTAAATTTCAATAGGGTTGATTTTTTTAACCTCAGACGATTGCAAAGGTTTTACTACCAAAAAAATACGGCTGTCTACCCAAAATGCGGTTTCAGTGCCATATTTCCTAGAATTAAACATCGAACAAATTATGTAAATGTGAGACACATTTAATTTATTTCATTTCATACAAACTATATAAATCTTGCTTGTTCTTGCGAACATTCTATCTAGATAAGACTTGCGTGCTCTATTCAAATGATGATAACAAAATATCCACTGCAGTCTTACAATTACTGTGGGGCGCTGAGTGAGAGTGAAGGAATAAATTAACTAATTCCCTATATTCCGTAAGTTCTACTTAGCTAATTCGAGAACCATCCTGTATACCGTAGAGGGAATTCGAAAAGATATGAATATTTCCATTCCTTGAATAATTTGTGGACTATGTTTCTAAATAATGATCTAGAGCTATTATTTCTACTATAAAGGTTTATTACCTACCGCTAAGTCGATTCATACCTACCCTAAAACTAATTGCACCATTGCAGTTAACATCAAAGGCCTTGAACACGTAATGGGCGTACAAGCTGGAGTCTGAAAATAAATCGAATCTACAAATCTACATTATTCAATTAAGAATCAATAACTAATGAACATCATCAAACAAACTACAATGAATTATCTAGAATGCCAATTAACGAAGCCATAAATATCGATTGAAAATAAAACAATCAATAATACAACAATCGAATTATTACTATTTCTTGTTCTAAAATGATATTATCGAATATAAAGCCTGTCTTGACTATCCTTCGCGAACTTCAATCATAATTAACGACAAAGTTATTACTTTTTATAGCATTTATACGGGTTCTCAAGTTTAAGTACCTCGAAGGATCATCTTGTATTTTATTACTAGTAATTATGCTCTCTCAGAAGATACTTCTTGAAGTACGATCTGAAACTCGAGGTGTAATTATGTCTGCCTTTTCTCGACATAGTAAAGTTTTATTTTTCGAAAACTCGATCGAATTCTCTTGAAGAAAAAGTATTTATGACTTACTTCCATGAGGAAAGAACTTGGAATAAATGTCTTTGAAGCTTTCTTCATGGACAACACCATCCGGACATTCCTGAAAAATATTCACATTTCATTACATCTGTTTTTCACCTAATGCTAATGGTCAGTATAAGGTATAAGTGGTATAGAGCATTTGATCAGACCATAAAAAATAGATATTGAATGAAAATCTGAACACCAAAGCCAATAATCCCCGACAAGAACTATGTTAAAGTAAATGGATATCTACTAATATCTAGTATGATTATTTGAATAGATCGAAAGAAATTTCTAGACAATTCTGCCACTTGAAAAAAGTGAACAGGCAACCCATTATACCAATCAGTGCATGACGGGTTGCCTGATATATAGTTTGCCATCTGGGTCATAGTAGGCAACATGTAACATAATTAGGGTGTATGACTAGTTGCGAACCCCTCTCTTGCTCAAGAGTGAAAATAAGACGAAAATTCTCGGCTCCGGGTAAAGACCACGTACCTCCTCGGCCAATATTTAGCCTAATGAAAAATTTGGTCCTGTTTATAGAGATATGAACTATAAACTATGGTTGTACTAACCCAAAACGCCATTGCTCCAATCGAACATGAAATCGTCAAAAACATAATATCATCTTTTTTGTGAATAAAATATAATCTCGAATTTCATGAGGGCAATTTGAAGAAAGTTCCATGATTGTAGTTTAGTTTGGTAAAACCGAATTGAATACCAGGCGGGACATAGGAGACTAAGGAGGAATTTTGTAGTATCCGGAGCAGTGAAATTCACCCGCTTGAAGCAAGTCTGTAACTTGTAATACATATAAAGTGTATCTAGGGTTGCCTGCGCCAGTTTCCAGAGGGTTCAAACTTCTTCTCGACCTCCTACCTCCTATGTAGGTTTTAAGACGAAACGTCTCTGAGTTTTTGACGAAATCCAAAAATTTGATAGGAGATTGAGGAGATGTTTGGTCAAATAACCAGCTTGGGAATTTTTTCCGGCTCTAATCGACAAGAATGGAGAGCAGAATGTGTATGGCGAGTTGCTCGCCTCATTTAGAAAGGGAGATTTGGCGGGAACACTTGTTCGACGTATTTTTCCTGTGATAAAGGATTTATTATCTAATTTTGCACTGATCTAATGATTTGTTTTCAAACGTGAAAGCCTGGTCAAAAGTAAAAGAAACGAGCTTTCCAACGATGTATCACACGTTCTATATATTTATCTTGTCGAAATTAGTTTCTGAAAATCGCCAAATTCGGAAAAAAAAACTTCTTTACAACTTCAGTACCTATCTGAAAAACTATTTGCCATTATTCTGCTGAAATATGTCCACGTAACAAGAACATTGAGTTAAAAGGGTCGATTATATAAAATAACCTTTTTTTGACACACTGCCAGCCGGTTTGGTTCGTTCATAATATTTGGTTCGATAGTCTCGCTACAGGGCCACCACATGTAACAACAAGCGCGCAAAAACTCCTGAATTTTTTCATTCTTATTAAGGCACATTCTTACTTTGTAGCACACATTTATTTCCAAAAGGTAAGCGGTGGAAATTAGAGGGCGTTGAAAAATTGTTTCCAATAATGAGAAGCTGCTGACTTTTTATGTATGCCAACAAGTATTCTCTTGGAGAATAGTAATAACATAAACTTGTGAATAACCATGGAGCTTTTGTGAAGAGGTGCATAAGTTGGATTTTTTTCGAATTTTTCTGATATATTATTCACAAATTAGCAATAACTTATGGGTATGTAATGGTATTGAATCCGCTTTGTGAGTTCTTCAATGAATTCTATCATTGAAGACCTATCAAAGTGGATTCCCTACTATTGCAGTTAGAAAAGTTCCCCTCTTTCAAAGTCTTATTGTCCATCTATTTTGCAGTTTTTTTCGCATTGTGTGAGATTATACATCGCCTCTACCGAGATGGGAGATGGAAAGTAAATTTCGAGGGATTTCAAGATGACTAAGGCGCGGAGGTCAACCACATCTCCAAACTGAACTTTCAACCAAAACATTAATCCTTTCAGACTGAAGAGGTTTGCAGCGTTCACCAAGGGTTAACTGATTTTTGAATGCAGGAGTAATAAGAGTCAAGAAATCCTTGTTCACAACAAGCCAGTATAGGCATCATTTTGAAGGAAGGACCTCGATTTTTCAAGACCTCTGAGCACGTTATAAACAATGACATTGAACAATACTAACCGTTTTGAAACCCCTGTACATGATCCGAATTTCTTGTCTAGTGAACTTGGTGAGTCTACAAAGATCCTCTAAAGCTACAGGCACAGGCTTAGGTACTCTGGACGGTTCTATTTCAAAAACTACCTCCTCGACAGGACTGTCCGATGGGGTAGCCATATCCCAATCTCACCGAACAATTCACAGACACATGGCACACCTCTAAGTCGAGCACGAAAATCACGTCATGGTATCATCTGGGCTTGATTTGAATAAATCCGATCGCGAGACAGAAACGGCACATTTTCCACGAGTTAAACCCACGATACGTGATCAGAATCTTTCTCGCATATTTCGACCAGCGATCTAATTGATTGTATCAGTTTTTACCCGATTTGCCGCTGTAATTTTATGAGTGGAATATATTGAATTTTCAGTCTGCGCTGTCAGAGGTTGTTGTTCGGACTTGGACTGATTTTCTTATCCCTCCAGCTTTGGGGGATGTTTGCGCAAGACCCGCTGCAATGGTTGCCCCGATGGCGAGAATCATTGGCGTGGGGGTTTTGGGGGTGCGCCTGGAAGATAAGATTTTCACGACGGGGACATCAAATGCAACAGATTCTTCAACAATTGTTATGTCAGCGTTAAATCCCAGAAGCGATGATGCACTCAACGCTCAAGATCGACTCCCCCACTGTAGGGGGGAGGAAGAGCTAAGTGGATAAAGGGTGAAATTCACAGCGGAGAATAGGAGGAACTTGAACATTCGGACCATTTCCAATAATGTTCAAATATACTTCATGGAGTGATCAACAGAGTTTATGATATTTCAAATTAAATAAATTCTTACTGTCCCATTCGTTTTTTTTTTTCAAAATTTTGTTGTACACTACTTAAAAAAAGGTTTCATCTTCTTGTGAAGTACCAATACCTATAAAAAAAGTTCAGAAGAAAAGTGGAACACTGACTCTGGGTTCAATTTTCCAGGTATTATTTGAAGCATTCTTCGGAACTTGAAAAAAATTACGAATTTTGAATGTTAATTAACATTGTAGGCAAAACCATTTGTCTTCGGCCGTTCCTTTTGAAGAGAGAATTGAAAGACTAAACATGTCACGTTCAACAGTAAATTCTGTAACGACGGTATAAAATACTTTACCAATCTGAAAGAAGAAATAATAGTATTTGGTACATACAGATTCAATTTGTGATAGCCACACAGATATTTATATTTATATACCGTTATATAATCAATGGTAATAATCATCGAATTAAGCGCATCCACTTTTTTGGTCCCGACTCATTTGGTAATAGAAGAGTCGGTAACAAATTGGTGAATGCGCTCAACTGTATTATTTACATTTTGTATATTGAACCTACAAACTTGGCACCTTCGTTTTTAATTACATACAATACAAAACAAGATTCATTTTAGGCCAATCTTCTAACGCAAAAATCTCAATTTCACCCTACATCGAATTTAAAATGCAATCCTAAGGTTCAAACTCCACGCCTCTGTTATCGAGTATGCGTCAGGCGCTCCTCTCAATTCCGTAAATCATCTGGATCTGGGGGCAAGTCCAGAATTTCCAAATTGTCCTTGCTGAATCCTTGCTAGACCTTCGACGAGGTGGAACGAGTTTTTTTTCCGGATCTATATTGATGATCTGAACTCTTAAGTTGTAAATCGTATTACTTGTGGATATTTTTATTTTTATTTCAGCATTATCTTGGAATATATGGGTTTTGTTGTGTTTTTTTTCTCATACATAAGACATAAAGCAATAGATACAACATATTTTCATTGTTCTTCTCGTTTCCAACAATTTTCATGTTCATACTAGCATAAAGATTTTTCACGAAGGAAATCATTATCGGTTTTTTTTTGTTATTTGGAACACCCATTATTTATGATTGATAATATTACTTGGTTGATATGACATGACCCAGTAATATCATCAATTTGAAATGTAAAAATTATCCATTAATACTTTTATAACGACAATTTCACAGTAAGCTGAATAGTTCATTTTTAATTTAGATGACTGCGTTGATTGAATGTGATTACATAGTTCACCAAAATATTTAAGAATTATTTAATTGGGGTGAAGTTTGATCGGTTATATTTAAGCCACTCGATATAATACATTTTAAATAAGAGGTTTTTAATGCTTTCTTGAGCTGAATGAGGTTTATCTCCAGTCAGTAGTAAAAACGGTCGCAAGGGGAATAGTTTTCCATCCGTTTCCAATTAACAGTGCTGTGCCTCAGGTGGCGTAAGGACACAGTAAAAAAGCCTAACAAAACACAACCGGATCTCCCAACTTACACAAGCTCTGAGCTTATGAGGGGTTTCACGGAGATCTAGGAGAGTCGGGAAATGAACAAACATCTTGTAGGATTTCAAAAAACCGCATTCGAAAAAAAGCGTTAATGATAAATTTTTGAATCCGGCTCTGTTAAAAATACTACAAAAAATCAATAGATGGTTTTTGGCATTTATTTTCTACTGTGTTGTTGAATAATATCAGTGTGAATCTCTTACAATTTATCATTTGTATATAATAAATGCAATGAATTACAAATAATTGAAACGATTTGCAGTAAAAGGTAGAAGACACCACAGGAAGAGAAAAAGAATTTCGAAAATAAACGTCATATGTCAATATGTCATCCAAACAAAAAAATTTATGGACTAGGTTGTGAAAAAGAAAATAATAAAAAAAACACGAAAAACAAATTACCAAAAGAATGTTTTACTACCTATAAATTACTCATTTTCACATTTAGTACACTAGTACCAACAATTTCTTGTCCGAAATGGAGGAAAAAAAAGTGGCCGACTATTTTGTTGTTGCAGGATTACCTAATGAACCTGAACTTTTGGATAGTAATTTTATATCAGAAGGACAACCAAAGACAAGACATAATCAAACTCCTATTATTGAAATTGGGGTGATATTCCCCAGTTTGAATGAAAAGTTACCGGAAGACTGGGAAATTATCAATCATACACCCACAGGATTGAACGCTGATTTGAACCATGGAAGTTTACGAACCAATGAGTCCTATATTTGTTACAAACGTGGTACTGATAAACCACCTTTAGTCGATATTGGTAGGAATTCATTTCAGTCACATAATTATTGAATAGAGGTCTAATACTTCCAATATTTCAGGTATAATGTATGAGGGAAAAGAATATCTCATGTCTGATGCTGAAATAGTGAAAGAAAGTGTAGGCGGTAATGTTGCCAATGTGAATAATTCAACTTCTCGAATATTTATAACGTACAGAAGGGGCCTTCCAACTATGCCATGTAATGCTCTTGTTGTTACCGACATATGTGTTGTCATAGCTAGTAAAGGAGAATCTCCACCACATGCCTTCTGCTGCATAAATAAGAATTTAAATAAGGGTATAGTAGGCAGTGACGTTTTTTTATGCTACAAGAAGTCTATGAACAAAGCGAAGTCCATTACTTATAAACCAGAAATTCTGTCCAGGTTAGTAATTATTAATTTATTTGTTTTTCATGTGCCAAGTATCAAAATAATGGTTTCAGGTATCCAATGAGAGATTTAAGTGATTTTCTCTTTCCAAATTCCGTGCCTTTGTTCTGTTTGCCAATGGGGGCCACACTAGAGGTGTGGCCTAAAGAAGCAGCCCGTCCTAAACCTGTTTACAGTAGTTTTGTGTTGACAGTTTCCGATGCCAAATTCAAAATCTATGGATCTGCTATAACTTTTTACGAAGAGTTTCCGGAAAATCAGTTGACAAAAGAACAGAGAGAGATCCTCGAGTATGAAGATGATTCAGACAAAATACTAAATGTGAATAAAAGCATCTGTGTACTTTCTCACTGGCCATTTTCGGATACTTTTATGGGCTGGTTGTATTTTTTATATGTAAGTAGATATTCTTTTCAGGAGGTTAAGCTCCTCTGTGGGACAAATAGGTTTCACAAACGACCGGTGTGAAAAGAGCGGCCAAAGATAGCAGACCAAATCTCCGGATATACCTGATCTACCTGACTATTATGATAATTGATAAGTTTCTTTTGGGAAGTAATAAAAATAATACATTTATTATTTACCAAGATTACATGTAACATGAAATACGAATGGAAAGTTTTTATAATGGTAAATAATAGGAGAACGGTTAGGCCGCGTAGCCGATTCTTCCACAGTTCGAAATTAAAAAAATGCTTTTCATATAGAAGCCGTGGTTCTTTCATTACCAGATTTTTACAGGATGTTTCTCATTGCATTACTACCATTTCGTGAAAAAATGGTTGACTTCCCTTGGGATGCAGGGGTAGAAATTTCAACCCTCACATTTCAAAAATTATTTTTATATAGAAGCCGTGGTTCTAGCATCACCAGATTTTCACAGGATGTTTCTCATTGCAATACTATCATTTCGTGAAAAAAAGGTTGACTTCCCTTGGGATGGAGGGGGGGAGTCAACCATTTTTGTATTATTATTATCACTCTCCAAAAGAAACTTATTAATTATCCTAATGGTCCATAGAAATATTTTTTCGGCACGCCACTGATCGATCGGGTATTTCCGGAGATTTGGTCTGCTATCTTTGGCCGCTCTTTTCACACTGGTTTACAAATGACCATTTTGCAAGATTATTCGATTAATCTATTCTTGGGGTAATCCATGACATAATTCTAATGAAATGTGAAGGATTCTAACTTGAGAAGAGTTCAACATATATATTCAAACATACATCAGAAAAGACTAGGGATATTCGTTGAAATTGTATTTCCAAGAATATGATTTTTGGCAGGACTTACGTTTTACCTAAAATACCTCCATAACTGACTAATTACACTTGGTCAAACACCCATTTGGTTACAGGGTGTTTCATTGGTAAATGTACATTCGTTAACCTGAGGTAGAGCTACCTTAGAAATGGCAAAAAAAACAAAAAATGTTATAGGTCTAATCAACCTCATAGCCGAGACATGTGCCTTTAACATTCCAAGAAATTTCCATGGTTCCTGTGATGATGACTTTTTCACTGTTGATCATTTTGAATAAATTATTCAAAATCCATATTTTCTGAAAATTTCTTGAAATTATTCAGTAGAATATGAAGAAAATACATATTTCCCATCAGTCTAACAGACAATTTTTCGAATTCAATCTAAATGTACTACATTTTTGTGAAAGAAGTGTAATTTCACTAATGAATTGAATCTTTCGACAAAAATTTTGATGGGTCAAATGTCGTGCGGGACAATGAAATCTACTGATTCCGATCAAAAATTTTCTGCTCTTTCCGAATATTCTAATCTAATTCCAATATTTCTTCATACAGAGTGTTGAATCTCAGCTTGCGAAAAGTCCCATATTTTCTAATACAGACTTGGATTCTTTGATCAGTTCAAAGATTAATCGTTTGACCCAGGTCTTTTACGTTTCAAATATCAATTGATTATACTGGATGGTTCAGAAGTAATAAGCAATTGAAAATATTGACAAATACATAAATAACCATGTATCTCAGCTATGAAGTAGCTCTTCCTCAGGTTAGCGTATGTACATTTACCGATGAAACACACTGTATTTGTCTCATGTCAGCTTGGAGCAGACCTCGCTTAATATTTCCGAGTCCACTGAGAGAGATGTATTCTTGTTAATATATTCTATCTTAAAAAAAATCCCAAGACTTTTTCAATTTGTGTATTCGCTTGATGAATGTATTTTTCAGGACGTAGTAAGTACTAATAAACCTCAACTAGTGCCTATCGAATCTTATATTGTCCAACTTATCGATGAAGTTCCCTTCCCCAAACCGAGAACGTTACTTCAACTTTCCATGCAGCATCCATTCGACAAAGCTATTTTTACACAACCGGAAGATTTGCCATTGCCAAGAAGCGCTGCGAAATTCAGGGAGTTGCTGGCTAATTTGGGGCCTGAAAACTGTCTTCAGGTGTTATTATTGATATTGACAGAGCAGAAAATCCTGATTCACTCTCTCAGACCGGATACCTTGACTTCGGTGGCAGAAGCTGTATCCTCTCTTCTATTCCCTTTCAAATGGCAGTGCCCTTATATACCACTCTGTCCATTAGGTAAGATGAGAATAAGTCCAATTCTTTATTCTCAATCGTTATTCACTGTTTAATTACTGAATAATTAATCTTTTCAGGATTGGTAGAGGTGCTGCATGCTCCATTACCATTTTTGGTGGGTGTTGACTCTAGGTTTTTCGATTTTCACGATCCTCCACCTGACGTGAGCTGCGTAGATCTTGACACAAATATTATAACGGTGAGTCTAATATCGAATAAGTATAAATCTATTTTTTATAAACGGTCGGGATATTTTGTGAAATATAAAGAGAGGAACCGGAAATATATACAGGTGTCCCAGAAGTCGACGTCAAGCAGTAAAAAGGTAATAGGCTTAGTCATAATTGTCATCAGAAGAATATTAAGAAAAATTTGAGTCGTGTATTCTTCATTTTATATTGCATTTTCTTTTATTCATGAGAATGCACAAAATGTGATGATTTTTGAACTCTTGTTGCTACAAATCTGTATTTCTTTCTAATTTTATTTTTCCATGTTATCCTGCATAGTGCTTCTGTAACCTGTACCTTTTGATTTTAAGCCAACTGCTCCAGCTTGGAAGATAATGTCACTCTTTGCTGAACCGAGGATTCAAAATTAATATTTCGCCCAACTTCAACTGACTACTGAAGAAGAAATTGTACTGCATGAGTTTGGCAAGTGACTTTGAAAGTTAGCACATTTGATCAGGATAACATGGGAAAAAAAAATTGAAAAAAAAGTAAAGATTTGTAGCAACAAGAGTTAAAAATCATCACATAGTGTGCATTTTCTCGAATAAAATGAAAATGCAATATAAATTGAAAAATACACGACTTAGATTCTTTTAAATATATTTTTGATGACTATTATGACTCAGCCTGTTACCCGATTCCGTCTTGTCGTCGACTTCTGAGACACCCTGTATATGTAAAAAAAAAATATTCATATTTAATATATAGTTTCTCATGTTTTTTTATTTAGGTAGCGGAGCATCAGAGACAGTTATTGTCTGTGAAGTTGTTGCCAAAGAGAGCTGCCAAATGTTTGAAAGCAACACTAGAGGCAATATATCATCGTCTGAGATTACATACTGAAAGTAGTGAATACCCACCGGATGAAAATATCGAAACTGAGTTTTTGAAGCGAAAAAAAGAAGTAAGTTTAACTTGAAAGTGATAGACTGCAGTTCGAAATAAGTAGTCAGTTTGAAAAAATGGGAAGCTCGAACGAAAATAAAAACTGAAAAAAACAAAGCCAGGTTGCCAATGTCTATTTTTTTGGCTTGAACAAATAATTTTCAAAAACTTTGGAATATAAAGATACACATTAATCAAAAAAAAATCAATTTTAATCTTAAAACTAAAGCTGGGCTGAAGAGATCTAAAATTTGGAGTTCACCGACTACAATTTTTAGACTGTGGACGTCTATTAAACCATTTATTTGCTATCATTCAATAATATAATTGTAGCAAGCAATAGAGTTCGAAATAATGGAAGCCTTCTTGAAGTTCATGGTATTGATTCTAAAAGGATACAAATCTTACCTTCTCCCGATTATAAAAGCTCCAACCATTGGCACAACTGATATGGAAGCCCTATTTCAATTGACCGATTTCCTGAGGAGTAGGGACAAGTCACACCAAAAATTTTACAGTTTACTTGTTAAAACGCAAATGTTTAGCCGTTTCATCGAAGAAAGAAGTTTTGTGGACGATGATCAAGGTTTATCGTTTTTCGACGAATGCATAGAACTGATGAGCGAAGAATTTGATGTAAAATTGATAGAGCACGATGGCGTGGTGAAAAGTGATAAAACCAACTTCATCTTACCTCCGGAACCTGTTTTAAGTGAGTGGATATTTGGGTTTTATTCGAACGAATATAAAGAGTAAGTTTTCATTTTCAGCTACTGCAATAGTTTACAAGACCTTCACATTGAACCAAACGCTGTTGCAAAATAAGAAGAAAAGTCATATTTCTTCGGTTTTGAATAATAATTCATTTTTACCTGGATCTCCGATGGCCAGGAGAACGAATCATGAAATCAAAACTGCCCAGAAACTTGCTAAGTGAGTATTAGCCTCTTCCAAACATTCGAAAATTTTTGTATGGGATAAAATTTAATGATAACCTCTTCCTTGTAGAAAATATTCGCGATCTCCAGATCTTTGGGCAAAATGTTTGTGCGGAGCATGTCATACCCTGTACTTCATGATGTTGCCGAGTGTGTTGGCATTGAATCCGACTAAAGAAAAAATTGTCTTACAACAAGCTTACGAGCTGTTGGTGAGGGCTACCCATCTACGTTTAGCATGCGATGAAATTTGCTACAGACTTATGATACAACTTTGTGGCGAACATTCTAGACCCCTTCTAGCTGTCAAACTGTTGGTACTGATGAAGAAATTCGGCTTACAACCGAACGCTTTAACTTATGGGTGAGTTTCACTTTTTCAATGTTTTTTATGCCTGCAAAAGGATTTTTTGTTGTGAAATCCATGAAGAATTAAAACTTGTATATTACAGTGTATATTACCAATAACTAGTGGAACACGTTGAAATGGATTTCGATCGTTTGAATACTTTTGAATTTCTTCTTTTTTGACTCGTTTTTTTCTAGGCTGTACAATAGATGCGTCTTGGAAGCAGAGTGGCCAGCACACTCGTCTTCTAGTCAGTTGCTGTGGAATAAATTACGTAATGTTGTTATGGGAGCAGCACATTTTAAATGGGCGGCAAAGAGAAAAACCTTGAGAAATTCTACGACTTCGATTGATGGAGGTAATTTCTTTATTTCTTCATTATACTGAGTTCTATAGTCTGTTCAAATATATGAGAGAGCATGTGAACAAACTAAATCTGTTTGTTTTGCGCATAACTAATGTCTTATTTGTCAAACGGTCTTATCTACAATCCCTTCTCCGCCCTTAAAGTCTGCCATAGTAGTAGTGAAAGTTTATAGCGAAGAATAAGTGTTCTTGTTAAAATAGTAGCAGTCTCTGGCAAAAAATCTTCTGAAGAACTATCGATTTCGGAGTTACGGACAACAATGTCGAATTCAGAAACGGACAATGCATCTGAAGGTGAGATATTGGGCCCACCACGAAAAAGATCAAAACATTCACATTTATCTATTCAAGAAAAAAAGTTAATCTTAAATATTTATCAGAAAGAATTTGAGGAACATCCAAATATATCAAAAAGAGACTTAGTTTGAATTGTTTCAAAATCCCCAGGAGTGAGTTGTTCCTCCATATACAGAATTCTCAGAGAATATAAACAAAATCAAATATTGACTCCACCTAAGAAAAAAACCCCACTAGTTGAAAATAATCGATTCAATAGAATAGTTCACGGTTTTTTTTTTATAATGAAATACAAAATACAATTTCGAAGGTCTCAGAAGTTGTTAATAATGATGACAGCCTGCCGAATTTCAAAAGAACGACCTTTTATAAATTATTGAAAAAAATGAAATCCAAATTTAGAAAACGTGGTCGTGATAGTTTATTGATAGATAAGAGGAAATAGTTGTGTGGAGGAGAGATTATTTGAAGAAAATCCGAGCATTAAGGGAACAAGTCCGAAAAATTTATTACCTTGACAAGACATGGATAAATGCAGTGTAATGGGGTTTTCTCCGCCATTTTAGCACGCTTCTGAAAATTGAGCAAGAACAAAAAAAATATTCACCTTTATTCTCTCGGGCGCCAGCTATCTTTTTAAAGTGGAAAAATATAGCAAAACCAGGGCAGCTGCAAAGTCGGAGACAGAGTTCGCTTTATCTGCGGTGGTAGCGATAATGAGGAATATTTCAAATTCGAGTTTCACTAAGGCATTGACTCTATGAATGCCTTACGGTCATC
The DNA here is from genome assembly GCA_963966015.1 of Aphidecta obliterata. Taxonomy (NCBI): domain Eukaryota; kingdom Metazoa; phylum Arthropoda; class Insecta; order Coleoptera; family Coccinellidae; genus Aphidecta; species Aphidecta obliterata. Next base: position 25,003,787 of record OZ014432.1, read on the forward strand.
ACATACAGGAGAACATACATTCAACAGAAAGAAAATTGCAATGTTGATGTTGATTCAGACATATGTACAATTGGAGACTTTTCCGTTAACTTGTCATGTATAAATATATATTTTACGTAGAGGTCTTGTGTGTATTTCATTCGGAGAATAATATCAAGTGGAAACTGTACGATTGCGTGAACTACCCTCGATTTGACTCTGAATAGAAAGTAACTCTCCGAAGCCCCTCTCACTTCTGCACAAACTTGTTTATCAAGCTCTCATTTACATTTGAACAGACTATAGAATATTCCATTCATTTTTGTATTGGCAATATAGCTGTTAGACATTTTTGTACCTTCTGCTTTCATTTCTACATACTTTTAATACAATTCTTTGCAGTTTCGAGTTTAGAACCTAATGACAGGACACCATCGCATTCATCCTTAGACTCTCATGAAAATTTACAATCCGAGTCCTTGTTGGAGAAACTAGGAAGGAATATCTTCAGAGGTAATATTTATGGTTCTTTTCAATCTGTGAGTGACAACGCCGATACTGCAACAAATGGAGATAGGGAAACTACAAACTGTTGTTCATCGAATGAAAGCTTCATCGAACCCGAATTATTACCAGATAAAACTAATGACGACGTGATTAAGAATAATTTGGATGATTCTAAAGTCGTTGTTGAGAATGAGAGAAAAATTGTACTCTCAAACAAGTAAGTCGCTGAATATTTGTTTTTCAATTGGGATGGGTGTGTATACATGGTGTCGCAGAAGTCGACGTCAAGCCGGAATCGGGTAACAGGCTAAGTCATAATAGTCATCAGAAAAATATAAGAAAAAACCTAAGACCTGTATTTTTCAAATTATATTGCATTTTCTTTATTAAAAAAAAAGCACATCGTTTCTCATTAAATTAGGATTTTCTACGTGTAAATTTTGTAAGTTCATGTAACCATCTTTCTTCATGTTCTGAAAAGTAGTGGAGAAATTATAAGATTTGCTGATGACATTTTAGTCATGTATGAGGATACAACTTGGGAAAACCTGAAAACAATAAATGACTGAACGATTCCTAAGAAATGGTTCGAGGTTAATAAACTCACCTTAAATCAGCAAAAGACAAAGTATCCAATAAAGTCGGAATTCCGAATTTAGGAATCCTCGAAGTGAACAATCAATTTCAAATATTAATGCCACAAAATATCTAGGTATCTATATTGATCAACATTTGAAAGTTAACAGGTATTGCGTACAGATTGGATATTCTTTCGTACTCTAAATCGAGTACGAAAAAATATCCAATCCGTTAGACATCTCTAAATACTTTATGATGCATTGTTGCAGTCTCGACTCTCATAAAAAAGGGTTGGATATTATGCAAAAATACATCTTAAAAATTATGTAAAGAGTAAACATTCCCTAGTCAAGAGATTTATGAGATATCGAAAGCATTGGATATAAGACAGATTTTTGCGAGTAAGATAATAACGAGCGTCAAACAGAAGAAGATACCTATGGTAAGAACACAATTACTCGACAAGAACAAAAAGGGATAACTATGAAAGACCGAAAGCGGAAAAGAAACTGACTTTACCCAAAAATACCCAATAGAATAAAAGAATTGAGAAGTATAAAAAAAATTTAAAAGAGAAGACAAATTACTGATTGTGACAAAAAATCCCGGACGAGACAAGATAAAATACCAAATTGCGACAAAAATTCCCGAATGCGACTCGATGCCCGATCAAGACTGGAAGAAGCCAACTGTGGTGAAGAATGCCATATAGACAGAATATTATTTTAATTTTTGTATTTTATACTAAATACATATGTCGTAAGAATCAATTTTATTTTTTACAACCGTAAACAGTTACATATGTAACTCACAGTTTTCTCTCAGAGTTTACCTCAATTTGTAAAATGTTGAATAAACTGATATCTATCTATCTATCTATCGATTCATCCGACCACAAAATTATCTTAAAGTTTTGATCTCAAGGCACGTATTGAATACACTAGAATCATTTTCAGTAAGTTGAAAGAAATTGTTCGAAACTGAGTTTTTTTAAGAAAACATTTTTTTTTGCCCAATCGAAGGAATAATGTAGTAAGTCTTATACCATTTTAGAATCCTTATTGAAAGCGCTAATTTTTGAAGTCGCTTGCCAAACTCTTGTAGTGCAATTTTTTTAGTACAATCAGTTGAAGTTGGCAAATGTTAATTTTGAAACCTCGGTTCGGCAAATAGTGACATTATCTACCAAGTTAGTCTAGAATCAAATATTACAGATTACAGAAGTACTATTAAGGATAATATAGGAAAACTAAAATCAGAAAAAAGTAAAGATTTGTAGCAACAGGGGTTCAAAAATCATCACAGACATGATGTGCATTTTCTCGAATAGAAGAAAATGCAATATAATTTGAAAAATACACGACTTAGATTTTTTTTAATATTTTTCGGATGACTCCTGGGAAACTCTGTATAACGTGAAATTATTTCAAATATCATGACTTTTAATAATTCTTGTGGTTTTTTTTCTACAGAATATTTAATTTCAAAGTTTCAGCCTTTCAGCTTGTTTAAAGCTGAGCGATCCCCTAGGAGCTCTAGACGACGAAGATGAGCAATTCACTGCTAATTGTATACCACAGGCAGTATCTTCTTATACTCAAGAAACCTCGAAACCATCTAATACTAACGGTGATTTATATGAACCCACTACCATAAAAAAATCTGCAACTTTTGAAAACAGCCCCACCAACAACAAACTTATCAGATCCGAAACGGTTCCTGCTTCAACGGTTGCTTCTAGTCTGGCTAGTCTAGGTTCGAGCATCAAAATAGGTTTCAGGTGAGTGACGAAAGATTCATTAAATATTCATATTTGGTAGTTTGATTGGCATGTGAAAATATTAGAATCTTGCTTATTCTTCATACTTTAATTTCAGTACCACAAGTCTGGCAAGTAAGAAATCCAATGAATTGATTCAAGGTGGACTTAGCTCGATTAAATCAGCCGCTAATTCAATGGTGAAAAAGTTGGATGAGATTAAAGAAGCTATCTCCACTTCAGCTAATTCGACGCCGGTTAAACTCAGAAATGGCGAAAGCAGTTATTTCTTCAATGAAGATGGGGGAAATGAAAACAGAGCCAGGAAAATATCAACAGATTTCGATAGTACCAAGGTTAATTGTACCCCGATGAAAGATATCGAGGAAAAGCTGCCTTCGACATTATACCCATGTCCTAACGAAAAGCACCCAGGTAGATATCCCCGATTCCCAATCGATTTCGATAGTTAATTTCAAAAATTTCAGGGAGCGAATTGGACATATGCCTTACGTCATGTTCTCAATGTCATCATTGTATGAATATTCTTTACGATGAAGACATTATGGCGCATTGGTTTGCCGAGGACTCGAACCTGAACACTATCTGTCAAAACTGTGACAAACCAACGGTTCCCCTCCTAACCATTACAATAATGGGAACAAATTTACCCGTCTGTGATCCATTCAGTGTGCCGTATCTTAATCCTCTCGTTTTACGTAAAGAACTGGAAAGTATCATTTTTCAAGAAGGCGACCTTTGTTTGACGGAATTCAAATTCATAACCGACCACCCCATTATCTATTGGAACTTGGTGTGGGTGTTCGAAAGGATAAATCTTCAGACGTTTCTGCCGAATCTGTATTTGAAGACTAAAATCGGGAAACGGAAATCTGAAAATTGCGAGGAGCTGGAATCTTTGGATGGTAGTTATATGCAACCAGTTGAAGCTGGCACCGATCCCCTTTCTCAAGAACTAGTGGCGCAGGGTGAGTTTTCTCTAATTTTTTTTATTTGGAAGTGGAATAAATATATTCTGTTCTTATGAAGAATTGTACTGGGTCTTTATAAATGATTGTAACATCACAGTCCGTTTTGGATTATTGTTTGCCGCTCCTCACTGAATGTGAACTATAGTTATTGTAGAATTTCAAAACTGACTGCCATTATTATTTTATTGTAAATTCTTATTCAAATTCGTCAACCTTCTGTTTCCAAAACCGCGAAAATTATTGAAATCTGCAATGACTTATGATTCAAAACAAAACACATTTATTATTCATCTATCATTGTGACTGTACATTCACCAATGAATTCAAAATGAAAGTTAATATCTGGCGAAATATCCGAATGTTCAGATCCGAGAATCCTCTCTGAAAGCCCACATCAGCCGAAATTCGATTCGTTATTATACAGGGTGTCCAGAAGTCGACGTCAAACGTCGACGCCTGAATCGGTGACAGGCTGAGTCATAATGGTCATCAGGAAAATATTTAAAAAATCTAAGCCGTGTATTTTTCAAATTATATTGCATTTTCTTTTATTAGAGAAAATGCTCATCATGTGATGATATTTGATCTTCTGTTGCTACAAATCTTTGCTTTTTTTCCAATTTTATTTTTCCTATGTTCTCCTGAATAGTGCTTCTGTAACCTGTAACCTTTGATTCTAAGCCAACTCCTCCAGCTTGGAAGATAATTTCACTCTTTGCCGAACCAACTATTCAAAATTAATATTTCGCCCAACTTCAACAGACTGTACTGAGAAAAAATTGTACTACATCAGTTTGGCGAGTGACTTCAAAAGTAAGCGCTTTTAATGAAGATTCCAAAATTGTGTAACACTCACTATATTATTTCTTAGATTGGGCAAAAAAAATGGTTTTTCTTAAAAGAATCTCAGTTTTGAACCATTTTCTTTGAACTTACTAAAAATGATTCTAGTTCATCCAATACGTGCCATAACTTTATGAATCTGAGATGGAGCGAGTCCTGTGATATAGTGTGAGTGAGACAGATAATGAAGCCACTCTTTGGTTTTGGCAAACGCAATTCTAAAATGGTATAACATTTTCTACATTATTTCTATGATGGGTCAAAAAAAAAGTTTTTCTCAAAGATATTCAGTTTCGATTTATGGCAAGATTCAATAAATTTACAAAAGATGTTCAAACTGCCCTCCTTCAGCCGGTATACATGCGACATCTTCTTAAAAAAGATCGGGATATCAGACGGGCGAATGTTCCATTATTGACGAATTCAACTGCTTCTGTAATTCTCTCCTGAAGCTCAACTAAATAAATGATACCATAACTAATTAAAGATTGAAAATAATAGATAGTTCTGAGAATTTCCTGGACACCATTCTTGAACTTGATCCATAATCATGGACAGTTCAATATTCAAATTGCTCATATCAGAACAAATCACAAGAATGTTCTCACATAATGTGTTGCTCAAATCGTTCACATAAATAATAAATAGCACTGGACCTAGAATGCTTCCCTGTATGACACCCATTTCAATTGTTCTTTCAGTAGAAAGATATTGTTCCTCTTTCACTTGGATAAGCACTCAGTATTTCCTATCTTGTAGATAGCTGCGAAACAAATTCAATTGTGCACCTCTTAAACCTAAAATTTCTAATTTCCATAAAAGCTGTTCATGGTTTACATAATAATTACATTAAATTAGGATTCTCTATGTGCCACTGGTGTAAACTGTGTAGGTTTATGTAACAATCTTTCTTGAATGTCGATTCATCCGACCACAAAATTATCTTAAAGTTATGATCTTAAGGCGTATTGGATATACTAGAATCATTTTCAATAAGTTGAAAGAAAAACCTTTTTTTTTGCCTAATCTAAGAAATGATGTAGTAGGTGTTATACCATTTTAGAATCCTCATTAAATGCGCTAACTTTCAATGTCACTTTCCAAACTCATGTAGTACAATTTTTTTCAATACAGTCAGTTGAATTTGGACGAAATATTAATTTGGAATCCTCGGTTCGGCCAAGAGTGGCATTATCTTTCAAGTTGGAGCAGTTGGCTTAGAATCAAAGGTTACAGGTTACAGAAGAACTATTCAGGATAACATAGGAAAAATGAAATTAGAAATAAGTAAAGATTTGCAGCAAAAGGAGTTCAAAAATCATCACATGATGTGCATTTTCTCGAATAAAAGAAAATGCAATATAATCTGAAAAATACACGATTTAGATTTTTTCAAATATTTTTCTGATGACTATTATGATTTTGAACCGGTTCCGGCTTGACGTCGACTTCTGGGAAACCCTGTATGTACATATCTGCGTTTTGGAATGAACACACATCTGTTCTTTCACATTTTTCAAGTAGCGTGATATTCGACCAAAACGGAAAATTATGATTTATTGCTTGAATCTTAATGTACATATAAATCTCAGTATTTTGCATGCAGCCATCAGGAGGAAACATAGTAAGTACATCCTGGATTCATAAGTGGTTACATGATGAAAACCATTTGAATTATTAACATTACCTACCCATTTATTCACAATGAGCTTTGTATTTTTTATAAAACAAAATTAGCTTTCCAAAGAGAAGTGAATACGAATTCTTATAAATTTGCAGAACAATTATCTATTCCTGTGAGTGTTACTTGCTTATGGGATCAGCCAAGAATCCACGGTGATAAACCTCCAATGTATGTGTTTTGGGACCACAGAGATTTCTCTTCTTCCACCCCTAAGATGATGTCAAAAATGTAAGTTTCATTAATCTTCATATCCCTTTTTGAATTGAATAAATATTGTGACGAAATGCCTTTTTCTAAAACGATGCTAGGGCTTCAAAAGCCCACTAGTAAGGTTCCACGTCTACACCACCCACCAATATAATAATTAGAGGAGCCAAGCAAACGTTCACGTTAAATAGAAGGGGGTGTACTTCTATAATGAAAAATCCTTAGTATTCCAGTTGAAAAATTCAAGAACATGCATTTATAATGTGAAAGCAGAAGCCCTTCTTTAGTATTTGATTCATTTTCTCATTCACAGATTCATGCAGAACATTATCAGTTACATTCGGCTGAATGACTTGACCGAACCCATTAAACTTCTGGTCGCCGAAAGGGAGAAACTTATCGAGGAAATTGTTTGCAATAATAAAATTCCTTATCCCTTGTACAGAGATATATTATTTTTAGCATGTAAAGCACTGGGTAGAGGTCAAGTAGATTTGAATATGTTCGATAAAGAATACTTCTCTTCTTACACGAGGCTTACCGAGAGACCGGAGAACAAGTCTTTTAGCAAAAGTGTGAGAAAACAAGATAAACCGATTTGTTTGAATTCACTGTATTGTAGACAATATTTCAAACCATTGACTCTACCTTAGATTGTAGTTATTTAAATAGCGTAGTGTACAATGAAATACAATTTTTCGAATTCATCACTTCAAGAGAAAACATAAAGTTTAGGGTATGAAATATTTATCGACCGTTCTGTGCTACTTAACTACCTCTAACAATTATTCACACAAAGAAATTATAAGCAATACTGTACATACCATTAAACTCTTCAGATTCAGTATTTCAAGGTATTTTTGCGTTTTTGTTCATTGCAGCAGCTTTTTAGCAGATTTGTTGTACTTGTGGTAACCTGCTTAGAAAATAAGAGCAACTTTTCTTCTAAATGGGTTTTATCCTAAGAGCAAGTGTAATGAAACGCTGTAAATAGCGTATGGATTTATCGAAATAAATTTATTAATGATATAATGTAAAATATGGAAGAAATTGTATTTCATTGAAATATTTAAGTTATTCCAGGTGTCTGTGATTTGGAAATGTGTTGATGATTCGACAAAAGTTTATACAGAGATATTTTGCTTTACAAAGTTGAAATTTGTGTTTCAAACTAATAATTTATTAGTAGCATACTGTATTTGACTAAATCGTTCTTCATTTAACGTATACATTGAACCAAATTTAGTTTACCTAGATTATAATATTTGTAATAAAAACTATCAAATCATTAAATAAATGATTGAAACGTTTCTATTTTATTATTTTAAAAATTTCAATAATCAATAACAGATTGAAAGTGCCTCGCAGGGTCCATATTCCAGAGGTTTTATTTTTCTATCACAAAAATTATCTGGAAGTGCCACTTCTTGATCATCCACACACATAACACTTCTCTTTCGGGCTGGTTGTTTCTGAAATTTTGTCATTGTCAGACTTTAAATCGAACAAACAGGACACTAACTTAAAATATTACGAAAAGCACTGCCGTGAAGGCAGGAGCTTTTAAGCGCTCGTACATCCACCTTGTAGGTAGATTCGCATTTTCCAGTTTTAGAAATCAATTGAAGGAATTTTCGACAGCTGTCACAAAAATTCTGAAACTCCAGACTTCATGTCAGTGCTTTAGGTGACCAATTTTTTTTCGATAATTCGCTAGAATTTTGTACGGTATCTGTGGTCTTGGTGGTGCGATCTGGACAAAATTTCGCGTGTAGTTTGAATACATTATTCTTCAGCTAGTTGTAAAATTTCATCCCAATCCAATCAGTAGTTTCGAAATTATCAGAAAAAAAATATTTTGAACAGCCATATTTACGGAACCCCTAGTCTAATTTTGCCTATTGATGAACGTGGCCGCGATATTCGCGATCCAAATCCACCCTGAAAATTTCAAGTTCCTAGGCCTTTCTGTTAAAAAGTTACAATTTTCTATGGTTTCTATGGTTCTGGTCATGCGATCTGGACAAAATATTGTTTTGATATATCATTCTCGATTAAAATACAAAATTTTATCTCGGTCGAATCCGTAGTTTCGAAATTATCGAGAAACCAAAATTTCAAACGACCGTATTTACGGAACCCCTAGTATAATTCTGCTCATTGATAAACGTGAACGCGACATTTCAGATCCACACCTATCCTGAAAAGTCCCTAGGCCTTTCCGTTCGAAAGTTATGATTTTCTATGGTTTCTATGGTTCTGGTCATGTGATCTGGAGAAATGTAGGTTGAATATATCATTCTCCATTAGTATACAAAATTTCGTCACGATCGAATCTGTAGTTTTGAAATTATCAAGAAAACTAAATTGCAAACGACCATATTTACGGAACCCCTAGTATAATTTTGCTCATAGATGAACGTGATCACGACATTCGAGATCCACACCTATCCTGAAAATTTCAAATCTCTAGGCGTTTCCGTTCAAAAGTTACAATTTTCTATGGTTCTGGTCATGCGATCTGGACAATATTTCACATGTAGCTTGAACACCTCATTCTCCATTTGAGTGCAAAATTTCATCTCAATCAAATCTGTAGTTTTCAAGTAATCAGGGGAACAAAACTTTGAACGGCCATATTTACGGAACCCCTGGTGGAATTTGGCCCATTAACGAACTTAACCGAGGCATTCGGGAACTGAACCCACATTGAAAATTTCAAGTCTCTAGGTTGTTCCGTTCGAGAGTAATCGTGCTTACAGACGGACGGACGGACAGACTCAAATTATCCGACGGATTCGTCATCAGTGAGTCGAACATAGTCGATTGAGACCATTTTCGGCTCAAAATTCACAAAATACAGACATCGTGACGAAATGATATAGCCCTCGTGTAAGTAGTACGAGCGCTCAAAAAGGAAGACATCTGACACAATACGGATATGGAAAAAAGAACAAAAACGACCCAACCAACTATAGACCTATCAGCCTACTTCCTGCACTGAGCAAAGTGATAGAGACGGTGAGATACAGAAGAATTTTTTCGCAGATTTCGCGAAAATCAAGAAAATAATTCCAAACCACCAGTTCGTTTTCCCCACGGAACATTCGACGGTACACCAACAGGTCAGATTAATAGATGATATAAAAGAAAAAATGAACCTATCTACAGACACCAGAGCCGTTTTCCTGGATATTGAAAAGGCATTTGATAAGATGTGGCCCCAAGGTCTGATATACAAGAAGAAGATGTGGAAGTTTCCAGCCCAACTGACTAGATTGATGCAGGAAAGAAAATTCAAAATCAACATAGATGATACGAGATCAACCACAAGGAAAATTGAAGCCGGCGTACCACAAGGATCGGTCCTGGGATCGTTGCTGTTCAACATATATATGTCGGACATACCAAAAATGGGACGATGTGAGATTGCCCAGTTTGCGGATGACACTGCTGTATACTACTCCAGCAGAATGAGAAAATCCATAACGAAGCAACTCCAGATAAACGTAGACAGACTGATGAGCTATTTGAAGAAATGGAGGTTCAAAATAAATGCGAAGAAGACAGTTGGCGGCACAAATTTGAAGAAGGAAAAAGCAGGGAACGTCATGATAGAAAACCAGAAGATGGACTGGGAAGATGAAGCAAAATATCTGGGCGTGACCCTAGACGAAAAGCTGAAATTCAACAAACAAATGGAAGAAATCAAAAAGAAGACCAGGCGACTACATGGGTATTTATACCTACTCCTACATGCAAACAGCAAACTTCAGCTAGAAAACAAGATGAAGATAATTGAGACAGTGCTAATACCAAGCATAACGTATGCAGGAGAAGTATGTTCGATGTCGAAAGTAGCAAAAAGAAAGATCTACAAAGTACGTTGAATAAAATAATAAGGATAGCTGTAGGTAACCCATGGTTCGTCAGCAATAAACAAATATGTAAGAGAAGAAATGAAAATACCAACAATCGAGGAAATAATTGACGAACAAACCAAGAAGACAATCGAAACGATGAAAGAACACGAAAACAAAGAAATAAGAAGGATGGTAATGATACCAGTCAGATCCACAGACAAGAGGAAATACCTCTTGCGATATTAAAGGCGAAGGGAAGGAAATTCCAGTCCTTTTCAAAAACCAGGACCTATGAGTAACCCCTAACTCCCAATGAATAATAATGATAATAACTTAGTACTATTACTCACTGTGTCCATGCAAGTAACTGGACATGATTGCCAAGGTCCAACCCACCAATGCGTCTGACACAACCAGTCGTTGCAAGTCCTCTTCAGTTTTTTGGGCTTTTCATTTGGCTCGCAGTAATATTCATCGACCGCTGTGGCTATACCGTCTAAAACATATTGATCAGAGGACGCGATGTATTCCTTACAAACGGGTTCTTTCTCTTGAATTCCACCGCCGCATGTTACCGAGCATTGAGACCATTCAAAATACGACCATTTGTATTGAACATCTCTGACTAATTCTGGTTTGAACAGGGAATACTGGTAGTGGATGCCTGGATTGTATGCTTTCCCTACGAAGACTGCCTGTAACCATCAACATTTCAAACGTAAAGATTACATTTCAAATTGAATAATATTTTTTATACATACTAGAACTACTACCATTTCTTCAATAGGACCGGGTATAGTTATTTTTTCTGCTGGCGTTTTTTCGTATAACGATGTTGTTCCTGCAATGGTATATTCTCCAGGCAGAGATATATGACTAAAAATATTAAGAAAAAATATATGGATTATTTCTGATGAGTTCACTCGCACTCCTTACTTTTTTCCATTAAGGTAGGACCTTTTATGAAGAGCACTACCTATGCTTATGAAGTTTTCTGAGTAATTCTTCTCCATGATCTTTATATTAGTTGCTCCTGAAGGTATTACCACCACTTCTCTATATCCCGGAGAAGAACTCTGTTTTGCGTATGTTCCTCTGAAAATATTGCACTTCGAATTATCTCCTTCGCAGATTCCACATTCGTCTTCTGTTGCATTCGACCCAACCACCCAATCACATCCCACCTTCTGAAAAAACACTGCATATCTCACAAAACGTTTATTGCTACAAGGTGAATCTCCACAATTCCTCATATAAAAAAGTTCAAATAAATTAGTGAATTTACAAAGGCAACAAACTGTAATAGCCCTCATTACAACTTCACCTGACAAACACCACTTATGCAAATATCCCTTGTTCCAATCTTGCATGGAGTACCATCCTGGGCATAGTCCCCAAGGGGCATTATAATTGTGTTGTTCGCATCGATGCAATAAAGTTTGCAGGGTTCACCTGAAAAAAATATGAAAAGTTAAAGTTCGATGGCTCCTATTTTTGGTCACAAATGGAGGGATTTAAGGATTTCTCATGATCTACTAGAAGGAGTTGTAACTGTCGAAAAGAGGTCATCACCGATCTCACTCCTCTACATCTAGTGATTAATAGGTTAGTCCATGAGGCTATCCTTAGAATATCTAAGGAAGGCAGAGAAAAGAGAGAATTAAAAGTCAGGAAGCCTGGTTCTCTCTGATTAAGCAAATCTCATCAGCGAACCTGCCTAGTAGTTATGATTAGAAAAGTAAGCATTGAGAAGATCTTCAACATATATCATAAGCTATGTGAAAGGGAAGAATGGGAAAAGGAATACAATATCCAAAACTTCAAAGTGAATACAGATGGTATACAGATGGTTCTAAAACCACGATAGGGGCCGGCAGTGGAGTATACACAAATCAAGGAGTATACAAGAATCAAGTGTGCACTATCGTTAGGCTCCTACTCGTGTGTTTTCGGGCAGAAATACTTGCAATCGAAAGATGCATAGATATAAACCTGGAAAGAAACTATCAAGGGTATGACATTGTGATACATTCTGATAGTGAAGCTGCTATCAAAGCACTGAACTCCTATATCATCGACTCAAAACTGATATGGGAGTGCCGGAGGAAACTTAATGAAGTAGGCAAGAACAACAAGGTCTCTTAAGTCTTGGTTCCTGGTCACTCAGGAATCAAAGGAAACGAAGAGGCCAATAGACTTGCAAGAAAGGGAGCAGAAGCGCCACTTCCTGGCCCAAAACCTTTCTGTGGCATATATGAATGCACCTATAAGAAAGAGTTTTTGGAAAAGGAAGAGACTGAAAGAGGAGCACTCTGGAGGTATCTTACAGGAATGGATCACTCAAAACATTCGGAACCTCGAAAGTTCAAGATCCAAGAAGTATTTGGATCTCAGTAAGAATAAGTTACGCCTCCTCACTGGCTTCCTCACAGGACATTGTCGCCTTAGGAAGCATATGATGAGGATGGGCTTAACAGAAACTGACGAGTGCTGATTCTGTAGGGAAGAGGGGGAAACTCCTGTTCATCTGGTTACAGAGTGCCTCATCACCATTGCAAACCAGCGCAAAGAATGTCTTGGACAAGAGAATTACAGGAGCAACGAGGAAATAACCTCCTAGAAGCCCTCTCAGATACTTGAGTTCATTGAAACTCTGGAGCTGGAGGGCGAGCTGTAGGTAGCGGGCGGTAGCGCATTTGCGAATACAGCTCTGAAGGGGGCACAATAGACCTCAAGTGAAATGAAACCCCCTTAGCTAACTATAACTACTGTGGAAAATAGTGTAACAAAGATTATGAAATATACTCAGAATTTCAATCGATTTTAATGATCCATTTGTTGTTTTTCTTCTAATGAAATGTCTAGTTTCACTTATTACTTACCGAGTTCAAAATACGGAAGCCACTCATACTTGTTCCCCTCATATGTATGGTTGTTGAAGAGCGAGCACTGCGTTGATCTGAAAGACGGCGCACGTTTCTGACAGGGTTCCGTATTGCACATTTTGTATCTTCTCCGCAGTCCCAAGCAGAAATCACCTCCACCGGAAGGAACAGGATGGTCGCATTTCCTTTCAGATATCGAAACACCCGCCCCGCAAGTTCTTGAACATTCGCTCCAAGAGCCCCACTCGCCCCAGCCACCCTCCACGGGAGCTGGGGGATCCATTATGTCCTCGCACCTTTGGTTTTGGCACCACTGAAAAAAGTAAGCATAAATAATAAACATATTGAAAAACCAATTCGAAAACATAAGCAGACGTTACAACAGCCATATTTCTGATATAGAGAGCCCTTCACTAGATCCCTTGACTTGTCTACTATCTAATATCTGTTCTTATCGGGCTATAAAGCACTTCGCACTCTAAAAAAATCCTACATATTCTTTACCTTGTGCTTACCACAAGTTGTCCCTGGAGCTGCTGGTAGGAGCTTTGTAGTGCATGTATTGTTCACCTGGCACCATAAGCGAGAGCATATCTCGTCTTCCGGAGAACATTCAGTTGCTTCCACTGAGAATTGGAGTCTACATTGGTAATTCGCATCATACAAAGCACCAGGAGGTAGCTCAGGGTGTCCAAGTGCAACAACTTCTTCTGGTTTGTCATAAAGACAGTGCCCTCTACCTTTACTACAAATTAAAGGAGGAAGATCTTAGCAAATATCTTCAAAAAAATAGATAATCAGGAAAACGTTGGAGGGAGAAGTCGCTCTTGCGAATGCAGGGTATGAACACTCACTCAAGAAAGTTTGTCAGATCTCTTCGACTGCAATATGACCAAGCCGTTCCCACCATTTCTGCTTGAAAACTGGGCGTCATGATGTGTTGCACGTCTTCTCTTGCCCGGCAACCGATTCTTTCGCTGTCATGATACATACCTAAACTGAAATAAATTATGTTAGAGGCATTGAATGTACCATTCAAGGGTTTATGACGATGTTACAATTCAAAACTCACTTATGACCAATCTCGTGAGCGATCGTGTTAGCCAATATGATACCATTGTCCTCGTTGACATTGCAGTTGTCTTCTCGGCTACAAATACTCCCAACTTGGGCGACACCCAAAGTGTTACAACCGCTGTTAGATGACGAGCACATGTCCTTCCTCGTCACGAGTACAGCAACGTCGTGATGATGCGGATGAGAATCATTGTCGGGGTTCATTTTTTGCTGCCACTGACAAAAACTCTTCAGGGTTTTGTCGCTGTTCTGCCCGACTTTCAAATCTGGCTCTGCCAACGGGTCTTCTATGATGATAATTTTCACAACCACGATGTGAATCATGTTGCCAATGGTGGGGTCCATGTATAAGGAAGAGACCTGAAAAAATTTCCAAAATATTATTTATTTTAGATGTTGGATATATGGTATTCAAATTAGAATGGATACGTTTACCATATTCATGATGGTTAAGAGGTACGTTGTGAGATCCCACTCTTCATGGAATACAACCATACTTGTATCTGCAACTAGAAGTACTTCTACATAATGGGGCTTACTGATAGATTTTCTTATTCTCTTGTGGATCATTCTGTTTCTGTTTAAAATTTCTTTATACCTCTTGATTGAAATTTTTCCTTTAGTCGAAGTTCTGTTATTTGTTTCCCAATGTAATCTACGAAACTCTTCAGTGAGGATTGGTTCAGAATACTATTTTTGGGTTTTCACGTTTGCGTTTCAGATAAAATGAAAAATCTACCTTGTTATTTTTTTTCTCTCCCGAGTGCCACAATTCTTGGGTAACCTTCTCCTTTTTTTTCGTCTTTTATTTTTATGGTATTTGGTTTGTGTAGATGATCTCTTGGTTATTTTATGTTTATGACCTTTTTCGATTGAATTTATTTCGGAAGTATTCACTGGTTCAATGAAATATATACCATGATTGGTTCTGATCAATCCTACCTTAAAAAATGACGGAATACTGATAATAGTAGTTAGTTTACCCAAATAAGAGAAAAAAAAGCATTTTGAAGTAAATATTGATATAAATCAATTCAAGCACTGTGAATATACACAGTTTATATTTTATCGAATGCATTGTGTATCGTTCTCATTGAGTAATAAATTTATCTGCAAATGTAGCCGAATTTTGTGAAAAATCACTGAGCATTAGTTGGATTCAATGGTTGCAAAATGGCGAATGCTCTAGTAAATTCTTATTATTCTTTTTTCATGGTAACACCCTAATAGGTTCACTCCAAGAAATATTTTATGCATATTTTTGATATGACACTTACCAATCCGTTGCAAGCTGCCAATGCTACGGACGTTTCTTCTCTCCCTTTGATTTTTCCCTGAAAAAAACACTTCGGACGCAATTCATCCAAACTTTTCCTCTCGAAGTTATTCGTTTGCCTCTTTTCCACGATCATAAGTGGACTTACGAAATTCCAATTCCTCCTCATCTCCAACAGGTGAGATCG
The DNA here is from genome assembly GCA_963966015.1 of Aphidecta obliterata. NCBI lineage: Eukaryota > Metazoa > Arthropoda > Insecta > Coleoptera > Coccinellidae > Aphidecta > Aphidecta obliterata. Next base: position 25,019,625 of record OZ014432.1, read on the forward strand.
ATCATCCAGAGTTACCATGTAATGTATCAAATCCTCATCTTCCTCGCTTGTTAGATTGTTCGTGAGGAAAGATCCATTTTCGGTCACTTTTATGGGTATTACATGGCTGATTTCATCATCTGTAATTGGAATGTGTAATTTTTTATGCTGCATCAGCAAAATTGATTACAAATAAATTTTCTGCTGATTGTTTTCAATGGAAAATTTCTAGGAAGGTGGCCACCCTTAGATTCTTCCCTTCGAGATTTTCCGAAATCACACCCAAAATTTAGTTGGGGAAAACCAGAAACACCCAAAAAATGAAATAACTAGCGGAATAATTCAAGAGACAAATAATCAAAAAAGAAAAAATGACACAAATGAACTGACAAAAATTTAGGTTTCGAAAGACTGCAGGTTTGGAAACAATTGGCTTCCATTCAGAAGAGTTGCTCCAATTTTGTAGCAATTCTATAATAATAATAATATTTATTGATCCGGGGGGGTACAATGTACTGGGTGTTCAAGTTTTTACTGTCATTCTCAAAATTCATATTATTTCAAATTTTGTTTGAACTTCCAGTGAAATGTATACTAACCAATTTCTGCATTTTTTTCAATATAATTTTTTTCAGATTACATCCATCTAACTCAAATAAGAAATGTTACTTAGTTCTTACACAATTCGAGTCCTTATGTGAGAAATTATTCAAAAACTCCTGCTATAATACCAAAATGCATTTTATTGACGAAGTACATTTAATTTGATTCCTTTCATTATTGCCATCCAGGGGTTGCTGATTATTCGATTTGGATCGCTGTAATCTGAATATAATGAAAAAATTCCCATGGCTTTCAAAAAAAAAACGCTTAATGTTCTTTATTGCTATGAAATGATATAAGATATTGCGGATTCAATTGCAATAAATAAGATGAATTTTGGGGTGACTATAACTTTGGGCACTCAGTATAGAACCTCTGAGGTGGCGTAAGGACACAGTAACAACATTGAAAACAAACAAACATAAACCCAGTATAGGAAAAAGAACATAATAATAAAACCCATAAAAGCTACACCATAGTAAAATTTTTTGACATGACATGACTGATTTCATCATCTGTATTCGAAATGTGTTATTTTTTATGTAGTATCAGCAAAATTGAACACCAATAAATTTTCTGCTGATTGTTTTTGATGGAAATTTTCTAGGAAGGTGGCCACATAATTTTTCTCAGATTACATCCATCTAATTCAAATAAGAAATGTTACTTAGTTTTCGCACAATTATGTGAGAAATTATTCAAAAATTCCTGCTATTATACCAAAATGCATTTTATTCACTGAGAAAATTTAATTTGATTCTTTTAATTATTGCCATTCAGGGGTTGCTGATTATTCGATTTGAATCGCCGTCATCTGAATGAAATGAAAAATTGCCATGGCTTTAAAAAAAACGTTCAAGTTCTTTATTGTTATGTAAAATGATATAAGATATTGCGAATTTTGTTGCATTAAATGAATTTTGAGGTGACAAAAACTTTGGGCACCCATTGGCCCTCTAAGGTGGCGTAAGGACACAGTAACAACATTGAAAACAATCACAAACCCAGTATAGGAAAATAAACATAATGATACAACTCTTAAAAACTACACCATATGTAATTACATTTTTTCAACATTATGAGGAATAATTTTTCTTTCATAATTATTATTATTTCATTCCTTCGATATCTTTGGAAAAAGTCATCTTGAAATTTTCATATCATTTTCAGAGACCTATCCAACGATACCTCACATGATTATGTGCAATGGATATTTTTTGATCCCTCAATAATATGTATGGGGAGTGCCTCCTATAATTTTTTTTTTAATTTTAATACACCATTCTGAAGCGGTTCATAGAAGACCCTTGCCTACTAAATTTCATCCATATAGGTCCAATAGTTTCCGAGTCGAAAGCCGGAGAGACAGACGACATGACGAAACTATAAGGGTTCTATTTTTGGCAATTTCGACAACTAAAATAGAGGTTCGATAAATTTAATAATTCCTACTAAATATGGAATATTCTGGGGTGGCAATCGGTACATTTGCCGAGGGGTTGAGGAAGTATTGATAAGCTGAGCGGAAGTGGCAAAATTATTCGAAGAAGATACTTTTATTGCTTTCGTTGGATAATACAATTTTCGAAAACCATTCGTTAAAGAATCCTCACCTGATGTTCTGGAAGTCGCATTAACCCCAAGCTCATAAGATCTTCCATGCAGGAGATAAACCCAGAAAAACACCACGTATCGCATCTTCTTCGCCACCCCCATTTTCGTCAGGATATCACGAGCACTTCCTCTGTGAATCACCCATTACGAAACTCATTCAACATCGTCGTACGACCCGTTGCATAATGAAGAACTTCTGGAGGAAAGCTTTTCACTTCGAAAGAACATTATTGTAAAATGCGAGGTGAACAGGGGAACGTGGAACGTTGAATAAAACGAAAAAAAAAATAAGGAACGGCCGGTCACGATCGGAGGTGTATTGTTCGCCGAGGGATTTCCGAGAAATAGCAGAAATTTAGAGATTTTATCGAATTGCATCTCGACGTGAATAAATTAAATACGTTCGGTTGGAACATTTGTTAAAATGGAGATCAGGAGATTAGTATTATGCCGATAATACGTCAGACATCCGTTGTTTTATTCCACAAATTTGTACGGACAGTGGCGGAGATGATCATTTCTCATCCTGACACCATTGAAGGGGCTCAACACGGTGCTTATATGTCTTGGGGGTGAAAAGAATTGAGAGGTATTCTCTAATAACCGATGCGCGTAAACAGATCCGTACTTCTCATTTCATTGAATCAAATAAGAATTCAAGGGATGAGTTTGTTTCGAACAGTTCTACATTCTGTTGAAGGAAAAACTTTGGCGAGAATTAATTAAGACCTACGTTTGATATACGGCACTGATGACATATTTAAAGAGCGTTGAATTATTCATCACATACCTACCTATTAATTAAATTTAGTAGATCCGATTTTTAATCATGTCGCTATTTGAATCAAAACATCATTGAAGCGTTTCCGGTTTTGTTATCATCAAAGCGTGTGTTGAAATTCGCGATAAAAGGATAAAGTTTGTTGGCCTTGCAACCCCAAGAAAAAAATGGTCCATTCGATTTAATATTATTTAGAACACTCAAACAGTATTGGAGGTAAAACTTGTGCGATGTGGAATTTTGATACCTAGATTTTCAGCCCTTTGAAGTAATGGATCGTATTCTCGAGCTGGAAGGATCGCAACGTCAGATAGCAGGCGATTTTCGTACCAAATTTCATGCCATTAGCTCTCACAATGTTCTAGAAAAACGTCGACGACGCTTGTTCATTCACCTTGTAGGAAGATTCGCATTTTCCAGTTTCAGAAACCAATTGAAGAAATTTTTGACAGCTGTCGAAAAAATGACAGCAGTTTTTTGTCAATTATGCCGAATCAGCTGTAACAGAAATATACGGATTTTTTATTCAATAATTCGTTGGAATTTAAAATGGTTCTGGTTATGCGATCTGGAAAAAATTTAGCTCGAATATATCATTCTCCATTAAAATACAACATTTTGTCACGATCGAATCCGTAGTTTTGAAATTATCAAGAAACCTAAATTTCAAACGACCATATTTATGGAACTCCTCGTCAAATTTTTTCCAATAACGAACCTAACCGCGGCATTCGAGATTCGAACCTACCCTGAAAATTTCAAGTCTCTAGGTCTTTCCGTTCGAAAGTTATAATTTTCTATGGTTTCTATGCTTCTGGTCATGCGATCTGGACAAAATCTTGCATGAACACGTCATTCTCCAACGAGCGCTCAAATATTGTAAAATTGAACAGGATTCAATTCAATCGAGAATCTAATAGTATATTTTTCGAAGAACGAACTGGGTGAAAATTTTCCCTGCGGTGGGCGTCCTTCAGACGTCGAAACAATATATGTGTTGTCGTTGGAAACAATACCGATATTTCAAATAGGTATTACTACATCATAATTAACAGTACGCTGCCTTAAAGTTCCATATCAATCTGTCCGAATCAGTCATAAATTCCACTCGATTTCCATAAACGGCGCCTGTATTCTTTCAAGCGGAACTTCTATAGACTCCATTCTTAATAGCGTTCGTGACTGTATGAATTCATGCTGTCAAGAAAAGTGTGAATGATGTATAATTATTAACCATTATTCACTCTAATAGCTTCTTTAGGAGATAATTGTTTCTCAATCAGCATCGATTGGTTGATTCGCAGTTACCTACTTTATTCGAATGGAGGAAATGTTAGCTGTTTAGTATTTTTTACATAAATTTTTATTGTTGTTAAGCGTGGAAACAACGATAATGATATGATATCATTTTTTGTCTTCAATCGCCCTTTTGAACGAAGAAGTCAGCCCATCTCCTACTAGGATTCTAGGATAATGTAGAATGGAATTCTGAAGTAAAATATCTGGGAATTATCCTAGACAGTAAGATTCTATGGAATAAGCATGTTAAAAACACTGCTAGTAAAGTGACAAGGGTTTCAATGGCGTGCAAAAAACTTGGAATTGTAACCCAATAATAACTTATGGGGCAGTAGTCTGGTCTGCTAAGGCAAGGCAGAAGAGCACGAGGAAAATACTCGACAAGGTACAAAGGCTTGCCTGTGTTTGCATCATTGAAGCTATGAGTGCCGGAGGAAACTTAATGAAGTAGGCGAGAACAACAAGCACTCTTTAGTCTGGGTTCCTGGCCACCCAGGAATCAAAGGAAACGAAGAGGCCAATACTTGCCAGAAAGGGAGCACAAACGCCACTTACTGGCCCAGATTCTTTCTGTGGCATAGGCAAATGCACCTATAAGAAAGACTTTATGGAGAAGGAAGAGACTGAAAGAGAAGCACTTCGGAGGAATCTTCCAGGAATGGATCACTCCATAAAGTTCCTTCGGAACTTTGAAATTGCAAGATCCAAAAAGTATTTGGATCTCAGTAAGATCTTCCTCACAGGACATCGTCGCCTTAGAAAGCATATGATGAGAATGGGCTCAACAGAAACTGACGAGTGCAGATTATGTGAGGAAGAGGAGGAAACTCCTGTTCACCTGGTTACAGATTGTCTCGCCATTGCAAACCAACGCAAAGAATGTCTTGGACAAGAGAATTACAGGAGGAACGAGGATTCAACCTCCTTGAAGCCCTCTCAGATACTGGAGTTCATCAGAGCTCTGGAGCTGGAGGGAGAGCTGTAGATAGCGCATTCGCGAAAACAGCTCTGATGGGGGGCACAATAGATAGACCGTGAGGTCGCAGTGAAATGTAACCCCCTTACCTAACTATAACTATTACCACTAGGGTTCTTTGAATATGGCAATAATTCGATTTTGTTTACATGGAACACCCTATTTATCTTTCCATCATTGCATTTGTGGATGTTATTCGTCAATATAGGGTAGAAGATCCAAGTCGATAGCTGTGTTTTCTCATGTGTCACCCTGTACGTACATAGATATTGTCGATAATAGAGAATTACAGAAAACTGAGAAGTCAAGGAATATCAAATAATGAAAAATTTAGGAAGTTATGTCATCCAACTTCAGAAATTTAGTATACATTGCAGTTTTTACCAGTTTCCTGTTCCATTCTGACGAGGTATCCTTGAATGGTGAGTGATATTACTTAAACAACAAATTTTTTTCCAACTAATTCAAATTTCAGCCAGAATGTAGGAAATTCTCGAACATTTCTTTCACAATTATAATTCAATTTCAAGCTAGCTTGCTTATTATTGAAATTTTTCTCTGATCTGGGGATAATCATTTATTCATAATCTTTTTCAGGATATTACACGTCTAACTTGAAGAACTATAATTTGTTGGTACCCCATAAATTGACTGGAACGGGAGAATTTTTATCGTTCAATATACCACAGTTTTTCAAACATAACTTCCTCCATTCAAGAAAAAAAAGATCACTGGAGGATGGAGAAAATGTTAATTATGGAATAAGATTTTTAGATAAGAACTACCATATAACAGTGTGGCCAAATCATGAATTCGTATCGCCTGATGCTGTGATAGAAAGTAGGAGTCCAAGGCAAAAAATACAAAAGAGAGCCATCAACAAGATTGATACTGAAAAACTTTGTCATTACACAGGGATAGTGAGAAATATCCCACACTCTAAAGTTGCCTTTTCGACTTGTAACGGTTTGGTATGTTTTGCATGATAATATTGTTGTGTTTGGTGAGGGGGTTACATTTCACTGCGACCTCTAGGTCTATTGTGCCCCCCATTAGAGGTGTTTTCGTAAATGCGCTATTTACAGCTCCTGCTCCAGTATCTGAGAGGGCTTCAAGGAGGTTGAATCCTCGTTCCTCCTGTAATTCTCTTGTCCAAGACATTATTTGCGCTGGTTTGAAATGGCGAAGCATTCTGTAACCAGGTGAACAGGAGTTTCTTCCTCTTCCCCACAGAATCTACACTCGTCAGTTTCTTTTAAGCCCATTCCATCATGAGCTTTCTAAGGCGACAATATCCTGCGAGGAAGCAAGTGAGGAGGCGTAACTTATTCTTACTGAGATCCAAGAACTTTTTGGATCTTGCACTTTAAAAGTTCCGAGGAACTTTTTGGAGTGATCCATTCCTGGAAGATTCCTCTAGAGTGCTTCCCTTTCAGTATCTTTCTTCTCCAAGAACTCTTATAGGTGCATCTGCCTATGCCTCAGAAAGCTTCTGGGCCAGTAGGTGGAGTTTGTGCTCCCTTTCTAGCAATTGTATTGGCCTCTTCGTTTCCTTTGATTCCTGAGTGACCAGGAACCTGGACTAAAGAGACCTTGTGTCTACTTCATTAAGTTTTCTCCGGCACTTCCATATCAGCTTTGAGTCGATTATACTGGGGTTCAGTGCTTTGATAGCAGCTTGACTATCAGAATGGATCACAATGTCACACCCTTGATAGTTTTTTTCCAGGTTTATATCTATGCATCTTTCGATTGAAAGTATTTCTGCCCCTCATCGTTGTTTAAGAACCATCCATATGCCATTTAATGGTAATCACTTTGAAATTTTGGGTAGTGCATTTCTTTTCCCATTCTTCCTTTTTACATAGCATAGTGTTGAAGTTCTTCTCAATGCTCATTTTTTTTAATCATAACAACACTAGGCAGGTTCGCCGATGAGATGTACTTATTCTGAAAGAACCAGGCTCCCTGACTTTTAATTTTCTCATTCCCTGTTCCTTCCCTAGATATTCTAAGGATAGCCTCATGGGCTACCCTATTGATTACTAGATGTAGAGGAGCGAGTATGAATAGTAGAAAAGCTACATGCTAGAGGCTCTGCTACAACACTCCCTCACAACTTAAACTATTTCAACAAAAAGTATTGAAAGTTTTCATATTATTCACTTATTCTCAAATTAATTGATTCCAGGCTGGTTTTATGAGCATAGGTGATAAAACCTACTTCGTTGAACCAGTTAAGAACCACCAGGCGAATAAAAAAGGCCATCATCTACATGTAATTTATGAAAAGAAACAGAAAATTAGAGGTACAAGTTGCGGTACATCAAGAGACTGGGAAAGTGCTTGGAAAGATAATCTGAAAAATCATTATTGTCCAAGTGAGTATAAATATATAAAGAGTGAAAGGAAACCAAAATTTTCACCAATTTTTTATGGTTGAAGGAAAACCCAAAAGAGAATCCAAATCTTCAGAAGATGTCGATAGGTACCTAGAATTACTAGTCGTATGTGACAAAAAGTTCGTCACTTATCATAAACGAATCCACGAAATCGAAACATATATTCTGACCATTATCAACATGGTGAGTTCCTTCAGTCGACGAGGAATCATTTTCCATTCCGTATTTATTGGTTCAAGGTATCTGAATTATTCCGCGATCCAAGTATTGGTTTCGACATCGACTTGCAAGTAGTGAGGATCATATATTTGGAAAAGGAGCAAGAGGAAGTTGACTTGGCAATAACGCAGAACGCTAACGATACCCTGAAAAGTTTTTGTAATTGGCAAAGGAAAATAAACCCGCCTGATATAAAGAACCCGAATCACCATGATATAGCCGTACTCCTCACCAGGTAATTAGTTTATAATTATTACTATATCAATTAAATTCCCCATTTTCAATGCAGGCATGATATTTGCGCAGGGAACTCCTCTTCTGATTGTTCCGTAACGGGATTGTCATACATAGGAACACCTTGTATGGAAGAGAAATCCTGCACTATCAATGAAGACAGTGGTCTTATTCTAGGCTTCATCATGTCCCATGAAATTGGCCATATGTGAGCTATTTTGGCACATTATTCCTAGAAAAAGAGAAGACTAATTGACTTTTATTTTTCAAGTCAGAATGGGATGTGCCCACGATGATCCTGAAGAATCAGGATGCAGAGCCAAAGATAAGGATGGTTCCTTTTTCATAATGTCTCCTCTTATACACGTTCATACAATCCGCTGGTCTCCGTGCAGCAGAGCTTTCATCGAGGATCTTTTTGAGTTAGTGAGTTTCTTTTCTAATATCTACCTTCCGCAGATTTAGTGCCATTCGCATTCGACTTTCCGGTCGTCTTGTAATAATTGTAGAATGAAAGGGACAATCTCTCAAAATTCTTGTTTTTTTATTTGTATCCCAATTTACTTATTTAAGCTATCCACCGTATATTACCCTCTTAATTCGATCACAAGGGTCTGTATTATAGTTATGAGTCAGCTGATATAGAAAATAGAAAGAGATATATTTCTGGAGCTTTTCGATTTTCTTTCACGTTTACAAAATTTAAAGTGTCGTGTAATTTTCAGAAATGAGCTGGGAGAATGTTTGTTCGATAAACCCGAAACTTCTCTGTACAAGCAGACCAATATTCTACCAGGAGTTATATACGATGGTCAAGCCCAATGCGAAATGGACTTTCCTGGATCGCGTTTGGAGATTTCCGACGGCGAAACATTCTGTGAGAAGCTGTTTTGCAGATTGAACGGATCGATGAGCGTTAGTACTGGTGAAAGTGTGGTCGATGGCACCAAATGTGGAGAGAATAAGGTACCTAACCTATATATTGGAGAAGAAATATTATTGTTTCATCCCACAGTTGCTGGTGGACTCATCAGTAGGGCTGATCCAGCAACTTTTGCCCTAGGCACATTACAAAAAGCAGTTTATTCTAGGAGTGACAAAATTATGAAATAAAAAAAAGGTACTAGTCAAATAATAGTGACTTAAAGCCCATGGATTAGGCCTACTGGGGACACCATGTAAAAAAAAACGCGCCATGCATTCTACCTCGAAGGTGGTGTGGAAACGAATGCTTTAAAGTCTAGAATAACATTGAATATTTCTTATTCGTCCCATACGCCGAACCATAATATCAAAATAGTGTGGTTTTGAAGACATCTCTTAACCAAAGATGAATACTTCTCTCAAAACGTTTCAGCACCACTTTCGTAGGATTTATTGAACTTCAACACCACAATTTTTCTTTTACTTTCTCTTATATTGCAGTGGTGTTTTCAAACTAAATGCATCGAGGCTGGTCAGCGTCCGAAGGCAGTTAACGGAGGTTGGAGCGATTGGAGTAGACCCACAACCTGTTCTAGAACTTGCGGAGGAGGTGTTACAATGTGCGAGAGGCAGTGCAACAATCCAGCTCCTGCGAATGGGGGACGTTTCTGCACAGGGGAGCGACAGAAATTTTGGATGTGTAATACAGGAGTTGGTTGAAATCAGGGCAACGTTATATCAATTATATACTAAAAAAAATTTCAGCCTTGTCCATCCGGTGAGCCAACATTCCGTGATGTCCAGTGTGCCGAAGGGGTTACAAAGCCAACGGAAGGACCATGGAGAGCCTATTTCAACGATGGTACATATATTTTTTTTTTCGTTCGTGCAAAAACTGTAGTACTAATTTTAGTTGTTTTTCAGACGAACCATGCGTTTTATTTTGCATGAACGATGAAGGTATTATACGCAAAATGCATCCACGTGCCAAAGATGGTACCCCGTGCAAACCAGGAACGAAATACACCTGTATTTCTGGGACTTGTATGGTGAGTTTCCATTTCTCATTCTAATCATTCCAATCTACCCAACCTATATTCTGAAATGCACGAAAGTTTAAAAGGATGTAGAAGAAAAAGGAATTGAAAGAATAAGAAAAACATTCGATAAAAATAAAACAAAATGGTTGGGAAAAAGAAAACATTCGGTAAAAATAAAACAAAATGATAGGGAAAAACAAAACAATGAGAAAGTTCAATAAATAAAAAATGATCATTGGCAATTTACTGTTATGGAAATCAAAACACGGTCATATTTCTCATTTCTCTTGAACGAACCATTACATTATAGAGCAACTTTCGAACAGACTCAATCATTTTGAAGTTCACATCGCTCAAAAGTGGAATGTTCAGTTTATTTCCTATTTTTCTAATTTCTGCATTAAACACTTGGCAATAATCAAACATGTGATGTGATTTTTTGAATAATTTGTAGAAAGTTGGATGTGATTTCATGATTGGTTCGGATGCAGTAGATGATATTTGCGGTGTCTGCAATGGCGATGGAACAGAGTGCGAAATTATGGAGAACTTTTACAATCACACTGGCCAAGGTACTCGTCAAATACTTCCTTGTGTCCTTTTTCCCATTAAAAATAGTCTAACGGCGTCAAATCGGCAGTTATCGCTGGCCAATAAGGAATTTTCTCAACCTACAACTTACACGAATTATTTTAATGAAAATAAGAATTGTTTCCAACAGATTATGAAGAAGTTGCAGTTATTCCTTCGGAGAGCAGGAATATCTTATTTGAAGAGTTGGGCATGTCACCTAACATAATAGCTTTGAAGGACATAAAAAGTAACCGTTTTCTTCTGAATGGGGATCAGTAAGTTACACATTTGCATCAAGATAACAATATATAAAAGAAATTTCTTTCAGCAAAGAATCCCCAGACATAACATTCACTGTAGACCAAACAGAGTCATTATATAGACATCCAGAACCAGATAAGGAATTGTTGATCATCAAAGGACCTCTGGCTACTGACAAAGTTCTATATGTAAGAAGTTCATCAATACAAATTCAGCCAGAATTCGAACTCACCTTACAAAAAAAACATTTTAGGTGTGTTTTTTCCAACCCTTCACAGTCGGATATAAATACCGATACGCAAGAATGACAACGGACACCCGAAGGATCGGCTTGTTTCATTGGGAGGTATTGGCATATGAAAAATGCTCGGCGAATTGTGAAGGTGGAACTCAGGAACCTGTTATCAGTTGTGTGGAGGAGAAACAGGGCAAAGTTAGCCCGCGTTATTGCAAACACGTCAGGAAAATAACGGCAGAAGTTAGAAAATGCAATGAGCATCCCTGCAGAACAAGGTAAATTTGTTATTATGGGAGTTGAGTTTATCTCTTTCTGGGTTTTGAGGTAGAAAGTTTCAATTTAGAAATGTTGTAATAAATTGGAAGACTTAATAACATTCCGGTACGTGCAGAATTAGTTCAAATATTCGGGAATAGAGATTATTTCTTTTGGCCTATTCGATACAAGAAAATATCGAAGTCGTGAGAACGCCTAGAAATGTGAAGAATTAATGTATTAATTTCAGTATTTGTTCAGTCTACGCGCCCAGCGTTGAAATGTTGATAATCCAAACATCATGATTTTCAAAGGAACCATAAAAATAGTGCCTAACGCGCGTTTAATAAAGCGTTGTGAGATTTATAATTCCCCGTCGGTTTCGCGAATTAGGCACTTAAGTGTTTTGATGGAAAATTTCACATCTTACCACCACTGTCGGAAATGTGAGAGGTGATTGGTTTCAGAACAATAATTGCCAATGTTTGGTTCACGAACCGCCTTGAAAAGATAATAGAAGGGCGTGATTGGATTAACGAAAACATCATTTCGAACCACCTAGAATGGTAGGGTTGACAATTTTCTTGAGACGAAATAAAGAGAAAGGCAGTGGTTTTTGGGGACTCGTCTAAAAAGGTTTTTGGGGCTCTATCAGGAGTAGTTTTCGGGAGTCGGACGGTAAAAGTTCTTTCGAGGGGAAAGAACACGTAATTCGGGAACTTGTTCGAGTTGATAATGAAATTTCGGGAATCAGACAAAAAATAGTTTTCGAAGAATAGACACGAATAGACCTTTCAGTTTTAGTTGACTTAAGAAGTGAACAAAATTATATCAAAACGCTGAAAGGAAGTACGGGTGTGTTCTGGGTCGCAGTGAACTCTCGGCTTTATTAAGAGTGAACAACACGATTTTGATAAGCTTATTCCCCTAACCTAACCTAACCAAACTACTTCGATTTTTCCAGACCCCAACAGATTCCAATCAATTTTTGTTACAGGTGGCGTATCGGAAAATGGGGTAAATGTCATGCGTGCGCTTTTCAATCTGGCGTAAGAACAAGACGTGTAGAATGCGTGAAAGAATCGACACATCCAGGAGGGGATGAGAATTTAGTAGATGATAAAGAATGTAGCGGACTTAGACCTGCAACGAGGGAGTTATGCAACGCCGTTAAAGTTTGCAGATGTCGAAGAAAAACCACATTAGGTCTTCCTAACCGACAACTAAGAGATGTGTGGAAGCAGATCCGAAAAGTCAAAGACACTGTAACTGAAAATAGTGTTTCTGGTTCAAAATCATCCCGACCAATAACACATAACGATCCGTATCCTGGTGGAAGTTCGAATGGGAACTACTACGCAAAAAAAACTAACGCATGTCTTCACAAAGAAAAAAAAATTTCATCTTGTAATACTTGTGGTGAAGTTAAAAAGATCAAAACCTGCCCCGCAAAGCTTTTCCACGTCCAAACAAATAATAATCAACAGATAGTCCAATGCCAATTTTCAACTGAAAAACCACCCTGTGATGAATTTCAACTCCCACCATATGAATCTGAGGAGTCAAAAGGGAAAGTGGTAAAGGTTAACGTTGGAGACTTGTGTGTGGACAGAAGAAACAGTGTTGATACGAAAATATACGAGGTTCCTTTCAAAGAGACATCGTTGACCATAAACTCGTCAGATTCGGCCTTTGAACAATTGGGTGATGAATTTGGTGATGAACTATTGATTGATAAAGCGAAGATATTATCCGGTAAAGATGCCAAGAAGGAAACCAAAAAATTAAGACAGAGTTTGGGTCATATTCCGGAGCAACCGTAGTTTCTAATGAGTTTAATGTTGAAATATATTTTTGTGAAATTTCAATTTATTAACCTGATTTTGCTCATAGAAAACCTTAATTAGGAGTTTCTCTATGTGCGTTTGTTTCCTATGAAGAAGATTTTCAGGTTACGTTCGAGGTCTTAATGCGCCGGTTCAGTATTTGAACGGGCGAAATTAGTCAGAGGGTTCCGTAGGTATAGCCATCGGAATTGTTCCTCCTCGATAATTCAAAAAAGAGAGATCCGATCGAATTGAAACTTCAGTTAGTTCTAAAATAACGAAGATTTATATGAAATTTTGTAAGGATCGTTGTAATAGATCGGTTCTGGATTATCATCCAGCGAATGGGGAAGTTTCTTATAATACCGATTCCAGAGTAGATTACTTTAAGTGTATGTACTGACTAGGAGAACACAAACGAATATTCTGCACTCCATGGGTTATTCATTGTTTTTATGGTTGAGTTTTCGAGGTTAGGAGAACGTTAGGATTTTTTTAGAAGGCGGTAACTGTTGAATAGGCCGTAAATCGGAAAAGCGAGAGATCAGAAAATCAACGAAAGGAAGGGCTTCAATATTACAAGTCGAAAATCATAGTTATTTTCTTCACGTAAGTCGACTGTTACTTTTTCTTTATATTAAAACGTTACTGTGAGATTATTCGTCGTTTTCTATCCCATGTTTTGATGAATATTCAGGTACCACGTGTTATGAGTTCTTTTTAGGTTTCTCAGTTCAACTATTACTACTTCCTTGATGTCAGATGCTTGCTGTTCTTAGGTATTGTAACGAACTTAAGCCGGACCTGTCGCCTCCTAGAACCGAATGGAACGACAGCGAGTCTTCTAGAGAATTCTGGAGGCGTCGGGAAACTTCACGATTGTTCCCTCCCACTATATAAGTCGACATCGGCCCTAAGAGAATACAGTATTGGACTTAAATAGCGTGTGTGCAGATAAATGATTGAGTGTTGAAATAATTAAGTGTCATTAGTGAACTGTAAATAATTTTAAGAAGAACTTGGACTAAATTCATTACAGTATAACCCCCATCTGCCAGAGAATTGATATTGATTATTTTTCAGATACTCAGAGTACGATAACGTTGTTTTAGTTCTTACCTTGGGAAAAAAAATGGTAGATAGTTCATTAATATTTGGTATTCTTGATACTTGGTTAAGAACGATATGTGCCAGCTAAACTTAATAACTCGGTGCGGAAGCTCCCCATAGGAGTTAAAAGAATTGTGTCCCTTTGTGGGGTAGTAGTAGTTAGGTAGTTCCTCCCTACCCGTAGACAGGACTCCGGACAAATTCCACTGGAATAACAGACTTGACGAGATGGTCCTGGTCCCTTCTGTTGCCATATGTCCACCTGTTTAGTTAAGGGGATAGGGAATACTTCTCGGAACTTTCTCCTGGGACGCACTACGTACCATTTAAGTTGTGAATGTTGACGTTGTAGAACCTATCATTCTGAACGAAGGTCCCTTTGGAATCTAACTCTATTTCTGCATATACTCTAACTTCATCACCATATACCATGCATGTTGATCGCCTATGTTTGTAGTGTTTTTCCATTTCAATATATTACTTTCGCATCCACCATTTTAACCCTCCTATATATTTTCTTCCCATTATTGCTATTCATTGTACAGAACGGGTTTCCTCGATTCTTATTATTTGACCTGAAGTTGGGGAACCGTCCCCAACAGAAACAATAAATTCTTGTTCTTTCGGTTCACAACCATTTTGTTTGAATTCCTTACAACTTCCCCACCATTTTCATAAGTACAACCAAAGATTAGACAACTGTTGTTACTCTTTAGTACGACTGAGAGGATTCTGTGGTTTCTGCAAAACGTAGAGTGTAGAGTTCTTCCTACTAGATCGATCATTGCGCTGGCCAAAAATAGTTAGGATTAGTATGCGATCCCGCGTGTTTTTATATTTTAAGTGTTCTGAGCTCTCGTTCGGATAACAGAATGGGTATCTAAAATTGCAGAACATTACATTCTATCCAAATTCTGGCAATCTTTGAAACACATTCAGGGAGAACATTTTTTCTAGTTCTGGTAACCCTGACTTCTGAGCTGTTGTAAATGTTCTGTGGTTGTTATTGTAGGTTAGTGGCGGTATCTAAACAAGTTGACAGTTAATTAAATCTTAAGTTTATGAAATCAATTTCGATTGAATTGTTGTTAATGCCTTGTATTAACATAAAATGAATGATTGATAAAACTGTTGTGGAAAAATGCCACCTACGATACAAACCGGAGCAACGCCTCCTTCGGCCCCCGCTCCAGCTGTTACTACAAAACCTGTTGAAAAAAGGTATCAATTGTATATGTTCCTCTTGGAATTGATACTGATGAATATTTGCTTTTACAGGTCGGACTTGTTATGTAAAGTGAAATATTGCAATACTCTGCCGGACATTCCGTTTGATTTGAAGTTTCTTGCATATCCTTTCGATGCAACGAGGTGAATAATAATATCCCTTTGCAGATATTTTTTTAAACTATGAATTTCTTAGGTTTATACAGTACAACCCAACTTCCTTAGAAAGAAATTATAGATATGAGGTATTAACAGAACATGACATGGGTGTTGGAATTGATCTCATCAACAAAGATATTTATGCCATCGAACCAGGGGCAGTTTTAGGTGAGTCTCGGCCAGCCATAGGTCTTCACGATTCAATCTCTTTTTCTTATATTTCAGATCCTGCTGATGAAAAACTATTAGAAGAAGATATTCTCACTCCTCAAGATTCCAAAAGATCGAGACATCATGCTCGTTCAGTGTCTTGGTTACGTCGTACAGAATATATTTCCACCGAGCAAACTCGGTTTCAGCCTCAAACTATGGATAAGGTCGAAGCCAAGGTCGGTTATAGTATCAAGAAGAATTTGAAAAATGAAACTTTGTATATGGATCGAGATTCCCAGATCAAAGCTATCGAGAAAACATTCGACGATTCTAAAGAGACGGTTGAGAAGCATTATAGTAAACCTGGAGTTACTGCGGTTGAAGTTTTACCTGTCTTCCCCGATTTCGCGTTATGGAAATATCCATGTGCGCAAGTTATTTTCGATTCGGACCCAGCGCCAATTGGTAAACAAGTTTCTGCACAGATTGAGGAGATGTCTCAAGCAATGATCAGGTAGGATTTTATTGATATTTATTTTCTCATAGATATACTTCTATGGGAATCAGATAAATCGGGAGTATATAAACTAACATCCGGAGATTGTTTCTACAGTTTTCCCAGAAGCCGACGTCAAGCTAGAATCGGGTAACAGGCTAAGTCATACTATTCGTCAGAAAAATATTTAAAAAAATCTAAGTCGTGTATTTTTCAAATTATATTGCATTTTCTTTTATTCGAGAAGTTGCACACTATGTGATGATTTTTTAACTCCTGTTGCTACAAATCTTCACTTTTTTTCAATTTTATTTTTTCTATGTTATCCTGAATAGTGCTTCTGTAACCTGTAACCTTTGATTCTAAGCCAACTGCTCCAGCTTGGAAGATAATGTTACTCTTTGTCGATTCGAGGATTCAAAATTAATATTTCGCCCAACTTCAACTAACTGTACTGAAAAAAAATTGTACTACATGAGTTTGGCAAGTGACTTCAAAAGTAAGCGCTTTCAATAAGGATTCTAAAATGGTATAACAATTGCTCCATTATTTCTTAGATTGGCCAAGAAAAAAGGTTTTTCTCAAAGAAACTCAGTTTCGAACCATTTTCTTTCAACATACTAAAAATGATTCTAGTGTTAAGAATCTGATTTGAACGAGATTCTTAAAGTAATGGCACGTATTGGATACACATTTTTAGTAATTTGAAATAAAATGGTTCGAAACTGAGTTTATTCAAGAACAACCTTTTTTTTGCCCAATCTAACAAATAATGTAGTAAGTGTTATACAGTAATGTATGAATAATCGGAACAGAAAGATGGCAGGATCCGTTAGGTTCATCAAATCATTCAGATTATAGAAATCATTGAATATTATCTATAATTTGAACACGTTCCAATTATATATTCATTTCCAGATCGTGCAAATACATGAAAAATGCTGTATTTTATACAAAAAAAAGTATTTCAAACTAAAAAGAAATTTCTAAGATGAACGCCTTACCCAATATTCACCTATATACAATAGGTACAAGTTGATAACAAAAAAAACATAAATTCTTTGAGTAACAACAAACGACAGGAATATGAATTATTTGGGTAAGAACAAACAACATGAATTCTTTGAGAAACAACACCAACATTCTCAGATCCCTCTTTGTACAAAATTGTCAAGAGTTCCTCGAATAAGTTTTTTCATTCTCATATTGACAGCCTTTTGTCGAAAATCTCGAAAACCAACAAAATTGGTGTGGTTGCGACTGAATCTTTTCAATCTTATTTATCTCGTTTCCGACGCTTTTTTTCGAAATACCAAGGAATATTCCGAAAGTGTCCAAATATCTGTCATTGGAATATTGTTCGTAAATCACGAAAACCTATAAAAAAGGTGTGAAAAAGTTGAAAGAAGATCTGTTCGATCTTATCAACCTTGTTTCGAATTATGATTGGGTATTTTTCCTCAAAATACGAACGAAACGTTAGAATCCTTATTAAAAGCGCCAACTTTCGAAGTCACTCGCCAAACTGATGTAGTACAATTTTTTTCACTGCAGTCAGTTGAAGTTGGGCGAAATATTAATTTTGAATACTTGGTTTGGCAAAGAGTGACATCATCTTTCAAGCTGAAGCAGTTCTCTTAGAATCGAAAGTTACAGGTTGCAAAAGCGCTAACAGGATAACATAGGAAAAATAAAATCAGAAAAAAGTCAAGATTTGTAGCAACAGGAGTTCCAAAACCATCACATGATGTGCATTTTCTCAAATAAAAGAAAATGCAATATAATTTGAAAAATACACTACTTAGATTTTTTTTTATGACTATTTTGACTTGGCCTGTTACCCGATTCCGGCTTGACGTCGACTTCTGGGACATCTGTATATTCCAAGCAGTTGCAATAATAAATTTAGCATATCCCACCTGAAGAAGCCATGGTGATGGTGAAATACGTGATGTGGTTGTGTGAAACCCTTAAGTAGTGAAAATCGTTGGCTAAGTTAATTAGTGAATACTAAGTAGAAAATTAATAAATTTTTGCATAAAAGCTCAAGTGCGAAGTATTTTCGAGCAACAACGATTGTATTATTAGTTACACCAAATTAATGAAGATCTTGTTTGATATGCTACACAGTTATATTGATTTGATGTATTTTCAGAGGTGTTATGGATGAAAGTGGTGAACAGTTTGTTGCTTATTTCTTACCTACAGAAGATACTTTGTCTAAAAGGAGGGAAGATTTCGTTAACGAAATACCGTATCAGGATGATGAAGAATACGAGTATAAAATGGCAAGGGAATACAACTGGAATGTTAAGAGCAAAGCTAGTAAAGGTAAATATTTTGAAAATGTACTTTCGGTTCTGTTTTCATGATTTTTCCTTTTAGGATACGAAGAGAATTACTTTTTGGTGATAAGACCAGATGGTGTATTCTTTAATGAGCTCGAAACAAGAGTAAGATTGAATAAGAGAAGACAAAAAATTGGACAACCCCCAAGCAATACAAGATTAGTGGTTAAACATAGACCTATGGATGCAAATGAATTTAGGATGCAAAGATACAGAGAAAAGCAATTGGAACCACCAGGTTTGTTTATTCAAGGAAATATTCGAAGAATTGAAAAACTTAATTTCTCGATTTTTTTTAAGGTGATGAAGAGGAGGAAGAAGTTGAAGAAGAACCCCAGAATAATACACACAAAGATGACAACAAGGAAGATAACGATGAAAATGGGGAGGACAATAATGAAAGTGAGTATGACATTCAATAATACACCTTTACACAAAATTATTGAGATTTACTAATACTTCAACGAGTTCTGTTAAAAAAAGACACACTTTTTAAAACATTCTGTATACGCAACTGAATGAATTTTGTGAGTTTCAGAAGAAGAAGAAGAGAGACGTACCTCTAGAGCATCTTCAAGATCATCTCGAAAATCTCGTTCCAAATCTCGATCTAGATCGGGTTCTCCGGTGAAGTCGCGATCGAAATCTGCGTCTCGGTCGAGATCAAGATCCAAATCAGCCTCAGGTTCAGAATCTGGTTCGGAGTCGAGATCTTCCAGGTCACGGTCGAGATCCAAATCGAAATCACCCTCGAAATCGAGGTCTTCCGCATCGAGATCGAAGTCGAGAAGTCGATCCAAATCGGGATCACGTTCTAGGTCCAGATCGAGATCAGCATCAGGTTCCGATTCGGAAAGTGGTAAATCCAAGAGTGGAAAATCTGATAGTGAGTAAATGTTGTTGACACCGAATGTCCAATTCTATCGAAGTTATTTGAAATATCGAGGTTTCGTGAATGACTTTATGTTAGGATTAACATAATATTATTATTTGTAATTTCTTTCTATGTTGAACAGGATTCAGTAAATGATGAAATGAAAATTCATTCTTTATCACCCTGCGGACCGAAAAAAAGTTCCATTTGGTCACAATTTCTTGTTTCATTCACATAACTCGACTTTCTTACATAAAGAAAGTTGAATTTTATTACTGTAGATGGGAAAAAAATCAATTTAAATAATAAATATATTTCCATTTAATACTAATAACATATTACAAAACAGTCTCTCAATTAAATTCTGGTTAACACTTCTCTATTCAGATGCAATAATAACTAACTTCTATATTCGAAAGTTATATTTCTTAAAAATAATTGAATAGAACCTTCTTTATTCTTTGATTTCTCACTTATCTTCTCATAGTTTCGATGAATATCTTTCGGTTTATTATTGGCATGAATTGGATTTTTGTTTCCTGAAAAAAATAAAAAATCCATATTTATAAGTTATTTGAAAATTCAAGAGAATACTGTACTTATGAAAAACAGATATTCTTACCTTGGAAAATATTGATTTTCAATTTTTGGAACGGAATTTCGATGAGCACTGTCAGTGCTATAGATACAACAATAATCGCTATCGTCTCTGTCACTTGAAACTGAAACAGATATGGTTATTTGAGAAATACTCTGATGATCTTCACTCACCATTTCAGACACAGAAAATTCATCTGCGTGTTTCGTTTTGCCCACGTTGTAGAAGAACAGGGGAAATTGTACGAGGTAGAATGCGTAAGCAATTTTCGTGAAATATTTGAATTTATCCCAGGCCAAAATCCCTCCTAGCAATCCTGCAGTTTTTTTAAAATTCATTTATAAAGACCCTGGCTTGAAGTAATTGTGATAACTCACCTCCAAATCCGTTTTCAGTAGCATATATTGCCCATCCCACAGCACAACCAAATGTTATCGGCGAAAGAGCACCATATAAAGCAGCATCAACTCTGTTGTACACGTAGCCAGGATGAGACATATGCATCGGACCTAACCATGTCCCAAATCCCAGAAACATGAAAAAAGCCCAATATATCCCACGTCTTTCCTGAAATTGTTGCAAACATAAATATGGAAGATTTATTGTTTTTCGATCCTTACCTTCGATAAAAGGATCTTAGCCTTATCCCTCATCGTGTATGCCAAAAGTACACCCATGAAATAAATGGTTGCTCGATGGGTCGGTAGAATGTAAGACAGGTTTGCTGTATCGAACATTCTGCTTATTCTGAAAATTTAAGGGTTTCGGTATTATTTTCTGAGAGATACGCAGTCGATGAGATGTAAAAAAACTTTTATACAGATGTCCCAGAAGTCGACGTCAAGCCGGAATCGGGTAACATGCTAAGTTATAATAGTCATCAGAAAAATTAAAAATGTTTCAAATTAGGTATATTGCATTATCTTTTATTCGAGAAAATGCACAACATGTGATGATTTTTGAAGTCCTGTTGTTACAAATCTCTACTTTTTTCTAATTTTATTTTTCCTATGTTATCCTGAATAGTGCTTCTGTAACCTGTAACCTTTGATTCTAAGCCAACTGCTCCAGCTTGGAAGATAATGTCACTCTTTGCTGAACCGATGATTCAAAATTAATATTTCGCCCAACTTCAACTGATTGTAATGAAAAAAATTGTACTACATGAATTTGGTAAGTAACTTTAAAAGTAAGCGTATTTAATAAGTATTCTAAAATGGTATAACACTCTCTACATTATTTCTTAGGTTGGGCAAAAAACAGGTTTTTCTTAAAGAAACTCAGTTTCGATCAATTCCTTAAAACTTACTAAAATGATTCTAGTGCATCTAATACATGCCTAAAGGTTGTACACTACTTTCATTGGCCCTATGCATCACAATAATTGCTTCAATGATTTCTCATAAACGGCATGTTGAATTCTTTTCATTTTTTTATGTACATTCAGGCGTGTATGGAAAATACTTTTCACTATCAAAAAGTTGTTCTCATTAGCCATCGATTTGTTTATTTGATTTTAATCAATAACCTATTGAATATTTATACATAAACATATATCCGATTTGAAAGGTGTTGGATTAAAATCAAATTAAGAAAGCGATAAGAACAACTATCTGATATTGAAAGAAATATCATAATTTTTTTCTTTTTATCGCCAGTAATTGTTGAAGTTAGTTTAAGTTATCTTGGATGGATTGGATTACACGCAAAAATATTGAATTTTTTTTTGAAAACTTTCAAAGAATTTCTTTTGCATACACGCCTAAATGTACTATCAAAAAATGAAAAGAATTCAACATGCCGTTTATGAGAAATGGAAATGACTCGCTCCATCTCATTCAAACCAGATTCCTAAAGTTATGGCACGTATTGGATACTCTAGAGTCATTTTTAGTGAGTTGAAAGAAAATGGTTCGAAACTGAGTTTCTTGAAGAAAAACCTTTGTTTGCCCAATCTAAGAAATAAAGTAGTGAGTGTTATACTATTTCACAATCCGTATTAAAAGCGCTAACTTTTGAAGTACTAACTTATGTAGCACAATTTTTTTTCAGTATAGTTAGTTGAAGTTGGGCGAAATATTAATTTTGAATCCTCGGTTCGGCAAAGAGTGACATTATCTTCCAAGCTGGAGCAGTTGGCTTAGAATCAAAGGTTACAGAAAAACTATTCATACATAGGAAAAATAAAATTAGAAAAAAGTAAAGATTTGTATCAGCGGGAGTACAAAAATGTGTATTTCTCGAATAAAAGAAAATGCAATATATTTTGAAAAATACACAACACAGATTTCCTTGAATATTATTCTGATGAATATCATGACTTATTACCCGATTCTGGCTTGACGTCGACTTCTTGGACGCCCTGAATATTAACACAGACGATCTTTTGAACACTTACGTTATCCCGAAATGCACAACATGGCTCAAATTGTTATTCCAGGTGACGAAAAATCGCAGTAATGTAGACGAAACAGTAATCGCCCCAATCAGATACAGTCCAATTTTTCTGTAGGACCATAGGACGTAAATAACCAATGGTGTTGATAGAAATAGTTGCATGTCTATTCCAACTTGATGGGTATGCGTTAGACACTGAAACAAAATTTGATCAAAATAAGCCGATTTGAGTCAATTTATCTTAGCGCAAACTTTAAAGTCCTGGAATGTTTCCACATAAAATCACTTTATTCATTACATTACTAAATCGATAGTGACAATGTAATGTGTTGTGATGGTTGGCCAAGTGAGGAAAGTAATGGATGAACTGATTTGATGTGAATGAATTGAAAATCAAAGGAAAATTTTTTCTATTTACCATATCTTGAAACGGGAAGAAATTGTGAATATAGAGCATATTTCGCCACATATAATTCTTGCATAAGTGGGAATGATGATCTACCACTAAAGGCCATAATGGACCTGACCCAAGGTGGGGTAGTATATAAGTACAGAATAATATCACTGCTATAATATTGGGGGAGATCCTGAAAAATTATAACAGATAATTAATATTTTTTCGCCCTTGTTTGTAATTTTCGGCGAAACCATTAAGACAAACGTTCTAATAATTTCTTGTCTATTTAATTCGAAAAGATTACCTGAAAATTCTCGTTATTATTTTGTCTCCGAACTTCATAGTCCTTCCTTTATCTAAATCTTTCAGTAGAATCCTGGCGGTTAGGAAACCACTCACCAACATAAAAGCATCTGTATAAAGTATAGCTGTTCTTCCGATCACAGACCATCTCATACCTAAATTCTATAAAACACCTATATAATAATAATCACCTAAAACCTTCATGTCAAGTTTTTATTGTTAATATCAATATATTTATGATGAAGACATAATATATGTACTTACTTCTGACATCGTCGATCTGTTTATATAAGGATTGTAAAATAGGGCCATAGTTTTGTGTGCTATAACTAAGGCTAAAGCACCAAGGGCTCTTACGCCATGAAGTGCTTTAACTTCATCTTTGGACTCTTTTACACTGGTTAAATCTCTCAAATTGTCGAGTAGGTTGAAACAATCAATCAACTGTAATAATTTATCTGGAATTTGAATTTTAGTACCTATTGGTGAAATTAAATATTTCTTACTTTTGAAATGTTATTACTGTCCAATTCACTCGGTCATAAATAATATTCAAGAAATCGAAAATCTACTTACTCTTCTCATTCACGTTCTGTTCGTAAATTCCTCTTATTGTCGCTAATGCGGTAAAAAATACAAGCACTCCGAATAGCCATCTACAAAAAATTTGATTTATTCGATTGTTGATACCCAGATTTATTTCTGTTTCATCTTAGGCTATTCACAGGTAACTCACCTGGTGATGATATCCCCCAAACTTGTTTCTGCATAAGGTATAGGGTTTCTCTTAATCTGACACATTTCAGGTTTTATTCTCGTGATTATTCCAAATTTTTCTTTTAAAGCAGTTTCAAGATCAGATGAAGAACATTTCTTTGGTATGCAAAAACCCCATCTAATCATTGAGAACCCTGGGACCCTATGTTTTACCTATGAAATTAAACATAATGTAGTATATATTTGGACATAATATATTCTTCTTATTCCTCAAAAACTTTCTCTTGTATTAAAAATTTTGAGAGAAAAGTTAAATTCGATGAAAAAAGAAATTCGTTTGCTCACATCATCGAATGTCTCCTTTATAGCGAAATGAGAATGAACCAAATTTTTATATTTCTCATATGGGGGTAACCAATTCGATTGCAAATCTATTTCTGCCAAGCAATATTTTGCATGATCAACACTCAGACATTCCTCGAAGTCTCCAAACTGATTCACGTTCCCACGCAAAATGCCTGAAGGTAGTTTTCCAGTGGCATCGAAGACTAAAAAAATAGGAAAATACATAGATGCATATTTAGGTTTGGTTAGGTAAGGCTAGGGTAGTGTTGGAAATCATCCTCAAAATAGATCCATATTTAGGTGTAGTTAGGTCAAGTTAGTGTAGTGTTGAGAATCATTCTCGAAATATACCCATATTTTGGTTAAGTGTAGTGATCAAAATAATTCTTAAGATGATTTTATATTTAGGTTAGGTTAAGTAAAGATAATACTGGAAATCAGGGAATCAATATTGACAAGGTTTTAGCGATAGAAAATAGTTATAGAAATTTCGGGTGAAGAATTTCAATATAAATATTTACCGTTATCAGGTTAGGTTAACGTTAGGTAAGTAATAATTTTTGAAATGAATTCATATGTAGGTTAGGTTAACTTTAAAATCAGGGCAGTGCTGAAAATTATTCTTAAAATTTATTAATATCTAGGTTAGGTTAGATTGAGTTAAGACGGTGTTGGAAATAATTCTTAAAATGGATAAATATTTGGGTTAGGTAAGGTTAGCTTAAGTTAGTACAGTCAATATTTAGGTTAGGTTAGGAGAGTGTTTGAAAATAATTTTCAAAATGAATTAATATATAGGTTGGGTTAGTCTAAGTTAGGACAGCGTTGAAAATACATTCTTAAATGGATTAATATTTAGGTTGGGTTCGATTTAGTTAGGACAACGCAAACGCGGATATTGAAAGATTGCGGATCATTGAGTGAGACCGTGTTCATTACTTTAACCGACACCTCCTAGCCATTATGATAATATCTGGATGAAGTGATTAATTTATCATATTATCTATTATTACATTGATCTACCTACTTTCGGGAATCTACAGGATTCATTGATCTACGCGCTTACTAGTACATAATATGTAATAAAACTTACTTTTAACAAAATTGATATCGTTCTTCTCAATTCCTTCAATCAACTCTCTTATTCCTGTACAACATCCCTCAGAAATGTTGGTAATATTCTCTAAAGAAAACAAGGAAAATTTTTTCCACATTTCGAAAATGCCATTATGACTATTATCGGAAGTTATCTCGACATTGCCTGTTGGATCCACAAATTCTGAAAAATATTGTAAATAGAAATTGTCGCTTTAGGCTTTAGCTCGCAAGAGATTAACTTTCCGAAGAGCTTCTAGAGTAAAATTGATAATTTCGAACTTTCAATTCACCTCGACAGAAAGAAAATAGTTATATTCACCTGTTTTCCATCTGTATCCTATACCGCATGTTCCATCACTTGCGTTTCCACTAAAACCACTACACCAACCAAAAAATGAAAAATAAACGAATAAAAATGAAACTTTCTTGATCATCTCGAAGACACTAACTGAAAGTACGAATCCGTGCGACTTGAGTTTTAACAAATTTTATTTCACAACAACATCTGAAATTCAGAATCGACATTGACTCTACAATGCCGGTTAATTTATTTATTGGGAGCTAATGGGCAAGGGTTACTGGGTTTAGGTTTTGAGGTGTTGATATGTGTTTGGATTGTCCTAATGTATTTGCGGTGAGCGGATATTTCCTCTTGGTGTGTTCGCAATTCCCATTTCATTTCACCTTGAGAATTAATTGCTTAAGAGAGTAACAATTAGGTATTTATGTTATCCTTATCGAGTCAGGCGTTTTGTGAAAAATTGTTACCTTTTTATGTGTCTGAATAATAGTAGTTGATGTACAAAGTGGGTATATTTAGATTACAAACCCCCAGAAGGACCGGAGCGAAGACAAAATCTGCACTGCCTTTGATTTCTGTGCTGGCGAAAAGTTATCGGAGCGATATAACTCTTCGAGCCAGGCACTAGTAGTGATTCTATCATTTTAAATAGAAACTATAATATTTCGTTGTTAGGTAAGTTTAAACAGTTGATTTTTGATCTTCGCGGAAATAACGGATCCTTTCCAAGAGTGTGTACTTTCGCCATTTCTCAATTGTTAATATTTCATTGGTTCAGTTTCTTTTCCGAATGAGGACAGAAGATTCTGTCCAAAAAATTATGAATTGAACAAGTTTACGATATTAAAACCAATTTTTCATTGGCCTCCTTATACGGTTGCCTTTAGACAACATATTCTGTACGTTGAATAATTGATTAGGTAGACATCGATATTGCATAAATTAAAATCGGTGCTCAATGAATCAATTACAGCAGTATAGGTACAAACGATTAGTTTCGAAATCTATCGATTATTCGACTCTGATCAAAATGACATTGGCACATATACATCCAATTATGTCTATATGCCTTATTTTTCAACCCATTTAAGACTGCCGGACAGACGCGGAAATTTTTCATTGTCTGTTAAACTATTTTATGCTTTTCAATCAAGAAAATAAATTTGAACAATATTCTGGCATAATACTCCCAGTGGAAGAGAGTCCTCTTTGAATTATATAAATTGATAAATTTTCATGAATGTGGTCTCATACATTTTATAACGTTATGAATGGGACTTCCCCGATCAGCTGATTCACGATCAGCATCAGCTCAGACAGGACCGTAAGAACACTGAATATGTACATCTGTGGTTTGTGGTATCCCTCACGAGTCGGTAAGTTAAAAACTGCAAACACAAAATAACATCTAGTGCAGGCTGGCAGATCGATTACACTACTCGATTTAAGAAAAAAAAAGGAACAGTATATTACAATCGGGCATAATTTAGTCATACCCATCTCGTATGTCGAACGCTTCCATTCCTCTTTCGCGATTCCTACTACCGATGAGGGCGCTGCGAAATGAAAGTAAAAATATGGAGGAAAACGATTACCTTTTCGGGATTTATTGTGGAGAAACGGATTATTTTAGGTGTTTTTCCTTTGATTTTGAGAGTTTCGTGTGAAGACTTTTTAGTGAATAATTGGATTAGTGTAGTGTCAAGTTTATTGATTTCAGGTGAACACATCGGTTTTTTCACTTTTAATTATATCGAAATTGATAATAATTCAACAGGAAAAATGGAGCACTATTTGAGTTTGACGACAGTGTTCAATTATTTGGAAGCTACACCTAATAGTCAATCGTTTGTGCTTTTCTTCGGTCCATTTTATGCACTCTGCTAAGGCATTAGTGACACAAACTGCTGGGGTATCTTTCTCATGAAATTTATGGAAATGTTTTGATTTTTCTTTGAGGAGCAATTAAAGGCACAACAATTACATTTGTTAACTGTTTTTTTTTTCTAGTAGAAGAACTTTGTTCACTCTTCACTTCAAGTACATATAATATTTAAACAAAATCATTCCATTCAGACTTCACTTTAAAGATGATTCTATTTTCTTTCTTACAGAAATATTGAGTCACGGTAATTTGAAATACGAAGATAAATTTCATAACACCCTTGTTGATAATTATTGAATTACATTTCTAAATCACCACTCAAACCTGCCCAGAAAATTGTACTCAAACTTGTAACCTAAAATTCAATACCTTTGTGAACGTATTTCAACTGAATGACACTGATATAAATACCTTACCCCCTATTTTTTTTCAATACCAATTACTCTGCTCAGAAAACGATAAAAATTTCTAAATATCCCACCCGAATACCTGGTTCCTGGATGAAATTATCAGGCTTAAAAGCACGTGAAATATGAAAACAATACTCGTTTTCTGGGTTAGGTATTTGGCCGGCAGGGGGCGTTTAGATTTTTGGAATCACGAATCGGGTTATCCCGATCAATAGAACTGATCCCAGGTTAGTTTTCGAACGCTAGGATCAGTGATCGGCCTTACCCGATCTGTGATCCTTATAACCTCAACTTCAGTTGTCATTCTGTGATAGGATAACCTGTATACTTGTTTTTTATGTTGTTGTTTTGAACTAAGTGTAAAATATCTGAGAACTTGAGATGGACCTTGATTTGGATATATCCGATGAAGATTATGTGATAGCTAGAGCTAAAGAAGCCTTAAAAACTGCCCCATATGAGGCCAAAGCATGGATGATCACAGCAAAAACGTTGTATCCAACAAACTTCGGTGTACAGGTATCATTATTATATTAGTTTATCCTACATATAGCTCATGCTCATAAATCATTTCAGTTTGAAGCCTATCTTATTGAGAAGAATGCAGGTAACGTGAAAGAGGCAGCCAAATGTTTCAGTGATTTGTAAGTGAATATCACTTGCTTTACTTGTTTTACTTCTTTTATCGACTTTCAGAATCGGCAAATTCCAGGAAAAAGAGGAATTATGGAAAGAAATAGAATCGGTTACTACAGCACTGAGGGCAGAAAGTGAAAATACTAATAGTGAAACCTTGTTTTTATGTGAAATGTTCAAGCATATGTCTACAGGTAATTTATAATCTATTTTGTCATTGATAATATAAATGAATTATGTTCTAGATGTTCAACATCATTTACTGTTACTAACTGCAAACCATTGTGAAGATACCATGGAACATTGTCGACTTTTACTTCTCTTACTTCAGAGATTTCCTGTTGCAATCTCTAGTTATGGGGTAATTAACCATTTGACGAAATTAAGAATGAATCATTTTGGTTCTTTTTTCAGTCAAATCTAGTGGACACACTCATCAGTGCAGAAAAACATTGTAATAATGGTAGCCATCCAGTGAATCCTTACAGGAAATTACTAATTTGTGACCTGCTACCATTACTTGCCAATGAACAAGATGTAAAATTGGATATAACATCGAAGCTGCTTTATAAGGTTCTGTACAAAGCTGTAGAATTTTACCTTTATTCCTTGGG
Organism: Aphidecta obliterata; assembly: GCA_963966015.1. Classification (NCBI taxonomy): domain Eukaryota; kingdom Metazoa; phylum Arthropoda; class Insecta; order Coleoptera; family Coccinellidae; genus Aphidecta; species Aphidecta obliterata. Next base: position 25,048,917 of record OZ014432.1, read on the forward strand.
TTTTATGGAAATCGTAGAGCAGGTAAGGATCCAATGAATTCTGAAGGATTTTCATAAATTCAAACATCCAGAAGTCAACGTCAAGTGGTGTATTTTTCAAATTATATTGCATATTCTTTAATTCAAGAAAATGCACAACATGTGATTTTTTTGAACTCCTGTTGCTACAAATCTCAACTTATTCAATATTATTTTTCCTATGTTATCCTGAATAGTGCTTCTGTAACCTTTGATTCTATGCCAACTGCTCCAGCTTGGAAGATATTGTCGCTTTTTGCCGCACCAAGGATTCAAATTAATATTTTGCCAAACTTCAACTGACTGTAATGAAAGAAAATTGTACTACATCAGTTTGGCAAGTGACTTTGAAAGTTAGCGCATTTAATAAGGTTTCTAAAATGGTATAACACTTACTACATTATTACTTAGACTTAGATTTCTTTTCTGATGACTATTATGACTTAGCTGTTACCCAATTTGGGCTTGACATCGACTTCTGGAACAACCTGTATATTGAGTAGATAGGAATTACCATGTGCAAACACTTTTTGAAGTAAAAGTCTAACTTTTTCTCCAAGGAATCTAAGGTATATGGGAAACTGTTCAGCAGCTCATTTGAGACCTTGTTAATAGTTAATATTTCCCAAGAACTCTGATGAATTATTTTTTTTTGCTCAAGTATATTTTTTTTTCCAGGAAGATGTGAAAATTGAGGGGGCATGGCAGAAACTATTCACAATTGCTGAATTTATTGGAAAACAGTTGGGATGGGATCCTATGATAGCTTTCAGTAATAACTGGTGGGTTCCTATAACTATTTCTTTCGATACAATAAACCTTGCGCTTTATGTGTATTTCAGAGCCCCATACAGGTCTAGTTTTTGTGAACTGTTGAAATTTTTTCCAAAATAATATTTGAGTAGAAGTTTGATTCAACTGAGGCAGATTTTTGGCTCTTCTGAAATATTATTTTCTTGCAGGTCTAAAGAAGGATATTGGCAGAAGATACTTGCATTTAGTCAGCTGAAGCCTTCGAATATAGATGAGAAGCAAATGGTGTTTTGTTTGTTTCTATTCTTCTCTTATTGTTTGGATGAATATAATCTCAGTACAACTCCTGAATCCAGTCCTGGGCAAATTCCCATAACTTATGTTTTAGTTGAGGCATTTTTAGGTGATTTATTAGAGGATGTTGTAGTACATTAAATTTAATCTCATTCATATAATTTTAGATCCTACTTTACCAGTTCCACCCATCGAAACTAAATTCAAAAGAAGAAAGAGCGACGCTGATCTACACCCCCATATTTCGGTTGAAAAACCCGAGATGAAACATATGATCAATAATTTTTTCATGGTTGTAAATTGTTGGGAATTCCTGTCGACTTCAGATGCTTTAAACAGAGGTAAAAATAACCACTTGAAGATAAATATGTTCTGCGTTTAGCATCGTTGATAATTTTTTCAGTTTAATTTGATTTCCAGAATTCATGAAACTGTGTAACTTCTTAAAGATGGACACATACTTGAACGGATTCATAATTGATTACATGGTTTACAAAGGAAGATTCGACGAACTCATAACATTCTTTCAAAAATCCAATTGCCAAGTGGTCTCTAAAAATATCAGGACAGCTCACATCTCCTATGTTACAAAGGATTATACTGTAAGCATTTTGGGTAGAAATCTTATCAACTTCTGATATATCCAAATTTCAGGCATGCTTCGAACAGATTCTTTCGATACTACCTTTATTATCCATCAAGAATAAGGGAAATCTTAGTACAACGTTGATTGTAGGTGGGGGACAGAGGCATCTTCATTTTCTACCGTTAACTCATCTTGCTGTGCTCCAGTACTGTGTTAAGTTATTGCTCAGATGTGTTACAGTAAGTTATCTTTTAAATGGTTCTTGAACTTTTAATTAATAATTCGCTTATAGTTATATTAATGTTGTTTTTGTTGTAGGAGAACTTATCGAAGGTGAACTACAATGAATTTGCTATCGGCAATGCCCTAGTTCTTACTCAGCTAGATTGGCCACAAGAGGACGAATTTATACCTCCCCTTATGGAAAAAATCAAACTTCATGGTTCCTTCCATTATCCCTTATTTCAGGTATCTTTTACACTTAAATTTAGTCAAAACTGCAGTAATTATTTATAGGGGTTGATTGAGAGTAAACAGGAATACGTAAAAAATTGAAAAGCACTGCTGTGAAGTCGGGAGCTTTTCAGCGCTCGTTCATCCACCTTGTAGGTAGATTCACATTCTCCAGTTTTAGAAAGTAATTGGAGAAATTTTTGACAACTGTCGCAAAAGAATGACAGCAGCTCTTTGTCAATTATGTCAAATCAGCTGTTACAGAAATTAAAGGATTTTTTATTCAATAATTCGTTGAAATTTAAAATAGTTCTGATTAGGCGATTTGGAAAAAATGTAGCTTGAATATATCATTCTCCGTTAACATACAAATTTCGTCAGGATCGAATCAATAGTTTTGAAATTATCGAGAAAACTAAATTTCAAACGACCATATTTACGGAACCTCTGTTCGAATTTTGTCCAGTAACGCGGCATTCGAGATTCGAACTGTCCTGAATATTTCAAGTCTCTAGGTCTTTCCGTTCGAAAGCTATAATTTCTATGGTTCTGGTCAAGCGATCTGGACCAAACTACGCATGTAGTTTGAATACGTCATTCTCCATCTGAGTGCAAAATTTCATCTCGATCGAATCAGTAGTTTCGAAGTTATCAGGAAAACAAAATTTCGAACGGCCATATTCACGGAACCCCTGGTGGAATTCTGCCCATTAACGAACTTAACCGAGGCATTTGGGATCTGAACCTACACTGAAAATTTCAAGTCTCTAGGTTGATCCGTTCGAGAGTTATCGTGCTTACGGACGGGCCGACGGACAGACTCGAATTTTCCGACGGATTCGTCATCAGTGAGTCGAACCTTGTCCATTTTCGGCTCAAAATTCGAAAAATACAGACATCGAGAGTTTGAATACATTATTCTTCATCCATGTGCAAAATTTCATTCCAATCCAATCAGTAGTTTCGCAATTATCGGGAAAAAAAACCGCGACATTCGAGATCGAGGCCTTTCCGATCGAAAGTTATAATTTTCTATGGTTCTGTTGATGCGATCTGGACAAAATTTCATCTCAGTTCATTTTATTTCTATGAAATCCTGTTATTTTCTACGTGATTCTATCAGTTTGATATTATTTTTTTCAGAATTATATAATAAATGTGAATATATTGGAGGAGCTGACCTATTTATGGACGACTCAGGGTGGTCAAATCACATTGGAAATTATTCCCCACTTAGGGTAAGTACAAATCATTTCGAAGGTTTATTTGGTAAATACTAGAATAATAACATTTCAGAAGTTGAGGGGCCATTTCATAATCAACGCCTTTCAGTTTAAAGAACACTTTTATTTTTTATGTCGTTCCATAGTAAATTGATTAAGTGAATCTTCAATTATTTCTTCTCTGTGGAACTATCTTTTATGTGAACTTCATGATCACCAAATGAAATGAAAGGTCGAATTACTCTATGAAATAAACACTACATACTCCATTTCAATCTTAGATAATTATTGAGATTTCAATAAACTGGATATCTAATATTCATTCATCCTTGGTTGTTTCAGTCAAAGAAGAATAGGTACTCGTGGTGCTGATAAAGGTGCGAAAGAAGAAATCAAACAAGCAATCAGGAGACAAGTGGCCAGAAGTAATGAAAAACTGGACGAAATACTCTTCAAATTTCTAACTCATGAAAGAACCCAAATTCTACAAACACTGATGTAGTGCGTGCACTGGTTATGAACCCTATTTCAAGACTGATTTTAAACTTTAAACCATAAATAGAGTTGATGCATTTCTATGATTTAAGAGAATATTTCGTGTAACCAAATTTTTTAACCTAGAATTTTATATTATGAAATGTCAGTTTAAATGGAGTAAAAATTAAATAAATTACTACAAACTGAATTAATGGATATGATTTGATTGTTCTGTAGTTATGAAAACATATTATGGAACCTTGAGAAATAAAAATTCTTACATAAATATGGAATTTAGGACTAACTGGTTCATAGTGCCCCTGATATTGTTTTCTCTAAGGATAGCATCAATTTTCCTTGTCAAGACATTTTATGAGGCAGATGAGTATTGGCAGTCGCTGGAGGTTGCTCACAAGTTCACATTTGGCTATGGTTACTTGACATGGGAATGGGAAAAAGGCATACGAAGTTACGTCTACCCCATATTTTTCACCATACTCTACAAGATACTTGCTCTAGTAAAATTAGACAATGCTACTCTACTTGTGAGTAAAATTGATTAGTGTATTGATCGCAAAATTCGAACGCTGAATAATTTTAAGGTTCTCCTACCGAGGATCTTACAGGCCACATTGACTGCTTATTCAGATATATGTTTCTATGAGTGGACCGGTAGAAGAAAATGGGCGGTTTTTTGTTTGGCCACTTCGTGGTTTTCATTCTACATGGGGTCAAGAACTTTGATCAACTCCTTTGAGACAGCAATTTCTACAATTGCATTGTCTTTATTCCCATGGCCAGGAATGGTGAAAGGTTTGTGAGATTATGGAGTTATAAATATTTTTAAAGATCATTATCTATTTAGAGTAGGTTTGATGTAAGCTTTCCAATTTGCAGATGAAAAACTACACTTTCTTTGGTTGGTTGGATTTATATGTATTGTGAGGCCAACCGCTGCTGTTATGTGGTTACCATTATGTATTTATCATTTACATATTACAAATCATAGTTGGTCGTTTCTTATACTCACCAAGTATTTGCCCATTGGGTAAGTTTATTGAATAATTTCCAATAATAATTGCTTGGAATCATCTGAGACAATGCGTAAGGCCATTCAATTTTCAATAAAATGAAAACCTACCTAACTATGATTTTGAAAACTGAATAATTGAATATTTTCAGAATCTTGTTACTGATGACATCGACTTTGATAGACTCGTTAGCGCATGGATCATTCATAGTTACTTTTTACGAATTCTTCAAATTCAATATAATCAAAAATGTAGCGATATCCTACGGAACTCTTCCTTGGTATTGGTATATGTCGTTTGGATTGCCAGCTATTCTAGGAGTTCATCTTATGCCATTCATAATTGCATCTTTAGTGGTACTGAAAAACAGGAAGGTACATCAGAATGAATTGGTCTTGTTGGGAACAATTGTGTTCACTATTGGTGTTTTCAGGTAATAATTGTTTTTTTTTTTTGTAGAATATTTAGGTATGCTGAATTTGATTGTGTTTTTTTTAGTTTTTTGCCACACAAGGAATTCAGATTTTTAATGCCATTGCTACCAATTATGCTGTTCATCACATCTAGGTATCTAGCAGTTTGGAGTAGGAAAGTTAAAACGTAGGTATCATCATTGAAAGTATTTTATATTCATCCCATTCCTCGAAACTGTTGTCAGAGAATAGAACCTTCTTTCTTTCAACTTGAATTATTTGAGTGTTAGATTGTGAACTTCTTAATTGACTAACAGTCTTCTACTAAACTCCCTTCTAACTCGGATCTACCTTACTCAAGGTTCCACCTGAAGATCTTTTTGTTTGGACCAGGTCGGCTTAACCAAGGTTCCAAAATTTAGAGGTTATATTCATGTCAGCCATCAAGATATGTCATCGGGTGACACTTAAATCGTGTTAAGCAGTAGATTTTCCTGGCTTGAAAATTTGTCGCATCACAAAAAAATATTATGTTTTGAATTTTAGGCTTCATCTGTTAGCAGTTGCTATTATACTGTTCATTGGCAATATAGTTCCAGCATATTATTTGGGAATGGTTCATCAAAGAGGAACATTGGATATTATGCCGCATTTGAGAGAAATTGCTCAAAAGGATCCTGATAATACCAGTTTTTTATTCTTAATGCCATGCCATTCAACACCAATGTACAGGTATTCTTTTGAAATACAAGTTTTTCTTCAATTACTGGAGATCAGATAAGATTCATTTCGGTAACATTTTATAAGAACGCCTACTCGTATTTTTCAATTATTAAATATTTTTTATTGAAAATGAGTGTTTTAGATTGATTCTTGATGGTTTTCAGTGCTGGCCAGATTTTTTTAACGCGATCGGGAGTGAACAGGGGTGCTGAGTGGGTAATAATCTGAAAAAACGTTAGAAAAATAGTAATTTCAAAGCAAGTTTACTCATGGAACAATTGAAATAATTTTGAGAATATTTTTTTTTGGAGAATTTGGGAGAAGAAATGAGGAAATCTGCATAGAAAATAGTTTGCCATCATTGAAAACTATAAATAACCATTCAAGAATGTTTGACTTCACTCCTGTTTTAATCAGTATGAAAGCAGAAATAAAAAAAAAATGTGATCACAGTTAATCGAGAAGGGCGACACAGAAGCGGGGACTGGAATCAGTTTAGACGAACATGGTTGCCTATATCGGAGCCTGTTCCTTCTGTGATCAGCTCCATAATAATAAACCAGGTGACCAATTTTTTCCAATTCGAGATGAATAACTGTGATCGACGGGAGTTTTTGACATTTTTCCCGAGGTTGTCAAAAATCAGCCTCACTTTATCCAAGTGGATATCGACCATCAGTGACGTCAGAAACGTCGCGGATAAAAAGCCTTTGCGAAAGGAAAGCGACAACAGTTATGAGTTTTTTTTCGACCTTTTCCGAACCGCAAACCATCAGAAAGCCCGTTTCTTCTTCAAAAAAAACGCGGCTCAAAGACCGCGTAGTGGTCGTATTTTCTCAAAATGACTCTGTGCCTCCGGCACCTCAATCTCAACTTTTAAGGATTTTTGTTTTTGTTTTATGGACATTAGTCGCTTCTGTATATGGGACACATTTTTCTTTTTCGATTTTCTCGGGAAATATTGATTTGCCAGTGCTCTCATTGAAACTATGACATGAGAACATCATAACGAATCATTATGCAAAATATTTTTGAAATTGTTTAGTGGGAGTAAACATTTTTTGATTGAGTTCTTCGAATTTAGTTCACCAAAGTATGACTCCTGTTGGAGTTTTTGGTTTGGGCATTACCATAAGGTAATGCTTATTTTTTTTCAGCCATCTACATGTCAATGTAACGACCAGATTTCTGACATGCAATCCCAACTTCGATAATGCGAAGGCTAAAAAAGATGAGGTGACACTTTTCTACAATTCTCCCAGCAGATGGCTTCGAAAGCATTACCCTCCTAATGGAACATTACCAACTCATATTATTACATTCAATAGTTTGGTTCCGAGCATTTCTGATATTTTGAGCAGGTACGTAACTGATATATTAGTTTTTCTTCTTGTGGGATTAACCGAATTCGAAACGTTAATAATCTCCTAATGTTGGAACGTGGGAATTCCATAAACAATTGGAAATAGCCCAAATAATATTTTATTATTCCATGTTAGTCAAGTTTTCAAATACGGTTCCGTTATAATTCACAATTTCGTTTTGGATCAAACTGAAATCATTGTTTTGTAGGTACAAAACTGTTGTGGATATATTTCACACCGATGTGCCGCTTTCCAGTGAATTTGGTACTCGTATTCTAGTCCATGAACTATTATTCTGATAATATGAAAGGCCGAATGAAGGTGTAATTTAGAAATTGATAAACAAATTTATCTTGCTTCAGTGGTGTGCTTTTGACAAGGAATGTCTTATCATAATATATTAAGACTTATGAGAGTTAGTGAGTAGTGAAATAAAAAGTTAAGAATATTAGTTTTTGTTGTTGATTTCTTCCACGGGGGTATACTGCAAAACGTGATTGAAAAATCAAGAAGTATTTGAAGGTTGGAGAAAGATTGATTCAAAAACTGAAAACATTACAGAAAAAAGTTTTCAATTTTGTTTTATCAAAAAAATTGTTTTGCGCGCTTGTTTTATAACCGAGAGCGTTATCATTTCGCCCATAAATTGTCTGTAATTATCGAATTTTGAGCCGAGAATGGTCGATTAATAGATGAACAATTCGTGGTCAAATTCAATTCTGTCCGTCTGTAAACACGATATACTCTCAATTTCAATTTTTTTGAAGTTTCAAGCAATATTTTATGACGAGTTGTGTTCAATATATCGAGTTATTTTATGCCTAGGCTCCTTTCTCAAAAAATAATTCTCAGGTGGATTTTTCTTTTTTCTTTCGAATAGTTTTTAACATTTTTTTCTCCTCTTGATGCTAACTGTAATTTAGCAGTTTGCTATTTTCATTGTTTTTTAATTCGGCTGTTTCTTGGATTAAATTATGGTCGTTAGAAATTTTGTTTTCTTGATAATTTCAAAACTACGGATTCGATCGAGACGAAATTTTGTATTTCAATGGAGAATTATTCATTCAGGCCAAATTTTTTTCAGATCGCATAATCGGAAGCATTTTGAATTCCAACGAATTATTGAATAAAAGTTCCTTATATTTCTTTATCAGCTGATTCGGCACAATTGACAAAGAGCTGCTTTAATTTTGTTGACAGCTGTCAAAATTTCTTCAATTGGTTTCTAAAACTGGACAATGCGAATCTACAGACTTATACAGTATTTCAAATAGACATAAGAATACCAAGTTTAGTAAAGGAAAAAGCAAGAAATTTCTATTTCTCTGATTTTTCTTTTCTCAATGGTTTTTTGAAAATAGATATTGAACAGTTCAAGTTTTTTTTTTCGATGAAAACATTTTCTTGCGTCACCAACGGGCTTCGAAAAATGTGTCTTGCCCACATCAAATCGAGATCTCGCTTCGCCACTGAAAACAGGAGATCGCCATTCGAAGATTGCCGCTCGAAATACAGAATTTCCATGGTGGAAGGATATCGTTCTACTAAAACAATTGAACCCCTTATTATAGAAAAATATTCATTTGGAATAAATTCAACAGATCAAGGATGATCAGACAGCAATGAACTATCAGTTATTAGATAAGAAATAAATTCTTCAACGAAAATGTAAACAATTCATAATCAGACAACTGTCCGATCAATAAATTCCTAGAATATATTGAAAATATGAAAATTCCTATTCTAATGAAAATTATTCAGAAAATATGAAAAATTCTGAGGAATTGGCGTTGATTCACTTTAGCAAATATACCTACATTCCTGAACCAATTTTTTTTTGTAATTCAGAAATATAACCATGATATTATTACTTCAGATAATAAATCTGATTTTCAAATCTCTAACCCTTCCTGAAATTTTCGATCTACGTTTTGGATTTTACAGGGTGTTTCCAAATTAGGCGTGAAACGTGGAAGAAGGTGTTACTATCACTCATTTGCTATCGTTTGAGCCATATTAAATGATAACCGAAAATCAACATTTACCGAAATATTTGAGTACTTGTGTTTTTAAAGAAATTTCTCACCTTTACTTCATTTTTCGTGAATTTTTTCCACGTTGACCAAGTTTGATTATAATTCTGGATCATTTTCATCAGAAAAGGATATGATATGTATGAAAAAAGCAAAAATATGCTATAATAGATGTTAAAAAAGAATAAGTATGATTTGAAAGTTGGTATATGAAGAAAAGAATAATGAATTTCTAATATCAATTTGTCTGCAACTTTCGAATTCCACAATTTATGTATGAAAAAATTATTTTAATACTTGCCAAATTCCTTCTTTATTTTCTGAAAAAGTTTTCGTGGTTTCGTTTCAGCAGATTGTGATTTGAAAGGGGATATAAACTAAGAAAGAAAAGTAAAGAATTAAATAGTTTTTCATTGCAATTAAACTCAAAATTTCATTAGATAATTCATTCATGAATTATGTTCGAAATGTTCTTCATCATTCCTTATACATCACCTGCCCTCTTTCTAATTTCTTCAGTCCTAAAATTTACTCTCAATCTTCTCGCTGCTCCGTCTATTCTCTCCACACGTTGTGCATGTTTTTTTTTGCCTTTCATATACTATTTCTTTTGAACTTCCCCAAACATGAAAATCTAACGGTGTTAGATCCGGACTTCTCGCTGGCCACGAAATAGCTCCTCCCCTATTTATCTACCCTTTAGGAAACAATTCGTTCAAGAACATACGAACGTTTAGCCTTATAATGTGCTAGATCCTGTTGAAAAACGATTTCACGCCAGTCTATCGAGAACTGTCCATATTTGCTCTCAGAAATTCTTCATGATTTAAGTTATCAGGTAGAAAGTAAGGACCTATCAAAAGATTAGCTATTGCTCCCATCCAAATTAACGCTGAATCACCATTTTTTGTGCCGGACAACCGGACATTCAAAAGGTTGTTTATAAAAAAATCTGCTGAAACGAAACTGGTGACTGCATTCCAACGAAAACTTTTTTAGGAAATGAAGAAGCAATTTGGCAAGTTTTTGAAATAATTTCCATACATATATTGTAAAATTCGAAAGTTGCAGACATATTGATATATTAGAAATTGATTTTTATTTTCTTCATATACCAACTTTCAAATCATAGGTACTAATTCTTTTTCAAAATCTAATACTGGATAGTTTGGCTTTTTTCATACATATCATATCCTTTTCTAATGAAAATAATCCAAAATTATAATCAAATTTGGTCAACTTGGAAAAAATTGACGAAAAATGAAGTTAGGTGAGGAATCTTTTAAAAATCACAAGGACTCCAATAACGCGTAAACTGTTGATTTTTGATTATCAATAAATATGGCCAAAACAACAGCAATTGAATCATACTAACACGTCTAATTTGGAAACACCCTGTATAGTGTAGAGTCGAAAAAAAAAATTTTCTGGCACCATCCTCTTAGCTCGAGAATCTGAGTTCAAACTGCTGGGAACGAGGTGCCACAAGCAGACTTCGACCATCTCATTTTGTCACCCATAACCTTTTTTTTTTATAACCATATCCATGGAATTTCTTGCAAATGTTATCGTTCCATTCATGCCGATATATTAAATTGAAGATCTTCTGGGACTAACACTTTCTTACGACACTGAGTATATGTATTTACGTTGTTTTCCCAGAAACTCTCAAGTGATTTCCAATCAGTTTTTCCCATACAGGATGCGAACAGATGGAGAATCAAATTCGCCGTATGTGGCGTATGTTCATCTCGAAAATCCCATCAGTGTGTTTTATCTTCTCCCCATTTCAAAACAATCACGTATTAAGATAAAACGAGGTTTGTGGTGTTAATCTGCGATATGTGTTGATTCAGTCTTGTCCTATACCGTCGTCCAGTCAAGTGAAGATACATCTTTACGTATACGTAGTAATTAACATTAGGAAATCGCATACAAAGTGAGTCATATTTACCTGATTTATAATCGTTCTAATGAACCTGCTCGATTAGGAATTATCGGAAACTATCGAATTATTACCATTGTCGATTGCATTGTAATAGTAATTATTAATCCCATGTACCTACGTATTACGATCGAGTTGAAATAATTATAAATTGTAGTGTGCGTTTTATTTACTTCAGATGGCGAAGGTCAGTATACCATTAAACCAGATAGATAGGTTTTCACATTCGAGATTATCTTATGTATTATTCTAACATTATGAAATACTTTCAGGGAATTCTTCATGAAAACATGTTTGTAGGCCGGAAAGTTTCCTGAATTATTATAATGAGAATAGTTCAATGAAAATATGGTGGTTCATGTTGAACTGGAATGATTTTTTTTTATTAGTCCAAATTCTGAGCTCAGAGTGGTATAAAACGCTGATTTTGCAAAACCGTCATTCCAATCTTAAAAAATAAAGCGTTTTTATGAAAAGCTCTCCTGAAGTTAGGCGACACATATAATTTTTCAATCAATTTCCTCTGGCTTAAAAAAAATTGCATCAATTGGTTGATACTTCGATACAGAATCCGAAGATTTGTTCCATTAGAGTCTTCTTTAAATTATTCGGAAATCTTGTGGAAAATAATTTTTTCATATAAGAATCTCTGATGGATATAAAAAAATTACGAAAAGCACTGCCGTGAAGGCAGGAGCTTTTGAGCGCTCGTACATCCACCTTGTAGGTAGATTCGCATTTTTCCGTTTTAGAAATCAACTGAAGGAATTTTCGACAGCTTTCAAAAAAATTCTCAAACTTAGGCGAAATTCCAGACTTCATGTCAGTGCTTCAGCTGACCAATTTTTTTTCGATAATTCTCTAGAATTTTCTACGGTATCTATGGTCTTGGTAATGCGATCTGGACAAAAGTTTGAATACATTATTCCTCAGTTAGGTGCATAATTTCATTCCAATCCGATCAGTAGTTTCGAAACTATCAGGAAAATAATATTTTGAACGGCCATATTTACGGAAGCCTAGTCTAATTTTGCTCATTGATGAACGCGACCGCGATATTCGCGATCCAAACCCACCCTGAAAATTTCAAGTTCCTAGGCCTTTCCGTTCAAAAGTAACAATTTTCTATGGTTTCTATATGGTTCTGGTCATGCAATCTGGACAAAATGTTGCTTTAATATATCATTCTCGATTAAAATACAAAATTTCATCTCGATCGGATCCGTAGTTTCGAAATTATCGAAGAAACAAAATTTCAAACGACCGTATTTACGGAACCCCTAGTATAATTCGGCTCATTAACAAACGTGAACGCGACATTTCAGATCCACACCTATCCTGAAAATTTCAAGTTCTTAGGCCTTTCCTTTCGAAAGTTATGATTTTCTATGGTTTTTATAGTTCTGGTCATGTGATCTGGAGAAATGTAGCTTGAATATATCATTCTCCATTAGTATACGAAACTTTATCACGATCGAATCTGTGGTTTTGAAATTATCGAGAAAACTAAATTTCAAACGACCATATTTACGGAACCCCTAGTATAATTTCGCTCATAGATGAACGTGATCACGACATTCGAGATCCACATCTATCCCAAAAATTTCAAGTCCCTAGGCGTTTCCGTTCAAAAGTTACAATTTTCTATGGTTTCTATGGTTCTGGTCATGCGATCTGGTCAAAATTTCATCTATAGCTTGATCACCTCATTCTCCATTTGAGTGCAAAATTTCATCTCGATCAAATCCGTAGTTTTCAAGTAATCAGGGGAACAAAACTTTGAACGGCCATATTTACGGAACCCCTAGTGGAATTTGGCCCATTAACGAACTCAACCGAGGTATTCGGAAACCGAACCCATACTGAAAATTTCAAGTCTCTAGGTTGTTCCGTTCGAGAGTTATCGTGCTTACGGACGGACGGACAGACTCGAATTTTCCGACGGATTCGTCATCAGTGAGTCGAACATAGTCGATTGAGACCATTTTCGGCTCAAAATTCGAAAAATACAGACATCGTGACGAAATGATATAGCCCTCGTATAAGTAGTACGAGCGCCCAAAAATTGGCAAATTTATTTTTATTTCTATAATTTCTTGAGGCTTTTGATATCTTATTTATTTTTAATATTGTTAATTTGATAAATCAATCAATATTCATTTTGTTAAGTAAGTATATATTTAGGTCTTAGGTCAATTTTTATTTATGCACCAATTTGGGATATTTTTTATTTGTTTGTGGATGCGTTAGATATAGAGACATTTAATATATATATTTTTTTTATCAATACAACATCAATAATATTCGATGATGTATAACTTTCACTATGAGGAAATATACTGAAACTCCCTTAATTTTACAGGCTAAGATGAAGATTATTGGAATAATATTGCTCGCAATTGTTGCCAGTAATGCAATGGAAGATTTGGCCCTTAAAGAAATCGCCAAAGGAAATAATGAATTTTCAGCCAGACTTCATCAGGTAGATCAATTACACTTGATTTTTTATTTCAATCCAAAAACATATAGCCATATTGCCGTTCGAAGAAATAGAATTTCTACACTGTCGAAATTTTGAACAGTGAGAAAACCAATACCTAATCGAATTAAATTTTTTTTATCCGTCCCCTTCTAGAGTTAATTGCATGAAATTCGATACAAAAATCAGTTGCTATCCGCTACCCGCAGTGGTCCCAGATTTTTTAGATGTGTATATTTTCCATTTCCACTAACGCTAAATCTTACCTTTCCATCAGGAATTGATCAAGAACAAAACAGGAAACCTCATCGTAAGTCCGCTGTCTATCGAAACGATTCTGGCTCTGACTTCCCTAGGAGCCAAAGGTGAAACCGCGACCGAGCTAAAGAAGGGCTTGAACCTCCCTACGGACCCCCAAGAAATCAAAGACCAACTTCGAGCCTTACAGAAGTATATGATAAACGGCAGATTCGTAACCCTGAATTCCGTTAACAAAATATACGTGGAGAATGAATTCGGGATCACTCCAGACTTTCTCCGGGTGGCAACCAATGATTTTGGATCCGCCGTCGAGAATGTAAATTTCGGCGAGACCGTAAAGACCGCCAGTAAAATAAACGAATGGGTGGCGGGACAAACCAACGACAAAGTCAAGGATTTGATCAGTCCCGATCTGTTGAACGAATTGACGAGAGTGGTTCTGGTGAACGCTCTATATTTCAAAGGACAATGGTTACATCCCTTCAAGGAAGAGAACACCAAACCGTTAGATTTCCACAAGACGAAAACTGAAACCATCCAAGTTGACACCATGCAAACGACTGCTTACTTGAGACTTGCCCAAGATGAAGCGTTAGGTGAAATAACTTTTATATTTTTGGGATATAATTCCGTCTGGGTGTATCCCTTCTAATGTCCCCAATATTATTGCAGGAGCAACATTTGTCGAGCTTCCATACAGGGGGACACCTGCTGTTTTATCGATCGTCATGCCAAATGAAATTGGAGCACTTGATTCTTTAGAAAGTAAAATACATGAAGTATTGAGGTTCCAAAATTTCACCAAAGAAAATATCAAATTGTTCTTACCAAAGTTCAAAGTAGAAGCTTCATTTAATCTTGTTGAGACGCTTCAAAATGTAAGTACAAATTTCTTTAATTGGTCTCAAACGATTCAACCAGGTTACTCGCTTGAATTCGCCTTAAGTTGGACTAACACATGAAGAATTCTAGGTTCAATTAACTTCTGTCTGTGTATTTTCAACAGAATATTTGTGAATGCCTCTATTTATACGGCGAGGAATACCCGTAATGTAATTTTTTTAGCTTGGTGTGAAGAAAATATTCAAGAGCGATGCTGATTTGAGCGGAATTTCCATTCAAGAAGGATTGATAGTTTCTAATGTTGTCCAAAAAGTATTCATGAATGTAGATGAAAAGGGAACTGAAGCTGCAGCGGCTACCGCAGGTGAATATTTCAAATATTTTTTGGAGATAATCAACAAATTGATTCCTTTATTTGCCATTTCGTGATAAGAAAGTTGAAATTTTAAGAATTATTCAGCATAACTCCCATATATATTATGTTTCTATTTTTTGCAGTGATTTCAATGGCGAGGAGCGCAGGATTCGGAAGATTTGTGCGAAATACAATCAAAATTGATCGTCCATTCCTGTTCTTCTTGAAACTGAATGAAGTAGTTCTGTTCAGTGGAAGAATAAGCTCCCTGTAAATAATAAAATTATATTTGAAATGATCTGACTGTGACACCTGTGTTGAAAAAACAAATTGGTGTATATTATATACATAAATATATGTAATATATATTGAAATGCATTTTTTGTTTCTTTTGTTAGATATTTATGGACAGTTAATTTTCAGGAAAAGAATACTCATGTTCCTGGCGATAAGTTATTCATCATTAGTGAGAAATCCAATAATCGAATTAAAAAAAAACTATCCCTCCCCCCGTCTAGAGTTGATTGAGTGAAATTTGGTACAAAAATCAGTTTTGAGGTGTACATTTTCCATGTCTTCATACTCAATATCTTACTCTTACCCAGGAATCAATCAATTCCAATACCTACGACAGTAAATTTTCAGGAAAAAAATACTTATGTTCCTGGCAATACTCGGAGTTATTCATCATTAGCGAGAAAACCAATAATCGAATTAAAAAAAAATCTATCCTTCCCCAGTCTATAGTTGATTGTATGAAATTTGGTACAAGAATCCTAGATTTTTTTTCAGACGTGTACATTTTCCATTTCTACTTAATCTTACCTTTTCACCAAGAATAACACTGAAGACTTCATCGTAAGTCTGCTCTCTATCGAAAATATTCTGTTTCCGACTTCTCTGGGAGCCAAAGATGAAACCGCGACTGAACTAAAGAAGGGCTTGAACCTTCCTTGTTAGATATTTAACAACCCTTAATTTTCAAGAGGAAAACAGATTTTCCTGGCTGGTATTACCCAGAAATCGGAGCAACATATTGATAATAAAATGACTCAACCAAATTCTTCAAAAAGTTTTCACCACTGATCGATAAACATTATTGAGGAACTTTATGGCATTATGAACCAAAATCAAGTAACGGAGAAAAATCAAATAAAACACTTCAAATTATTTTTACTTATATTTTATGTCTTCATGAACATGAACAGTCAATCAAATCAACCTTGCTTCTGGGCTAGTTCTTTAGCTCTAGCCCTCTCGATTTTGGCCACACGTGCTGCTGATTTAACTCCAAGAAGACCACCACCCCACAACTTCCTGATTTCATCACCACGATCGTTGAAGTTGGTTTTGATAACTTCCAGAAGTTTGGCGAGGTTAGTTCTGTCACCAGAATCGACCTGAGTAATAGCAATTGAGGTGCAAGTTTTCCTCCTCACTAACAAACCCAACCTAGCTTTTCCCTTCACAATGCAATATGGTACTCCCATCTTACGACAGAGAGCAGGAAGGTGAAGTACTACTTCAATAGGATCGACATCGTGGGCAATCACGACAAGTTGGGCTTTTTTCTGTTCCACCAACTTGGTCACTGTGTTTGCTCCACTTTTGAGGCAGTTGGGTTTGGCAGGGATAGATGTTTCTTTTTTCGTACCTTTAGCTACTTTAGCCTCCGCACGTGCTTTCAACCTGTTCTTCTTCTGCAATTCAGTTTCAGGCCTGTATTTTTCGCACAATTTGAATAATTGAGTTGCAGTTTGTTTATCAACAGTTTGGGTGAATTGATTGATTGGAGGTGGTACTTTCAATCTTTTCTGCAAGACAGCCATCTGCCTCTGGATCCTGATGTACTTGGGCCATTTCACAAATCGGGATAGATCTCTTTTCGGTTGGATATCTTGTCCAATGCCGAAATTTCTGGTCCTCTTTTCGAATAAGGGATTCGTCTCCTTTTTCTGCTCAACTTTCTTCACGGCGAGGGGGGCTGCCGCTACTTTCTTGCCAACCTTCTTTTTGAGTTTTTTTTGCACCATTTTGTGAACAATTATTGAAACAACACGCTTCACAAACGCGAGTTAACCAAAAGACGGGGCTCATAGAAACAGTTCGACTTCAAAATTCATACTGAGGAGAACACAGAACATACGGTGTTCTTTCGAACAGTCTTAGTACAATTTTTTGGTCATACATTATAAATTTGTCTTTCGCACATTGGCGAAAGTTTTTACTGAATAGTAGATAATGAAAATAGTAGAATAATAATTCTACTTTTTTCGGTTCATCTATCGGTTTATCTATGATATGGAACAATTTATGCCGACCATGAGTAGAGGTCTAATGTGATTGAGGAAAATTTACCCTTTTTTGAATTATATACATGAATTTAATCAAACCTCTCAATAATTCAAACCCAAATTTCATTCCAGACATCATTTCTTACCAATTTTACCGCATAATCCACAGGGATTCCACCAATTGTGACATTGAAATTGGCACCCTTATATCAATACGAACTGGATATGATTCAAGTCAATGAGTCATATTAGAAAGTTAATTGAAAATTTCCTAGATTTAATCAAACCCCTCAATAATTCAAATCCAAATTTCATTCCAGACATCATTTCTTACCAATTTTACCGCATAATTTACAGCGATTCCACCAATTGTGGCATTGAAATTGGCACCCCAATAACAATACGAACTATAGTCTTAAGTCAATGAATAATTTTAGAAAGTTAATCAAAAATTTCCCAGATTTAATCAAACCCTAAATGATTCAAACCCAAATTTCATTCTAGACATCATTTCTTACCGATTTTAATCATAATCCACAGCGATTCCACCAATTGTGGCATTGAAATTGGCACCCTAATATCAATACGAACTAGGTACTTAAGTCAATGAGTCATTTTAGAAAGTAAATTAAAAATTTCCTAGATCAAACCTCTCAATAATTCAAACCCAAATTTCATTCCAGACATCATTTCTTACCAATTTTACCGCATAATCCACAGCGATTCCACCAATTGTGGCATTGAAATTGGCACCCTAAGATCAATACGAACTTAGTCAATGAGTCATTTTAGAAAGTTAATTAAAAATTTCCTAGATTTAATCAAAACCCCTCAATGTATCAAATCCAAATTTTATTCCAAAAACATCATTTCTTACCAATTTTATTTATTCAAATATTCTATGCGGCATATTTTACTTCGACAAAGATCGGATGCTTTCGGCTACGCGTGGTCGTCTTCTTCGAAATGTCGGGGTTTGTTTTGAGTTTTGACATGTTTATCGTGGTTATTCAATAAGTATTTAAAAAAAAAACACAGAGTTGTAGATTTTCTGTTGCTGGAAAAAGTTGCAGTAGTAGACCGATGAGTAGAATGATGGTGAGTTTTTGCAATCGCAAAACTGGCTAAAATTTCGCTTGTCTTTCTTGCGGTTTACCAATTGTCAAACTTTCTCATTGAAAAAATATATGATAAAATGAGAAAGGTCAATATGTACTTCACCAAAGTTTTTCTATCGATTTTATTGAGTAATGGATAAATAATATTTTATCTGCTAATAATCAGCTGTTAAATATTTTTTTTGACATAAACAAATGCTTCCCACACCCCACGGATTCATAAAATCGATAGCTATCTTCATTATTTATGTTCTGAATTTTTTTTCTATTTTTTTCCATCGAAACAATTACTGGAATAAAGATATTTTTATTTTTTATGGTCTTCAGCTCTATGGAGAGATGCGTTTTGATTTCTTTCCAATGCAGTAACTCGAGGATGTCTAAAAAATCGAAGGTTTTCATAATTCTGCATAAACGATCAATTTAGTTTTTTTTTTAATAAAAATATGTTAACTGTTTAATGATTTTCTGGTATACATAAAATCTTCTGGATTTTGGTATAGAAATGATCACAAATTGGGGATTAATTATTTGTATAGCATGCAAAGAATATTCCTCATTTCATCGAAAAAAACTTTTGCACTTTTATAATGTTGAATACTAGTTTGAAATTTACAAGTCATATAATTGAATTCAAAACCCAATCATTTTTTTTCAGTTAATGCAAGGTGATGTCTTTACCAGTATCTCAGTATGAGGCCTTGTTGGCTCAAGTGCGGGGCTTGAGACGTCAAGCTCAGCACGTGCAACAACTAGTCGATCCTCTGCTCTTTGGAGATGTTTTTTTACACCAGGTGAATTTCTTAATTTCTTTCATTCATATATGCATCCATAATTCATTTTTACATTGACAATCTATTCGTATTGTAGGAACAAAATGCTAATTTGGACCAAGTAGATCGTACAATGGATGCACCCGGAGTAAACTCAGTTCATGTGAGTTTCATTAATTTTTTCTTGAAATATATAAATGAGACTATTTCTGAGTTGGGAAAAAATTAATTCGAATATTATAGGCTGAAACGAGCGATGATGAGAGTGTTGCAGCTCACAGTGCCCATCATTCGGTGAGTAGCGAACCAATTTGTCAAAAGAGTAGAGGTGCATCTTCATTGTATCATGGCACATGGCCAGTGGAAAGAACTATGTGGAATTCTGAACCGGCTACGCTTGAAGTAAAACAACCACCCCTTCATCGTCAAATGGTGAGCATTAAGTAACCAAAATCCAAAAAAAAGTTTTTTATTGATACTGAGAATTGTGATTTTATTAATTGAAATTATAACTAGCTTATGTATCTCTGGGGAATAAACGACCTGTAATATACAGGTGTTTTTCAAGGTGAGGCTTTTTTTTTGACATTTGCTAGAACCCATAAAAAGATATCAAGTGCAAAAAATCTTGGGCATCATAATCTTGATAAGACCCTGTTAGGAAATCCGCCATGAATAACAGTGCCATGTGCATTCCAGCAAGTAATTAAAGTGATTAGCTTGCAAAAAGTCCCATATTTTTCTGACATGGACCTGGATATTTTACTCATTTCAAAGATGAATCGATACAACCATGGAAATGTGTTTTACGTTCCAATTATCAATTGATGATACTTGATGGTTCAAAAGTTATAAGCAATTGAAAATATTGGCGAATACATAATTCACCCTGTATCTTGGCTATGAAGTTGATTAGACCTATCATATATAGGTTTTTAGGACTTGTCTAGGGTAGCTCTAACAGGTAAACGTATGTACATTTACCAATGAAACAACCTGTATGAAGGATTTTTGGAATTTGACTTATTTTGATGAGTTCTAGCACCTGTCAAAAAATTTGACCTTTGAAAACACCCTGTATAAATTCTGTCTGAAGAGAAGTATCAATACATAGATAAATGAGATGAAATTGATAAGATAATTTGACAATATCAATTCTATCAAAAATTCATTTAATTAATCGAACTTTTGATTGTATTTTTCCTTATCATAGTAATTAAAATTTCAAATGAGTGGAACCGTAACCCAAGTTGATAATAAATAACAATAAGGTATTGAGTTACTTGATTGATAATTTAAGGTATGTAGATCATACTGTCGAACATAAATATTTTTGAAGTTGAATCAATTTTTAGCATTGATCCAGTAACACTTTTTCTATATATGAAAACTTTTTTTTCTAATGAATTTTGGAGTTTTAATTTAGAGACTTTTGAATTTTGAAATGCTGATAAACTGGAGACCTGAATGTGACTCATAAAATCCTATAAAAAACCTAATTTTTTTTTGGCTCATCAAGATTTTCAAGTTCAAAAAATGTCCGCCTTTTTCGATTTTTTTGAGGTAATTATTATAATAATAATTTGTTCTTACTTATGCTTGAATATGTACCTACATGTTCACATTATCCACTAGGAGAATTTATGTCAACTAGCAGGGCTTTTTCATTAGCTTTATACTCATCACAGTGTGATTCGTAATTTGTAATTATTCTCATGAAACTCTTTAATAGTGTTCTTTGGTGCCTGGAGCGTTTTGACTATGCAAAGTCTTACTTACTCCCTATAAGTCATGCTTTAATACTATTGTTTTATAACTACAAATCACTATAAAAGATGAACGTGTTCTTCTTTGGTATTGTTGTATCCTAGACAATCATTATACCATATAGCTTGAAATGTTGGTGAAAGATCAAAGTTCTTAATCTTAACCGACATGTATTATTAATATTCGCCTTTTTCTTTAAGGAAATGCCAAGTGTAATGAGCTTCGCCTCCAGTTCGGGCGCTCCAATAGAAAGAGCCCTAATTACACCAGACAAATCAATGCGGTCTTCCCAGCAACTTGAAGCCAAAGTAGATATGGTTTATAGCCTTCTGGCAATGTTAGGAGGTCAGGAACATGCAGATATGGGGGAAACTCTATTCGCTCTCAGTACAAATCCTGAGAGCTGTTTAGCGATGAGAGAATCAGGTATGTTTATACCGACCAGTTGCGTGGTTTATTGTATTTGTAATGAAAAAAATTCTTTCATGTTTTCAGGGTGCATCCCCCTCCTAGTGCAATTAGTGCAGTCTGATAGAGATTCGGAAACAAGAAAGAAGGCTACAAAAGCCCTTCACAACCTTGTTCAATCACAGCCAGAAGAGAAATTGAGAAAAAGGGAAATTCGAATATTGAAACTATTGGAGACTGTTTGTGCCTACAATGAGGCCTTGATAAATGACGTAGAATTTGTATGCGAAAACCTTTCGGACGGTAAAATTAATCACGGTTGATCTGTTTTTTTAGTCTATGTTGTATGTTTATTTTTTTAGACGGAGATAGACATCCTGTACAGACAATAGCCCATTTGATGAAACTGTCATTCGACGAAGGCCATCGGCAAGCCATATGCCAACTAGGAGGAATTCATACTATTGCAAATTTAGTAGAAGTAAGTTCAGTTATTTGAATTAAGATGTTATTTCAAGTGTACAGGTTTGACCAGGTTAAATCTTGGGGTACAGTGGGGGAGCAAGACCTTAATTTTATGTGGGCAATAAAAACCACTTGAAATGTTGAATATTTATTTTCAAAAAAACCTTCTAGGCTGAACATTCGACTCATGGAAGCACTTCAGATGACACACATTGTATCATGATGAGGAGATATGCATGTATGGCACTGACTAACCTCACTTTTGGCGATAGTGGCAACAAGGCGTTACTATGTTCTTATAGAGATTTCATGAAAGCATTAGTAGTGCAGTTACAAAACCCCTGTGATGAATTGAGACAGGTAAGAATGATAAAGACCACCCTTTCTTTTTTGATGAGAAATGGATCTAATAATTAGAGACGGGATTATATGCATTTTCATCTTTAGCCCATTCTCGTAGGTTTTTGGACATTTTACCCAAAATTCAGTGATGTTAGATATTTTCGCTATATTCTTAATTTTTGGGTTAGGCACCTATAGTCTGTTCGAATACGAGACAGAGATAGTAGTAGTGAAAGTTTATAGTGTAGTAGCAGTCTCCGGCAGAAAATCTTCTGAAAAGCTATCGATTTCGGAGTTACCGTCAAAAATGTCGAATTCAGAAAAGGAACAATGCATCTGAAGGTGATATATTGGTCCCATCACGAAAAAGATCGAAACATTCACATTTATCTATTCAAGAAAAACAGTTAATTTCAAATATTTATCAGTAAGAATTTAAGGAACATCCAAATATATCAATGAGAAACTTGGTGGGAATTATTTCAAAATCCTCAGGAGTGAGAGGTTCCACCCACGAAAGGTCTTAGAAGTTGTTAATAATGATGACAGCCTGCCGAATTTCACAAGAACGACCTTTTATTCGTTATTTCCATGGACGCACACAACTGTTGAAAATTCGCTTGAATGGATGCGATATTAGGTCAGAAGAACAACAATTGCAATTGGGAATTTCACAAGGGAGCATAACAGGACCAATAATGTTTTTGATATACCTGAACCACTTTGGTTTAGAAATGGAATGGGAACAAAACAGAATATCCAGAGTGCACTTTGTCGATGATACAAACCTCTGGTAAATAACATTATGCAGTATACTGAGGAGTGGTTCCAAAATAACAATTTAATCCTGAATAAATCAAAAACTTAAATAATAGTGTTCCACCCAGTAAATTCTTACATTGAAAATCCAGGAAAAATAACAATAAGGAATGAAGAATTCAAAATATCAGAAAATACAAAATTCTTTGCTATTTACATTGATGATCTGAAATTAAGAACTCATATTAAATATCTAGAACGGAAAAAAGGAACATCTCTGTATGCTTCAAGAATCATGGCAAGATACCTTGATGTACAAGTTTTGAAGACCGTATATCATGCCATGATTGAATCAAAATTGAGATTTGGACTAGTGTTTTATGGATCTGGGAATATTTCATCTTTGTTTATTCTACAGAAACAGACCATGAGAATATTATGTGGATTAAAATACAATCAGTCATGTATCTTTAGACAGAAAAATGTTCTCCAAAAAAACAACTTTCTATTTACTCAACATAAAAATATGATTGAATTCAAGAATGAAAATTGAAAAATTTCACTAGATAAACATAAGGTACCTTATGTTTTAAGATCTTTTGTTTCATTCATCGAGTTTATCTTATTGCATAGTCGTACTGATGAGATCTGACATGGATCGAAACCTGTCTACGATTGCAAATGATAAATTTCGTTGGTATCTGGGATACATGAATTGTCTTGTTGGCTTGCTTATTAGTTTATCTAGTGAAATTTTTCAATTTTCATTCTTAAATTCGATCAATTCAGATAAACAGCCATTATTATTCTTTATAAAAATATGATATGAAACAAGAACACAAGATTACAATTATCCAAGAAATAAACTGACAACAACCCAAGATCAATTATAATACAGTTGCCTACGGTTTTTGTTAAGCTCCCAGAGAAATTGAGAGCAATAGATGAATATAAAATATACAAGAGGAAAATCTTCAGATTATTAGTAGAGGTGGAACCCTACTCTTCGGAAGAGTATGGGGTATTCAATTGAAATTTACAAATTTTTTTTGACACTGTTTACTTTCTGTTTCCTTTGTAAAATTTTTCATAAGTGAATATGATTTGAAATAAAGATGGTTTATTATTATTTTTATCATTATAAATTATTGAAAAAAATGAAATTCAAATTCAGAAAACGTGGTCGTGACATTGATAGAGAGGGAGGAAATAGTTGTGTGGAGGAGAGATTATTTGAAGAAAATCCCAGCATTAGGGGAGCAAGGCCGAAAAATTGATTACCTTGACGAGACATGGATAAATGCAGGATATACGAAAAATACAATAAGGGTTGATGAATCCATTAGGTCCTGTAGAAAAGCTTTTCGAGAAGGTCCGTCAACTGGACTAAAAAACCAAAGTGGAAATGGGAAAAGGCTGATTATTTGTCATATTGGGGGAGAAGACGGATTTGGACAGAACAACCTACGGTTTTTTGAATCAAAAAAATCTGGAGATTACCATGAAGAAATAGACGGGAAATCGTTCGAAAAGTGGTTCTCAAAAATTTTACCATCTCTTGATGATACCGCTGTTATCGTAATGGACAGCGCCAGTTATCATACTAGAAAAATGGAATCGATACCCTCTTCTTCAACCGGCAAGGAAGACGCAAAAACTGGTTGACAGTAAGAATATTTCCTTTGACCAAAATCTTTTGAACTACTTGCTCTGGTGAAAGCAAATAGAGCCAAATGTGAAAAATTAATTATTAATGAAATGGCCAATGAAACAAGAAAAACAGTTTTGAGACTCCCACCATATCATTGTGAGCCAAATTCTATCGAGCGCTTTGGGCTCAATGAAGAAAAAGTTGCTGCTTAGAACTCCTCATATAAAATTTCTGAGGTTCGCAATTTGTTTCTGGAAGCTATACCATCCATTGGTGCTTAGCAATGGCAGAAATGCATAAAGCACGTCGTAGATCAAGTTGAAGAAAATATGTGGCGGCTCAATAAGATTGAGTAAACCATAGAGCGAGTGGTGGTGAATCTCAAGGAAACTGACTCTGAAGAAACAAATTCTGAATAATTTTTGATTAATAATATTATTTTGGACTGTTTTCTATTCTGTCATATTTTCGATTAAGAATAAAACAATTTTTTTTTATTTCATCCATGTCAAGTTAGATTTTCGACTGAACATATTTTAATTTATTCATTTTAGGTATATTATAATTTATATTTTAATTTATTCATTTTAGGTATATTTCCGTTAATATTTTTGATTCCATGATATTGATGTTGATTTAGACAAATGTACAATTGGAGACTTTTCCTCTTGCGTGTGTATTTCATTCGGAGAATAATTTCGAGTTGAAACTGTACAATTGTGTAAACTACTCTCGATTTGACTCTGGATGGAAAGTAACTCTCCGAAGCTCCTCTCACTTATGCGCAAACTTGTTCACCAAGCTCTCAGTTACATTTGAACAGACTATAGTTGATAAATGAAAATCTCACGTTATAGCAGGCCGAAAGTATTGGCTATTGTTTTGGCTGGTAAATATTATTAACTTTGGACAAATAAACCTATGAACCCTGAACCTATGAAAAAGTGCTAAAAAGCACCCTAATTCGAGTAGTCTCCTCAGTGGATATGAAACAGTCCTTTTCTTGCATATTTTGACACTTTTCATCTCTACGACTATTAATGGTAATCATTTAATATTCAGGTGACTGCTAGTGTTTTGCGAAATCTATCCTGGAGAGCAGATTCGTCTAGTAAAGAAATTCTGAGAGAAATTGGAAGTGTTAAAGCCTTGACAAAATCGGCAATGCTTGATAACAAGGAGAATACCTTAAAATCCATATTATCCGCATTATGGAACCTATCCGCACATTGCACTGAAAATAAGTCGGAAATATGCGCTGTGAAGGGTGCACTGGAATTTCTAATACAAATGCTTTTGTATAAATCAGCTCCGAAGTCTTTGGCTATAATAGAGAACGCTGGTGGAATTCTACGAAACATTTCGAGCCAAATAGCGGTTAGAGATGACTATAGGGAAATTTTAAGAGAGCACAACTGCTTACAAATTCTTTTAGATCAGTTAAAATCACCTAGTCTAACCATAGTCAGCAATGCCTGCGGAACACTTTGGAATTTATCAGCTAAAAATGCCACAGATCAAGAACTGCTGTGGCAGCTTGGTGCACCAACGATGCTGAAAAGTTTAAACCACTCCAAGCATAAAATGATCGCTATGGGATCCAGCGCGGCACTGAAGAATCTTCTCACCGCAAAACCAGGTTACTCTTTAGTACAGCATATGGATTCCACTGCTCTTTCCCTAGATCTTCCAGAATTGCCCACACTGGGTGCGAGAAAGCAGAAAGCTCTTCTCAAAAGCTTGGACCAAAGTTTATCTGAAACTTTCGATAATTTAGATATACCTTCAGATAAGAAGAAAATCAAAAATGAACATAACCAAAGAGATACACCAATAAACTCAAAGTCTCCTACCGAGGAGTCTATGAGTACTTCTTATGCTAGTCTAAATATTAACGAAACGTCTGTTAATATCAGTTGTGAAAAGAAATCCCGTATCCCTCAAAGCAGTGGATCGTCTAGTCTACCATACATGAATTCTGAATTGGAGAGTCCATGTACCTCTACACCGATCAAAGCCAAATATTCCGATGATGGTGAAAAGGAGTTACACATTGAAACTTTAGGAAAGAGAATCCCTAAAAAACAGTCTCTTACATCAAAGAGAACACTAGATTCTTCACAAAGGTTCAAAACTAAAACGGATAGAGGAATTCCTTCGTACAACTTTGAAGCTGACTGTGAAAAGTCAAGAGATTTCTGTCTGAAATATACAGAAGTCGAAGTTCATCCAAATAAGAGCGGAAACGTTTCAAATTGCAAAGTAACCAATAACGTCCCTAATTACACAATGAGAGACACCTTATCGAGCTTGGAATCGAGGACTGAATACCCAGAGGACATTGATAATGATAAACACAAGCTTAGGAAGAAAAACAAAGAGGTAGGTACTCAACATTCATTTGAATTCTTGTCACTAAAAACCCAAATTGATTTGACATTGCTGTCAAGTTGTGTCAATTGAACTGCGGTTTGAAATGTTGAAAGCCTTTCCGATACTGCGGGTAAGTTTGTGAAGACTCGAAGCCAAACATTGTTGTTCAGGTTCAATACCTGGATCGGTGACCACGTTGGCGATGTTTTTGAACAAGCGCGCAAAAGCTTCCGACTTCAAGTCAGTGATTTTCAAATTCTTCTTTTGTAGATTGTGGCTAACATGGATGAGAAGGATCATTGTTCAACTGAAGATATTTCTGACTCCGAGGTACAACCTGGACATGGCATATCTAAAATTGAATTTAATTCTTTACAAACAGAACAGATATGCAAAGAAGATATTACGTTGAGGGACAATGAAAATGTCAATGGCGCAGTCAGCTTGCCTTTTCCGATTGAGGACATAAGTTCTAATTCTAGGTAAAGTTAAGTCTTGATGGAATTTATTATATTTTATGGTTCTTGTTTTTTAATTTCAGTTCAACAATGAAAGAAACCACTGCATCTGTACTGTTAAATACTACTCATCCAAGTCCAAGACCAAGAAGATTCAGTTCACTCGAGAAACCTCTACCAGTTCCTAGATCAATACCACAGTTGAAAACATCTAACAAATCGAACGGAGACAGTTTCGGTTTACCTACCCCTGATACGTCATCAGATTTACAAACTAAGTTTCCTGTGAGTTGAAGAGTCTTCTGATTACGAGAAAAGTATAGCTCACATTTGCATTTCAGAACATCCAACATCAAGAAGAATCTATTGAAGATAATATTGAATTCAAGGAAGACTTGAATGAGAAGCAAGATATCGGTAGGGAAAAGAAAACCAATGTGGATTTCCAGGAAAACAAGGAAATTAGTAGGTAAATACCGGGTGGATTTTTGTATATAGGGTGTCCCAGAAGTTGACGTCAAGCCGGAATAGGGTAATTGGCTGAGTCATAATAGTCATCAGAAGTATATTTAAAAAAATTTAGGTACATTATTTCTCAAATATTGCATTTTCTTTTATTTGTGAAAATGCACAAAATGTGATGATTTTTGAACTCCTGTTGCTACAAATCTTTACTTTTTTCTGATTTTTTTTTCCTATGTTATCCTCATTAGTGCTTCTGTAACCTGGCTTTGATTTTAAGCCAACTGCTCCAGATTGGAAGATAATGTCACTCTTTGCAGAACCGAAGATTCAAAATTAATATTTCGTCAAACTTCAACTGATTGTACCGAACAAAAATTGTACTACATGAGTTTGGCAAGTGAATTTTGAAGTTAGCGCATTCAATAAGGATTCTAACATGACATAACACTTACTACATTATTTCTCAGATCAGGCAAAAAAAAAGGTTTTTCTTAAAGAAACTCAGTTTTGAACAATTTCTTACTAAAAATGTTTTTTGTGTACCCAATACGTGTCTTAAGGTAATAACTAGATAGTTTTGTGGTTGGATGAATCGACATTCAAGAAAGATGGTTACATGAACCTACACAAACAAGACGGCTGCCCAGCGCATTCAGTTAGAGAATATTTAAATGAAGAATTTCCGGGCAGATGGATAGGGCGGTCTGGTGCAATCTCGTGGCCAGCTCGCTCACCCGATTTAAATCCCTTAGATTTTTTTTACTGTGAAGCAGTGAAAGAAAAAGTTTATTTAAAGCCAATTGAAAACAGTGTCCGGCAAAATTCTTCTGCGGAGGGGCCACATTTATTCTTTTCTCCAGAATTTTGGGTTATAATGAAGAAAATGTATTCTGATTGATATATTCACTTATAATTCATGAAAAATAACAAGTATGGCATAATAATTCTGAATAAATAATTAAGAAATAATAGATAACGAACAAAAAAAAATTTAACACAGTTATCACAAAAATACAAAACAACAATTGACATGTTAATGTCAAATGAAGAATCATGCAAACCGTACAAAATTTTTTTCTCAACTGTTGAGAAAATGAAAGCCAATTTCTGAGAACATGCTCACTGTTGGGTAGTTTTCTTCTATAAACAGTTGATTTGATGGGAAAGTCAGAATATTCTGCGTAGGTAGGCTGAATAGGGTGTTTTCAAAAAATTCAACTTTTCCGTTATTGGGGAAAAATAAGAAGGCGCCACAAACAAGTTCCTTGAAAACATAGGAGTCTCCAGAGAAATTCTCTACAGACTCCACTTCTGAATCACTTGATTGAGTATCAGTATCTAATAATAATTGATCTGACACCTGTATTCTTGTAGCATTCAACGAGGGCTTCTTGGAATGTTGAAAATTTTGAGTACTTGAGCCAATCATTTCCGGATCTTGGTTTTCTTTCGATGGTCCAGGTGACTCACTTTTCCTTTCATGAGAGAAAAACTTCGTAATTTTTTTCGACACAGAAGCTGCCTCCAACTTTCTCTTCTTGGCCACTTTGCTCCTTTCACTGTCTGACTGGAAATCCTTCTTTTCTCGGTAGGAACATCTGAATCGATTCCGTCTTTAGAACTAGACATCTGGAACAAAGCCGGATCATAGCTCAAACACAATCGGCAAACATCCACAGATATCCAACTTGGATTACCCTTCATTTTTCATACAGTACATTCTCAACAGCTTCTCTCACTATTTAAAGCAACAGCCCCAATCGATATCAAAACAATTAATCGAATGATTGAATTTAACGATATTTCCAGATGGAAAAATTTAAGATGAACCTTCTTGATGTTTTTCCGTCTATTTTAATTGAGATATTATTCCTAGCTCTCCAAAATAGAAACACAATAAAATTAGGAAAACCTGGAATATATTTTTTTAGGAACAATTTCAAACAAAAATTCAGAGTTCAAAAAACATCACATGATGTGCATTTCCTCGAATAAAAGAAAATGCAATATAATTTGAAAAACACATGACTTAGCCTGTTACCCGATTCCGGCTTGAAGTCGAGTTCTGCAGTTCTGGAGACATAGATATTACCGCTTAAAAGGTCCAAGTTTTCTTTGAATATAAACAATAATTTCTTAATACGTCTACAAATGTTGATGAACATGTAATATCATTTCACGTCTAAAAAACAGGACCGTTTCAAGCTCCACCAATATATCGCCCTTGAGTTCCAAGTCCCAACAGAAAAGGACCCCGAGAAACAGTGGAATTCCAATGTCTAGGTTGCCATCTAGGAGTTCCACTTCGAAAACGTTAACAAAAATCGAGTCTACTGATATTGCTTCAAATTTGAACACAGGCCAGACTTCATATGATAACAACGTATATACAGATGTTGACGAGGTAGGTTATTTAGAAGAATTTTTAAAAATTTTTATTGGATTTTAGCTAAGAACTTAAAATATTGTTACAAATCAATCACATATTTCATAAGATATCGGATAAAAAAAAGTTGGTTCAATTGACCAGTTTAAATATGTACTTTAAATTTCAAAATAGAAGATTTCAATCTTCCCTCTCTAGTTTGTACCTACATAAAATCTTCATTTCTGTAAGAAATTTCCTTTTCTTCTTAATCGATCCATTTGGCGTAACTTTTTCAATCCACAGGTGGACAAGCCGGTTTCTTCGAAGGAGATTAGTAATGCTACACTTCCTAAAACCACGAAACCGAACGAACCTACCTGCTCCAATCCAGAAAGTAATATGAGACCGAGTGAAGCCATTCAAGCGCCTAATATGGATTTGAATGGAAAAGGCGACGATATTCTGTTTGAGAGACGGAAAATATTCATTAATGGTGCGGAATCTGATGTTTCCAGCTCGAAAGAGACGGAAATGTGAGTAAACAAATCGATTGAAAGACGTGTTTACAAGTTTTTATTTGCGTCGTGTGATCTTGTGTTCTTTATTCTGATAATTGACGTAAGGAATTACTTTTTGAGAAACTTGTCGAACTTTACACAAAGATTTATAACTTCCATAAATATTCCTCAAAATTCCCATTTCCAAAAACTAGGAAGAGTAAGGTGATAAAAGAAGGTTACTAATTCAACACAAAGAACCGAAATGTTTCCAATAATTTCAGAATTTTCAATTTTTCTCAAAACCATATCACAGTAATTTATTTTCAGATCATTCGATCAAAAAGGCCTGTTCAATAACCACGTAAATGGAGGTAAGAAATTGAAATTTTAGAACGCTTCTCATTCTGTTTTGAATGATTATACTTTATTTTTCAGGAAATTTTGCTACCTTCGAAGAAACCGATGAAACATCTGTGAGTTCTACTTCTAGCTTCCCTCATCATTCTGGAAATTCTTCACATTTACCAGAAAACTCGTACGAAACGTCAGAAGCCGAAACAATTTTGACCAGAGAAGAAGAAAACTTCCAAAGGTTGATCTAATGATACGTAGCGTAAGTTCGAAGCTAATTCTGTTTTTTATTCCAGGAATTCATCAATAGACGATAATTTATCTACGAATATCAAGAAGAGTGAATCGAATAAGTCGTTAGGTAAAATTTTGGATATAAGTCCTGAATTCCTTTACTCCCCTAGAGATAACTGCATGGTATTCAATGACAAAAAGGAAGAAAGACTCGAGATGAGCTGCAATGATTCAGCCAATGTCGATACCAGAATGCTCGATCCGGAAGCAATGATTGAATCTTTAGATCGTTTCACGGCAGAATTAGTATCTCAGGCGTCTTCTCATCTTCAGAATAAGGATTCCTTTAATAAGAGTAGTAATAATGACAACACATGGGATGAAAATTCTTCCCCGAACGAGGCCACCTTTCCCAGCATCTCTGTGAGTGCTCCAAATGTGGTATCATTTAATAGCGAAAGTGAAAATAACACATCGTCTAACAGAAACGATTCGAAAGGTCCAAGCGGGGTGGAACACTTGGAGATGATTTCCAATGATTTTTCCTCTCTGAATACAACCACGATGACGGAATCCACATTGATAGCCATGGAAGCTACAAAAATAGCTGAAGCTTTCAAAGAAGAGGCTAATATGTCATCTAGCGTCAATAGTTTGGTGTCTTTGGAACTCGATCAAGTCCAACCCCCTTCACATTTGAATTCCTTGTCGAATAGCATAGTAGGATTTCTGGATAGTAAGCCGAACAGTCCCAAGATGGCAAGGAAGAAGTCTTTACCCTCTAATATTATGGTGAAGAGGGCATTGAATCATTCTTTAACCCATAATTCAAACGTTGAATATCTTGACCACCAAGAAGGAGCAAGTAAGAGTATTGCCAATGACATATCAGAATCCAAAAAAACTTTTATCATCAACGGACCAGTCAATACGAACTACTCCAACAAATTTTCGAAAATACCTTCCAGTTTCCTGAATTTGGAAACTTCCTGCCTCCATAGTGTGACCGATTTGGATAATATCAACCCTCCTTCTATGTTGAATGAAGTTACTGATTTGTGCAATTCTTTGGCTGACGTCGCAACCACTTCTATAGGTACGGAGACTGAAATTTTCGAAGATTGTTTCACTCACGTTACTGACAATTATTTACAAACCGAGAATGATGTCACTGAATTCTCTGATGCGAATAGCATAACTCCCATTCAATCCAGTTCAACTAGCAGTGAGAATACTCCGAAACGGCAGAAATCTCTGAATAAGAGTTTAACATCCAAACAGAAACGAGCACTAGCTAAAGAAAGGTACAAAACGTATATCATCGCAGCAGAGATGGTAATGAAAGACAGCATCATCAAGCAAGAGGAAAATCCAAACGAAGAGACAGAAAACATCCCAAGTAGTCATAATATTGAGGAGAGTTCAGATTCAGAGCGTGCCAATCAAACGTTCCATATCGACACTAAAGCCTCCAAATTATCACCGAAAGAAAGAAGGTTGAACGAGAGGTCAAGGTTTCAAACTCAGGTATTAGAAGTTAGTCAGATTCCTGATTTTCACAACCAGAATTCGAAGGAAGGTGAATTGGAGAGTCCTAAAGAGCTAAGTCCAAATAGATCCAAAATTTCTATCCGGAAGAACATTTTACAAAAACGATTGACAAATAAGGAACGCTTCAAAACACAGACACTCGACGACTCTCAACTCTCGTCGAATTTATTACTTAGTGAACACCCCATAGCTAACGATACAGAAATGTATCTCATGGTAGAGAAAGAAGCGAATAAAATGGTGAAAACTCTAAGGGATACCACCAATAACGACGAAATACTCGACTGTGAAACGATTAGCCTTGTATCCAATGACGATGAGTCTGAACCCAATTCTGGAAGCTCTGTTAATTACAGAACTTATCACAAGAGCTGGGGTCTCAGAAATAATATACCCGTCATAACATCTGATGAACTGCAGAACAATGTCGGTTCTTTGGAAAATTGCTCAATTGCTTCCGATGATGAAGCGAGTAGAGTTCCTCCAAAGCCTAAGATCGTCAAACCCGAACAGAAAAAAATCGAAGAATACAAGGTTGAAGTGGCACAGCCTAAAGGGATAAGGGGTAGAAGGAAAAATTTGTATTCCAAAAGTAACTCGATTAAGGTGACTCCAAAATCAATCAAACCGGTCAAGAATGTGACATCAAACTTAGTTAAGAATGTGACGTCAACACTTAAGTCTACAACACCGAAACCAATCATGGCAAAGCCTAGTAAAATTGCTTCGAGGCCCCCAACAAGAGGAAAGACGGCAAATCCAACAGTAAGACCAGTTTCGGGAACTCCTATTTCTTCCGTACTACAGAAGAATTCTAAACCAAGTATCCCTCGCCCTGCAACAAGTGACAGCAAGAAATGTCCCCCGAAACCACTGGAACGACAAGGTACTTTTACCAAAGACGATACTCCTCCAACTGTTAATCAAACCAAAAGCAAAAGTTCCGATACCAAAATACCGCTTCCTGGATCTGTAAAAAGCTCCATTCCAAAAATGGCATTGAAACAGAGTAACATCCCTAGAGCTGGTGTCTTCAAGTCGGCTAGTTCAGATAGGAGCTCTAAACCAACGAGTATAAAAGTTTATAACCGTTCTACAAGTGCTGATAGTCGGGAAAGTGTAGTTTCTAGAAGAATTCAGAGCTCTCTATCCAGCCATAGTTTGAAAAGTGAACCGGAAAAGGTGCAACAGGGTGGTGCAATAAAAAAGACAGTTCAGTACCAAAGATCAGATAGCAATACTAGTTTGAATGGGTCAAACAATACTAAGAAACAAGTAACCAGTAAAATAGCGAGTATTTGGAAGAAGATTGAAGAAAGCAAGAAAAAAACTGTGAGTACCAAAGACTCTAAGAAATGGATAGAAGCGGATGTTGAACCGATATGTGATGCATCGAATTCGAATGCCGATTCGAGTAATAAAGAAAATGATGAAATTGCGCCAAAACGTATATCTAGGTTAGGTTCATTTGTTAATATGGATGAAGAAGATGATAATCTTGCAGTACAGAAGGTTAATTAAATTTTCAAAAAATATACTACTTTTTGAACAGTTGTACCTATGTGTTTGTTTTTCTCAGTTTCTGCATGTCTAATTTCTCTAATGATTTTAATCCTAGAAGTCATTCGAATTAAATAAAATTTCATTAACTATAAACAATTTACGCATATAAATTTACTCAACTTGCTACATTTCCATTATAAATTTCTAGGGTTATAATTAAATAATTTTTCTGCATGTCTAATTTCTTAACTTTTTATGCGTTGTTTGTGTTTCAATATTAATCTATTCGATAATCTTTTGGATACTTACTTTTTAAGTTGTATATATGTATGATTATTTTTATTTATGAAAATTGTTTGGCCATATTATCTAGTCCTATTCGTATAAATTTGTTGAATATGTGTAAATTTATTTATTCCTATGATGTACTTCATGTAGATATTACATCAGAAATTGTAGCATTTGTAGAATAAATTCAGTTTTCCATGAAAATTAATCTTTTTAATTTATTTCACCTTTGGATGTTTCAGTCGTTCGATAATTAATGAAGTATTTGAGAAAATATGATGATACTGCTTAGTATATGAAATATGGAGGTTGGTTATGTTGATAGTCAACTCAAGAGGTTAGATATCTTTTTTCGAAAAAATTTAAAAATAGAAATATGATGTGAACAAATTCAGATTGAGCAAAGATATATCTGACGATAGTTCTAGATTCTGGAACTTTGCAAAAAATACAGGATGATGAGGAATAATAAATTGCGAAAAAATCGATGATGCAAAAGATGTACAAGAATGTTAACGAAAAGAAAAAAATCGGTCATAATTTTTGAGCGCTATATTTAATTCAGAAAAGTGATACTGCATCAAGGTTTTCTTGGCTAAGATTAGACCTTATAGATAGGTTTTAATTCTTCTGAGGGCCGAAAAGGATCGTTCGCCTGACGTATTTGAAATGGATATATTTGAATAAATTGGTAAGAGAGTGAAAATATTGGGAAAGACGCTTTGGCCTTCTGGACGACCTCAAATTTTTCATGAATTGTTCGTTTCAATTTTGTTTAAATTTTTATATAATTCTTGGAAATGAATCATTTCATTCTTCAAATATACTTAAGTTTCTCCAATATCGCTCTTTTATTTCTCACACAAAAGGCCGATTGATTTTTGAGCGCTCGTACTACTTACACGAGGGCTATATCATTTCGTCACGATGTCTGTATTTTTCGAATTTTGAGCCGAAAATGGTCTCAAACGACTAAGTTCGACTCACTGATGACGAATCCGTCGAAAAATTCGAGTCTGTCCGTCCGTCCGTATACACGATAACTCTCGAACGGAATGTCCTAGAAAATTGAAATTTTCAGGGTAGGTTCGAATCTCAAATGCCGCGGTTAAATTCGTTATTGGGCAAAATTCGCCCAGGGGTTCCGTAAATATGGCCGCTCGAAATTTTGTTTTTCTGATTACTTCGAAACTACTGATTCGATCGAGGTGAAATTTTGCACTCAGATGGATAATTACGTACTCAAGCTACATGCAAAATTTTGTCCAGCTCGCATGACCACAACCATAGAAACCATAGAAAATTATAACTTTGTAATGGAAAGGCCTAGGGACTTGAAATGTTCAGGATAGGTGTGGATCGTGAATGTAGCTTTCACGTGTATCAATTAGCAAAATTAGATTAGGGGTTCCGTAAATATGGCCGTTTGAAATTCAGTTTTCTTGATAATTTCGAAATTATGAATTTGATCGTGAAGAAATTTTGTATTTAAATTGAGAATTATATATCCGGGCTACATTTTTTCCAGATCGTATTATCAGAATCATAGAAACCATAGAAAATCATAACTTTCGAACGAAAAGGCCTAGGGACTTGAAATTTTCAGGATAGGTTCGGATCTCGAGTGTCGTGATAACGTTCATCTAATAGCAAAATTATACTAGGGGTTCCGTAAATATGGTCGTTTGAAATTTAGTTTTCTTGATAATTTCTAATCTATATGTTCGATCGTGACGAAATTTTGTATACCAATGGAGAATGATATATTAAAGCAATATTTTGTCCAAATCGCATGACCAGAACCATAGAAACCATAGAAAATTGTAACTTTTGAACGGAAAGGCCTAGGATTTTGAAATTGTCAGGGTGGGTTCGGATCGCGAATATCGCGGTCACGTTCATCAATAAGCAAAATAAGACTAGGGGTTCCGTAAATATGGCCGTTCAAACTATTTTGTTCCTGATAGTTTCGAAACTACTGATCGGATTGGAATGAAATTCTGCACCTAGCTGAGGAATAATGTTTTCAAACTACGTGCAAAATTTTGTCCAGATCGCATCACCAAGACCATAGATACCATAGAAAATTCTAGCTAATTATCGAAAAAAAATCGATCAGCTGAAGCACTGACATGAAGTCTGGAGTTTCGCCTAAGTTTCAGAATTCTTTTGACAGCAGTCGAAAATTCCTTCAATTGATTTCTAAAACTGGAAAATGCGAATCCACCTACAAGGTGCATGTACGAGCGCTCAAAAGCTCCTGCCTTCACGGCAGTGCTTTTCGTAATTTTTTATTAGAGGGTCTGACGACAAGCTTGATAAGTAGGTAATCTCTCTTTTCTGGCATCATTGAAGTTTCCTTCGATTTATGGAATTTTAATACATAAGCGGATATGATCGTGTACAAGAGATTTTCTGAATATTTCAGCAAAATCATTTACGATTATTTTTAAGATTCTGAAGAAGGATGCTAAAGCATCTTCTGCTATAGAAAATTATAAACAGAAATTCGGTTTGGAACTAGGCCTTTCCGGGCCCCTCCAGCTGAGTATCT
This sequence comes from Aphidecta obliterata, assembly GCA_963966015.1. Lineage (NCBI taxonomy): Eukaryota > Metazoa > Arthropoda > Insecta > Coleoptera > Coccinellidae > Aphidecta > Aphidecta obliterata. Next base: position 25,086,390 of record OZ014432.1, read on the forward strand.
ATGATGATCCTTCCGAACTCCAGGTGTCCAAGGCAGGATCCACTGGATATGCCTTGCCGGCGAGCCCAACCAGAAGTTCTGGGACGAAACACCCATCCGTTTTTTCTTCGGAGGGAGCGCCCTCAAAATTTCGAGAAACCATTGCCAAACTTTGAAAATTTTAATATAAATCGCACTTCATCTTATCGAATCAGTTGCAGTTACAGCAGGTAATTTTTACTACATTTATCTATCATTTGAGAAATTATAGAGGTTGTTGACCCCCGAGAGTGAAATATTTTTTATGTCTACGACGTATGATCACCTATAAACTGCAATTCAAGTTTTCATTGGGCCATCCTAGATATTCCCTAAATTTTCATTATTGTCCATAGTTCCAAAAAATATGATGAATATTTATCGGAATTAGACCAGTAGTTGTTATACGATCAAGAATATTTGATTCCTCATTTAAAAATGCTGATAAATAATTTTTACGACTGGGTGGGGATTATTTCAGAAATATTTCGAACTTGATCTTCATCAATTCGACTTCAGTACGGTGTTGGTGCTAACAGGTTCCAGGGACAAGGTCAGTATTCTTCATTCCTAATGGAATTTCATTGCGATAGTAGCCGGGTTGCTTAAGTTTCGATTAAGAAAGGATCAATTAAAACTTGAAATAAATTTGTTGGTAAAGCTACTCGACTTTCACTTTTGACTTTGATATTTCAATTTCGAGAATTCCTCCCCCTCTGCCACAAGCTAAATTAACAGGCTTTATAGACATATGAGAAAAAAGCGTCAAGGCTGGTGTATTCAGATATACCTACTTGTTTTTTGTGAGTTCAGAATAGAATGTTGTGTACTGTGAGTACAAATAAATTCTGATGCCTGTGACGTGTTGGATATTTTAACTTACAGTTTGATCAAAATGGATATCATCTCAGATATTTCAGAAACTATCAATATTTTATGTCCTTACATTGTTTGTGCATTCATTTCTTAATTTTTTTTATGCATACCCTACCGAAAGTCAGAATGAACTGAAAGCTTTGGTCGTACATATTCAGTCTGAAATCGATTCTCAATTGGTTCAGAATCGGTTCGCAACCTTGAACCAAGCTGATGTTTGAGTTCATGTCAACAATTACCTCAAGGTGCTAACTTTATATTTTGTTGGAATTATTTCAGATCGAACCAGATGAGATATAGTGCTCCCTGTATAAATTTTACCTTTAGTGATCTGAATACCTTCTTCGATTTCAGATAGACGATAAGATGAAGTTTCTAGTTCTTGCATTGATCGCTACAACAGTGTGTGCTGATGATGCTTTGAAGGAACTCCAGCAAGGAAACGTCGAGTTCTCTTCATCTCTATATAAGGTTTGTGAAATTATCAGTTTTTAAAAGTCTCCTTAGGTTGATAGGCTTCTTTGTTTCATCCTCTTGAATATGGTATAGGTATTCTCTGAATATACTCCCATATTGATATTGTGTTCACACAGCGTTGAGAACCGGTTCTGAACTAGATTGTTATTTTCCGATTGCTGAAATGGTTGATCAGTTCAGTTCCAAACCGGTTTTGAACGCAGTGTGAACTGAGCAATGTATTCTCCAGAAGCCTAATTGTTGGAAATCTGAAAAGCTGGACTGAAATAATATTAACTCAAGTTAACCTCCATAGAAGCTTTGTTTTTAATTATTGTACTCAGTGATGATATTTAGGGTTTGGAATGTAATATGTCAATAACAATTTCAAAATTTATTGGATCAAAAGTTATCGCGGTAATTTCAGGAAAGTAATCTCATTCAAAACAAAAACAAAACAATTCACAAAGAAAAAACACTTACAATTAAAATAAATATACAAATGCCACTTTATCCGAGTCGCTCATTCGAACAACTCATTGACGCGATAACCGTGATGACCACCTTCCAAACCGACGTCGCAGACGGTACCCGCGATCAAGACTTTCATAGGAGCCATGTACACCCTGAAGTTGACCTCGTTATAATTGAGACCTTCTGGGGCCTGGAGGAAGTTGGACATCCTGTCGGACATCACCCAAACGTTCCTGTGAGCGTCGACTTTGACGTCTGAGGGGAATACAAGACCCACATCGTCCTTATCGACGATGCAGTGGTACTTGGGGTGGTAAGGAAGGAGCGAGTTCCAACAACCTATAGCGTTCTGGTCGATCAGGTTGAATAGCTGGATGCCGTAATCGTCCATAACCCTGGATGTTGTGTGGGAGTTTGGCGCCCTGTTTTCTAAGGCTATGAAATCGTTGTAACTGTCGTCCACCTTCGAGCTGTTGCGAAGGATGTTGGTCGATACTGCGAATTCCCTGTTGCTGGCCAAGGGGCTGAAGTATAGGTATTTCTCGCCGGTGACGTAACGGGGTGATAAGGACATGCCAAAAACGCCTGAAAGAGAGATTTTCCGTTTTTTATTCCATTATTGTCGGATCTTCCTCAAGAGGGATAGAATTTATAACTATTTTTTGTCATTTTTCTATTCTACGTGTATTTGTATTCGAGTCTTGCCAAGAATTTAAGGGGACCAACCTAACCTAACCTAACCTCAATTAATTCCAATTTATTTGCCCTTGGACATTTCTTCTGGTAGTTTTTTTTTGTACGTGAGATCATTCATATTTCAATGATATTCTTGACAGATGTGACAAATTTTTGAAAATTCCATCGCGCCGTTCCGCCTTCTTACTCTGCCGAAAACGCCTGAAAAAGATTTTCGTTCGTTTCTCCATTTTTGTCGGATCTTCCTCAACAGGGATAGAATTTCTAACTATTTTCTGTCATTTTTGTATTCCACGTTATTTGTATTCTAGTCTTGCGAAGAATTCAAGGGAACCAACCTAACCTAACCTAACCTCAATTAATTCCAATTTATTTGCCCTTGGACATTTCTTCTGGTAGTTTTTTTTTTGTACGTGAGATCATTCATATTTCAATGATATCCTTGACAGATGTAACAAATTTTGGAAAATTTTATCGCGCCGTTCCGCCTTCTTATTCTGCCGAAAACGCCTGAAAAAGATTTTCGCTCGTTTTTCCATAATTGTCGGATCTTCCTCAACAAGCATAGAATTTCTTAGTTTTTTTCGTCATTTTTGTATTTCACGTGTATTTGTATTCGAGTCTTGCGAAAAATTTAGGGGAACCAACCTAACCTAATCTAACCAGAATTAATTCCAATTTATTTGCCCTTGGACATTTCTTCTGGTAGTTTTTTTTGTAAGTGAGATCATTCATATTTCAATGATATCCTTGACAGATGTAACAAATTTTGGAAAATTTTATCGCGCCGTTCCGCCTTCTTATTCTGCCGAAAACGCCTGAAAAAGATTTTCGCTCGTTTTTCCATAATTGTCGGATCTTCCTCAACAAGCATAGAATTTCTTAGTTTTTTCCGTCATTTTTGTATTCCACGTGTATTTGTATTCGAGTCTTGCGAAAAATTTAGGGGAACCAACCTAACCTAATCTAACCTCAATTAATTCCAATTTATTTGCCCTTGGACATTTCTTCTGGTAGTTTTTTTTGTATATAAGTGAGATCATTCATATTTCAATGATATCCTTGACAGATGTGATAAATTTTGGAAAATTCCATCGCGCCGTTCCGCCTTCTTACTCTGCCGAAAACGCCTGAAAAAGATTTTCGTTCGTTTCTCCATTATTGTCGGATCTTCCTCAACAGGCATAGAATTTCTTACTTTTTTTCGTCATTTTTGTATTCCACGTATATATATATTCGAGTCTTGCGAAAAATTTAGGGGAACCAACCTAACCTAATCTAACCTCAATTAATTCCAATTTATTTGCCCTTGGACATTTCTTCTGGTAGTTTTTTTTGTAAGTGAGATCATTCATATTTCAATGATATCCTTGACAGATGTGACAAATTTTGGAAAATTCCATCGCGCCGTTCCGCCTTCTTACTCTGCCGAAAACGCCTGAAAAAGATTTTCGTTCGTTTTTCCATTTTTGTCGGATCTTCCTCAACAGGGATAGAATTTCTAACTATTTTCTGTCATTTTTGTATTCCACGTTATTTGTATTCTAGTCTTGCGAAGAATTCAAGGGAACCAACCTAACCTAACCTAACCTCAATTAATTCCAATTTATTTGCCCTTGGACATTTCTTCTGGTAGTTTTTTTTGTAAGTGAGATCATTCATATTTCAATGATATCCTTGACAGATGTGACAAATTTTGGAAAATTCCATCGCGCCGTTCCGCCTTCTTACTCTGCCGAAAACGCTTGAAAAAGATTTTCGTTCGTTTTTCCATTATTGTCGGATTTTCCTCAACAGGGATAGAATTTCTAACTATTTTTTGTCATTCTTGTATTCCACGTTATTTATATTCTAGTCTTGCGAAGAATTCAAGGGAACCAACCTAACCTAACCTAACCTCAATTAATTCCAATTTATTTGTCCTTGGACATTTCTTCTGGTAGAATTTTTTTGTAAGTGAGATCATTCATATTTCAATGATATCATTGACAGATGAGACAAATTTTGGAAAATTCCATTGCGCCGTTCCGCCATCTTACTCTGCCGAAAACGCCTGAAAAAGATTTTCGTTCGTTTTTCCATTTTTGTCGGATCTTCCTCAACAGGGATAGAATTTCTAAATATTTTTTGTCATTTTTGTATACCACGTGTATTTGTATTCGAGTCTCGCGAAGAATTCAAGGGGACCAGCCTAACCTTACCAAACCTAACCTCAATTAATTCCAATTTATTTGCCCTTGGACATTTCTTCTGGTAGAATTTTTTCGTAAGTGAGATTATTCATATTTCAATTATATCCTTGACAGATGTGACAAATTTTGGAAAATTCCATCGCGCCGTTCCGCCTTCTTACTCTGCCGAAAACGCCTGAAAAAGATTTTCGCTCGTTTTTCCATTATTGTCGGATCTTCCTCAACAGGGATAGAATTTCTAACTTTTTTTTTGTCATTTTTGCATTCTACGTGTATTTGTATTCGAGTCTTGCGAAGAATTTAAGGGACCAACCTAACCTAACCTAACCTCTATTAATTCCAATTTATTTGCCCTTGGACATCTCTTCTGGTATAATTGCGAATCCATGCAAAATATGGATCCACTTCAAAGGTGTTTCTGGTAGTTGGAAATAATTTACTTTGTTCATTCCTCTTTACTTAATTATTTATCGACTATGGCACTTTAATTTCAATTTCAGCATTAGGTTTCGACGAGTATGAGGAATTCCTTCTATTTAAACAACCTGAAGCAAGTCTTCAGAGAATATCATAATTCTCTTCGTAATTAAATTATAACAAGATATAGATACATATATGCAAATACCGTCAGAATTAATTAATTATGTAAGACTGATAGATTAAGACAGATCAATACCCTTGAATAGAAGATAACAGGTGAATGTTTGTGAATAAAACTGATTAATGATGTTGTTCCTACTACATTCTGCATAAGTTTTCATTTTTTGACAAGGAACAGTTGTTGGTTATGCCTTTCTCTTACGGATAATCCATATCTTAGGGCGGTTTAGGCCGATGTTAACTACGAATGGGGCTCATGTACCTATGCATTTTTGTGAGAAAGAAGGAAATGTATTCCAATAGTCGTTACAATACCTTGTTTTGTTGTTTGTTTTGTTCTGTTTGTTTTCATCCAGACTTTGTTACTATTTTTTTCGAACCTAATATCTCGATTTCACTCACCTTCTTCGTCCCAGTTGAAGGTCAACCCATCGATGGTGAAATTACCGGCCAGAGGGTCGGGGAAGAAGTACCCATGCTTGAACCTCCACGCCTTATTCTCGGCCCAAGAGTACACGATCATGCCGTAGGCCAATTCGTCGCTGAAATAGGCGAAAGTGTCGTCGCAACTCTTTCCCACGTCCACGACCGTGTTCGCGATGAAGGTGCCTTCCTTTATCAACTCGGCGGGGATCTCGAAACGCCTGATGCGCTGGTTGGTCCTGAGGTTGAAGACGTTGATGCTGTAAGGGCACAGCTGTTGCGTGGTGTTTCCTATACCGAAGGTTCCAGTGTCGAGCACCCAGAGACGGTTGCACTCGTCGGCCTTGATCCTGTAGACTGTGTTCATTCCAGTGTTGCAGTTTCCGAGCTCGTTGGATTTCCAGTCGGGGTAGGGGATTAGGGGGGGCGATTTGGAGTTGTTGTCTGTGAGGGATATGTAGTTGAGGGTGGAGGGGACTCCTGAAAGAAATTTGCTAGTAAGAAGAAATCCAGTCTGTGGGATGGTATTTTTTTTAAGCTGAAGATTTAGGATAGTCTTTCGTCCAATTCTTGGAAAACCTACCCTAACCCTAAGGAAGGATGGGAAAAGGAATACACTACCCAAAATTTTAAAGCGAATACCATTAAATGGTATACAGATGGTTCTAAAACCACGATAGGGGCTGATGCTGGAGTATACGGGGCAAGAACCAAGTGTATACTATCGTTAGGCTCCTAGTCGAGTGTTTTTCAGGCAGAAATACTTGCCATCAAAAGATGCAGAGATATAAACCTGGAGAGAAACTATCAAGGCTGTGACATTGTGATCTATTCTGATAATCAAGCTGCTATCAAAGTACTGAACTCCTGTATCATCGACTCAAAGCTGTTATGGGAGTGCCGGAGGAAACTTAATGAAGTAGGCAAGAACACACAGGTCTTTTTAGTCTGGGTTCCCGGTCACTCAGGAATCAAAGGAAATGAAGAGGCCAATACACTTGCCAGAAAGGGACCACAAACGCCACTTACTGGCCCAGAACCTTTCTGTGGCATAGGCAAATGCACCTATGAGAAAAAGTTATTGGAGAAGGAAGAGACTGAAAGAGAAGCACTCTGGAGGAGTCTTCTAGGAATGGATTACTCCAAAAAGTTCCTTCAGAACTTTAAAAGTGCAAGACCCAAAAAGTATTTGGTTCTAAGTAAGAATATGATATGCCTCCTCGCTGGCTTCCTCACAGGACATTGTCGCCTTAGAAAGCATGATGATGAGAATAGGCTCAACAGAAACTGACGAGTGTAGATTCTGTGGGGAAGAGGAGGAAACTCCTGGTTACAGAATGTCTCGCCATCCCAAACCAGCGCAAAGAATGTCTTGAACAATAGAATTACTGGAGGAACAAGGATTTAAAATTGAACTGAAGCCCTCTCAGATACTGGAGTTCATGGCCCAATAGACCTTGAGGTCGCAGTAAAATGTAACCCCCTACCCAACTATTACTATAGCCTAACAGAAGCCTAGCTATAACTTACTTAGGGAGAACAGATCTTTAACCTCCTTTCTTTCCCTTCCACTTTATCTCTTGGAACCACCTCTTTAGATTATATGTCTTTAGAGTAAGCCAAATAGTCTGAAGGCTACCAAGCCCCTTTTTATCAGCTTTATCCTTCTGGCTAGCTTTATCAGTCTTGTCAATGGCTCTCGGAGTCTGGATATTCTAATTGTTTGAGTAAAGATCTCACTGGCGTCAAAGCTATGGCATATAATGTGGCATAAAATCTGGAGAGAGGTTTCTTCTTCTACCTGGCAGAATCTACATAAAGCTTGCTCTGCCAGGTCTTTGTTGCTCGTGTGTTTGTTGCGCTTGTAATTTTCTTCTTGTACGCCATACTAATTGGACAGTGTTAGGTGTTTCTACCACCCATTGGCACCCTTTTGGAATTGTATTGTTCCTATCGAAAAGGTTCTAGTCATAGGTATAGTTTGGTAAGGAGCGACCTCAAGGTCTATTGTGCCCCCCATCAGAGCTGATTTCGCAAATACGCTATTTACAGCTCGCCCTCCAGCTTCAGAACTCCAATGAACTCCAGTATCTGAGAGTGCTTCAATGAGGTCAAATCCTCGTTCCTCCTGTAATTTTCTTGTCCAAGACATTCTTCGCGGTGATTTGCAATGGCGAGGCATTCTGTAACCAGGTGAACAGGAGTTTACTCCTCTTCCCCACAGAATCTACACTCGTCAGTTTCTGTTAAGCCCATTCTCATCATATGCATAAGGCGACAATGCCCTGTGAGGAAGCCAGTGAGGAGGCGTAACTTATTCTTTGTGAGATCCAAATACTTTTTGGATCTTGCAATTTTAAAGTTCCAAAGGAACTTTTTGGAGTGATCCATTCCTGGAAGATTCCTCTAGAGTGCTTCCCTTTCAGTATCTTTCTTCTCCAAGAACTCTTTCTTATAGGTGCATCTGCCTATGCCATAGAAAGGTTCTGAGTGAGTAAGTGGCGTTTGTGCTTCCTTTCTGGCAAATGTATTGGCCTCTTCGTTTCCTTCAATTCCTGAGTTACCAGGAACCCAGACTAAAGAGAACTTGTTGTTCTTGTCTTCTTCATTAAGTCACCTCTGTCCATTATGTCATCTTTTCAAAAAAGACTCTGCCTGTGGCTTGCGAGCTAAAGCGCACCACACTCGACGATTCCTCATTATCTTTCAGATAATATCAAATCAATTGTTCAATGAGTGATAAATCGATCAACTAACCTGCTTTCCATCTAGGGACAGAAATGAACATTTTATCGTTCCATACTTCGATTCCGACCGGCAGGTTGTTCTCGGGAATGTAGTTTTGGGTAAGTTGCGCTTGGAGCTTCTGGTTGATGTCGTCAAAAGCGTAGTCGATGTAGTTCCAGGCATACCTCTCCTGAAGCCTGTAGGTAGCCTCGGTCTGGTAGAAGATCAGGAGGAACCATAACGCCCGAAAGGTCGTCGCTTTCGGTGAAATGGAAATCTGCAAAAATAACTGGGTTCTAGCTTCTGAAGATGGAAGGATTGTAACATTGAACGGCTTATCAAGGGTTTAGACAAGGGAAGCACATAAAAACATGCCTGTGTAATACGAAAAAAGTAGTAGGATCTAATGTTTTTTGTTTTTTTTTTCAAAGCAGTAAGGGTAAGGCGAAAAGTTATTGAAAACTCTTTTGAGCTCGTGAAGGTTGTGCAGCCTTGAAATAATAAAGGAATTCAGAATTTTTTCTTATCTAAATTCTTCGAAACGAAAACAGTGATCTTTGAACCGAATCACATGTTATGGAAGAATACTCAAGTATTGAGCAATATGCGTTAACTTTTATACATTCAGATCATTCCCACGGAAGTTACATTGATGATGGCCAAAAAAATACTATCACTATCCGAAGAAGTAAAATTGCTTCGCTTCGATGCTCGCACATCTTAAGTGCATTGAATCTGTAATCTCCAAGGAGTGGAGAGGACGTCAAGGGAGATTCGGATTGATCGAATTGTACCAGTTCCACTTTTGTCTCTCCCTATAATTAAAGATACACGCAGTTCTCAACTTTCCTTTCGAAATTAAAAGTGACGTAATGCGTAACACACTGAGCCAATTAACCGAAAATTGCTATACCCCAACATTGCGTAAAGTTATTTAAGAATTCCAATAAGATTTTTATAGATACGATCTGCAGTTTCCATTGTGAATCGAAGTCTACATACTATTCTGATGGTTTCGATGCTTGAAAACGGCGATAAAACACATCTTACTCGCACAGTTTTTGAATGGAAGTGACGTCCAGGGGTAGAATATACCTTATAAATATTTAGGTGTATCCAAATCACCGCGTTCCACGTGATTTTTAGTAGTTTGGATGTTGGAATTTTCGAAAGATTTTGTCTGGTATACCTAGTTTTGTTTGTTTTTTCCTTACTTTGTTAATAAGTGCCTAGATATACGTACGTACAAGTGACGATAAGTGACGTCCAGGGGTAAAATTGAGATGTATCCAAATCACCGCATTTTACCTGATTTTTAGTAGTTTGGATGTTGGAAATTTTTGAAGATTTTGTTTGGTATACCTAGTTTTGTTTGTTTTATCCTCACTTTGTTAATAAGTGCCCAGATATACGTACGTACAAGTGATTATAAGTGACGTCCAGGGGTAAAATTTAGATGTATCCAAATCACCGCATTTCGCGTAATTTTTAGTAGTTTGGATGTTTGGAATTTTTGAAGATTTTGTCTGGTATACCTAGTTTTTTTTTGTTTTTTCCTCACTTCGTTAATAAGTGCCCAGATATACGTACGTACAAGTGACGATTAGTGACGTCCAGGAGTAAAATTTAGATGTATCCAAATCACCGCATTTTACCTGATTTTTAGTAGTTAGGATGTTGGAAATTTTTAAAGATTTTGTTTGGTATACCTAGTTTTGTTTGTTTTTTCCTCATTTTGTTAATAAGTGCCCAGATATACGTACGTAAAAGTGACTATAAGTGACGTCCAGGGGTAAAATTTAGATGTATCCAAATCACCACATTTCACGTGATATTTAGTAGTTGGATGTTGAAAAATTTCTAAAGATTTTGTCTGGTATACCTATTTTTGCTTGTTTTTTCCTTACTTTGTGAATAATTGCCCAGATATACGTACGTACATGTGATTATAAGTGACGTCCAGGGGTAAAATTCAGATGTATCCATTTCACCGCATTTTACCTGATTTTTAGTAGTTTGGATGTTGGAAATTTTTGAAGATTTTGTTTGGTATACCTAGTTTCGTTTGTTTTATCCTCACTTTGTTAATAAGTGCCCAGATATACGTACGTACAAGTGATTATAAGTGACGTCCAGGGGTAAAATTTAGATGTATCCAAATCACCGCATTTCGCGTAATTTTTAGTAGTTTGGATGTTTGGAATTTTTGAAGATTTTGTCTGGTATACCTAGTTTTTTTTTGTTTTTTCCTCACTTCGTTAATAAGTGCCCAGATATACGTATGTAAAAGTGACTATAAGTGACTTCCGGGGGTAAAATTTAGATGTATCCAAATCACCTCATTTCACATGATATTTAGTAGTTTGAATTTTGGAAATTTTTGAAGATTTTGTCTGGTATACCTAGTTATGTTTGTTTTTTCCTCACTTTGTTAATAATTGCCCAGATATACGTACGTACAAGTGATTATAAGTGACGTCCAGGGGTAAAATTCAGATGTATCCATTTCACCGCATTTCACCTGATTTTTAGTAGTTTGGATGTTGGAAATTTAAAAATTTTTTTCTGGTATACCTAGTTTTGTTTGCTTTTTTCTTACTTCGTTAATAAGTGCCCAGATATACGTACGTACAAGTGACCATAAGTGACGTCCAGGGATAAAATTTAGATGTATTCAAATCACCTCATTTCACGTGATATTTAGTAGTTTGGATGTTGGAAATTTTTAAAAATTTTGTCTGGTATACCTAGTTTTGTTCGTTTTTTCCTTAAAATGTGAATGAGTGCCCGGATAAGCGTACATACAAGTGACGATAAGTGACGTCCAGGGGTAAAATTTAGATGTATCCCAATCACCGCATTTCACGTGATTTTTAAGAGTTTGGATGTTGGAAATTTTTAAAGATTTTGTCTGGTATATTTAGTTTTGTTTGTTTTTCCTCAAATTGTGAATAAGTGGCCGGATATACGTACGTACATGAGACGATAAGTGACGTCCAGGGGTAAAATATAGATACCTTATAACTATTTAGGTTAGGTGTGTCCAAATCACCGCAATTCAGGTGATTTTGAGTAGTTTGGATATTGAATTTTTTGTCTGGTCTACCTAGTTTTATTTTTTCCTCACTTTGTGAATTCGTGCCCGGATATACATAACGTACAAGTGATGTCCAGGGGTAAAATTTAGATACCTTATATTGAGGTATGTATCCCAAATAACCAACAAGTAATGTGATTTTTAGAAGTTTGGATGTTGGAAATTCTGGAACACATTGTCGGGTATACCTAGTTTTGTTGTTTTTGGCTAACTTCGAGAATTCGCGAAAAAAATTCTCCAGTGCAATTGAGCGAGTGGGGAATCGTTCGAATGGTCTCCGAAAATTATATGGAAATTTCAATATTACTTTTTCAGTTAGGTCAAGAGTTGGTGAGATATCAACTTCTATTGTCGTCAAAAGTTTGTCCCCTCTGCAATTGGTGGAAAATTTGAGGAACACTTTCAGTAAAAATTGATCTGAATGAGATATATGTTGGGTAGTTTTCGAAAATGACATATTTTTGGTTACACGCGAATTTCAGAAGAGTTTGTGGGGAGTAACTAATGTAATCGTTTGAAAAAAAAACCGGTAAATATTCGATGTAGATTGAATCTCGAAAATATAATTTTCTCACTCACAAGAAGGTTAGTACAACAACCTCAAAAATTCACCATAATCCAAACAAAGAATCCACAAGGGAATATTCTGATCCGCTTCGAATATTTTTATGGGAATAGAAACCTGTTTTTTACGAGCGCGAGATGGATCTTTTTTAATCTCGATAACTTTCCGGGCCGCCGCAACGATTCCGAGATGTAAAAATAATTCACAAAAACCATTAATTTCTCATACCATGATGGTCCCGGCACACACACTTAAGCAAACTGTGACCAATGGAAAGTGAAACTTATCGTTTTATATATCGATCATCATTCTGAGCCTATACCAGAATTTCAAATCGGAAAGAATGGAGCATGTGGGGTTAGATCAGGTTTCAAGAATGGTGAAATACCCTCTCTCGATGGAGTCGCTCAAAAAAACATCGATATAATCATGAGGGGGGGGGGGGGAGTACAATCTTACCTTGCTGACCAAGGCGAGTGACGATCACTTTTCTGTGAAATAAAATTAATTGGGTGGAATTGATTAGGCTGAAAGTCTTCCGAATCCTAGGAAATATTTGCATTTCGCGTGTTATCCATATATATCAATTTTTTTATATCTCATCGAATTTTTCGATAATTAAGTAAATTCATATTCGATTCGTTATCTTCGACGAAATAGATCCATATCAATTAAGTCGTGGATTAAAATTATGTGGTCGAGGTGCGAACTCTTCAACCATGAAAACAATAACAAAACATTCAAGCTCCCCCCAGTATATATGAGTAGTATTTCTCAAGAATTTTATGTGAATAAGTTTATTTTGGTTGTTTATAATTCTCCAGAGGTTGTTTATTAAGACTTTTTAACAGTAAGCACCTGTAGATCACTTACCTATACACAGTTCCTCAGGTGGTGCAGATTGCCTGGAGCAATCTCTAAAAACTCCTTCGAAGTACATCTTATGCTCTATGGGTTGCAAGGAAATTTTTTTTCTTCATTAGCACCTGCTGAAAACTGTTTTGTGTTTTTTTATGTTGAGAGAAGTAATTTGAAAAAAATATTTTTGAACTTTCAGGTCAAGAATTTCTTAACTTTGACTCCTTAATGATATTGTTTCAGAAATCGTAATATATTAATTGAATAAAAAACTTGAAAAGCACTGACGTGAAGTTAGGAGCCTTTTCCCGCTTTTTTCTTTGTGCCAAAGCGTCCTTCGGTGTTCATTGTCTGTAAGACAAGTACTGTCATTTTATTTCTGTAAACTTCAAAAGACGGAACCAACGAACTGAATATATCAGAAAAAACTTTTTTTTCTTGCCCTAATTCACATCAACATCAACATCAACATGTCGAGAAACGTAGTTTAAATGATAATTTTTTGATAATTGATCAGACAGGAGTACCTTGTTATGTCAGAGAAAATATTGAGAAAATTTCCGAAACCTGGAAAAAAACGGATCGTTGGACTAGGAAATCATTCGAAAATCATCAGAACCTATATGGTATCAGGATGGAAAATTTGGTTCTTAAAATCTGAAAATATAAAAAGGTAGAAAGTCGTGAAAAATCCTTCCTTACCTCTCTTATTTATTACTCCAATTTACTTTTTTCCATTTTCGATATCATCAATTTTCGAGCTCTTTCTCTAACTCATGTGTAATCCGAAATATTTGTAACGAGATCAAAGACCTCAACCTATTTCTGGTTCTTACCTCCTTACTGAGCCTATTAAACATACTAGGAAGAAAAATATCAACCTGGCCACATTCCTCAAACCTATAAAAATTCTTGTTGAAAATAATTCAGGAATTCTTCTGAGAGACCCTTCACTAAAAGATCATGGAATCTTGGAATCGAGGATTTCGATTGCCGATTTCGATATTCTAGATTGCTGTAAAACTTCGCATTCTTGCATCAATCCAAGAACTCTTATTGACAAATTTAATGAGAACTCAATTCAATTGAAGAATTCAGAATGATCATTAAGCCTATTACCAAGATTTCAATATCGATAATTGTGACAAAAGTAGAAAAAAACGATTGACTCTCTCCAGAATTGTGAACTATATCGCATTTCGCTGTTTCGTTGAAATTTGCTTTCACCTCATGGAAAAATAACACGAAGAATTATTTTCAGTGTCAAATGTGGATTTTGCATCTGATTGAGTTACATGAATAAGTTGAATAAATTCTACGGTTAATTATGCATTATCTTTTGATCAATCAATCAATCCAATGAATGAGTTCTTGAATAATTAAATTATTTCAGTTGAGTAGACTCTATAGAATAGAACAACAACAAATTTTGTTTCAAAATTAGATCAGATCACCAGCCCATTTTATGAAAATCCCTTCAATTACCTCCGACACGTATATAAATCAGTATTTTTGTTATCACCAAATAATTTGGCTTATGCAAAAACTCCCGCATACTGTATTTCTACGAATAATCGCAAAAAGTCAAGTTTTTGGGGGTCATAATAAAGGTGCTCGCTTTTATTTTTAGACACCCTGTATCTACGTAATTCAGGGAAACTTTCATCTGAATTATTTTCTTCATGAGAGAACAATAACAATTATGAAACAAACTGTGGAGGTTTAGTAAGCGCGGTAAATCACCTCTTAAAATAACACCAAAGGTTCCATTCGAGGACATTTAATATTCTCTTTCGAGTTAACTAAACGGTCAATTTTTAGTTGAATTTTTGACCAGTACCTATCGAGAGTTTCAAGGATCAGTCCATTCAATTGAATCTATTCATATTGAACATTAAAGATTAATTAAAAATTGAATAATACAATGTAATTATTTTCTAAACATTGTATGATAATAATACACCGGGTTATTCATAAATAATCATGCTTCGAATTCTACCACTCTCTCAAGTCATTAGTTTTATTCAGTAGTTCCTACTGATTGATAAATAGATCTGTCTACAACAATTTCAATGAGTTCGAAGCTATGAACATATACAGTATGTTCACTGAGAATATCTTTGGGTTGGTACCATTTACATCAAAATTTTTCGCATTAATGGATATATCATTGGAAGATGTAGTGGTAAAAAATTGCCTTTTTCCTTGAAATAGATCTACATAGACTTATTATCCTAATAGGATCATCTCCATGGGCAATGGGTCGAAATAAAACTGATCATTTGTATACAAAACATAAATTCGACTTCAATAATATAAATGGTAATTGGTAGATGAATAACAAATAATTATCACTGATAATGAGATGCATGGGAAAAAGGATATCAATTCTTCCAGATGCATCGTTAGAAATTTGATTATGATATTTCCATGTTTTTTAACGGTTAAACAAAATTATGCGGGAATGTGATCGTTCGCACATTAAAAACTTGTCATAAATATTTTTTATGCAGATGTATATGGTTTAAATGTAGGCGTATTTGAATATTGTCGTTTCCATACAACAATCGTTAATTATTTAAATAACTGTTACTTCTTTTCATACCCAGTGAAGGACGGGAAGTAGATATGTAACTTTTTAGATTCATTCAATGTATATATATCATTTTGTTGAGTTTATTTAAAAGGTTGGTGCATAGAGATTTTTTCGCCAAGGCTAGAGTTAGGCACTGTCGAGTTTTGGACAGAATCAGTTTAGAGAAAGACGGCAATGGTTCAGACGTACGTGAACGGAAGACGATTTATTCACCTGCTTCTTGTTCCATGTACCAGTATTTCTATCAAAAGGTTGCTAGGGGCTTTTTGGAAGTAAGTGGTTGGGGTAACATGAGTAATTATGGGTCTCACGATAATTATTTACATCCATGTACATATTTTGAAAACTTAAATTTCCTACTTGAACGAGGCGATACAGCTTGGGGCTGTATGCTGAACCAGTCGATGTATATCTCGATGAAAGTAGGTAGATATATCTAACTGAATACTGCCTGAATGTTCCAATGATCTCAGTGTTACGTAAAAGACTGGACATCACCAACTCTTCGCAGGTTGCGACAAAAAGAAATCCGAGTGACCAATAAAATCCTACTATCCTAATAGGATATTCAGATTTTGATACATTCTATTTTTTCAAGTTCACGAGAGGTTGAATAGGTGAACTGATTTATATAATATTGACTGGAAGGCGTTTCCAACCCAGTTATTTACGTACCTTGAACAATTCTCGTGAAAATTAAATGCGATCACCTCTTGGATTAGTATCCAACAACGTTTGATAAAGAGCTTGACCTCGCAGTTGAGAATTAATGCGAGAATATTTGGGGTCCGTCTCATATTTTTTCGGAATGGATGAAAGTTGAATATACACGTGTTTATTTCCTAGTTCAAGAATTCATGAATTATTCCTTCTTCCTCTGGTTGAGGAATAGCATAGCTAACAGATAAGTTTCCAAACTTTGCATATCCGAAGACTATAAATTTAGCGTTTTGAATTGAAAGTGAAATCGTTACGTTCAATCTAAAACTATCTAATCCATTATACGAACACTTGCAAGAATTGAGCGGACAAACTCGCCTCCTCACAACTCGATTTATGGACAATTTTTTTCAACCAGTTCTGGATCAACAGAGAGAATATGAGTTTCTCTCGTATGAACGTTCCTTCTCTACGAGAGGGCGTTAATACTCAGAACAAAAAGTTCAACTTTTCGCCAATATTGCAGACGAGTACCTAAAACAAAAAAGAGAAAATATTTTTTGTACTGTACGTCATTCTCAAAATTCTGATTTTGAATGAACATTCAATGAAAAGTGAACATTTCAGTGGAAAAAATTACGAAAAGCACTGCCGTGAAGGCAGGAGCTTTTGAGCGCTCGTACATGCACCTTGTAGGTAGATTCGCATTTTCCAGTTTCAGAAATCAATTGAAGGAATTTTCGACAGCTGTCAAAAAAATTCTGAAACTTAGGCGAAACTCCAGACTTCATGTCAGTGCTTCAGCTGATAAATTTTTTTTCGATAATTCGCTAGAATTTTCTACGGTATCTATGGTCTTGGTGGTGCGATCTGGACAAAATTTTGCACGTAGTTTGAATACATTATTACTCAACTAGGTGCAGAATTTCATCCCAATCCGCTCAGGATTTTCGGAACTATCAGCAAAAAAATATTTTGAACGGCCATATTCACGAAACCCTTTGTATAATTTTGGTCATAGATAAACTTGATCACGACATTAGAGATCCACACCTATCCTGTAAATTTCGAGTCCCTAGGCGTTTCCGTTCAAAAGTTACAATTTTCTATGGTTTTTATGGTTCTGGTCATGCGATCTGGACAAAATTTCACATGTAGCTGGAACACCTCATTCTCCATTTGAGTGCAAAATTTCATCTCAATCAAATCTGTAGTTTTTGAGTAATCAGGGGAACAAAACTTTGAACGGCCATATTCACGGAACCCCTGGTGGAATTTGACCCATTAACGAACTTAGCCCAGGCATTCGGGAACTGAACCCATACTGAAAATTTCAAGCCTCTTGGTTGATCCGTTCGAGAGTTATCGTGCTTACGGCCGGCCGGCCAGACGGACGGACAGACTCGAATTTTCCGACGGATTCGTCATCAGTGAGTCGAACATTGTCGATTGAGAGCATTTTCGGCTCAAAATTCGAAAAATACAGACATCGTGACGAAATGATATAGCCCTCGTGTAAGTAGTACGAGCGCTCAAAAACGTCGCTAGTGTTGATTGTCAGTATGACAGATACTGTCATCTTATTTTTATAGACAAAAGATGGAATCCCCTAATTATATCGAATATATCAGAAAAACTCAATTTTCTTTTCGCGTGAAAAAGCTGCGAAGCTAAATTTCTACCTAACTCATTTAAGCCAACCAAAATTTCAGCAGGATATGGCGAATAGTTTGTGAGATATTGAAGTTTTGAAAAAATAAACAAAGTTTCGATCGGATCGGTATGTTTAAAATTATTGAGAAAAAATTAGGATGGCTATATCTACGGAACCATTCGAAGGATTAAGCCTATTATGGAACTCAACCGACGCATCAAGAACCCGAACGTACCCTGAAAATTTCAGAATTCTCGGACTCTTCTTTCAAGAGTTATCGTGTTTACTGCCGGACGGACAAAACGCTATTTGTTCGTTGTATTTTTTAGGACTGGTAGACCAGTTTCTGGCTCGTTTGCCGTTATCAGTACCGCATAACTCAGTCGACGATGAAGAAAATCATGAAATGCAGAACTTATACTCCGAGCCAGAAGACGCGCCTCGATATAATGTAGTCGCGACATCTGGCCAAATTGTAAACATTTACGGGAAAATGTCTACAATTCAAAGAATTCTAGAAATTTCATTTTAATAATTGTGACCCATTGATTTCACTGCCATAATTCTATTGAAGGAAACTGAGTATGTCACAAAAAATCAAACCGTATGAAATTAAATCATGTTGCTTGCACGCTCCCTACTTTGTATAATTTTCCAGAAGAATTCATACATTGCTTTATCAATTTCAAATTTACATATAAGTAACTTGATAACACTTAGGCGTGCCACATCAACTTCTGATGCAAATACGAAGGCGTATTTTATGTTACCTAATTGGTAAGTCTGCATACGTTTATATAGACTGCCACAGATAAACAAATGTGATTTACTCAACTGGCTCGGTGGAATTCAGAAGTGGTCATTGAAGTTGAAGGTGGAGTAATTCCAGCTACCAGGGTTCCTCTGCAGTCTGCAGGACTCGATCAACAATTCTTTATTTGAGATGAGACTCAAGAATTGAAAAACTCGGAACGATCTGGAAGTGCAGAACGCTTGAGACTCGTTTGGGAAGTCACACTTTTAGAAGGTGCGGGGAAAACTTCCTGATGATGCATGAAAATGGTCATCCACATATAGTTGAATAAAGAAGGAATTGATGTCTTGCTATGGCCAGCTGTATCTCCAGACCTGAATCCGATCGAGTTTATTTGAGACATTGTCTAAAACAAAAGGTGTAGAGAGGTGATAAATCAACGAGTGTATTGGGTATTGATTCCATAATTCTTAGAGAAAATAGAGTTATGAACAGCACTTTTTAAAAAAAAAATGTGTCTAAGAGTTCCTCAGTATTCCACTAATTTTTCATATTATTTCCTTGAACCTTTTATAATCGAATATACACATATTTGAATGGAGTCATTTTATTCATGAAAAAACCTCCTATGTTTATTTCCATTTTGAAGTTCGAGTGCCTACTAAACGTTTCTTGAGAACCGGATCTATTTGGAATCTGAAAATAGGGATTATGATATTGTTCGATTTCATCTACTGAGCTTAAATATTTCTGAATCCTGAACACTTTCAGTTATACAGGGAGTGAAAATAAATTTCTCGAAAATTTTCTTTTTCATTTTTCTCGTCTCTTATATGATCGATTCAGTTTTTAATATATTTCTATTCGAATCGTTGCATTCGTCGAAAATGTTTTCAAAATATCGAAAAAAAAATTTAAAAAAAGGGAGAAATGCGTAGTAAAAGTCTTATGTTCGTTATGCCTATTCTCAATATTTCAAGCATACACTGTTTTTACATTTTTGAAGTTGAAGAATGGCGGAATATTGTGCATCTCTTAAATTTTGGAAAACTTGTCACAGGATGTTTCGAATATTTTGTCAAAAATTGTGATCAGAATTTTTCCATAACTTTTAGTTTTCGAATCAGAAACCTATTTTTTTATGATTGCGTTGGATTCTGTGAAGAAAAATAATGATAGTGTTGAAAAATGTTTATGCTCCTAAATTAAATAATTCCTGAGTTATTAGGGATTTTCTGAATTTATGTCGTACGTAGAGATAAATTCATAAAATCTGTTTTATAACAATAATCGGTATTCATAGAAGATAAATTATCCCAATAATTCTAGTAGGCACTCGAACATGGGACACACTGTACATAACATGTCCACAATACGAAAACAAGTCATGCATTATCGTTTGGTATCAATTTACTGCACACAGTTTTTTCTTTTTCCACATTTCTTTTCAATTAGTCCAGAAGTTAACACAATCTGACATACTGACTATTGAGTAGGTATATTTTATATTTGAGTACTAATTAAGGATAATAGGTATAATCAATGCATTGGAATATTGGAATGCATTGATTTGAATTCATTTGGTTCAATGTGTGTAATAATTCATCAGTTCAGCTGGACCTGTAAATTGCAGCTCATATCGCAATAAAACTATCCAAGATGAGTGGAACCTACAAGAAAACTTCGGTTCACTTCAATAAATTATGGATTAATTTTTGAATTTCCAAATTATCACCAGTCATTCTTTCTTCCAGGAACTGATCAAGAATAGTCCTGAAAACGTGATCGTCAGTCCACTTTCGGTGCAGCTCGTCCTGGCGCTCACTCAACTGGGCGCGAGAGGCGACACAGCCCTAGAGCTGACCAAAGGACTCCATCTCCCCGATACGCCTGAAAAGGTGAAGGAAGCCTTCAAACTCCTCCTTCCGAAGCTCAAGGGTAACGAATTCTACAAGTTGGAAGCTGCGAACAAGATATACATCAAGGAAGAGTTCTCCATCAACAAGGAATTCCAGAAACTCGCCGAAGATGTTTTCGAAGCCGGTCTGGAGAATATCGATTTCGTTGATACCGCCGCAGCTTCGGACACTATAAATAAATGGGTGGGGGGTAAGACCAACGATAAAATTAAAAATGTGATAACACCCGACATGCTGAGCGCCATGACGAGGTTGGTATTGGTCAACGCTGTTTATTTCAACGCCAACTGGTCGTCACCCTTCGATGTTTATGGCACAGGAATGAGGTAGGTAGATCGAAGAACAGATGAGTGAACATAACCTTCACACTCAACCGTAGATGATTTATATCGCGACAGCTCTGGCTTCTTTCACACCTTAAGTTGAAGATTGGTTGCTAGAGCCAATATACAAAACATAGAGCCTTCTGCAGGTTCCTCTTATTTGAAAGCGATCCTCGTACATATTTCTAATAGACAGGACTTGTCGAGCCTTACCGGTGAATTCAATCGGTATGAGCCAATTGATGATTTGCCAAAATCTATCATCAAAACCAAAAATTCTATGGCAAAAGCCAATTATTGATTTTTTTCACAAAAACATTCACTAAAAGAACAAAAATTCTTGAACAACCAAAAAATTCTATGGCAAGAGCCAATTATTGATTTTTCCACATAAACAATCACTAAACCAACAAAAAATCTTGAACAACCAAAAAATTCTAGGCAAGAGCCAATTACTGATTTTTTCACATAAAGTCACTAAAAAAAATAAAATTCTCGAACCACCAAAAAATTCTATGTCAAGAGCCAATTATTGATTTTTCCACATAAACAGTCACTCAAAAAACAAAAACTCTATAACAAACAAAAAATTCTATGGCTAGCTAATTATTGATTTTTCCACATAAACAATCACTTAACCAACAAAAAATCTTGAACAACCAAAAAATTCTAGGCAAGAGCCAATTACTGATTTTTTCACATAAACAGTCACTAAAAAAAATAAAATTCTCGAACCACCAAAAAATTCTATGGCAAGAGCCAATTATTGATTTTTCCACATAAACAGTCACTCAAAAAACAAAAACTCTATAACAAACAAAAAATTCTATGGCTAGCTAATTATTGATTTTTCCACAAAAACATTCACTAAAAAAACAAAAATTCTTGAACAACCAAAAAATCCTATAGCAAGCGCTAATTACTGACTTTTCCACATAAACAGTCACTAAAAACAACAAAAATTCTCGAACCATCAAAAAATTTGATGGGAAGAGCCAATGATTGATTTTTTCACATAAACAGTAACTAAAAAAAACAAAAATTCTTTAACAACCAAAAAATTCTATGGCAATTAAGAGCGAATCATTGATTTTTCCACAAAAAGAGTCACAAAAAAAACAAAAACTCTCGAACAACCAAAAAATTCTATGGCAAGCGCTAATTACTGACTTTTGCACATAAACAGTCACTAAAAAAAAACAAAAATTATCGAACTACCAAAAAATTTGATGAAAAGAGCCAATGATTGATTTTTCCACATAAACAGTAACTGAAAAAAACAAAAAGTCTTGAACAACCGAAAAATTCTATGGCAAGCGCCAATTATGTATTTTTCCACATAAACGGTCACTAAAAAAACAAAAACTCTTCAACAAACAAAAAATTCCACAAAAAGAGCCACAAAAAAAACAAAAACTCTCGAACAACCAAAAAATTCTATGGCAAGCGCTAATTACTGACTTTTGCACATAAACAGTCACTAAAAAAAAACAAAAATTGTCGAACCACCAAAAAAAAGAGCCAATGATTGATTTTTCCACATAAACAGTAACTGAAAAAAAACAAAAAGTCTTGAACAACCGAAAAATTCTATGGCAAGCGCCAATTATGTATTTTTCCACATAAACAGTCACTAAAAAAAACCAAAATTCTTCAACAACCAAAAAATTCTATGGCAAGAGCCAATTATTAATTTTTCCACATTAGCAGTCACTGAAAAAATAAAAATTCTTGACCAATCAAAAAATTCTATGACGTTAGCCGATTATTGCAACCATAAACAACAACATCAACTGTCACTAAAAAACAAGAAATTCTATGGAATAAGCTAATTATTGATTTGCCAACATTATCATTTAAATTGGCCAATTATAGCCCGAACAAACAACCAAAAAATTCTATGGCATATGAGCTTTTCATTTATTTGCTAACATCAACATCGACTGAAAAAACAAAGAGTTCTATGGCATGGGCCAATTATTGAATTGCCAAAATCAACAGTGATTTTTCTGATGGGGATTCAGTCATCGTTCATTATTTTCCTCCCACACAGTTTTTTATAGCTTTATCGTCTTCTACAAGCATTTGCAAACAATTGTTTTCAAATAGTTTATTTTCCAGGAATTTTTTGTCGTTATCAGATAGAGATTATATTTATGTACTGGAAGACTTTTGGCCTCATATAATTAACTGGAGGTGAATTGAAATCAATTCAATGAGTCGCCAATCACATTCATGCTTGAAATGAATTTTTCAGTCTCCTTGAATTCTGAATTTTTTTATGATATCAGCTGAAACATTCTATCGCATGTGCCAATTATTCATCTGACAACATCAAAAACGACCAAAACAACCAAAAAAATTTCATGAAATGGGCCAATTATTGATTTTCCAGTCTAAACAACCAAAAAATTCTATAGCAATAGTTTATCATTTGTTTGCCAACATCAACTGAAACAACCTGAGGGTTCTATGGGATGGGCCAATTATTGATGATTTGCCAACATCAGCAGTGACTTTTCTGATAGTGATGCTGCTATCATTCATAACTTTTCTCCCACCCAGTTGACCCAGTTTTCATAGCTTCATCGTCTGCTACAATCCTTTTCAAATGATTAATGTTTCAGGAATTTATTGTTGTCATCAAATAGAGATTATTTTTGTACCGGAAGATTTTTTTTTTTAAGGTGAATTGAATTCAATATGATATGAGTCCAATCTCATTCATGCTTCAAATGAATTCTTCAGCCTCTTTGAAATCTGAATTTTTTGTGATATCAGCTAAAAAATTCTATCGCATGAACCAATTATTCATCTGCCAACATCACAAACGACTAAAACAACCAAAAAAATTTCAATGAATGGGCCAATTATTGATTTTCCAACCTAAACAACCAAAAAATTTTATGACATTAGTTTATCATTTGTTTGCCAACATCAACTGACACAACCTAAGAGTTTTATGGGATAGGCCAATTATTGATGGTTTGCCAACATCAGCAGTGACCATTTCTGATGATGATTCTGCTATCTTTTCTCCTACCCAGTTTTCATTGCTTCATCGTCTACTACAAGCATTTGCAAACAATTTTTTTTTAATAATTATTCCGAAAATTTTTTGTTGTTATCAAATAAAGAAGATTTTTGGCCCCATAAAATTAACTAAAGGTAATTTAATTTAATCAGTCCAATCACGTTCATGCTTCAAATGAATTTTTCTGTCTTTTTGAATTCTGAATTTTTCATGATATCAGCTAAAAAACTATATGAGCCAATAATCGATTTGCCAACATAAAAAAAGACTAAAACAACCAAAAAAAACTATGGAATGAGCTTATCATTCATTTGTCAACATCAACTTCGACTGAAAAAAGCAAAAAGTTCTATGGCATGGGCCAATTATTGATTTGCCAAAATCAACACTGATTTTACTGATGGGGATTTTTTCACGCAGTTTTTCATAGCTTTATCGCCTTCTACAAGCAACAGTGAATTTTCTGATAGTGATTCAGCCCTCATTCATGATTCCCACACTGCTTTCCACAGCTTATTTCTTGTCTTCTACAAGGATTTTCACACAAAACTTCGAATGATCGATTTTCCAGATATTTTTGTTGCATCAGATCAGATTTTTTTGCTACTTCTTTCCCGAAATATACCATCAATTATATAACTCTAAACATCGAAGGTGCAAAATTTAAATCCCAAATCGAGTTCATTTTGCGATCTAAATGCATCGAACCACTTACATCACACAATTGCGAAAATCGCTCCAATTGACAAAGAATAACAACAAAAAAATTAATTTGCGACTCCGAAAATATCTTCTGGGTAAAATAGAAAGTGGAAGTGTCCACATGGATGTTTATCTCAATCACGTAATATTCATATATGTATCATTTTCTTCGTTGAACGATATTGTTTTCTACCTCTGTCTTAATGAATTTTTGGAAATGTTTCATAAAAAGCTCATCCTTCGAACTACATAAGTTTCAACTAACAAAATTAACACCAGGTATTGTCGAGGTGAGGGATTGAAAACTGAAATTAAAGCACCTGAATTGATCGAAGATCAATTTTAATCGTCTCATAAATTGTTCATGAAACGAAAGTCATCTGTTAATTGTGTTCAATTAACAGAAATTAGAAATCAATCCTTCTCGCATAAGCAACGAAACTACTCTACGAAATAGGTAAAAGAATACTCGACTTGTATGCACTGGAATTATTATTGTGTATCAATAAGGAAATAATTCGAACTTGCGGTCTTCGGAACTAGGTTCAACAACATCACATTCCACAAAAAAAAATACGTAAATTTCTCAACGTTCTTTACATGTTTACGTAATTCGAAGTGCAGTTGTATATACTGTATATAAGTTATAAGATGTCGCTATTATTTCAGACTAGTCTTTGCAGTCTCATTATGGGGATAATCGACATATCAATCACTATAATTTGAAATGAAAAACGAAATTCCATCCAACGCTTGGAATTGACCAATACATAATGACTTTTGACGAATATACTGAGGATATGCACACAATACTCTTGTTCATAAAGATAAGGTGAGACATTTGTTAGGGTTAGCTAGAACCTTCACAAGCCACGGGAACACTCAAGGTTCTATTACGGTCCCCTTCCACTATTATATTGCATCAGCTAGATCTTGCAGATTTGATAATGGCTAGAATATTTCCTCATCTCATGTACTATTTTTCTTAGGAAATTCTACAAATCTGAGAAGGAAGAGACCGAGGTACTCACAATGCAAGTGACAGAAACATTCAAATATGCGGAAAATAAGGATTTGGACGTCAGATTCCTAGAAATCCCATATGATGGACACGAAGTGACCTTCACAGTCGTCCTTCCCAACCAGAAAGAAGGCCTGAAATCTTTGGAAGGTCGTCTGAGTGAAGCTTTACGTCCACAAAACTATTCCTACGAAAGGGTCCACCTTTATTTGCCGAGATTCAGGATCGAGAATACATTCAAACTTGTCCCTGCTCTAAAGGAGGTAAGTTGGAACTGGCATAAATCTGGAAGGAGAGTTGTAAAGATTTCAAACTAGTCGAGTACGTGTTTCAGTTAACAGAATAATATTTTCAGTTGGGTATCAACAAAGCATTCGATGGTGATCAAGCAGATTTCACTGGATTGCTTGCTGATAAGAAGCCTTTGCAAATCAGCGATGTCGTCCAAAAAGCTTTTATAAAAGTCACGGAAACGGGAACAGAGGCAGCAGCAGCTACAGCTGGTAAGAATTATTATCCCAAGTCCCAATATCTCTTTGACAAGTTTTTGTCTATACCCTCACATTTAAGAAAATCCCTTAATTCTCGGCCAATGTTGCCAGCAAACATGAAAAACATGAAACGTCTTGTGCAATGTTCAATATCCCCATTCAAAATCAGTGTTTTCATCTATTCTTTGAATTTTTCTTTTAATTTGAGGTATTACCAATTCAGATAGGTAGGTAACATCATTCTCACTAATTCTACAAAACAATGACTCTTTTTTGTTCCAGTCGCACTGAACCGGGTCCTTTTCGACCACTCCATTAAACCTATTGAGTTCAAAGTCGAACAACCATTCCTGTATTTCATAAGGAAAGAGGAGGCCATCATATTTATTGGTCGAATATCTTCACCATCTTCATGAAGTATTTCTTTGTAGTTATAAGCACTTCGATATGTAGGTATATGAGAAAATTTATGTTCAATACACTGTCTTTAGTTTAGATGTTTATTTTCCCAATTTCCCATCCATTCTTTTCAGTTGTATATATTATCTCAAGAATTAATATAATTCCTCGACTCTAATGAGTACTATATGGATTTGTATAAACCATAAATCCATATTTTTAGATTGAGATCTCATTTAATGAACTTTTTTTTCAGCAATTGTTGGAATTCCATTATCTGCAATTATTTACGACAGGATCATACTGATGGAAGTAGATAAACCTTTTATCTTTTACATAACACATAAAAGTTCGAAACAAATATTGTTCGTTGGACGATTCTCGACATGAATAAAATCAAGATGTGTACAATTTCTACCGTTATAAATAAAATGTCAAAGCATGATTTCTTTAATTCATTTGTCGAATCTACAAGGAACAATAATGGGCATCTAACGGATCCTTGGGGAACACACCTCATCAAAGCTACAGCAGACTGGCTTACCCTCATAACATGGAATTAATATCCCAGTACATAAAGAAAATTCTACTAATAATTTATTTCCTAAATTTAAATACAGGATCATCTAAAAATACATATTTAACAGGAACAACTGCAGCTAAATTATCGAAAATATCGGTGATAATTTTCGATATTATTCTTGCTATTTCTGGTCCAAATTCCATCATGAGAATATCCCAGTTATTGTTCAGAAATTTATTTACCTCTTTTCCTGAAATTTTCATTGTAATGTATATCCAAGATGAGAACAGAATGAATTGAATCTTGTATACAGAAAGATACCACTATTCAGATATATATAGCTTGTTGAAGTTGGAGATTCTGCATAAGAAATACTGAATCGAAGTAAATCTCAGGTTCAATAATATTCAGGAAAATAAATTACCTAGTTCCTTATTTCCTCCAAACAAGTTCTCTATATCAAATACTACCCTCTCCAAATGATAATCCATTGGATCAAATACAGGGTTGTAATATTTCTCACCGTTCTTCTCTATTATATAGTCAATTTTTGTAGCTATATATATTCCATTTTCTGCAATTAATTAGTTTGAACATTCTTAATTTCATGAAGAGAACTTAAAATACTAATAATTCTTGAAAAATGTAAATAGAGATCCATACAAAATTTTTAATCTTACTCAAATACACCGAGAAGGATCCGCTGGATACGATTGGCAAAATGAGTATTTGTCCATTCACACTATATCCTCCGGATACAGTTATATTTTCACCACTGAGGGTCGTTCTAAACATTCTCCTTTTCAAATCTACCCTGAAAACAATGATCCAAGAGTAAAGATATGGGAATATTTCATATTATAAAATTCATTTAATTTGTTCCATTCAAGTTTCTGCTTACTCTA
Source organism: Aphidecta obliterata (assembly GCA_963966015.1). Taxonomy (NCBI): domain Eukaryota; kingdom Metazoa; phylum Arthropoda; class Insecta; order Coleoptera; family Coccinellidae; genus Aphidecta; species Aphidecta obliterata. Next base: position 25,114,353 of record OZ014432.1, read on the forward strand.
TATCGATTATCTTCAACTTATCCAAACCGAAGACTTTCAAATCGGTCAAATTCAAGGATAATGATGGCGTTGAAACAAGTTGGACGTGTTGGATGACCGCAGGATCCATTTTTGGGATGTTATACTCGGGAACTCCTGAAAAATGTAAGTATATATTGGTATAAATTTTATAGTTTTCTAGGTTTATTATTTTTCTTCTTTCTCACCTTTTGCTAAAAGGGGTATAGCTGCATTTCCTTTTTCTATAAAGCATGGTTTGAAATCGTGCGTCAAGGGGCATCTCAAATCTTGCATAAATTGCGCTGAAAATTCATTGTATCCATAATGAACTCTGAATATATAAATTCAGAATGAAACAGATAGCACGTTTCAGTTTATAACTCTAACGTCATTGAAATAATGATAGAAGTTTAAAACTTTGCGTATTATTAGGAATGAGTAGAACTGACATGTCATTGTGATTCTTTTAACTTTTCGCAAAAAACTCTCCTTTCTGGGAGCTTCAAAAAAATTAAGTTATAATTAAGTACTGCTTTTTTATGTTGATCTATTTTTTTTTCTGTAAAACTGTTTTGTTTTGTTTTGTTCTATGTGAATTCAAGAATTTATACTTCGTAATGTGATTCTTCTAACTTTTCGCAAAAAACGTTTATTTGAATTGTTCTACTCCTGTGTTGAAATAAAGAGATCTCAAATTTCGCATTAGAAAACAGCGTTATGGTCGCTTCTTGTGACGTCATCACTGCCCAAGGCTCGAAATCAACAATCAGCGAAGAACGTCCTGCGATAGGTCAGTGCTTGTTACGTCACATCCGGACGCAGTTCCGCTGTGTTCAAATAGGAACATTTTCCAACCTCTTGTTTATGTACTTTGTTTTCTGTTTTTTTTGTTCTGTTTTATGTGAATTTAAAATTTTATTTTTCACAAAGAATACTTTGTAGGTCATAATAATATAACTAGAACTCATTCTGATTATTAGTGAAATATAGGTATGTGTCAAATATGTAACATCGTCATAATCTTGTTTCAGAATTGGCTCAAAAAAATTTGTTGACTGTGTATTTCAGCATAATGCTGACGCGCGTTGTCCAATTAGTCCATACCAGTAAACAACATTAATTTTTTTTAAGAGTATTTATTTATGATCATCGGTCTATTCTTATCTATTCTATAAGATCAATAAACCAGAAATAAGAATTTATAGGAAGGAAAATTGGCACACTAATTCCAACATTTTTTTTTTATATAAAAAGGGTACCAAAATTTTGGGAGGGAAATTTCCCGATAGATTGAAAAATTATTCTAAATAAAACACCTACTTTTACCAATCTTGTTTGAGGAATTCATTCGCATCAGCAAGGTTTTTTTGTATGGAAAATTTCAAAAAATGAACGCTTCAATGTCCTCTTCTTGTCTTGAATATAAAAACTAATTGACGGATTGACGCACACAAAAATTAATTTTTATCATGATAGTTATATAGATATCTCTGTAACATTCCAAAAAGCCCAAATAATTTCAAGTTCTAAGGTAAACACTTACGTAACTGCTTCCCCACAGTTAACACCACAACACTAAAAAGGAAGACAACAGTCCTCATCATAGTTCATGTAAGTAATACGTTTAAGTGCGATTTGTTGGGGCTGAATATAAGCAAGGTTTGAGATCATCAACAGATTTATTTATTTCTTATTCTACCAGTTTTTTCACCACCATAAAATTATTTTTCTTGCGGCAATTACGATACATTTAATTAGATATGATGCCTTGATCAAAGATTCCAAGTCAATGGTACTGTATAATTGGTTCTGCTATATAAATCAATCAAATAAAACGCTGCGAACTTTTACAAAGATTTATTATCTCCACATCGCCTCGATTATTCCCAAAATCTCACGATATATCTCAAAAACTTGGTTCGCATGAAAACCTCGGGGGCTTGGAACCCGGCCCGTCCATTCCGAAATAATATTCGAAAAGTCATAACTCATGAACTATTGGAGTTAGAAGTTTCAGTAAAGAGTATTCGATTTTACCAAACACACATTTGAATTTCATGATTCTGGATTGGATAGTTTTCCCGAATGTTTTTTTTTATTCAAACCCTTGATTTTTTCCCTTAAAATTAATTGATTAGATTAGAGAAGCAATGCCGGATAACAACTGATTTTTGCCCAAAATTTTTTGGAATTATCGCGTTCAAGAGGTACATTCGATGTAATCAATCAAAATCTTAATTTCAAATGATTTATATGCATATCATCATGACATTTCTTCAAATTCCTTACCTCCAAGTTGAATGGTTCGAGTGTTCGAGAGTTTAACGCCTGTGGCAGACAGACAAATATTATTGTTCTGTGGACATACTGACGAACAGAACATCGAGGATTCTATCATCATCATTCATGTATGATATAGCTGCCTTTTTGGAAATGTATTCATCAATAATTCAGATACTCAGCCAACGATGGAAACATAAAATCGGGTCAACTTAAAAACAAGATTAGGGATATTCTCAAATTGGAAATCCATTCACTAAACCAAACAGCTTTCTACATTACCTTTTACCGACTGTAGTTCTCATTATTCTATAAATTATACCTGAGGGCGCCCTCATCGTTTTACATAATTAATTTTCGATAAACGGTTCAATTAACCGTATGATTTACTGTCGTTTTATTACATTAAGGATTTTCATAAGAATTAAATAATATTTCATACAATTAATAATAAAATTTATGTGTTGATTGGTATGTAGCAACAAAAGCCAGGTAGCGAGTACCGACCAAGCGATTTATTTCTATGGTCGGTTAAAAAGCCGCCATTATTAGCGTCAGATAAAGTAGTGAACGACAAAATATACGTTTGTCATCAAGAATAGTGCAAATTGTAGGAAACTGATTTACCTTTTATTTAATCCGCTGTTTTGAGATTTAAAAATGAAAACATACAGCAGGAGAAAAGCAAGTGAGGTCCAAGAGGAAGAAGTCATAGTGGATTTGAATGATATTTGTAGGCTTTGTATGAACAAAGAAAATGAATTGGTGTCAATTTTTTCTAAAGATGAAGCAATTCCGCTCACTTTAAGAATTTTGTCTTGTGTTTCTTTGGAGGCGAGTTATCACTTTTTACCTTAAATATTCAAGGAACCTGCGAAATTCATGGTTCCTGTTTTAAAACGAAGCTAGCAATTGAATTATATTTGGAGAAAGATTTCTCATTTATAAAGTTTATCTACCTTATTCACTGAACTATTTTTGGGTCATGCATGAACATTTTAGATTGTAGCAATATGTAAAAATTTTGTACACTGAAAAATTTCAAAGATATTTATATTTTGGGGTACTAAAATGAAGTTAATGTTAGTTTCAAAGGATAATACCAGTAGAATTCAATCCTTATATGGAATATATATACTTAATGTATTATTTGACAATATCATTTTCTGATTGTTATTTTTTAACAGATATTGGAAGGTGATGGTCTTCCAGATAAAATATGCCATCCGTGTAAATTCCAAATCGCAACATTTTTCAATTTTCGAAAAAAATGTGAGACCTCCGATTCTAAACTGAGACATCTCGTTAAGGATTTCACTAAAGAAGATGGTAATGAAATCGAGTATGAAGATGAAGACGAAGAAATGGAAGAAACGCTTCAAGAGCCAAACAACCCAGAAGAACTTCAATCGAAGTCTCGAGCTACAATTGAAAGTAGTAACATCAAAACAGAGGAAGATTTGGAGAGAATAGGCCAGGTGTGTAATTCTTCCTAACTTCTCTGATGTTCATTAATTATTTTTGGTTTGGTGAATTTATTCAGGTTACTTATATGCAACCTCCAGATGAGAATGAAGACCCTGAAAATATCACTCTGCCATCTGAAGTCGAATTCATTAATAAAAATGCATGTACGTTAGAAAAATCGGGAGATAAAAAGGATGTAGAAGAGGATCAGGCAGAAAATAACTCGAATATCTTTATTATTGACAATGAAAATCAACAAGGATTGGATGATAACAATCTCGACGCAATCGCTGATGCTGTAAAGGCAACTCTGGCCTCACAACCAGGTAACAGAAAAGATCACTTGCCTGTAGAATTTTCCAATATATTTCGATATTCAAGTTGTTGTATGAATTGAATTTTCTTACTTTCAAGAATTGAAACTCAGCGGACAAATTCAACTCAAAGTGAATAATTCAGAAGGCAAAAGTACACAAGTCGAGATAACTACCGAAGATGGATCCGTTATCATTATGGAATTGATGACTGAGGATGCACCTGATATAATTCCACCTCCTATGCCGGAAGAAAAGAAGAACGATGAGGGTGAACTAGAAATTTTCAAGTGAGTACTTTTGAAAATTGAATTGACAAAACTTAATTTTTCCTCTATCAAGGTGTCCGAGTTGTCCAAAATCATTCTCGCGAAGAATCCAATTGAGGCGTCACGAATCTGTACATATGCAACAACGAGGATTCAGTTGCGGAATCTGCGAAAAATGGTTCCCAACTAAATCGGCTCTGACTCGGCACGAGAGGATTCATACTGGGGAGAGGCCGTTTCAATGCGAAGTTTGTCAGAAGAGTTTCGCGCAAAAGGAAATCTTATTCAGGCATCTTATGACTCACACGGGACAAAAACCATACAATTGTCCTCATTGTCCTAAGGGTTTCACACAGAAGGTTAGTGTGATTTCATATTTTAAGATTTCACTTCATTTTTCCTGCAGAATACAAGGTATGTTGATGATTTTCATTTTTCCAGGAACCGCTTCGAGTGCATTTACGTACCCACATCGTCCCAGACGAGAGCGACATCCAATTACATTATTGTTCACTATGTCCTAAAGTTTTTTGCCATGCGTCTGGTTTAAGCAGGCATCTCGTTACTCATACTGGTAAAACTTTCAAATGTCAGGAATGTGATAAGACATTTACCGATAAATCTTCACTCAAGAGGCACCATAGGCAAACTGGTCACATGGGATGAGAAACAAACAGGAATATTATAAGAGTTTTTATTTATTCAATAAGTCATCTTGAATTTACAAAAAACGTAATATTTTGTCATTTTTTTGAATTTTTCAAACACAATAAATATTGCAAATGACGAAAATGCTTGACTGTTTTAAATTATTTTTATTTCTGCTTTCATACTGAAACTTAAGTGAAGTTAGGTTAGGTTAGTAACAATTTGGAATTTTGTTGAAATTATTATTTCCTCGTTTTTTCCAAAAAAGAATTTTTTCAATGGTTTTCCAGAGTGACTTCATCGATATTTATATTTTCGATATTTTCACGAGTAAAAGTGCTTTATAATCACTATTTTCCTAACGTTTTTTAGATTCTTACCCAACCAGCCCTCCCTATTCACTCCCGATCCCATTTAAAATTCCTGCATAAAAACTAGTATGCCATCATCAAAAACCATCAAGAATCATTTTAGAATGCTCATGTTCAATGAAAAATATTCAAAAATGGAAAAATACGAATGGGCGTACTTGTAATAAACCTTTCTGAAGCTGCAATTTGTCATAACATAAAGACAATATTTTTCCATAGGAACAATTGAAGATGGAAATCTTATTTGTTTACTTTTCTCAGTTCATTAATTATTATCTGTTAAAAACGCCACAATTATTCGAATTAGTCCTCTTTAAATATTAATCGAAACCATTTGATAATTTAGGACACAGCCATTCTGCGATTCATTTTTTATGGAAACGAAATATTTATGCGACAGAAAAAAAAAGGAACTGCAGCATTTTGGTTTATTATTTCCAACAACGAACCTTTGGAATCGTTGGAGGAAAAAAAATCCAACCAACTGACATTCTCACTGTTTACGTATTGGGTAGTGTATAATAAAATGAAAAAAAAAACAAATTTCTTAATAAATATTTTATTGCAAGCTCTGAGATCCATGATAAAACAGTACCTAAACCAAAATTCCAAAAATTAATCAATCAATACTCTTTGAAATAAATTCTAGTATTTTCAGTTTCAAATGAATATTATTATCCTTAGATTAATAGAAATCATCTTTTATCGATCGTAATTACTTACTTTTCCATTAAGCATTGAATTTGCTCTTAGATATTCAAACTTTATAGAAAAATCACCACATTCAGTTGAAATTCAGCCAATGACAGGGAAAAATACATTTTCGATTAAATGTCCCGATGGTTCTAAAACTATTTACACACATTTAGATTATTGTGTTAGTAATTTCAATTAAAATTATAAAATACTGTACACAAAATACAATTGAAATTTTCATTCACCTATACTCGTCATTTTTCTATGGGGAAATGTTTGAAATTCTCCGGAATTTCAAGGATATAACTACTGCTTTCTCCTCCAGCTTTCAACAGTTGACGAACTATGTCCGAACGGTTGATTTTTCGACTAACTGTTATCCTTCTTTCGTCTCTTTTACCTTCACTTTTCGATTTCAAATTTGATCTCCTAGCTATTTTATGGATAGCTTCTCTTTCTGATTTCGTGAACGACGAATCAAAAGCTAATATGGTGAATTTATTGGACCTCGAAAAATCCTTCAAGATTTTTGTGACTTCTCTTAAAATATTTTTATTGCCAAGTCCTTGCCTATCGACATTCTCATAAACTTGAATGTTATCAACTCTTCCTTGTTGCATAGAACCTAAACCTCCCCCTTGCCAACCCATCTTGAGCATAATATTATGTGCTGCACTACCTGGTTTGTTGAAGTCCGAATCTGATAGCAGTGGGCCTTCAAATTTTTTCATCAAATCATCTTCTGTTATGTCTGTGTGATACCGATTCCTCACCAGGACGAAGCAGTCTTTCTTTAGCATATCTAGAGCATCTTTCGCCAATTCATTCTTAGCATCCTGCTTACTTGCAAATTTTTTTTTAACACTAGTACAAATTAATTCATCTCCAATAATAAAGTTGTAGTCAAGAGTTTTCGTATCAATATCGACTGTAGTGTGCATATCTAATACAGACAAAGAATTTTGAAGTATACTAAACGGATTATCAGTAGTTCCAGCATCGTAAATAATAAGTTGTCCACGAATACCAGGCTGACTAAATACAGCATCCACTAGTGCATCACATTTGTCTGGGTCTAAATGAGATGCTACATTCGAAGGCGAACGATTATCAACAGATTTCACAAATTTTATACCTGAGGTGAAGGCTTCCATATTAATGATAGAAAAGCTATTCAGTTTACTGATTGCTACAATATTATTTTCCTCTAGTTATATGGCTGGTTTTCTCATATACATATGTACGAATACGAAATATGTAAATATTTTTGTCAATGATTTATTTTGATTTTACAAAATATCCGAGGACAAAATAAAAATACACAATCATTACTCTGTGACCTGTACACCTGTCACCACAGAAAGGAGTCCACCACAGAACACACTAACATCAAAGAATATTCTTCCTCTTTGCTAACATAGCTGCTCACTAATATACGGAATGAAAGATTATTTGGGCTCTGTCGTCTATGGAATTCAAGTAATTTTTCAGTTTGAATATTTTGTTTTTGCAACTAGATTAATTTAGCGAAGTCAGGAGCTTTTGAGCGTTCGTTCACCCAGATTGTAGGTTTGCATAATCCAGTTTTAGAAACCAATTGAAAAATAGAATAGAAATTTTGACAGCTGTCAAAAACAATTTCAAACTAAGGCGAAACTTCAGGCTTTACGTCAGTGCTTTAGATCACCAATTTTCTTTCGATCATTCGCTAGAATTTTCTACAGTATCTATGTTTTTGGTAATGCAATCTGGACAAAATTTCGCAGGTAAATTAAATACTAATTTAAATTATTCTCCAGCTATGTGCAAAATTTCATTCCAATCCAATTAGTAGTTTCGAAATTTTCAAGAAAAAAATATTTTGAACGGCCATATTTAAGGAAACTCTAGTCTATTTTTGCTCATTGATGAACGTGACCGCGACATTCGAGATCGACACCTATCCTGAAAATTTCAAATCCCCTGACCTTTTCGTTCGAAAGTTTTTATTTTCTATGGTTTCTATGGTTCTGGTTATGCAATCTGGACAAAATTTCGCTGTTATATCGTTAAATAAAACAAGGGGCTGCAATCTGCATGGACTGTTAGGGCATTTCCGGATTAAGTTATGAACATATGAACTATAGTACTTATAGTCAATATTGATGAATGATTAGAAGCCCGAAGAAGTGACATGTAAACCTAATTATTCTGCCTTTGAAATAAAATTATAATAAGCGTGCTAAGCCAAGTTGATAATATTATACGTAACCAGGCCTGGCATTATAGGAATTTATTTAGCGCCATCTATGGACGAAAGAAGCAATTTAAGATTTTTGGTCGATGAATCTAGCAGGACACTGTCTTATGACAAATTGAAATTTCTCCACTTCTTTAGTCATTTCTTACTCTCGTTGACGTTTTGTCATATTTATTTGTCGTGTTCATGTTATAAGAAAGGGTGTGTGCCCAAGAGTATTTAAGTTTAGGCGTTGTTAATGCAGTTTTTCGAAATATTTATCAGCAGAACAGCTTGATTTCTAGGTGAGTACGATTGCTTTCAAATCTCAGTTGGCTAGTTTTGACAGTAGGCGTCATATTCATTTTCAACTGTTACAATACCGGTACAGGGAATTAGAAAATGCATCTAGAGAGGTACTTGATAGCTTCTTATGCAAAAGTATCGCCGCATAAATAAAACATATTATGCCATGAAATTGTGGATTGTTTCAATGACGAATAACCATTCTCTTTTTAATTTTCCGAAAATACTAAAATCCTCCAGCGTTTGACGACCTATATCACCTGTAACCTCTAATGTGATGACTACTGCCAACTAGTAATGGGCATACGTGAAACTTGAGTAAATAACCGGATTTATTTATGCTAACTATTCCATTATCGCCAAATTCCTTTATTCTAACATAAATCGGAACAGTAGGTACAAACCTCATATTGTTTTGGTGGCACTTAGAACATGACTATTTTTAAATTTATAAGTAGCTATGCGGTTGGATTCAATTATTATATTAAATAGGCATTGGTAAGTCCAACTCCGTTTACCTCAAGAATATGGAATCCTTGAGATCGACTGGTGATACTATGTTAGTGAAGGAACTATCGTAGTAAATTGGTTATTCCTTTCTGATTATTATTATTAACTATGAGAGTATATATTTCTTGACTCAATCATTCTTTCATAAGTAATCGAGGATTTCATTGAAAAACTATGAGACAATCGTAATTTCATCTTTCTCTATGGTACCTAGAATACTGTTTTCGGTTCAAAGTTAATTCTGTGTAATTTTTTGACAGTCTTGTTTTTATTTTGAAGAATATTCGAAGTTTTCCAAGACCAATAAAAGCAAAAAATGGATTTCATCGTCAGACTATGTTACGTTTCAAATTTTACTGAATCCTTTTTTCTACCTATTTGATGTTCATATGTACATTTTTTTTTCAGATATAGGCTCAAAACTGGTTCAAAATGCCGAAATCGGTAAGTGGAAAAATTCTAAGTTCACTTTCTAAATCTTCCAATTCAAAACCTGCTTATTGAATAAATATTTACTTACACTTTCACAGAAGTCAACTCATTAATAATTGAATGTCACATATTTTTCAAATATAACCAGTCAATGAATCATATTTGAAAAATCTACATTTATAATTGCTCATTATCTAGTTTTCTATTTCGATAGTTCATTTGAAATGTATTTAATTTTTCATAATGTGAATGAATTAATTGCAACTATTTTCATATGATATTGAAAATATTTTGGGACATCCATATTTATAATTTCGCACAGGTTGCGAGAAAAAAATAAATAAAAATACGTTGTGTTTAACATGGTATTTAAAAGCAATTTGTTATAAGTATTTTTGGGAACCTAACTGTCAACTGTCAGATTGAATGAATATGTCAGATTTTCCGAAAAGCGAAATTCGCTAGTGAGGTCCATGATTTCGTCTTCCTAGGGTTCCGTAGCCAAAATAATAATAATAAGTTCATTCATCCTTTAAGACACCATACAAAAGGTATATAGGATAAGTCAACAAGAAGGAAAAAAAAATATATATACACAATAACAAAACCGGAACCCTTATAGTCTCGTCATGTCGGTTCGTAAGTCGCAGATATTTTCCACCGAAACTATTGACCCAATATAGATGGAATTTGGAAGGCATGCATCTTCTATGAACCGCTATAGAATTGTGAAGTAGAATGTCAAAAGTGGGTCTGCCCCCTATCACTCACATTCGAGTTTTTTGTTGAAACACAGCACGCGTCTATTGCTGAACGATGAATGAATTTTTGTTCGTCTAGTAAAACCTAGAGTCAATGTGGGACAGGCTACTTTCGTAGAGATAAAACAAAATAGTTTTGGGAATGATTTTTGGACTGATGCATTATTGACAAATACAGGATGTTTAAAGGTGAAGCCAATTATATATTCCATTGATGGAATATGGAATGAGTCAATAAAAACTCCATAATCCGACATGGAGTACAGTTCAACCATGCACTATTGGGCGAACAATTAATGGTGCTGTGCCTCGGGTGTCCTAAGGACACAGTACCAAAGCCTAAGCCGGACATCTTCTAAGTAGAATATTTCACGTACATATTGAATAAAGGGAATTGACGTGGAAACAATAAACCTTTGTCCAATATCTGCGGCGTTTTTTTCGCGCAGTGTGTGCAGCCGAAGTCCAACGGTTCTCCACTCAGACAGCCCGCAACAGGTGTGCGCGGGCATCTGCAGGAGTTGAAAGGAGAATCATTCGTCGAGTCAGTTCATACACCGGCTTCTTCGAGGAGAAGTCCGCGGGTTCCGTAGTCGTTCGATTCTATTCACGGTTCTTGTTTCTGGTCGCGTCGTCGGTGAATTCTTCTCCCTGTTCTTTTGTGCTTGTTCCGAGTCGCTTAGGATCAGCCATAATGGTGTCTGGAAAACTGGTAGGTATACGCTTTTGATAACCGCGAAATATTCTCGGTAGTGGGTTCCGTAAGTAGGGAATTCCGAATGGAGTGAGTTGATTAATACAATATACCTTGTTGGATGATTGGTTCTCTTTGTGGGACACTAAATTGATATTTCTTTGGAGAAAGGTGGAAAAAACCTTAAATGAACCAAATTGGCGGTAGGTTTTCCAAAAGTGTGTTTGTTTGTTGTCCTTTCACGTCCAAACGCAGCGTAGGATAGACGTGATTTTTTGCACAAAGAAAGTTGAAAAGTGGGAGGGTGGCATAAGCTTTCTATCCCTAGAAAACATCCCTATTTTTCGGGAATTTTCAATGAAAAGTACAGTGGTCACAAATTGGCGAATGTGCCGGTCTGAAAATCAATCTAGATCGCTCCTCTTATTTTTGGTTTTTTATTTTCAATAATAAACATTTTAAATACCTTGTTCAAGGAAAACAAACGAACCCCCAAATTCTCACAGTTTCTGTTTGGGGAAGGGTAGAATCAAATAATCGAATAAAAAAATCTATGTGTAATGAATAATTTAATGGAATTTGGTAAAATGTTTCGAAAAAAAAACAGCACACACGCTTTTTTCTGTCTGCTCAAAACACATAATATGAATATAATTGATGTATCGAAAAAAAAAAACTGGAAGGTGTTTCATGTAAAGAATAAAGTACCAATTATTTTTAGTTACTTATTTATCAACCTTCATTTGATACATTCTAATTACATTCACGAGTACTTAACAAGAGCTATATATTTGTAAAAAAAACTATAAAAAGGCGTGAAGTCAGAAGGTTTTGAGCTCTCGTTCATCCATCTTGTGAGTAGATTCGCATTTTTTAGTTTTAGAAACCAATTGAAGAAATTTTCAACAACTGTCGAGAAAATGATTCTGATTATGCGATCTGGGATAAATGTAGCTTGAAAATATCATTCTACATCAAAATACAAAATCTCGTCACGATCGAATCCGTAGTTTTGAAATTATCGAGAAATTTCAAACGATCATATTTACGAAACCCCTGGTCGAATTTCGCCCAGTAACGAACTCAACCGCGGCATTCGTGATTCAAACCTACCCTGAAAATTTCAAGTCTCTAGGTCTTTCCTTTCGAAAGTTATAATTTTCTATGTTTCTGGTAGAACAATCTGGACAAAATTCCGCATGTAGCTTGAATACGTCATTCTCCATCTGAGTACAAAATTTCATCTCGATCGAATCAGTAGTTTCGAAGAAAACAAAATTTCGAACGCCCATAATCACGGAACCCGTGTTCGAATTGTGCCCAATAACAAACACACCCGCGGCATTCGAGATTTGAACCTACCCTGAAAATTTCAAGTTTCTAGGTCGTTCCGTTCGAGAGTTATCGTGAATACGGACGGAGGGACAGCCTTGAATTTTCCGACGGATTCGTTATCAGTGAGTCGAACCTTGTCGATTGAGACCATTTTCGGCTCAAAATTCGAAAAATACATACATCGTGACGAAATGGTATAGCTCTCGTGTAAGTAGAACGAGCTCTCCAGAATTGATTGTACGTGTTTCTGTTATAGTATTATAAGTACAGTACGGTGTCAGTAGAATAATAGAGCACGAAAAATATATTTATATTCCTTGATTCGAAACCCGGTAACCTCGTAATAAACATACCAAAAGGTCCTTACAAAGAAGAAGAAGAGAAGAAACCCGGTCGTTTCCTGAACGCACCCCCGCGTAAACGTCAAACTCTGGCGGAGGCGTGGCCTGGATCAGCAGTCGTCTGCCATTTTCGGCTTTGTTTACCTTTCTCCGAAATTAGGAGCACGTCCAATATTTAGTGTCAAGATGGAATTTCTAGATTTTGTTCATCCGCAACCTGTCGTCGGTTGATCGTCGATTTGGCTCGTCGTGAATGAAAATTACGGGATCATCTTTCCGTTTATCGTACAGTCGATTGTTGTTCCAAGGTTCCACGTGACGAATTGAATAATACATTTTGAATTATCCGCAGACGCCACGGATGGTCATTACCAACATCCGTTATTGAATTTCGTTGATCTATTGGAACTTAATTCGATTGATGATTTACGCTCGGTTTCGGTCCATTATATGCAAGGTTTTCTCAGACTACTCTGTGATGTATAGGCGTGTTTTATTTATGGCCGAATATTTGATCGATTAACAGCCGGTCCTTTGTGCACTCGCTGAAACTGAAAAAAATAAGAAGAAGAAATAAATATAAAATGACAGAACTTCGAAAACTATTGAATCGTCATCTAAACATCTCTTGTTGAATGAAGAGGACATTACAGTTCCATAGAAGACACTCACTTCTTCCCCATTGTCCCATAAATAAAGTCACTGACCAGCTTTGTAACACAATACTCGATTGTAAAAAAAATCTGTTTTTTATTATGGCAAATAAGAGAGTGATCGGTGTGAACCGAATGGTTCTGATTGAAACCTTGGAAGCACCTCAATAACCAACGATAGCGTATAACACATTTCATTCCATCCAGGCCACCACGTCTCATTTATCTTCACATTTTCAATCGAACTGTGCCGTAATAAGATTCATTATTACTCACGGTAATGGCATTGCTCTCGTATTTATGATAATCCGAATGGGTTACTCCGAATTCTAGCACTCATCTATGTTAGATTAAATTTCATAGTTATTGGAGGGAGACAAAGCGAATAACCAGTAGCTGGGTTTTTGGGCGTTTGGTTCATAATTTGTATCGATTAATCTTTGGAATCGAGAAAATATATAAGGAGAATCCTCCTGAGTGTGAATTACTCTCAACACAAATAATGTTCACCATTTTTTGGACGACCATAGAACCCTGAAAATTTCAAGTTCCTAGGCCTTTCCGTTCAAAAGTTTAAATTTTCTATGGTTCTGGTCATGCGATCTGGACAAAATATTGCTTCAATATATCATTCTCGATTGAAATACAAAATTTCATCTCGATCGTAGTTTCGAAATTATCGAGAAAACAAAATTTCAAACGACCGTATTTACGGAACCTCTAGTATAATTCTGCTCATTGATAAACGTGAACGCGACATTTCAGATCCACACCTATCTTGAAAATTTCAAGTCCCTAGGCGTTTACTTTCGAAAGTTATGATTTTCTATGGTTCTGGTTATGCGATCTGGACAAAATTTCACATGTAGCTCATTTTCCATTTGAGTGCAAAATTTCATCTCGATCAATTCTGTTGTTTTCAAGTAATTAGGGAAACAAAACTTTGAACGGCCATATTTAAGGAACCCCTGATGGAATTTAGCCCATTAACAAACTTAACCGAGGCATTCGGGAACTGAACCCACACTGAAAATTTCAAGTCTCTAGGTTGTTCCGTTCGAGAGTTATCGTGCTTGCGGACGGCCGGACGGACAGACTCAAATTTTCCGAAGGATTCGTCATCAGTGAGTCGAACATAGTCGATTGAGACCATTTTCGGCTCAAAATTCGAAAAATACAGACATCGTGACGCATTGATATAGCCCTCGTGTAAGTAGTAGGAGCGCTCAAAAATTAAGTACCTTCTTAAAAATGTGTTTAATATTCGATTGTCGATCAGAATCAAAAATTTTGGACCTTGAAACAAAAACTTATTCTTCAAAAAACAGAATTGCATTGGTCCCGATAATTATTCAAATATTTTTGAGCGTACTGTGATGACACACACACTTTTGGAAGATAAAATAGACTGTATTTATTATTATTTTATTATTTAAGTTTTTTCACAAACTAATTCAAAATATATCTCAAGTACTAACTTGAGGCGATAGATAGATATAGATATGAGTTCATTTAACATATACAAATTGAAGTTAACTCTGAGAAAAACTGTGAGTTATTCTTATAATTGTTTACACTTGTTAAAAATAAATTTGATTCTAACATCAGATGAATTATGTATCCAAATATAATAATAGATAATATGATAAATTAATTACTTGATCTACTCCTATTGAATTATATATTCATTATTCAACTTCTTTTGAGCAATTAATAGTATCTGCAAACAAATACCTTGAGTGATTATAACTCACTACTATAACTCCCTGGCTATGTGCTTCTGAACAAGCCGATTGGCCGAAAGGGAACAGTCCATTATTGGTATTGAGGGGAGGTCACTTGGATAATTTTGACGTTTTCTCAAATTAAGATGATACCTTATTATTATTGTGAATGTTTTGCTGAAAAAGATTAATTCAGATAGTTAAGATGAATTATTATTTACACCTTCAGGAATAAGACAATCTGCCCATGTAACCATACAGAATTTATTGCCCGAAAAATCCCAAAACAAATATAAAGGTGTATACAGCAATTTTCAAGTTTGGTGTAGCAGTAAGAATATTAAGTCGTCGTTGACAGAGAATGTTCCTTTGGCATATTTCAGAGAACTTAGCATTGAATAAAAGCATCGCCCCTATGGACTTTCTACTCCATGCTAAGAAGCTAAATAATACATTGTTATAGGCAACTATTAAGATTTGTGAATAAAGTTCTTTCTCTGTACTTGTATCTTAGGGTTTATTGTTATAGTCGTAGATAAAGTATAGTATTCAAATTGCGGTAATGGTCATAACTGACTTGATGAATTACAGCACGAGCCAAAGGCGAGTGCTGCAAACTTCATCTGCGTGAGTTATGACCCACATTACCGCTCGTTAAATAATATACTATGTATTATCTAGATATAATCATAATGAGAAGGAAGAGTCGCTTAAAGTTATAAACACGCTCCCACTCGCTAATCCGCTCTCTTTCAATATCCGCGTTCGCGTGGGTCACGCGATAGTGTGTTTATGAATCAATTTGCAAATTATATTCAACACTGTTCTAACTCCAACTAACCTAACCTTGATATTACTTCCTTTTGAGAATTATTTTGAACACTCGCCTAACTCATGCTAACCTAACCTAACCTAAATATTGATTCATTTCAAGATGTCTCTGTTGACTGTTGAAACAGAAAAAAGTGACAGGAAATAATTTTGGACCATTGAAAAATGAAAATTGTGTTAGGGCGCTAACAATTCCTTTCCGAGCAAACAACAATTTTCACCAATGTTGAGGGTATTTATCGGCGTTTAAAGTATAAAATTGTTCGACAGAACCCATCCAGTGACGAGGAAACATTTTGTATCCTCTTCTCGAACAGTGAAATCGCTTCGGAGTTTACTTCCAATAAATGGATGTGCACCGTTAACAAGAATGGATCGTTACCTCTATCTAAGGTGCAGATAATAGGCGAATATCTTCGCACAACCTCCGTACTTCTGATGACCATCCTCGTCTGTTATGCAACTCGCTGCATGTAGTAATTTTCGAGTGGGACTTCACCGAGAGATTGAATTTCATTCCCAAGCGGAGTGACGTGACCGCGATGCATCAATTTGAATTTTCATCGAATGCATTTTAATTAACTCCTTCGCCGCCGATGTCTTACATTGAAACGACGAAATTATTCTTTTCGCTCGAAAGCGAGGCATGTTTCGCAGACAATAATGAAGGTCAAGTCTTTCGGTCTGGCGGTCCCAATGGTTTCGTTTGGCAACTTCTTCTTCTATACCACGTGGGAGTGCTGGGCGAAAGAAAGCCATAAAAGAACCTTGAGGCAAATGAGCTCATCGATGGTTTTCTTTGGCCCAGCACCCTCGTGTGACCTAGCTAAAGCACTTGTCGAACAAACCTTTGGAAAAGGGTAGAAGAACTGGCTCAGTCTTGGTGCACAAAAATCCCAAGTCAAAAGATTGCTCGAAGGATCCCTGTCCAAGTTCACGACAGAACTACTAAGTAAGGACAGGTAGACCTCAATAGGTTTTCGTAGATTATGTGGGCCTTCTCGTGTAATTCCCTCACCTCTCTTAGGGGCATCAATCTGCCCGCAGAAGACTAGTTTATATTTACACTCATTGTGTCCTCGCAGAGGAGTCATTGGTGCAACTGAAAATATTTTTGTTCGCTTCGTCATACCCCGATCTGATTTTTCTTATTTTTGCAGATGAACGTACGTGTCACCACGATGGACGCGGAACTGGAGTTCGCGATCCAGCAGACGACCTCCGGTAAGCAGCTCTTCGACCAGGTGGTCAAGACCATCGGCCTGAGGGAGGTCTGGTTCTTCGGACTGCAATACACAGATTCGAAGGGCGATCTGACGTGGATCAAATTATACAAGAAGGTAAGTTGGAGAGCTAGGATCGAGTAGGCAGTTGCTGGAGGAATTGTAGGCAGGCTGATTCAGCATCTAGGCGTAGGCTAGGACAGGCCAGAGTTTCCATTATTCATAGGTTATTCAAATGTTGCAAAATCTTGACGAGTATCAATCGATAGGTTATGTTTCACAACAAGGTTTATATGAACATGAAGTTGGAACTCTTTTTCCATTTCAGGGAATTTTGAGTCAGTTAGTTAAGAGTTTGATTTACTCAATTGGCTGACATGTGTCGACACGAGACGCCTCGGCTGGTGATTCCCCGACAAGAAAAGTTCAATATTATTATCTACATCTAAACCTCACCTATATAATTCGCTTATTAGAACAATACTAGATTGTTATTCTGTAGTTTTTCCATCTACCATTTGATGAACAGGGTGTGTTTTAAGTTGAGGCTTTTTTTTGACAGGTGCTAGAACTCATCAAAAGAGATCATTTCGCCAAGTTGATCATATAAAATATTCAATTTGAACAAAGTGCTAAAAATCTTGGGCATCAATATCTTAAGACGACTCTGTTAGAAGATCTGCCATGAATCACAGTGCCATATGCATTCCAGCAAGTGAATAAAGTGCAGGATTGTATCGCAAATTCGTTTATTCTCTTTCAACTTTTATTAGATTTTCCTGAAAGCTTTAATTCTTAGAGTAAAACTAAAGAGATGAAAAATTACTGATTGAAAAGGTCATTTGAAAAAAAATTCACAAACCCACCAATAAAATTGATCCAAATAGTTTAGAGAAATTGTTCGAAATGGTCACCATTCGTTTGATATACACAAATTCTTGCCCGGCGTAATAACGAATCATTACATGCAGCAACTATCACATCAGTTTGCTCACGAATAATGTCACAGGCATTTTCAATGTTTCGTAAGTTCTTCATCACTATCCACCTCACCGTTACTGTACACTAATGTTTTCGAATGACGTCAAGTGAAGAAATCACAGGGGTTGAGATCCGGGGAGCGTGCAGGCGAAGAAATCGACCCACCACGTCCTATCCACAAAAATCATACGCTCTGTTAGATGATTTCCCGTAAACTGAACGCATTTAAAACACATTTGAACAATATGTACCTTAATCAGATCCGTGCTCTAAATTTCTCAGATTCGCGGGTATCTCCATGATTTCGAAATATTTTATATGAAGAATTTTGCAATTCCGACTTATTTTGATGAGTAATAGCACCTGTCAGATAAAAAACCTTTGGAAACACCCAAGATATGAAGAGGATTTTTCCATTTCACTTAGTTGTACATTCTGTCGGTTAGTTATGAGTTCGATTTGCTCAATTGGCTGACGTGTGACGAGACGATACGTTTCGGCTGCGGTGATTCCCCGACAAGAAAAGTTTTTTTGTTCAATATTTTTATCTACATTTAAACCTCACCTATATAATTCGGTAATTAGAAGAATAGTAGAATGTTAGACTTGCTAGAGGATTTATCTCATTTTCTTTTATATAGTTCGTTTCTTTGAGTTGTTTTGTCATATATCCAAAAAACACAGCGACGTTGTTTTTGGCAGCATTGGGGCAGGGAAATTTAGCTCTAAAATCCATAAAATAGGGAGTTTCTGCAAACCATCGGGAGAATTTCCATTATAAAAGGTTGAGAACATTGAATATCGGATAAAAGAAATATATTCACTAAAAAGAGAGCCGTTTTTCAGTACGCGGTAGGTAGAGGATGGTTGTGAAATGTATACGGTTTCCTGATGGTTGACGAATGAGAATAACTATAAAGTATCATTTCCTCATTGTCAGTCTTTCACTATCTGAAGCAAGAATGATTCACAGTTAGTGAAATAAGCGGTTGAGTTCGAGAAAATATTTTATACTTTGGTTTACTATCGATAATTTTCATACTTTGAACTTTTTGAGCGCTCGTTCTACTTACACGAACTGATTCGGCATAATTGACGAAAAGCTGATGTCATTCTTTTGAGAGCTGTCAAGGATTTCTTCAATAATTGGTTTCTAAAAATGGAAAATGCGAATCTGTTTACGAGGTGTATGAACGAGCGCTCAAAAGCTCCTGACTTCACGGCGGTGCTTTTCTCGCCTTTTTCATGACCTACAATTTAACGATTTGATGCAAACTTCAAAGCAACTGATCTGTGTGAAAGGTTTCAGAAAATTGTTTATGAGATTTGAATCTTTGAATTAATAAATTGCAACAGGTTTAATGCACTTTTTATACTTTTTCATTGGATGGTGTGAACGTGGAGGTGCCAGATAAGCAGGAAAAAATTAATTATTAAACTTGAATTTTTGGCAGGATGATTGAAAAGGTACATGTTATCGGCTTTAATTGTTAGCGACAGCTTGAAAAATGGTTGATATATGTAACAAGCAAATGAGCCTTGGAAATGAATAGAAACCCGTATTTGCGAAGATTTAAATTTGTTTAGTTACCTCGACGATAAGCAGTATGACGTAATTTATTAATAGACTCTGGCAAAGTAGCAATGACTCACCGAAAGACATAAAATATACCGAAAACGGGAGAAACGATCATACATATTATGAGCAAGATTGTTCAGTTATCGCGAAATTTTCAACTGGAAAACAAAGCTTTCAGCTTGGCGATTATTTAAGTCAAATGAATCATGCTTTTTTCCTACTCACATGTTGAACAATTGGAAATGCGAAATGTATGTTGAATTCTTCGTTGGGAGAACAAAATCATTCAACAATATTTGGTCTTTACAATTCATGAATCCAATGATTCAGTAATTATGAAGGAATACCTAAGAAAAATCATTTTTGTACATCATACTTAGCCTCCAGGTCTTTTAGTATGTTAACCTGACTATTCTGAATAAATTCCCTTCTGCATGTTCATTGAATGGACATAAAAAGGGCACTTTCATATTTGAGAGGGCTAAGACCTTACTTGAGTATGTTCGAGTAACATTGCATGTTGTGTCTAGATTTCCTGAGTTTTCAATCAATAGTATCCTCCAATTGAACCGTTTGTGGATTTGGGTCCATTAGCAATGTCCCAAAATTATTGATGATCTCAGCTAGGAATCAGGCGGATTCGAGTTGATGCACATCCCGTTTCATTCATAATTTTATTGTCGTAACTTATTCTTTCCAACGTGAGGATGAATCATTATTTCTCATAGTAACCGTTCCGTATGAGACTGAAATCAAAGCGGGGTTCGAATCCAGCCGACCTTGACACGACTGGTACCTGTCCATGGCCGAGTTAGCAAATAAAACGAGAAGATGCTCTGGTAGCTCGGTTAGTCGTTGTTTCTATTCCTACTGTTGGCTAAGAAATGTTGAGTCTCCTCTCAGCATTGTTTGTTTTGTTATTTAACCTGCCAGTCTAGTTCCAGTTGTTTTCAGAAAAATTTAATTTGGAAATGCATGTTGGATTCGTTTAGAAGTTCAAATTCCTATTAATCGCCTAAGGGCCATCAACCCCTAAAACCTACCATCAGAACAACATGATATTCCGGAATTTCTCATAAAATTTCAAAACATAAATCATCTTAACGTCATTCTTCTGTTGAAATCTACCAAAACTCTTTTATTGGCCCTAGAATATGGTCGTTTAGGTGAACCAACATCCGATTATACTTAAAACACCCAATTCGCCTTTTAAATTCTTCAATTATCCATTGTTACTCCGCAAATTGGATTAAAAACTCTGGAATCTCTGAGGTGACGGAGGACGATCCTCAAATATTTGTTTTAACAATCAACACCTCGACTTTTGGCGTAACAATGAAGATGAAATATTAGCAGGATACATATCAATCACATGAAAATTATAAAAAGCACTGACGTGTAGTTAGGAGCTTTTGAGCGCTCGTTCATCCACCTTGTAGGTAGATTCGCATTTAGAAACCAATTGAAAAAATTTTTGACAGCTGTCAAAAAAATGATAGCAGCTCTTTGTCAATTATGCCGAATCAGCTGTTACAGAAATATAAGGATTTTTCATTCAATAATCCGTTGGAATTTAAAATTCTTGAAATTCTGAAAATTTCAAGTTCCTAGGCCTTTCTGTTCAAAAGTTACAATTTTCTATGGTTCTGGTCATGCGATCTGGACAAAATATTGCATCAATATATCATTCTCGATTAAAATACAGAATTTCATCTCGATCGAATCCGTAGTTTCGAAATTATCGAGAAAACAAAATTTCAAACGACCCTAGTATAATTCTGCTCATTGATAAACGTGAACGCGACATTTCAGATCCACATCTATCCTGAAAAATTCAAGTCCCTAGGCGTTTCCGTTCAAAAGTTACAATTTCCTATGGTTTCTATGGTTCTGTTAATGCGATCTGGACAAAATTTCACATGTAGCCTGAACACCTCATTGTCCATTTGAGTGCAGAGTTTCATCTCGATCGAATCTGTAGTTTCGAAGAAATCAGGAGAACAAAATTTTGAACGGCCATATTTACGGAACCCCTGGTGGAATTCTGCCCATTAACGAACTTAACCGAGGCATTCGGGATCTGAACCTACACTGAAAATTTCAAGTCTCTAGGTTGATCCTTTCGAGAGTTATCGTGCTTACGGACGGACGGACAGACTCGAATTTTTCGACGGATTCGTCATCAGTGAGTCGAACATAGTCGATTGAGACCATTTTCGGCTCAAAATTCGAAAAATACAGACATCGTGACGAAATGATATAGCCCTCGTGTAAGTAGTACGAGCGCTCAAAAAAGATAATTCTGTACAAAACATTGCTCCTTATGATTAGAATATGCTCACTTTAGAGGGTACGTTGATAGCAAGTTTTTTTCATATTTTTGGACGAGCTATCACATCCTGAAATCTTGCGCATATATCGATACCTTTTTGCCAAATTATCGTAAGCCTCAACGTACGATATTATGAAACCTGTAGTGAATGTATCTTAAAAGATAATTTTTTCAATGATTGCCCCGATTTAAATGTTCAAGTTACGCTATGGCAAATCCAACAACTCAAGAAACGTGAAAACCTGAATGATAATTTTTTTAGTATGGATCTGACAGGAGTAGGTACTGTATTATGTCAAATAAAATAGTGCGAAATTTTTCGAACCCCGAAAAAAAACGTGTCGTAGGGCAAGGAAATTTTTGGAAAATCATCACTTTCTCCCATTTTCAAGTGTAAATATCCCAATTTTTTCCTTCAAATCCGTTCCACTGGCCAGAACGAACGAAAGTATTCATCTATAACCTTTGTGGTATCGGGGTAAAATTTTGGTTATCAAACCTGAAAATCGTCAGAAATCATTACTCACCTCTATTTCTCACTCCAATGCACGCCTTCACATTTCCGATATCATCAATTTCGACTGCATTCTAGACAAAGTTTTCCTATATGATTATTACAATGAAATTACCAGGCCTGTACAAAAATAAGTTTTTCGTTTCCTTTTTTTAAAAAAAAGATGATAGATCGCGGTTTAGTCAATATGGGGATTTATTCGAAGAATAATGGTAATCACTAGCGTGGGTTATATCGGTCCTGTTTACATTGTCATATCTTGGTTATCTATTTTTAATACAATAAAAGTTTTATCTCATCGCGCATTTTGACTTAATGATTCACTCGATGCTGACCTCATTCTTACATCAGAAGCTTTTTTACCATGATTTAACAGCAGATGGTCCATTTGATCTCACCAGTTTGAAAAAATGTGGGAACATATCAAATAAACAAGATGAATTGGAATAAACCTATTAAATTGAACCCATTTTCAACTAGCTCAGATTTCAAGAAGGATGAATATAGGTTTTGTCGTCCATGATGTTAACCATTCTTGTGAAAAGAAATCAAAAATTTCGAAATTTATTAGCTAATATGGATAAAGCATCTTACATAATAAGAGAACGAGAAATAATAGATACAAATTATTTGTAGTCACAAAGATTCGCACTTGTTGTTACTTGGTAATAATCACTTTTCCCATCTCATTATGTAGTTATCTGCAAACATCCGTAAAATCTTGCACTTCCCGCTTTTGTATTTCACCTTGCTTCAATAATGTCTTCCTTTCGGATAACTATTGTGTCAATAAATCTTGTGAATTCATGCAGCAAGTTTCATTTTTGAGGAAAACGATTAAATGTTATAAGGAGGTGAAGAAACGCTATTCATCTTCTTTGGATGAGTCGGATAGTAGCGACGAGGATGTGGTAAGTTCTTGAGATTTGTACAGATATTTTGACATGAACTGCGAAAGGTACTTGGAATTTTTCGAGGCCAAACGTTCACCCCTAATCTAAATCTAAATGTTCTACCATTCAGTGCCTCAGGTGGTCTAAGGACACAGTAACAAAGCCTATACAGAACACCGGATACTCTGATTCGCTTAAGCTCTGGGAAAGTCAGGAAATAGAATAATTATATGAACCAAGAAAACCTTAGTTCGAATTTTCATCACTAATAGTTTAAGTTTTCGCCAGATAAGATAAGCAAATCATTATTTCCATTTGGAGGAAATGAAAAAACACTTTCGATCTACCTACACTCATAATCCAAAATAATCTCCTATCTACCTTATCCAACTGAAAATTATCTATTCGGGAAACTGTTGGCGTTACTGTATTAAAATCCGGTGATACAGAGGCGCATAAAGGAAAGTATATTTAGAGGATATCACTCTTGTTGTTGAAGTTCCAGAGGATACTGCGCGAATCGAAAGAGAAATTCTAATGGATTCCTTTACGTATCTGCAATAGCCGAGAGTTGAGATATTCCTAATGAAAGCAACATTCTTTTCCAATTCAGGACGATCGGAAATTTTCCACGTCACCGCGCAATGAAGAATAGTTAAATTTGTCTGTCCATAATTTCTCAACGAATAAAGAAATAAAGTAATAGAAAATTTCATTACTATAGGTGATTATCTGTGTGATTTTGTAAAATCAGTAACTATATTTAGGTCATTGAGATGATAAAGAAATAATGAACCTTTGGGTGAAATTTGCATCATTTTTTGGCCGAGGCCAGGTGTATGACCCCGAATCAAGATGATACTTCAGAATTAAAAAATGTCGTATCATTATATCTCTATATTAATAATTATTCAAGAGTTGTAATGATATATTTTTCTCATGACCTCCTTCCGTCGAGTAAATAGAGTTATATATAAACTTTTTCAACGGACTACTGACTTAAATTCAATCGGAGAATATTTTCAATTATCCATCAATTTATATCTAAGGAACGATGCGAACAGAACGTAGCAGCAAGGTTTTCACACGAGCGACCTTCGACGTAACAAGCACCTATTAATATTATGCAAAAATACGGTTTGTAATTGAACAATTAACTTTTTTCCTGGAAAAGATCCTCGACTCATTTCGATAGCATCCGAAATATTTCAGTTTTGGAAAATAGTATTATCAGGAAATGTTTGTCATTGACCTTTTTTTTTAATTCATGGAAATTTTTTCACAGATTGTCCTCATAAAAAGTATAACGGAGCTTTTCTGTATTAATTGGATAATATTTGAGTACAGAGGTTCAGAAATATAATTCTTTTTCAGAAAATACATATGTATGTAAAACTTTGTTTGAAATTTTCAACTTTATGATTTCAGGTAATGAGCCAAGATGTCAAAAAAGAGAATCCCCTGCAGTTTAAATTCAGAGCCAAGTTCTACCCAGAAGACGTAGCCGAAGAACTTATACAGGATATCACTCTGAGACTGTTTTATCTTCAAGTTAAAAACGCCATATTGTCCGATGAGATATATTGTCCTCCGGAAACATCAGTTTTGCTGGCATCTTACGCTGTTCAAGCTAGACATGGAGATTACAACAAAAATTCTCATAATGCAGGGTTCCTCTCCAACGACAGGCTTTTGCCACAAAGGTAAATTATAACACACTTCCTTTTTATATCTTCATTTTTCCTTCATAAATATCAATATCTATACAATTCCAGAGTTATGGACCAGCATAAAATGTCCAAAGATGAATGGGAACAAAGCATAATGACATGGTGGAAAGAACATCAGGGTATGCTCAGAGAAGACGCAATGATGGAATATCTCAAAATCGCCCAAGATTTGGAAATGTACGGAGTGAATTATTTCGAAATCAGGAACAAAAAGGGAACCGAGTTATACCTTGGCGTCGATGCACTAGGTTTGAACATCTACGAAAAAGATGATCAGTGAGTATTTATTAATTAACTACATGTTGGAAAAAATTTTCAGAGATTGCATTTTGGACAGTGTAACTTTCCAAAAATTGTTGCTGATTTTTCATCATTATCATAAATATGAAATTTTCTCGAAATCATTCTTCAGGTTCTTCCATCTCATATACAATTCAAGATAGAGCCTCAAAGCACTTGTAGAAAAGATAATCTGCTCTTGGAGTTGCACGTCAAGGAAATTGAAAAGTATTTATCTTTTAATATTAATGAGATGTAAAAATCTAATGAGTACTTCCCAAATCCGCTTTTATTGCTTGAAAATCATAAATAAAGCTTCAACAAACTGTTTGACTAACTCTTATCTCATATTATAGGCTTACTCCGAAAATAGGTTTTCCATGGTCTGAAATTCGCAACATTTCCTTCAATGATCGCAAGTTCATCATCAAGCCGATAGATAAAAAAGCACCAGACTTCGTTTTCTTCGCTCCCCGTGTGAGGATAAACAAAAGAATTCTTTCGCTTTGCATGGGCAATCATGAACTTTATATGAGAAGAAGAAAACCCGACACTATCGATGTCCAACAAATGAAAGCGCAAGCACGCGAAGAAAAGCTGGCCAAGCAGCAGCAAAGAGAAAAATTGCAATTGGAAATTGCTGCTAGAGAAAGGGCGGAGAAAAAACAACAAGAGTATGAAGACAGAATTAGATCTATGCAGGAAGAAATGGAAAGAAGTCAAGCTAACTTACAAGAAGCTCAAGAAATGATTCGAAAGTAAGTTGAATCATGTTGATCCAATTTTTCATTAATATGCGCTATTTCTTCATTCAGGCTAGAAGAACAGCTTAAACAACTGCAAGCGGCTAAGGATGAACTGGAGAAGAGACAGAATGAACTCCAAGCAATGATGGAGAGACTCGAAGAAAGCAAAAATATGGAAGCTGCAGAACGTCAAAAGTTAGAAGAAGAGATTCAAGCCAAACAGAAAGAAGTCATGCGTATCCAGGAAGAAGTGGAAATAAAGGGTAAATTATCTTGTATCCATATAAAACAGCAAAATTAACCAATCCAACCTTAGACACAGAGACGAAGCGCCTCCAAGAAGAAGTGGAAGCAGCAAGACGTAAAGAAGAAGAACTGAAAGCACAACAGCTAGCCAACGCTACCAAAGGACATCTCGAAGAGAACCATCATGATGAAGACGACGAGATGATGAACGGTGGAGATGTCAGCAGAGACTTGGCTACTGACGAGAGCATTGTAGATCCTGTAGAAGACAGGCGTACACTTGCCGAGAGGAATGAGCGTCTTCAAGATCAATTACAGGTAAAGTGAGGAAAATGTTAAGTTTCAGATTTCAGAAAATTCAATTCTCGAATTCTTTCGACCAACTTTGTCGTCTCTAATGATTTGGAGAAAAAAAATTCAATTTCTGTGTACTCAAAGGGTTCGATATCTTTTCCAGGCGCTGAAGAAAGATTTAGCACAATCTCGTGACGAAACTAAAGAAACAGCAATGGATAAGATCCACAGAGAGAACGTCCGTCAAGGCAGGGATAAATACAAGACTCTGAGGGAAATTCGTAAAGGAAACACTAAACGTCGTGTTGATCAATTCGAAAACATGTAAACTGCAAGAAATTGCAGGAAGAAACACTCATATCCATTTTTAATTTAAAATAATAGATCTTCTTATGACCTAGTTCTTGGAAAAATCAAAACTCTAGTTCGATGTAACAACATTTTTGTATATTTTATCTTTTTTTACATGATTAGTGTTTTACAGAGACTAAACGATATTTTGCTCATTCATGTGGCCTTATAACTGGAAGACTTTCTTCGTGTTCTTCATTTAGTTGAAACTTAAATTTTTAAATTTCGTTGGTAATTGTGATATACTGAAGGTTTACTGAAAATATTAATAAGCTGATTTGGAGAGAATTGTTTTAAATTACTGTATAATGGGTTCACTTTGCGCCACTTCTTTTATGTCTTCTGTGAGATTTTTCTCCTCTTTCTTTTTCATAAGTTTGCTTCCTCAGATGGTACTGAATATTCTTCTTATTTTTTATTTATGGTGGATATATGTAAACAACCGAAACCAATCTTCCCTCTAAAATGGAACAAAGTGAACCATAGTGGTTGAATAATTTTAGTGCAGACAGAATCCAAATCTTATGTGTTGAGTATTGCATTCCATTAGAAGTATTTAAGAAAAAAAAGGTATAATGAATTTATTCAAGTGCCATTTGGTTTACATCAACATGAAATTTGCATGAGCATTTTGGAATTTTCCTCCAAAAATAGAATCTCCATATCCTTTTGAAAGATTCCTCAAGTCGAACAAGACATTATTTTGATTATAAAATTATGAATAATTGAAATTGGCCTAATACTTGAACCTTTTCACGTGGATTAATTGAGTACGAAAATGAATTTCCAGTCGTGATTCGAAATTTCGACAGTTAGAAGAGGATTCACTGAATAACTTGCTTATTGAGCCTGGTGCTTCCTACTTGTAAATAGGATTTTATACGAAACTTTCCTTGTGTCTCTTGAAATATCAATTAACGTTATTTTTTTACTTCTATGAAAGTAATAATTGATCAACATCTTCAGATGCTCCAGTTGTATATGTATAAATGATTCTATATACCATAATGCCTTTCTAGATAGGTTTGGATGATATTTACACAGTAGTATTGTTACTTTGATATAATAATCGTAAAATTAACTTGGTTTAGGCTTACAAGTGTTTCAAACCATACGATAATATTTGATATTTATTGTATCTCACACTTTCACTTAATTATTCTATAAACAGTATTTTTCTTCTTGGAATAGGTTTTTGATCAAAAAATTTCGGTTTGAGTTTTTATTACCATTTTTTTGTTAAGTAATAAGGAATTTACTATTGAATCATTTTTTTCTTATAATCAGCATTTACGAAAAGTTTGTTAAGTACTTGAAATCAAATATTCATACTCCAGTAGTTATTATATTATTATAAATATTAATAAATATATTTGGAAAAAATATGCATTTCAATTGTTGGTTTTGAGTGAACGATTTTTCGACAAACAAGGACAAGTTAATCTGTAGTGAAATAAGAAAAATTCTAGATAAATTAATAGTAAGCCAACAAACAATTCAGGTAGACCGGTTTCGATTCATATCAAATCTCATCTGTACAGTTAGCAAAATGATGAATTCGATGTGAGAAACAGAAAACCTTTAAAACATAACGCAGCGTTGATCGGAGAAAATTTCTCCAATCATGCCACCCGTCCGTTCTCAAATCTCTGCAGGTCATGAAAAGTTTTCCCAACCCTAGAATTCGATAATCTCAGATAAACAGCCATTATATTATTCAGGCGAATAAGGTGTAGCTTGATCCCGTAATTTCCATGTTTGACAATATGCTCGTCACACATTGTGTCTTTGTCTAGGGGAGTTGTGAAAACTGTTCATGACCTGCAGAGATTTGAGACAGCTGCTTTTGGAACGGACAGGAGACGTGATTGGAAAAAAGACAGCGCCCTCTTTCGAAACATAGGAAAAACATATCACGACATAGATTTTTCGGAGGAAATAAAAGTTCAAACAAATTCTAATCAGTACCAACACAAGGGTTTCTATACTTCTCTGTTCTTGGCATTAGGCGCGTTCGTAATGCCTGAGCGGCTTAGTAGCGATCCGTTTGAAGTGCCAAATCGACAGCCGCTGAGACTGAGCGCTTGAGTATTTCAGTCAGCCCAAAAAGGGCTTAAAATACTCCTTGAAAGTATAACAGTTATAAGTTGAAGGGTAATCTCTTTTTGTTGTTTCGCGCACGCTTTCAGAAAGCAAATCGAATGCACCGATGTCATTGTTTCGTGCACTGGAGGAGCTCAGATAGCCAAATCGAAAGCTACAATTGGGAGGGTGGTTGCCGTGGTTGGTTGGTAGTTCATTTCGCCCCAGTTGCAACTATCCATTAGTTCAAATCACTAAAGCCAAATGGTAGTTGGTATCCGTGATCGGCGTGATTTGTATTTTCGATAATGATGTAATTAAAAATTATCTTCCCCGTTTGAATTATTATAAGAATATATTTTTCACCTTACAATGACACGATTGATCGAAACAATAAGTTTGAAGAATTTTTAAACGAGCAGTGAAATTCATCCTCAAAATGATTCCACCATTAAGTATCTCAAGAAATTTCAGAAATTATTTTAGATCTGTTATGAAATATGCTTCTAATTACTCAACACAACAAACCCCACCGAAGCTGAAAGAAAAAATTGGTTTTATTGGGGACGGGAACATGGCCAAAGCTATTTGTTTCAGTATGGTTAATCAAAATATTGTAGATTTTTCTCAAGTTTATGTTTCAAGTCCCTATAAAGCCAACTTGAATATCTGGCAACAGAAAGGAGCCAATGTATCAACACGAAATGCTGATGTAGCCAAAGAAGCGGATGTAATTTTTTTATGTGTTAAACCACACTTTCTACAAATTGCTTTGGATGATATCACAAAAGTTGATAAGAGGGCAAATGAAGTGAAGAATAAACTATTTATTTCAATACTTGCAGGATATACTGTGAAAGATTTAGAAGTGTTTCTGCAACCATTTGAGAAATGCAGAATAATAAGAGTTATGCCAAATACACCAGTTTTAATTGGAGAAGGTTGTACCGTATATTGTCCAAGCAAAAGTGTAACGAAAAACGATGTTGATATAGTTAGAATTATGCTAGAATCTACAGGCTTGTGTTTTGAAGTAGAGGAACGTTTTATTGATCCAATTGCAGCTGTTTGTGCAAGTGGTCCAGCATATGTTTATTTGTTCATAGAGGCTCTTCCTGACGGAGGAGTAAGAATGGGCTTACATAGAGAAATGGCAACGAAAATCGCCGCCCAAACTGTTTTGGGAGCAAGTAAAATGGTATTGAGCACGGAAAAACACATGGGAACTCTTAAAGATGAGGTTTGTTCAGCTGGAGGTACTACGATAGCAGGGATACATGCTTTAGAAAGGGGTGGAGTTAGGGGATCTGTCATGAATGCAGTCGAGGCGGCAACAAATAGGGCTAAAGAGTTGAGAAAAATCGAAAAAGATAGTGTATAATAACAATTTGCTTTCAGTATTTCTATGTGATATTAAGGACAATAAAATTGCGTACGTGTTTAATTATTCTTGAACTATTGTGTTACGATTGTCCATTGATCGTATTATTGTAGAACTAATTTAATATCGTATTAGTCCTGTATTTTTGTGGTAAGATATGTTGCACCAGGATTCTTGTGTATCACTGTTCAAATCAATAACAAAAAATTATGAAAAGCACTACCGTGAAGTCTGGAGCTGTTGAGCGCTCGTTCATCCACCTTTTAGGTAGATTCGCATTTTCAAGCTCTAGAAATTATTTGAAAAATTTCTCAAACACCAGACTTCACGTCAGTACTTTTAAAGATCAATTTTTTGTTCGATTATTCGCTAGAATTTTCTGCGGTATCTATGGTTTTGGTATGCGATCTGGACAAAATTTCGCACGTATTTTGAGTACATCATTCTTCATCTATGTGCAAAATTTCAATCCAATCAGTATCAGGAAAAAAATAGTTTTATAAGCCATATTTAGTGAACCCCTAGTCTAATTTTGCTGATCGTGACCGCGATATTCGCGATCCAAACCTACCCTCAAAATTTCAAGTCTATAGGCCTTTCTGTTAGAAAGTTATAATTCTATGGTTCTGGTTATGCGATCTGGACAAAATGTAGCTTGAATATATCATTCTCCATTAAAATACAAAATTTAGTCACGATCGAATCCGTAGTTTTGAAATTATCAAGAAAACTAAATTTCAAACGACCATATTTACGGAACTCCTTGTCTAATTCTGCTCATTGATGAACGTGACCGCGACATTCGAGATCCCCACCTATTCTGAAAATTTCAAGTCCCTAGGCCTTTCCGTTCGTAAGTTATAATTTTCTATGGTTCTGGTAATGCGATCTGGAAAAAATTTTTTTGCTTGTAGCTTGAACCCTTCATTCTCGATTTGCGTGCAAAATTTCATCTCGATCGAATCAGCCATCGTGACGAAATGATATAGCCCACGTGTAAGAAGAACGAGCGCTCATAAAGGCATAATTTCTTTTAATATGGTGTATGCGCAGGCCACAGATTCGAAGATATTCACCGTATATTTGAGGCTCAAACAAATGAGCTGGGGATTAACAGAATTTTGATGTATTCTATGATCTTAGGAGAACAGGGTATTCACCATACACATAGAATTTATATCAATTATAGACTAATAATAAAATAAATAAAAAATATTATAATTAGTCTATGATATCAATGGTTTTTCCCCTTTTATTAACAATATAACCATAGATCTATTATTTTTTGTCGATAGGACTATGATTGATATTTATCAAATATCTAAATATCTTTTTTAGCTGGTAATCATCGAAAGAATATAAAATATTTATAAGTTAATGGAAACTATGCAAATTGAATGGGAAATAATTGAGGTTGATTTATTGTCCACCACTCCACCAGTGCGCCAGCATAGTCGGCATAATGACATGATGCTTGTAGAGATTAGTTGATAGTTATCAAAAATCCGCGACCTAACCAAGATAAAAATCATCGTATTAAATAAGAAACTGTAACTGTAACTACACGTAGAACCGAATCAAAAATGGATTTAGTAAAAGTCCCTTTGAATCAAGCTAAGCTAGGAATTAATCAAATATTCGTAGGAAAAGAACCATGGCAAATTGTAACAATTACAACGAGTTCAGTCCTATTTCTTTCTTGGCTATACGGATTTTTATTTGATGATGATGATAGTAAGTATTGATTTATCTTCAAAGATAGAATTCGTTTGATATATTAATTCTTCAAGGCATACTGGATAGAGGTAAACGGACTTTTTTTGATATTTTACAACTAATTCCAAGTGTAAGGAAGGAGATAGATTCCAAGAAGAAAGAAGTTTTCGAAGCTTTTAGAAATAAGCAACGTGACAGTACAAAAAAATTATCTTACTTACGGGGTATACCCGAAAAAGGACTTGGAAGTGATGAAATATTGAATTTACTTGAAGAAAATTTGAAATTAGGTGAGTCAATTTTCTCTTTATGTTCTGGAATGTCTTTGTTTTGAAATTAATATACCTGCAGTCAAGGACTATTTCAAACCAAACAATGTGTTGCCTTATTTAGGATATTTCTCCGACATTCAAGATTTTCTTGGAGGCCATAAATTAGCAATGAGTAATATCTTGAAAATTTTTTGATTGAAACAACTTTTACACGATCTTCAATACAGCTTCTTGATTTGTGGAAAAATTAACATATTTTCAACATGGACTCATATAAGCATCAATATAATTTTACAAAGGTTTGCTGGGTATCTATATTATTCGCATATTATGAGATTAAAAGGTTTTCACAAAGCTTTTGATTGTTCGGTCAAGAAATGCCAAAAAACAAATGGAAACTCAGACAATGAAGAAATGATAATTTATACTTCCACCAAGAGAATAATGAATAACTAGGCCAAAATTGCTACTTTTTCACCTAGTTATATCTATTCACCTTCAGTGCTAAATGATTTAGCAGAAATTGCTAAAAACATTATAATCAGATATCTTATCATTGCATGAAAATTATCCTATCAAAAGATCAAGTGTGTGGATGAACCTACTCGAGAATTTTAATTGCCTTGTGAGTACAGTAGCACTTGGAAATAAAAAAAATAATCTTGAATAATGGAAACCATGAATTACACAATAAATTACACACGCTCTTCATGTAGAAAGAAATTTTCCCACTTATTCACAATATTTTTGTCAAGGTAACATAAAATGCTGCATTGTTTTGAATATTTCGGTAATCACAAAAATATTTTACTATACTGAAAATGTCCTTTTTGCAAAGAGTCTAAAACCAAAATGAATATAAAGGAAAGATAAAAAAATAAGCATAAAACAAAATTTTCAATTCAGGAGAATACAACTGGAAAGATGGGCTAGTGTCTGGATCTGTCTATTATTTCGATCCCAAATGGCAAAAATTACTGACCCAAGTCTATGAAAAGACATTCTTCACTAATCCATTGCACTGTGACGTATTCCCTGGAGTCTGCAAGATCGAATCTGAAATTATCAGGATGGCTGCTGACTTATTCCACGGCGATACTGAAACTTGTGGTACGGTAAGTCTGTCTGAGTTTTTTCAGTTTTTTGATTTGGTTCACAACCCGACGCACTTTCCGCAGTGTTCAAACAGAAACATTTCTTAGGAAATTCATTTTGGAAAAACTTATTCGAGAAAAAATTGATCCAACCATTTTTCTCATTGTTCTCATTGGGAATAAATTATTCTAGGTTACAACTGGGGGAACTGAATCTATACTGATGGCTTGTAAAACGTGGAGGGATTATATGAGAAAAACTAAAGGTATCAAAAAACCAGAAATGGTAGTACCTCGAACCATTCATTCCGCATTCGATAAAGCTGCACAGTATTTTTGTATAAGAATCAAATATGTACCTGTTGACCCAAAAACTTGCCAAGTGGACCTAAGAGCAATGGAGAAAGCTATAACGAGAAATACAGTGATGGTGAGTTGAAGCTGTCGAAGTATTTATTATTAAAACTAATAGGATAACATTTATGATTTATATCATCATTATACATTGTGTCCCAGAAGTCGATGTCAAGCCGGAATCGGGTAATAGGCTAAGTCATAATAGTCACCAGAAAAATATTAAAAAAAATCAAAGTCGTGTATTTTCAAATTATATTGCATTTTTTTTTATTTTTAGCCCGATTCAGGCCTGGCGTCGACTTCTGGGACACCCTGTATATTCAGTACCTAAAGAATTTCAAACACAAATGTACAAGATAATTTGTACCTTTGAGAAATATTTACCAATTTCCTATTAAGTCAATTATTTCTTAGTGATTTTTTTTCATCAGCTGGCTGGCTCTGTACCAAACTTTCCTTATGGAACTATGGATGACATTGAGGGCATTTCAAAATTAGGTTTGAAATACAATATACCCGTACATGTCGATTCATGTCTTGGAGGATTTCTAACAGTGTTCATGGAGAAAGTAGGTTATAGTATACCCCCATACGACTTCAAAGTACCTGGCGTTTCTAGTATATCTGCTGATACCCATAAATATGCCTATACTCCAAAGGGCTCCTCTGTAGTTTTATACAGAAACAAAGAGTAAGTTGATCGTATTGTTTAACAACTCTGATGATAATGATATAACATTTAATTTAATTCAGAATTAATAATTGTTATAACTCATTTTTAGATTCAGACGTTTCCAATATACCGTAACCACTGACTGGCCAGGCGGTGTATACGGATCTCCTGCAGTTAATGGTTCACGTGCAGGTGCTAACATTACCACCTGCTGGGCCACCCTCCTATATTTCGGAACAGACGGATACCTAAAGGCGACAGGGGATATTTTGAGAACGGCCAAGTATATCGAGGAGAAACTGAGGAACATTGACGGCCTATTCGTTTTTGGGAATCCCGTAACTAGTGTTGTAGCTTTCGGTTCGAAGGTTTTCGAAATTTATAGATTAGCAACGGATATGGGTAAACTTGGATGGAATTTGAATACCCTACAGTTTCCTTCTGGGTGAGTTGATATTTTAGATATTGAATATTTTATTTATACAGGATGTCCCAGAGGTCGACGTTGATCCAGAGTCCTAATAGTCATCAGAAAAATATTAAAAAAATCTAAGTCGTGTATTTTTCAAATTATATTGCATTTTCTTTTATTCGAGGAAATGGCTACCATGTGATGATTCTTGAACTCCTACACATCTTTACTTTTTTCTAATTTTATTTTTTTTGTGTTATCCTGAATAGTGCTTCTGTAACCTGTAACCTTTGATTCTAAGCCAACTACTCCAGCTTGGAAGACAATGTCACTCTTTGCGGACCGAGGATTCAAAATTAATATTTCGCCCAAATTCAACTGACTTTACTGAAAAAAAATTGTACTACATGAGTTCGGCAAGTGGCTTTAAAAGTTAGCGCATTCTAGGATTCTAAAATGGTATAACACTTACTACATTATTTCTTAGATTGGGCAAAAAAAAAGGTTTTTCTTAAAGAAACTCAGTTTCGAACAATTTCTTTCAACTTACTAAAATTGATTCTAGTGTATCCAATACGTGCCTTAAGATTATAACTTTAAGATAATTTTGTGGTTGGATGACATTCAAGAAAGATGGTCACATGAACCTACACAATTTACATGAGGTGCATGTAGAAAACCATAATTTAATGAGAAAAGATTGATCACAATATCGGTTTGGGCAGTTTGATCATCTTTTGTGAATTAATTAAATCTTGCCATAAATCGAAACTGAAATTCTTTGAGAAAAACATTTTCTTAGGCCCTTCTAAGGAATAATGCGGTAAATGTTATACCATTTTAGAATTGCTTGTTTCAATACCAAAAAGTGGCGTCACTATCTTTCTCACTCACACTTTATGGCAGGACTCGCTCCATCTTATTCAAACCAGATCCTTAAAGTTGAGGCATGTATTGGATAGACTATATATTAGCCTTTTCAGGTTCTCTACGAATGGCCTTCAAAGTGAACATAAGTCCAATCAGATTCTGTCTTACACATTCTTCGGAAACATTGAATGAAAAATCTTCTCGTATTTTTTCCGTAAGTTGCCTAAAGGTTATTTTAGGATTTTCTTCCACTGAACATTCAATGAATTGACGGTGTTCGTTGGTTATTTTAAGACTACCTCTACCTCCTCACTGTTTTTCTGGTAGCTCTTGATTCTTAACCCATCTATACGCAGTTCTTTTTGGCACATTCAGAACATTTGCCAGATTATGCCAGTAACCATTTGCAATATATAACGCCAAATCTGTCTCAAAGTTTGCTGCAACATTCTTCTTCATATAAGGCATCTTGTTTGAATAATATGTTTTATTTTTTCGGAATTATTTACTTGCTACTGACAAATCGACAGGCGATCAACTTTTGGGAAATCCAGCGTTAATGTTAACTTGAAATTGATAAGTGCCAATTTGAAGTTGACTAGTGCCAATATGATTTTGATTAATGTCAATTTGCTTTTGATTAATGCCAATTTGAATTTGACTAATGCCATTTTGATTATGATTAGCGCCAATTTGAACTTGAAAAGGTATAGTCATTTTTAGTAAGTTAGAAGAAAAATAAGTGTTATACCATTTTAGAATCCTTATTAAAAGCGCTAACTTTTGGAGTCACTCGCCAAACTGATGTAGCACAATTTTTTTTAGTACAGTCAGTTGAAGTTGGGCGAAATATTAATTTGGGTTCTTGGTTCGGCAAAGAGTGACATTATCTTCCAAACTGGAGCAGTTGGTTTAGAACCAAAGGTTACAGGTTACAGTAGCACTAATCAGGATAACATAGAAAAAATAAACATCGAAAAAAGTAAGGATTTGTAGCAACAGGAGTTCAAAAATCATAAAATGATGTGCATTTTCTTGAATAAAAGAAAATGGAATTTAATTCGAAAAATACACAACTTAGATTTATTTGAATATTTTTTTGATGACAATCATGACCTAGCCTGTTAACTGATTCCGGCTTGACGTCCACTTCTGGTACAGCCTGTATTTATTTCATTAATTGATCATATTATTTTTCAAAAGAGACATATTTTGGATATAATAGAATAAATTCTGGAAAAATACCGCACGGTCAGAACAATGAGGAAAGTGATTGGGTTTTCTCCAATTTTTTTTATCAAATTCAATTCCTGAACAAATATTCCTATTATGACTATCGCCAAGAGCACCAAAGAGAGTCAAGTTTAACAGTTATTAATACCCTTCCTTCATAATGTGTATAATATATTAATTATCATAAAGGCAACCCCTCATAATGTTCCATATCCATAATTGATCGAGTCCTGGTGAACGATCATCGATGGCTTCAAGGAACCCCTTAAGGAATACCTTGAGCCTGCCTCACGCTCAGGATACGGAACTTCAACTCATCTTCGAGGTTGCAACCACTCTCAATTTGAGTTGAGAATGTGTGAAGATATACTACAACAATGATC
Organism: Aphidecta obliterata; assembly: GCA_963966015.1. Classification (NCBI taxonomy): domain Eukaryota; kingdom Metazoa; phylum Arthropoda; class Insecta; order Coleoptera; family Coccinellidae; genus Aphidecta; species Aphidecta obliterata. The sequence continues at coordinate 25,151,844 of OZ014432.1, forward strand.
CTGTGAAGTATGATCTTAACTATTTCGTTTTTTCTGGGTGAGGTTATTGCATTTGGCGACGAACATTCTAGTGTTGAAATGATTGTGCTGCCACCTATCGAAGCTGTTTTTCTTCGAACCTAACCAAAATCGCAAAAATAATCATATAATCCTTCATTGGCGAACTCAGTTAATTCGATATTGACTTCTTTCAATATGCTTACCGGCATTCTTCTGCATATAATTTTTGAGTAATTAACACTTTTATTTAATTTCAAGTATACATCTCGCAGTAACCCACTTGCATACAAAACCAGGGGTGGCTGATAAATTTGTTAATGATGTTGAAAATATAGTACGAGAGTTGATGAAGAAACCAGAGAAACCAGTTGAAGGAGGGGTAAGTTTTCAATAAGAGAATATTCCGTTTTTCTTTATTATTGACGAAATTTTTGTTTATTTCAGTTGGCGCTCTATGGAGCTGCACAAGTGGTTCCTGATAGATCTCTTGTGGGCGAGTTCATTAATTACTATATAGATGCAATGTACTACCATCCTTGTGAAGACGACGACGAGAAAACCACTTCTACGAAGGAATAGTTCATTGACTTTTAAAAAATTGATATTCCACTGGAACGAGGTTCATAAGTTATTACATTATATTAACTACTTTGTTTAAACATAAATGAATTTTTATTACAGATGATTTTTAAATTATGTACAGAAATGTTGATTTATTATGGTTGTTGATAAGATTAAATAGATATGTCTAATGAATGTATGAAAATATTGAGCATTAAGTACTTATTCAGGGTATCAAAGTGATTTGAATTTTATATAATGTGAAAAATTTTTAAATAAAATCAGTTATACTAGTGATATTTTCCATTTCCTGGTGTGCCTTGAATACTGTGAAGTAGATGAAAGAGATATTCTTTCTGCGTTACGTTTTATTTCATTCCAAAAATTGCTTCACCTCTGTGTTAAGGTATAGAATAGGGTCACCACCAAATTTTTACTGGAGCTAAAATATGCTATGAAATGAATGAAAAACATTAAACTAAGCCTTAGAATCACCCACGTCGCAATTCTTCAATTCAGTTGTCTGTTGTGCAGTCGGTATAAAAAGCCTCTCTTTTATTTCACCGACATTTGTCGTAGAAAATTCCGAATCAAATAATCTTAAATTTCATGCATTTTGAATGTTTCCATCGATACGATACAGTGCATGATAGAAAAATGTGAAACAATAAGTTCTAAGAATGTGTAACATCATACAATTTTTCACGAATAAGCCCACGGCCAAATGCTCTTCATTAATTTCGAAGCATATTTGAGCTCCTGTGAAAATTTCATTAAAACCAACACTTTTTCCCAACTCTGTTTTAGGGAGACTTGCCTCATTTTCCGCCCTTGAAGAAAATCAATCTGCATTTCTCTCGAATTTCTGTGATCAGAATATGTTTTTCACTGATAATATCACCATGGAAAAATATTTGATTCTTGAAAAGTCAGTAACATAAGAAATTATGCTTGTGCACGAAATAGAAGAAAAATTGTTCAATTTACGAAAATTCAGAAAAGATGACGATATCGAACCTACACCCTATCATTTTCGAGATGGAACTAGAAGGATACATTATGTTCTCGTCCTTCAAGACACTGCTATATACAAAAAAGAAACACTAGGAAAAGTTTTAGATTTTCTTAGTTACTTGGAATTGCAAGGACTGGAATTTGAATTCGAAATTGGTGTAATGGTGAGTATACTATAATTTTATAGTTTTGTGGGTTTTTACATTCGTTCTTCTAATGGTTTAATTTCAGGATTCTAGTTTGGTATATTTGAAAATGCATGCCACCGATGACGTCATTAAACATCTAGCCAATTTGTATGATGTGGATACAGATAATGCGGGACACAACTTCATCCCGGATAACTCTTTCAGATGTCGTTTCCGTAAAACGGAGCTGACTAAAGACGATGGGGATGTTTTCAAGAGAAAAGGGTAGGTTTTTATCTCTCTACGTTTCCATTACATCAATTTGTTTCGATTCAAGGAAGCCAACAAGTTGTGAAAAAATTGTCTTGCTCAATAAACTCTTATCGGACCCTCTGACCCTAGATGAGAAAGAGGTGTACGGTTTGGACAAGATGACAAAACTCGGTTATATTAAGGATTCGTTCCCTCTGCACGATGGTCCATGGCAATGGACAGACGAGAAACAAGAGAACTTGAATGATCGTCAGGTGAGTGCTAAGAGTTCCATTATTCGTTATATATTCGTTATGTTTCTAGATTTTAACGAAATATTGGGCGAATTATTCAATGTGGTACAAGGAGCAACCTATAAATCTGGTGGAGAAATACTTTGGGACGGATCTGGCTTTCTATTTCGCTTGGTTTGAACACTATAATCTTCTGTTGATAGTGGTCGCTATTGTTGGTATTATTGTTTTGTGTGTTAATGGAATTCTTATGTTGACGCAGCCACCCAACATTCTGTGAGTACATTATGTGATTCTTTTATTAATTTAATAACAGGTGGTTATTTAATAACAGGTGGTTATCATCTGAATATTCCCAATAAAATATCATATTGGTCCTGGCTTTTAACCTTTTTGAATGTTTTTCATTACAGTGAAGATTTATGCACGTCCCAAGAATATTTGTGTCCTATGTGCCAACATAAAATGTGTAGATTTATACTCTTATCCAAGTATTGCAGTACGACCAAGGCAGAATACATTCTGGGAAACTACAATGTGATTTATGCAGTTATTATTTCAATTTGGGGTAATGCAACTCAATGTTATTTTCGAAATCAAAAATCGATTATTTTATGGGTTTTCCTACATACATATTATAATCTCGCGATTCTTCAAGAAGTACATATATATTAATACAAAAAAATTATAAAAAGCACTGCCGTGAAGTCAGGAACTTTCGAGCGCTAAAAAGTTTATCCACCTTGTAGATATAGATTCGCATTTTCCAGTTTCAGAAACCAAATGAGGAAGTTTTTGACAGCTGTCAAAAAAATGACAGCAGCACTTTGTCAATTATGCCGAATCAGCTGTAACAGAAATATAAGGATTTTTTATTCAATAATTCGTTGGAATTTGAAATGGTTCTGGTTATGTGATCTAGAAAAAATATAGCTTGAATATATCATTCTCCATTAAAATACAAAATTTCGTCTCCGTAGAATCTGTAGTTTTGAAATGACCAAAAAAACTAAATTTCAAACGACCATATTTACGGAACCCCCGGTCGAATTTTGCCCAATACGAACTCATCCGCGGAATTCGAGATTCGAACATACCCTGAAAATTTTCAAGTCTCTAGGTCGTTCCGTTCGAGAGTTATCGTGCTTACGGCCGGACGGACAGACTTCGTCATCAGTGAGTCGAACCTTATCGATTGAGACCATTTTCTTCTCAAAATAAAAAAAAATATAGACATCGTACTAAATGATATAGCCCTCGTGTAAGTAGAACGAGCGCTCAAAAAGGTATTATACTTGTGGATATAGTGTACTATCTTTAACAAAATTCATAAAAAAAAATTGAGAAAAGCACTGCCGTGAAGGCAGGAGCTTTTGAGCGCTCGTACATGCACCTTGTAGGTGGATTCGCATTTTCAAGTTTTAGAAATCAATTGAAGGAATTTTCGAAAGCTGTCAAAAAAATTCTGAAACTTAGGCGAAATTCCAGACTTCAGTGCTTCAGCGGATCAATTTTTTTTCGATTATTCGCTAGAATTTTCTACGGTATCTATGGTCTTGGTGATGCGATCTGGACAAAATTTTGCACGTAGTTTGAAAACATTATTCCTCAGCTAAGTGCAAAATTTCATTCCAATCCGATCAGCAGTTTCGAAACTCAGGAAAAAAATAGTTTGAACGGCCATATTTACGGAACCCCTTGTCTTATTTTGCTCATTGATGAACGTGACCGTGAAATTCGCGATCCAAACCCACCCTGAAAATTTCAAGTCCCTGGGCCTTTCCGTTCGAAAGTTATGATTTTCTATGGTTTCTATGGTTCCGGTCATGCGATCTAGAGAAATGTAGCTTGAATATATCATTCTCCATTAGTATACAGAATTCCGTCACGATCAAATCTGTAGTTTGGAAATTATCAAGAAAACTAAATTTCAAACGACCATATTTACGGAACCCCTGGTATAATTTTGCTCATAGATGAAAGTGATCACGACAATCGAGATCCACACCTATCCTGAAAATTTCAAGTCCCTAGGCGTTTCCGTTCAAAAGTTACAATTTTCTATGGTTTCTATGGTTCTGGTGATGTGAGATGAAAAAAATTTTGCATGTAGCTTGAACACCTCATTTTCCATTAGAGTGCAAAATTTCATCTCGATCGAATCTGTAGTTTCAAAGTAATCAGGAAAACAAAATTTCAAGCGGCCATATTTACGGAACCCCTCGGCGAATTTTGCCCAATAACGAACTTAACCGCGGCATTCGAGATTCGAACCTACCCTGAAAATTTCAAGTTTCTAGGACATTCCGTTCGAGAGTTATCGTGTATACGGCCGGACGGACGGCCGGACGGACAGACTCGAATTTTTCGACGGATTCGTCATCAGTGAGTCGAACATAGTTCGAAAATTCGAAAAATACAGACATCGTGACGAAATGATATAGCCCTCGTGTAAGTTGTACGAGCGCTCAAAAATAACTTGAGAAATACTATAACATATAAAATTTAAATTTTAGGTTTATAAAGCTTACACTTTGATAAACATTATTTTACAAAGAATAATAATGAAAAAAAAATCAACAGTTACAGTTTTCCTGGAAAGCTGGAGGAGGAAAGAATGCACCCTGAGTGTGAGATGGAATGTTCATCATGCTGACGTAGAATATAAAATAAGGTAATTTCATCTGTTTTTCTCGGTAATCAGGAAATTATACCATTTATTAGTTAAAAGTAGTTGTATTATGTTTAGTGTAGATTTCTCTGATATCACTATAGCATAATATGAAATTCATTGCTGTTTTTACATATTTGCGATCTTATTGCGCCATAGTTTCTATAAACAATAGCGTTATCATTTTGCTCAAATGTGTGTTATTATCGAATTTCCAGCTGAGAATGGTCTAAAACTAGTAAAACCATTAGGTTGGACTCAAAGATGAAGAATTCGAGGTCAAATTCAAATCTGTCTGTCAGTCCGGCCGTAGTTTCAAAATTTACAGGTTCAGTTTTTCTGATATGTTCAATATAATTCGGTGATTCCATCTTTTGAAGTTTATGAAAATAAAATGACAGTACTTGTCATACTGAGAATGAAACCCTGAAGGCCGTTTTGGTATCCAGAAACAAGCGCGCATTAGCGCCTGACAGTGCTTTTATAAATTTTTGAATTTCCATTCTTTAATTTTTCAGGTATGATTATAAAGATAAAAGTACTTATCGAAAGAAATCTAAAATCACTGGAGAAATTGAGCCTTATGTGCCTCATGGAGTAAAAATATTACGATACAGTTTCACTTACTTCATTGTCTTTTTGATGGTAAGAAAAATTTCTTAAAAATAAATCAAGAAAAAAAGTTCTCTCCTCAGAGACAGGATTTTATTTGATGAGATAGCTTACGTTTCATTTTTTCCAGGTTATACTAGTGTCCTCTTATGTATTCCTCCTGATCCTTCTGAAGAATTGGCTTATGTCCCTGATGAATCCCGAACACGAACCCTTGCCTACCTTTTGGACCACTGTCATTTATTCAATTTTTCAAGTGATGTTCATCAAAATCCTGTCTTTGGTGAAGTATGATAATATAAATTATCAATAATTGGCTAACTTTTTCCATGTCTTCAGTTCTACATAAGACTTTCAGTGTGGCTTACGAATACGGAAGTTCCTAAAACTCAGAAGCAATACAATGATAGTGTAATTTATAAAATATATTTATTTGGATTCATCAATAATTACATTCCAATATTGTATACTGCATTTTTAAGGGTAAGAGATCTTCGACTGCATAAACGGCTTCCAATTGTGAATTTTCCTATTTCAGGGGCAGATCAAAACGACAACTCATTATAATGCATTCTTAGAAATATTTGAAAGAGATTATTGTTTTCCAACTGGTTGCATTTTAATACTTGCCATCCAACTTTGCGTCGTGATGGCTTTGAAGAGTATGGGAGGAAATATTTTTGGAGCTATATCGAGATGTGTAAGAAGATAGCTTATGTTTCAATGGTTTCATTTGAAAAAATTTATCATTTGTATTAAGTTCTCATGGAAAAATTTGTTTTATTGAATTTAAGTTGATACGTTTTCAGTCTCTGATACTGGTATGACGTGAAATAAAATTTAACGATATAAAAAATTCCGAAACTTCTTCTGAATTATTATGTTCATTTCAGATAAAAGATATGGTATTTTCTGCTTCGCAAACAAAAACTGTAACAGAAACAAAGATGTATGTACCATCGTGGGAAAAAGAATATTACTTAGAAACAAGTAACGAACAATCCTGGGCATGCGAATTTTCGGAAATGAGTAAGTGAAGGGTGATATTTGCTATATATGTTAGGCCGCCACATTTTAGCTGCTAAATAACTGCGCAGTTTTCAAGAAACCATAGCGTAATCGTTTGAAGATTAATTGAGATTTATCAATTTTCCCAGAATAAATCCTCAAAACGTTCCTCATTGAACACAAGTATGGAGAACGTCCATATGGTTTGGAACATAAGCAAATGTCCTAACTTTCAAGATTACTCTATTAATTGCATAATTATTTTCAGTTTTACAATTTGGATATGTATCCTTCTTCATGGCTGCTTTTCCCCTCGTCGGCGTCGTTGCTATCTTGAACAACTTTTTGGAATTCAGATCCGACGCCATTAAATTAGTCAGAGGATACCGAAGACCTGCACCAAATATGATTAAAGGAATTGGAGCCTGGAACGATATAATAAAATTCGCATCATACTTCAGCATCGTCTGTAATGTGAGTTGATACAGAAGACAGCATCATTGGAAAATACTTTTATTACATTCCTGCCAAGTGATTTTTTATTCGGGATTAGGCCATTTTCGGGGGATACATGAAGTTGAGAATTTTCAGGCTTTCCTGGTTGCCTTCAATACAAGTTTCATACAAGGAGTAGTCTATCATGCAGTTTACCACCGAGGAACAGAAGGATTTTTGAATTTTACTTTTTCACGTAAGTTAAAATGATGCAATTTCCAATAAAAACGTTACATGAATTAAAGTATGTCATGAATGGAGTTGTTTGAGGGGACTTGACGGAATGTTCACTCATTGGGATCATCAACAATTTAATTTCTTGAAAAAATATTAAACATGTTATACAGGTGTCCCAGAAGTCGACGCCAAGCCGGAATCCGATAACAGGCTAAGTAATATAATAGTCATCAGAAAAATATTTCGAAAAATCTAGGTCGTGTATTCTTCAAATTATATCGAATTTTCTTTTATTCGAAAAAATGTACATCATGTGACGATTTTTGCACTCCTGTTGCTACAATTCAAAACTGAGTTTCTTCAAGAAAAACCTTTTTTTTTGAAAATCTAGGAAATAATGTTGAAAGTGTTATACCATTTTAGAATCCTTTTTGAATGCGCCAACTTTTGAAGTCACTTGCCAAACTCATGTAGTACAATTTTTTTTCAGTACAGTCTGTTCAGGTTGGGCGTAATATTAATTCTTCGGTTTGACAAAGAGTGACATTATCTTCAAAGCTGGCGCAGTTACAAAAGCACTATTCAAGATAACATAGGAAAAATAAAATTAGAAGTGTAAAGATTTGCAGCGACAGAAGCTCAAAAATCATCACGTGGTACGAATTTTTGCGAATAAAATGAAATGCAATATACTTTGAAAAATATTTTTCTGATGACTATCAGGACTCAGCCCATTAACCAATTTTGGTTTGACGTCGACTTCTGGGACACAAATTGTTTCATGAAAAACCTCCAGAAACAATACAATTGTACAAAAAAACTACTAATAATAGTTTCATTCAGTTTTAATTACATCATTACAATATATAGAATGAGCTGGTGGAAATGTAGCAAAGGTCAAATAGCCAGTGTGTCCAGGTAAAGAATTGGGCGATATAGATGTGACGAAACTTGCAAATTCTTTCTCTGTTTTTTCATTTTCTTTCTCATTAGGATTAGGTGTTTTCAGCATGTTCAAATTCAGTACATTCATCTTCCTCTTCTGTACAGCGAAGTTGGACTGAAGAATTTCCATCGTTTGAATATCTTGATACCCCAAGTTCGATAACACACCGCACATTTTTTGCACCTGTTCAATGCAAGGGGAAAACGAACATAATCGTCCTCCTCGACCTTTGAACATCTTAGGGGTGAAGTTTGCAGCTGACCAAGGTTGTGGTAGATCCAAAAATATCGCATCGACTTTTCCATGTAATTCTTCACCAAATCCAGTTGTACAAACATCCCTAGTTTGAACAGTGACATAATCACTGAGCCCATGTTCTGCGAATTCCTTCCTAACAATTTCCACCCTAGTTTCATGAAAATCGAAGGTGTATAAATGTCCACTTGGTTTTATCTTCCTTATAATTGCATGTGAGAGCGAACCACTTCCCGTGCCACTTTCTATCACAATACTAGATGGCTTCAAGTCCAAAAACAGAAGAATCATGCTAACGTCAGGGGTGTAGATGATTTGGGTCCGATGGGGTAAAATTTCTGTCCAAAACTCCGGAGTGGGCTGAAGAATATACGCCCAACCCTTTTTAAGTTGTATTTTTGTTCCGTACTTTTTTCCAATCAAATCGCCACATGCTAACGACCCGTATGGTGTCTGAACAACGTTCTGAATCGGTGCCCCTTTTTTACTCAATGTGGTGTTTTTGGCCTCTATACTGTAATATTGGTTTATTGTCAAATATAATATAACAGTATCGCCTTCCCGTATTTCATTTTTGTAGCCATTAAAACTCATTTTGTGAATTAATTGAGAGCTTTCATTCAGTTTCACTAAATATCAACAACCCTGAGTTCTAAGTTTGGTTAACCACTTAAAAAAGTAAGGTTAGAATTGACACCACAGAACAATAATCAAAACGAAAAATGATTTTTCTTTAAGCGAAGCGGTTCCAACTACCGATGGCGCTGCGAAATGTAGACAGACATGGAGGAAAACTATACCTTTTCGAGATTTATCGTGGTGAAACGGATTTTTTTTTAGGTGTTTTTCAGTTTTTCCTTCGTTTGATGTGAAGACTTTTTCGTGAATGATTGGATTATTGATAATGGAGTGTCAAGTTTATTAATATTAGGTGAACAAATCGGTTTTTTCAATTTCAATTATATCGAAATCGATGATAATTCAACAGGAAAAATGAAGCACACTATTTGAGTTTGCCGACAGTGTTATTTGGAAGCTACACATAATAGTCGATGATTTGTGCTTTTCTTCGGTCCATTTTTTCCATTCTGCAAAATGCATTATTGACACAAACTGCTGTGGAATCTAATGGAATTTATGAAAATGTATAGCCCTGTTTTGATTTTTCTTCGAGGAGCAATTGAAGACACAACAATTACAATTGTGAACTGTTTTTTTTTCTAGTACTAGAACTTTGTTCACTAAAATTCAGGTACATAAATTATTTGAACAAAATCTGTTCATTCAGACAGAAAGAAAGTCGCATCCATTTGAAATACGAAGTTCAATTTCATAACACTCTTGTTGATAATTATTGAATTACCTTTCTAAATCACCACTCAAACCTAACCCAGAAAATTGGACTCAAACTTGTAACCTAAACTTCAATAACTTGGTGAACGTATTTCAAGCGAAAGTCACTGATATAAATATCTTACAGCCTATTTTTTTTCCCATACCATTTACCCTGCTCAGAAAACGATTGAAATTTCGAAATATACCTCACGTATACCTGGTTCCTTGATATAAAATAAAAATATCTGGTTTAAAAGCACCTGAAATATGAAAACGATACTCGTTTTCTAGGATCATGATTTAGCCGGCAGGGGGCGTTCAGACTTTTGGAATCGCGAATCGAACGCGCCAATGTCACTACCTGTGTTTCGTGCACTGGCGGAGCTCAGATAGCCAAATCGAAAGCTACATATGAGCGATACCCATAGAGGAATGTCTCGTACATCACTACATCTATGGCGGATAGAAAAAACAATTTTAAGATGTTTAAAATTTGGTTTGATTTGAAAAAGAAAAGCCTTAACGCCCATTTAGATGGAGAGTTTCTCGACTCGAATGTACGATATCGAAAAACTCTCACCATGTAAACAATCTAGTTTATCGCCTTCCACGAGGGCGTTTATTGCATGCAATAATTGCGTATCTTCTTGCCCCCAAACGTGCGAGAAACTCTATCTTAATGGGCCTTGAGGCTTAGAGCAACTGAACATGTAGATGTGTTGCTTCTTTTGAGCCTAAAAGAAAGACAAAAACGCTTTCGGGAATATATATTTGTTTAACTTTTTTTTTAAAGAATATAGATTGATGTTTTCTTCTTCAGGTTTCGCAGTTTGGGATTTACCCAAGACTCAACAGCATTTCACCGAAAATATTACAGAATGTCTCTATCATGGTTATAGATATCCCCCTGACCACCCGAATAAATACGAAAAGACTGACGATCATTATTTGGTGCACATATGGAAGTTTGCATTTGTCATAATTTTCGAGGTATTTGATTAGATCACACTTACAAGCATTTTTGAAATTTTTATTTCAGAATTTGATTCTCATGATAATAGGTGGAATTTACTATTTTGTGGACGAGATGCCTCGGAGGGTTAAGGAACAACTACATAGAGAAAGACTGTTTACAAAAGAAGTGAAGATGAAATTACTTGAAGGAAAAGTACAAATGAGTAAAATCCTGAAGTCTTCCAGTGTTCTGAAGCATGAATAATAATGTAATTTAATCTTAATTCAAAATATAAAATTTTTTTATGAATGAATTTTACGAGGATGCTATCTCTAACATTTTTTCGATATCTACAAGTTTGTCTCTTGGTTTACCAATTTTTTTTCCTGCATCTATTTCGAATTGATTGATCTTCAACCAATCCCTCCAGGACACCACCTGAATAAGATCTTGATTCAATATGGAATTTATATGATCAAAGCCCGGTTTGCTCTCTTCGATTAGAGTCGAATCGTTTTTGATGTCTTTCAATATTGTTTCAGTGACACCGAAGCTATTGTTCATTGTGTTCAATATAACCCCACTTGGACCTGTTGCCACCCAACCAGTTGCATAGAGGCCTTTTCTAATTTTACCAAAATTATTTTTAAGAACACCTAACTTGTTATCAAACTCTAAACTTTGATCAATGGAAGTAGATTTATATCCGATACTAATTACGCCCAAGCCACAATCAATAGTCTCATGGAAGTCTGTCAAGACAGCTTTTTGACTCAATATACTCTCGCCTTCTAAAATATTGATACCTAGTTTAACTTCACCTACTTTTTGATTATCACCTGAGAATTCTAAAGGTGTTCGAAAAAATATAGGATTGAATTTCTTTTCACATTCCTCATCGATACTCTCTGTTACTGATCTAAGCATTAATTCACTTATTCTTTTTTTGGGCCGAGAAAGACCATTTATTACTTCTGGAACCCCTTTGAAATCATCGGATTTCCATTCGGTTTTGCAATTCTTTAATTTGATCATTTCTCGTAACTCTTTGATCGTAAAAGCCGCTTGTAGAGGACCTCTTCTTCCAATCAAAGAGACAGTTTTAATCTTTGACTTGGATAAAGCTTCCAAAGCATACTGTGTGATGTCAGTTCTCTGAAAAAAACGCTAATAAACTGAAAAGAATTCAATGTTGAACACAAGATGTATTAGCTGAACTAGGTTGGTTCATCAAAGAATGGTCTAATCTTACTTTCAGCTTTGACTCAAATATTTTTGATGAAGAGGGAATGCTTACCTTAAGTTCATCTACTGATGTTAGTAATATTCTTGCGACATCAATTGCTACATTTCCTTGGCCAAATATAACAGCATTATTGACACTTAAATCAATAGGAATATCCTTATCCGAAGGAATGCCGTTATACCAGCCAACAACCCTTCGAGCAGATATGATATTATTGAGGTTTTCTCCGGGTATTCCAAGATTTCGGCTCTTTTCAGCACCGTACGCCTGAAATTTACGTAGTGAATTAAATTATAAATCGAATTTAACGAGAGTTCTCACTAAAATAACAATATGGTAGGCCTTTTTCAGTTCCTCAACGCTGATATCTTTTCCAAGGGACACATTCCCCAGAAATCGTACATTGGGGTGCTCTGCAACCTTCGTAAATGTGTTTTCTACATTTTTGACCTCGGGGTGATCTGGGGCAACACCAAATCTACATGAAAAATCGCATTAACAAACAACTCAATTCAATAAAGTGGCTATGGCATTTACATTTGATTCACCTTACTAGACCAAATGGGACCGGTAATCTCTCATAAATATCAATTTCACATTTCTTCAGTTTCTTCAATAGGTGCTGTGCAGCATAAAATCCAGCAGGCCCTGATCCGATAACTGATATTTTGGGAAAAGGATTCATTTGATCATTTGTCTTGTTGGATCTCGATAAAAAAATGTTAGGTTAGAACATTTAACCTATTTGTCAACTGAAATTGGTACTTATGAACTATCAGTAAATTAACAAAAAACATTATTCTGAAAGCATTATTTGTTAATCCCCAAGTAAAACTCTTTATTTTATTTGTACCGAATATCAGTATAAGAATTACTTTTCCTTCAATTTCAAAGTTGTATTTAGCGATTAGCGAAAGAACTTTTCTGTTGGTATCAATCAAAGGAAGTTACTGGAACTGGACGAAACATCTCGGGACGAAAAAGTACAGTTCCGAACTGCGACGCGAACAAACCTACTGTTCAATTTCATCATAGAAATAAAACATAAATATAACCTAGAAAAGTGTTTGGCAAATTACTTGAGAGTCTTTTAGCATGCTAAAAATGTTTTTAAATCTCGCATACGATTACGATGGTATAAACCTGTATACCAACAGTATTTTAATTTGATCATTGCTTGAATTCGCCTATTGACGAATTATCGAACTCTAGCTCAATTGTAGAGGAATAGCTAATGCCGGAATATTCAAGTGCAGTTCAAACATGGGAATTCGTGTTTGAAAACGCAAAAACATCATGGAATTTCACGGAAGGCCAATGTTGAGATATCATTTATTTGAAGATCATTAGAATATTCATTCCGTTCACCATATAAGTAAGTGACTGAATGAATCGTATTTTATGAGAAGAATGCTGGAATTTCCCAAGAATTGTTTTCTCAATCTGATACTCATTTTAATTTTCTTTATTCTTCTGTTGTTAGTTCACCTCTGCAGTCAGTGATTTGCTGATTGTCAAGAAGAAATTCAACTATGATATCGACGACTAGAATGAGCATAACAGAAGAGTGGAGACAGGCAGATTTAATCAGAGGAAGTTATATTCGGTACAGAGAATACTGACCTTAGGAATTAGTTAGGAGGTATTTTATTTTTTATTTGAAGTGGGGTTGTTATGGCTCGGTTAGCCTTCCTGGAAGTTAGGAGGTAGTGTTCCAATTTTGGAACATAAAGAAAAGTAGTGCTGATATGGAAAAAAAATTTTCTTTGCAGAATATAATACAAATATTATCAGAAAATGGATAACTCTGAAAAGTGAAATCAGTTCCTGCGGAAAATGAATACAAGGTGATAAAAAAATACTCACCTTTTGGAAGCCATTTTCATATCAGAATATTTATGAACTCACGAATCACAGAAAGATTATTTGAAGCGATCAAACCTAGTCTAAACATGCAAAAATAGATACTGATCACATCTGCAAACTTATGGCCATATGTGACCGGTTGTTGAAAAGTAAGGGAAGAAAAGGAAGTATGTCAATTATTGAAATATTGGGAACAAGTCGGCGATTTCCAATATCGGAACACCGGGTAAAAATGGGTTAATGAGGCCGGCGATGTTCCCACTTTCCCAGATTTTCACACATATTCGAACATTCTCAAAGTAAATGTTATTCCAACAGAGAAAACCATTTGAGCGCTGCATGTAAATATTGAACTTGTTCTTGTATGGGTATATTAATGCCGTGATATTGATAACAATACAATTTTTCAGATTCGAAGGCGTTCTATTTGTGCCATCATGCTTGAGGATTCCTTTCACAAAACAATAATGTTGTGTGCCAACACAATAAGGACTATACATTTTGAAGGAAATCTAGGTTACTGAAGGTATGATTTAACATTTTCCTTAACTTTCATTTGCATTTTAATCATCATTGTTAGATATCAATAATAAAAGCAATTTCTGTATGTCTTCCAAGTCCTCTGTGGACAAGTGAAACAGAGATTATTACATACTTTCATTCAATGAAAGAGAATATCTTTTTTATTTATCTTTACTATAATTCGTGTATATGTTCACTCATTTCTATTCCCAGAATCCTTCTTAACATTAACCAATTTTTACTTGAATTTGAAATGATCATCGTTATCTTTCATATTATGGTCAAATATCTAACAAAATTATACCTTGTAAGTTTGGTGTTCATAGTCAATACTACTTTTACTTTTATCAAATGAAACTTGAGGGCCCCATGCATTATTAGTCTTAGTTGACAATTTTAATTTGAAGAATGCTTGAATATCGAACGTTTAGTTATCAGATTTCTTTTTTAATCGATAAAGATAGGTCACTCCTCTCCTCAGATTCGAAAAACATTGATGGTCTATTGGTGATCAGTTTCGAAGGAATGACAGTTCTACGAAACTGTTCCACGCCATCTATGATCATACCTCTATTGGTTATCCTGGAGCAGTTCCGAGTTGTTCCGGTTCAGTTCCAAAGGAATGGCAGTTCTACGAAACTGTTCCACGCCATCTATGATCATACCTCTATTGGTTATCCTGGAGCAGTTCCGAGTTGTTCCGGTTCAGTTCCAAAGGAATGGCAGTTCTACGAAACTGTTCCATCTATGATCAAACCATATACCTAATGTTCAATGGTCTATGGGTGATCCTGGAGCAGTTCCGAAGGAATGACAGTTCTACGAAAATGTTATACACCATCTATGATCAAACTAGACCTAATGTTCTATGGACTACAGAGATAATGAAATTACGCAATCAATTTTCAAATAAATAAAAGAAGTGTGTAGTGTTATTGAATAAGAATTGTTGAAAAACGTCCGTAACAGCCGTTATAAACAATAATCTAAATCTAAAGGAAATACAATGTACTTATACTCCGTTCAAGAATTGACATCTCGGGAGGCTGTGAAAAATCTGATTTCAGTTTCGAAAACTACGTGCACGAATTTACTTTCAATCAGGCCGGCCATGTCTCCACTTTCTCAGATTTTCACCGGAATAATTAAACATTTTCAATGAAAGTGTTTTTCCAACAGGAAAACTACTTGAGCCATGCATGTAAATTTTGAACCTATTCTTTAATGGTTATCTAAATATTGATGATAATACGACTTTTCAGATTCAAAGGAGTTCTATTTGTGCCATCATGCTCGAGGATTCCTTTCCCAAAACAAAGATGTTGTTTGCCAACACAATAAGGACTATACAGTTTGAAGGTAATCTAAGTATGTAAGGCTGAGAATACGGAGGTTACTGAAGGTACGATTTCATATTTTCCTTGAGTTTTATTTGCATTGTAATCATCGTTGTAAGATATTGATAATCAAAGCAATTTCTGTATGTCTTCCAAGTCCTCTGCGGACAAGTGACAAAAAGATTATTAAATACTTTCATTCAATGAAAGAGAATATCTTTTATAGAGTGATTGGATTCTAAAAGAAATCGATATCTACTATAATTTGTGAATATTCTCAGAGTCCTTTTTAACATCAACAAATTTTCACTTGAAATTGACATGATCATCATTATCTTTTATATAATGATCAAATATCTATCGAAATTATACCTTGTGAGGTTTTATTTACGTTTGGTGGTCATAGACAAGGCTACTTTTACATTGGTTCATATGCAAGTATCAAATGACACTACAGGGCCTGATGCATTATCAGTCTTAGTTGACAATTTTAATTACACAATTATAATTGTGCACTTGAGGTTGTAATGTTTAGGGCACATTCGAGATGTCAATTTTCATTTGAAGAATGCTTGAATATCGAACGTTTAGTTATCAGATTTCTTTTTTAATCGATAAAGATAGGTCACTCCTCTCCTCAGATTCGAAAAACATTGATGGTCTATTGGTGATCCTGGAGCAGTTCCGAGTTGTCCCGGTTCAGTTTCAAAGGAATAACCGTTCCACACATCTCAGGAGGCTGTGGAAAATTGAGTTGGTAATATACTATTCAGTAATATTTTGGGTTGGTGATTTTATCAAACAAATTCGGTGATCATTTTAGAAAAATATACCTATATCATCGCTTAAAAATTGTCTCAAGTTTTCAACTGATTTCAGTTTCGATAACTTCGTCCTCGAATTTACCTTTTCAGACCGGCCATGTTCCCACTTTCTCAGATTCTCACCGAAATAATTAAACATTTTCAAAGTGAATGTTTTTCCAACATAGAAAACTACTTGAGCGCTGAATGTAACATTGAACTTGTTTTTTTATGGGGATCTAATGATGATAACACGATTTTTCAGATTTTAAGGCGTTTTATTTGTGCCATCGTGCTTGAGGATTCCTCTCCAAAGCAATGCTGTTTTCTGCCAACACAATAAGGACTATGCATTTTGAAGGAAATCTTGATATGCGAGGCTGAGAATACCGAGGTTACTGAAGGTATGATATAATATTTTCGTTAAGGTTTATTTGGAATGTAATCATTGTTGTTAGATATTGATAATTAAAGCAATTTCTGTGTGTCTTCCAAGTTTTCTGGGAACAAGTGACACATAGATTATTACAAATTTTTATTCAATGAAAGAAAAAACCTTTTATAGAATGGTTGGATCCTGAAAGAAACCGATAGGAAGTTATTACTATACTACTATAACTCGTGAATATGTTCACTCATTTTTATTCCCAGAATCCTTCTCAACATTAACATTAACAAATTTTAACTTGAAATTGAAATGATCATCGTTATCTTTCATATAATGGTCAAATATCTATCAAAATGAATCGAAATTATACCTTGTAAGATTCTATTCACGTTTGGTGTCCATAGTCATTGCTACTTCTACATTGGTTCATGTGGAATTATTAAAAGACACTTGAGTCTTAGTTGACAATTTCAATTGTACAACTAAAGTTGTGCACTTGAGATTGTAATGTTTGGGGCAAATTCAGGATGTCAATTTTTATTTGAAGAATGCTTGAATATCGAAAGTTTTGTTATTAGATTTCTTTTCTTATCGTTAAAGATAGGTCGCTCCTCTCCTCAGATTGAAAAAACATTGATATCGGGTTTTTAATAAGGGCAGGAATTAACTTTTCTTCGCCTTTAGTCTCATTTTGCCATTTTTCTTCTGTTATTTACTCAGAAAAGTCCTCTCTCATATTCAAAATTCTTTATTGTGGTACTTTCCATAGCTCTTCGAAGTTGGAATCTGCCCATAAGTGACACATGGTTGGTTGGTTCTTCGATCTCCAATTAACTATTTTCATTTATTCAATCTCCAATTAACTACAGCTATCCAATCTATGAAAATTCCATATTTGAGTTAACTTGGCGCCATCTGTACTCGAATACCAAAAATGTCGTATCGGCCTTACAGAGTACTTTCATTTTTGACCTGCTGAAGATATACTCTTGCAACTCGCGTATAGATGGCGCTAGCGGTATCGGATCTGGGATCTTGCTAAAACGCTAAAATATCATCTGGAGTTTTTTAACTGATTTCGAAAACTACGTCCTCGAATTTACCTTTAATCAGTTCGGCCATATTCCCACATTTTCACCGAAATAATTAAACATTCTCAAAGTAAATGTTTTTCCAACAGAGAAAACTACTTGGGCCCAGCATGTGAATATTGATCTTGTTCTATTATGGATATATAAATGACGTGATATTGATGATAATACGATTTTCAGATTCGAAAATGTTTTATTTGTGCCATCATGCTTGAGGGTTCCTTTCACAAAACAATGATGTTGTTTGCCAACACAATAAGGAATAAACATTTTGAAGGAAATCTAGATTTGTGAGGCCGAGAACACCGAGGTTACTGAAGGTATGATTTCATATTTTCCTCGAGTTTTATTTGCATTGTAATCATCTTTGTTAGATATCGATAATCAAAGCAATTTCTGTATGTCTCCCAAGTCCTCCAAGAAAAGTGACAAATAGATTATTACATACTTTTATTCAACGAGAGAGAATATCTTTTATAGAGTGGTAACCTAATATAATTCGTGTTTATGTTCAATCATTCCTATTCCCAGAATCCTTTTTAACATTAACATTAACAAATTTCTACTTGAAATTGAAATGATCATCTTTATCTTTCATATAATGGTCAAATATCTATCGAAATGAATCGAAATTATACCTTGTAAGTTTCTATTTATGTTTGGTGTCCGTAGTCATATTCAATGCTACTTTTACATTGGATCATATGCAAGTATCAACTGACACTTCAGGGCCCCATGCATTATCAGTCTTAGTTTGTCAATTGCACAACTAAAGTTGTGCACCTGAGATTGTAATGTTTGGGGCAGATTACGGATGTCAATATTCATTTGAAGAATACTTGAATATCGAACGTTTAGTTATTAGTTTTCTTTTCTAATCAATAAAGATAGGTCGTTCCTCTCCTCATATTCGAAAAACATTGATGGTCTATTGGTGATCCTGGAGCAGTTCCGAGTTGTTCTGGTTCAGTTCCAAAGGAATGAGAGTTCTACAAAACAGTTCCACACATCTCAGGAGGCTGTAGAAAATTAAGTTGGTAATAGACTATTCAGTAATATTTTGTGTTGGTGATTTTATCAAACAAATTCGGGGATCATTTTAGAAAAATATACCTATATGTATATCATCGCTTTAAAATTGTCTCAAGTTTTTAACTGCTTTCAGTTTCGATAACTTCGTCCTCGAATTTACCTTTTCACTCTTCTCAGGCCGGCCATGTTCCCACTTTCTCAGATTTTCACCGAAATAATTAATCATTTCCAAAGTGAATGTTTTTCCAACAGAGAAAACTACTTGAGCGCTGAATGTAACATTGAACTTATTCTTTTATGGGTATCTAAATGAGGTGATATTGATGATAATACGATTTTTCAGATTCGAAGGCGTTTTATTTGTGCCATCATGCTTGAGGATCCTTTCCAAAACAATGATGATGTTTGCCAACACAATAAGGACTATACATTTTGAAGGAAATCTAGGTTACTGAAGGTATGAATTCACATTTTCCTTAACTTTTATTTGCATTATAATCATCATTGTTAGATATCGATGATTACAGCAATTTCTGTATGTCTTCCAAGTCTTCTGCGGACAAGTGATACATACTTCCATTCAATGAAAGAGAATACCTTTTTTGGCGTGGTTAGATCTTGAAAGAAATCGATAGGAAATTTTTACTAACCTACTATAATTCGTGTATACGTTCACTCATTTCTATTCCCAGAATCCTTCTTAACATTAACATTGACAAATTTTTACTTGAAATTGAAATGATCATCGTTATCTTTCAAATCATGGTAAAATATCTAACGAAATTGTACCTTGTAAGTTTGGTGTTTATAGTCATAGTCAATACTACTTTTACTTTTATCAAATGATACTTGAGGGCCCCATGCATTATTAGTCTTAGTTGACAATTTTAAATGCACAACTAAAGTTGTGCACTTGAGATTGTAATGTTTGTGGCACATTTGGGATGACAATTTTCATTTGAAGAATGCTTGAATATCGAACGTTTAGTTATTAAATTTCTTTTCAAATCGATGAAGATAGGTCGGTCCTCTCCTCAGATTGAAAAAACATTGATACCGGGTTTTTAATAAGGGCTGGAATTAACTTTTCTTCGCCTTCAGTCTCATTTTGCCACTTTTGTTCTGTTATTCACTTAGAGAAGTCCTCCCTCATATTTAAAATTCTTTATTGTGGTGCTTTCCATAGCTCTTCGAAGTAAGAATCTGCCCATAAATGACACATGGTTGGATTTTTTTTTATTATTTTTTCAATCTTCAATTAACTTTCTTCAATCTCCAATTAATTCTAGCTATCCAATATATGAAAATTTCATATTTGAGTTAACTTGGGCGCCATCTGTACTCGAATGCAAAAAAATCGTACCCGACTTACAGAGTGATTTTATTTTCTTAGGGCCGGTTTCACAATGTCTGGTTACCAATACTTAACCTGAAGTTACTGCTGCTACTGGCACTAACCAATGGCTAATGTACCGTTAATATTCTTCCTAACCGAAACTTTAACCCGAATAGTGTTTGGTCAAGTTACCTGAAGAATAACCAGACATTATGAAACCGGCCCTTAGTTGCAGAAGATATACTCTTGCCACTTGCGTATAGATGGTCTATCGGTGATCCTGGAGCAGTTCCAAGTTGTTCCGGTTCAGTTTCGAAGGAATGACAGTTCTACGAAACTGTTCCACGCCATCTATGATCATACCTCTATTGGTTATCCTGGAGCAGTTCCGAGTTGTTCCGGTTCAGTTCCAAAGGAATGGCAGTTCTACGAAACTGTTCCATCTATGATCAAACCATATACCTAATGTTCAATGGTCTATGGGTGATCCTGGAGCAGTTCCGAAGGAATGACAGTTCTACGAAAATGTTTTACACCATCTATGATCAAACTATAGATCTAATAATAATCTATGGACTACAGAGTTAATGAAATTACGCAATCAATTTTTAAATAAATAAAAGAAGTGTGAAGTGTTATTGAATAAGAATTGTTGAAAAACGTCCGTAACAGCCGTTATGAACAATAATCTAAATCTAAAGGAAATACAATGTACTTATACTCCATTCAAGAATTGACATCTCGGGAGGCTGTGAAAAATCTGATTTCAGTTTCGAAAACTACGTGCACGAATTTACTTTCAATTAGGCCGGCCATGTTTCCACTTTCTCAGATTTTCACCGGAATAATTAAACATTTTCAATGAAAGTGTTTTTCCAACAGGAAAACTACTTGAGCCATGCATGTAAATATTGAACCTATTCTTTTATGGTTATCTAAATATTGATGATAATACGACTTTTCAGATTCAAAGGAGTTCTATTTGTGCCATCATGCTCGAGGATTCCTTTCCCAAAACAAAGATGTTGTTTGCCAACACAATAAGGACTATACAGTTTGAAGGTAATCTAAGTATGTAAGGCTGAGAATACGGAGGTTACTGAAGGTACGATTTCATATTTTCCTTGAGTTTTATTTGCATTGTAATCATCGTTGTAAGATATTGATAATCAAAGCAATTTCTGTATGTCTTCCAAGTCCTCTGCGGACAAATGACAAAAAGATTATTGAATACTTTCATTCAATCAAAGAGAATATCTTTTATAGAGTGATAAGATTCTAAAAGAAATCGATACCTACTATAATTGGTGAATATTCCCAGAGTCCTTTTTAACATTAACGAATTTTCACTTGAAATTGACATGATCATCATTATCTTTTATATAATGATCAAATATCTATCGAAATTATACCTTGTAAGGTTTTATTTACGTTTGATGGTCATAGACAAGGCTACTTTTACATTGGTTCATATGCAAGTATCGAAAGACACTTCAGGGTCCGATGCATTATCAGTCTTAGTTGACAATTTTAATTACACAATTATAATTGTGCACTTGAGGTTGTAATGTTTGGGCACATTCGAGATGTCAATTTTCATTTGAAGAATACTTGAATATCGAACGTTTAGTTATTAGTTTTCTTTTCTAATCAATAAAGATAGGTCGTTCCTCTCCTCAGATTCGAAAAACATTGATGGTCTATTGGTGATCCTGGAGCAGTTCCGAGTTGTCCCGGTTCAGTTTCAAAGGAATAAAGGTTCCACACATCTCAGGAGGCTGTGGAAAATTGAGTTGGTAATAGACTATTCAGTAATATTTTGGGTTGGTGATTTAATCAAACAAATTCGGTGATCATTTTAGAAAAATATACCTATATCATCGCTTAAAAATTGTCTCAAGTTTTCAACTGATTTCAGTTTCGATAACTTCGTCCTCGAATTTACCTTTTCAGACCGGCCATGTTCCCTTTTCCTCAGATTCTCACCGAAATAATTAATCATTTTCAAAGTGAATGTTTTTCCAACATAGAAAACTACTTGAGCGCTGAATGTAACATTGAACTTGTTCTTTTATGGGGATCTAATGATGATAATACGATTTTTCAGATTCTAAGGCGTTTTATTTGTGCCATCATGCTTGAGGATTCCTCTCCAAAACAATGCTGTTTTCTGCCAACACAATAAGGACTATGCATTTTGAAGGAAATCTTGATATGCGAGGCTGAGAATACCGAGGTTACTGAAGGTATGATATAATATTTTCGTTAAGGTTTATTTGGAATGTAATCATTGTTGTTAGATATTGATAATTAAAGCAATTTCTGTATGTCTTCCAAGTCTTCTGGGGACAAGTGACACATAGATTATTACAAATTTTTATTCAATGAAAGAAAAAACCTTTTATAGAGTGGTTGGATCTTGAAAGAAATCGATAGGAAGTTATTACTATACTACTATAACTCGTGAATATGTTCACTCATTTTTATTCCCAGAATCCTTCTCAACATTAACATTAACAAATTTTAACTTGAAATTGAAATGATCATCGTTATCTTTCGTATAATGGTCAAATATCTATCAAAATGAATCGAAATTATACCTTGTAAGTTTCTATTCACGTTTGGTGTCCATAGTCATTGCTACTTCTACATTGGTTCATGTGAAATTATTAAAAGACACTTGAGTCTTAGTTGACAATTTCAATTGTACAACTAAAGTTGTGCACTTGAGATTGTAATGTTTGGGGCAAATTCAGGATGTCAATTTTCATTTGAAGAATGCTTGAATATCGAAAGTTTTGTTATTAGATTTCTCTTCTTATCATTAAAGATAGGTCCCTCCTCTCCTCAGATTCAAAAAACATTAATATCGGGGTTTTAATAAGGGCAGGAATTAACTTTTCTTCGCCTTCAGTCTCATTTTGCCATTTTTCTTCTGTTATTTACTCAGAAAAGTCCTCTCTCATATTCAAAATTTTTTATTGTGGTACTTTCCATAGCACTTTGATATTAGAATCTGCCCATAAGTGACACATGGTTGGATCCTTATTTAAATCGATAACTATCATTATTTTTTCGATCTCCATTTAACTATCTTCATTTATTCAATCTCCAATTAACTACAGCTTTCCAATCTATGAAAATTTCATATTTGAGTTAACTTGGGCGCCATCTGTACTGGAATACCAAAAATGTCGTATCGGCCTTACAGAGTACTTTCATTTTTGACCTGTTGAAGATAAACTCTTGCAACTCGCGTAGAGATGGCGCTAGCGGTATCGGATCTGGGATCTTGCTAAAACGCTAAAATATCATCTCGAGTTTTTTAACTGATTTCGAAAACTACGTCCTCGAATTTACCTTTAATCAGTTCGGCCATATTCCCACATTTTCACCGAAATAATTAAACATTCTCAAAGTAAATGTTTTTCCAACAGAGAAAACTACTTGGGCCCAGCATGTGAATATTGATCTTGTTCTATTATGGATATATAAATGACGTGATATTGATGATAATACGATTTTCAGATTCGAAAATATTCCATTTGTGCCATCATGTTTGAGGGTTCCTTCCACAAAACAAAGATGTTGTTTGCCAACACAATAAGGAATATACATTTTGAAGGAAATCTAGATTTGTGAGGCCGAGAACACCGAGGTTACTGAAGGTATGATTTCATATTTTCCTCAAGTTTTATTTGCATTGTAATCATCATTGTTGGATATCGATAATCAAAGCAATTTCTGTATGTCTCCCAAGTCCTACAAGAAAAGTGACACAGATTATTACATACTTTCATTCAATGAGAGAGAATATCTTTTATAGAGTGGTAACCTACCATAATTCGTGTTTATGTTCAATCATTCCTATTCCCAGAATCCTTTTAAACATTAACATTAACAAATTTCTACTTGAAATTGAAATGATCATCTTTATCTTTCATATAATGGTCAAATATCTATTGAAATGAATCGAAATTATACCTTGTAAGTTTCTATTTATCTTTGGTGTCCATAGTCATATTCAATGCTACTTTTACATTGGATCATATGCAAGTATCAACTGACACTTCAGGGCCCCATGCATTATCAATCTTTGTTTTCAATTGTAATTGCACAACTAAAATTGTGCACTTGAGAATGTAATGTGTGGGGCAGATTATGGATGTCAATATTCATTTTAAGAGTACTTGAATAGCGAACGTTTAGTTATTAAATTTTTTTTCTAATCTAATCGATAGGTCCCTCCTCTCCTCAGATTCAAGTCTTATTTTGCCATTTTTCTACTGTTATTTACTTAGAAAAGTCCTCTCTCATATTTAAAATTTCATATTGTGTAATTTTCCATAGGTCTGCGAAGTTAGAATCTGCCAGAAGTGACACATGGTTGGATCCTTATTTAAATCGATCACTATCATTATTTCTTCGATCTCCAATTAACTATCTTCACTTATTCAATCTCCAATTAACTACAGCTATCCAATCTATGAAAATTTCATATTTGAGTTAACTTGGGCGCCATCTGTACTCGAATGCCAAAAATGTCGTATCGGCCTTACAGAGTACTTTCATTTTTGACCTGCTGAAGATAAACTCTTGCAACTCGCGTATAGATGGCGCTAGCGGTATCGGATCTGGGATCTTGCTAATACGCTAAAATATCATTTCGAGTTTTTTAACAGATTTCGAAAACTACGTCCTCGAATTTACCTTTAATCAGTTCGGCCATATTCCCACTTTCCCACATTTTCACCGAAATAATTAATCATTTTCAAAGTAAATGTTTTTCCAACAGAGAAAACTACTTGAGCCCAGCATGTGAATATTGATCTTGTTCTATTATGGATATATAAATGACGTGATATTGATGATAATACGATTTTCAGATTCGAAAATGTTCTATTTGTGCCATCATGCTTGAGGGTTCCTTTCACAAAACAATGATGTTGTTTGCCAACACAATAAGGAATATACATTTTGAAGGAAATCTAGATTTGTGAGGCCGAGAACACCGAGGTTACTGAAGGTATGATTTCATATTTTCCTCGAGTTTTATTTGCATTGTAATCATCATTGTTGGATATCGATAATCAAAGCAATTTCTGTATGTCTCCCAAGTCCTCCAAGAAAAGTGACACATAGATTATTACATACTTTCATTCAATGAGAGAGAATATCTTTTATAGACTGGTAACCTAATATAATTCGTGTTTATGTTCAATCATTCCTATTCCCAGAATCCTTTTTAACATTAACATTAACAAATTTCTACTTGAAATTGAAATGATCATCTTTATCTTTCATATAATGGTCAAATATCTATCGAAATGATACCTTGTGAGTTTCTATTTATGTTTGGTGTCCATAGTCATATTCAATGCTACTTTTACATTGGTTCATATGCAAGTATCGAAAGACACTTCAGGGCCCCATGCATTATCAGTCTTAGTTCACAGTTTTAATTGTAAATCTAAATGAAGTGATATTGATGATGATACGATTTTTCAGATTCGAAGGCGTTTTATTTGTGCCATCATGCTTGAGGATTCCTTTCACAAAACAAAGATGTTGTTTGCCAACACAATAAGGACTAAACATTTTGAAGGAAATCTAGATATGTGAGGCTGAGAAAACGGATACTAAAGGTATGATTTCATATTTTCCTCAAGTTTTATTTGCATTTGTAATCATCGTTGTTAGATATTGATAATCAAAGCAATTTCTGTATGTCTTCCAAGTGCTCTGCGGATAATTGACAAATAGATTATTAAATACTATTTATTCAATGAAAGTGACTATCTTTTATAGAGTGATTGGATTCTGAAAGAAATCGACTGGGAATTATTACTCACCTACTATAATTTGTGAATATGTTCACTCATTTCTATTCCCAGAGTCCTTTTTAACATTAACAAATTTTCACTTGAAATTGACATGATCAACATTATCTTTTATATAATCATCAAATATCTATCGAAATTATACCTTGTAAGGTTTTATTTACGTTTGGTGTCCATAATCATAGACAAGGCTACTTTTACATTGGTTCATATGCAAGTATCAAAAGACACTTCAGGGCCCCATGCATTACCAGTCTTAGTTGACAATTTTAATTGCACAACTATAATTGTGCACTTGAGGTTGTAATGTTTAGGGCACATTCGAGATGTCAATTTTCATTTGAAGAATGCTTGAATATCGAATGTTTAGTTATTAGATTTCTTTTCTAATCAATAAAGATATTTCGTTCCCCTCCTCAGATTCGAAAAAGATTGATGGTCTATTGGTGATCCTGGAGCAGTTTCGAGTTGTTCCGGTTCAGTTCCAAAGGAATGAGAGTTCTACAAAACAGTTCCACACATCTAGGGAGGCTCAGGAGGAAGTAGGGTGAGGCTGCGACAAGAATCTAACCGAAAAATGTATTTTTTCTCTCTCGAAATAGATCAAATTCGAACCTCCGATTTTTCAAAGTTGCAGACCGGAAAATTTTAAATTCGCGAGCTGGAAAATTGCGCGATTAAATATTTTCGGGTGATATAACGAGTTGTAATTTCCAAGAAAAATTTTCTCATAGTTTTAGAGATTTATCCTCATTATTGAAAATTTTACTGTATTCTTAAAATTGTGCATGATCAGTCTCAATCGAACCATTCGGTGTTTCAGGAAGATGGAGGACTACTCTTCATGCCTTCAGCCTCCATGCAAGAGTCTCTAGACATCGACAGGTGGATAAGTTTTGTTACCAATAAATAAAGTTATATGATATCAAGCGTTTATATTATTGACTATTGAAAAAAAAATATTCTGGTTCAATCCTAAAAACTTCTTTCGACGCAGCATTTACTTTCAACATACATGTGCTGCCCTCTAGTGGCAAAAGCGGGAAGTTTCCTAGAGCGGTGTTGCCCTCTGGCGGTAGAAGCTCGAAGTTCGTTATTTCAGTGCTGCCCTCTGGCGGTAGACGCTCGAAGCTATTCGTTGAATCGTACGTGCTTCCATCTAGCGGATGTGTAACGTACTAACTTGGCCTTGAAAAATAAGTCAAGGTCACGGTCCAATTTTTGGAAAAGCTTCGAGCTTCTTCCGCCAGAGGGCAGCACTGATTTCACGCAAAAAGGTGGTGCCCTCTGGCGGCAGAGGCTCGAAGCTTTTCAAAAAATTGGACCGTGACCTTGACTTATTTTTCAAGGCCAAGTTAGTACGTTACACATCCGCTAGATGGCAGCACGTCCGATTTAACGAATAGCTTCGAGCGTCTACCGCCAGAGGGCAGCACTGAAATAACGAACTTCGAGCTTCTGCCGCCAGAGGGCAGCTCTGAAATAACGAACTTCGAGCTTCTGCCGCCAGAGGGCAGCACCTGTCTGATCAGAACTTCGGGCGTCAACCGCCAGAGGGTAGCACCTGTCGGGTCAGAACTTCGAGCGTCAACCGCCAGAGGGCAACTCCAGTCTGATCAGTGCTGCCCTCTGGCGGTTGACGCTCGAACTTGGTTATTTTAGTGCAAATGCTGCGTCAAAAGAAGTTTTTAGGATTGAACCAGAATTTTTTTTTTCAATAGTCAATAATATAAACGCTTGATATCATATAACTTTATTTATTGGTAACAAAACTTATCCACCTGTCGATGTCTAGAGACTCTTGCATGGAGGCTGAAGGCATGAAGAGTAGTCCTCCATTTTCCTGAAACACCGAATGGTTCGATTGAGACTGATCATGCACAATTTTAAGAATACAGTAAAATTTTCAATAATGAGGATAAATCTCTAAAACTATGAGAAAATTTTCCTTAGAAATTACAACTCGTTATATCACCCGAAAATATTTAATGGCGCAATTTTTCAACTCGCGAATTTAAAATTTTCCGATCTGTAACTTTGAGAAATCGGAGGTTCGAATTTGATCTATTTCGAGTGAGAAAAATACATTTTTCGGTTAGATTCTTGTCGCAACCTCACCCTACTTCCTCCTGAGCCTCTTGAGATGTGTGGATCTGTTTTGTAGAACTCTCATTCCTTTGGAACTGAACCGGAACAACTCGAAACTGCTGCACGATCACCAATAGACCATCAATGTTTTTCGAATCTGAGGAGAGGAACGACTTATCTTTATTGATTAGAAAAGAAAACTAATAACTAAACGTTCGATATTCAAGTATTCTTCAAATGAATATTGACATCGGTAATCTGCCCCAAACATTACAATCTCAGGTGCACAACTTTAGTTGTGCAATTGACAAACTAAGACTGATAATGCATGGGGCCCTGAAGTGTCAGTTGATACTTGCATATGATCCAATGTAAAAGTAGCATTGAATATGACTATGGACACCAAACATAAATAGAAACTTACAAGGTATAATTTCGATAGATATTTGACCATTATATGAAAGATAAAGATGATCATTTGATTTCAAGTAGAAATTCGTTAATGTTAATGTTAAAAAGGATACTGGGAATAGGAATGATTGAACATAAACACGAATTATATTAGGTTACCACTCTATAAAAGATATTCTCTCTCATTGAATGAAAGTATGTAATAATCTATTTGTCACTTTTCTTGGAGGACTTGGGAGACATACAGAAATTGCTTTGATTATCGATATCTAACAAAGATGATTACAATGCAAATAAAACTCGAGGAAAATATGAAATCATACCTTCAGTAACCTCGGTGTTCTCGGCCTCACAAATCTAGATTTCCTTCAAAATGTTTATTCCTTATTGTGTTGGCAAACAACATCATTGTTTTGTGAAAGGAACCCTCAAGCATGATGGCACAAATAGAACATTTTCGAATCTGAAAATCGTATTATCATCAATATCACGTCATTTATATATCCATAATAGAACAAGATCAATATTCACATGCTGGGCTCAAGTAGTTTTCTCTGTTGGAAAAACATTTACTTTGAAAATGTTTATTTATTTCGGTGAAAATGTGGGAATATGGCCGAACTGAGGACGTAGTTTTCAAAATCAGTTAAAAAACTCGAGATAATATTTTAGCGTTTTAGCAAGATCCCAGATCCGATACCGCTAGCGCCATCTATACGCGAGTTGCAAGAGTATATCTTCAGCAGGTCAAAAATGAAAGTACTCTGTAAGGCCGATACGACATTTTTGGTATTCGAGTACAGATGGCGCCAAGTTAACTCAAATATGAAATTTTCATAGATTGGATAGCTGTAGTTAATTGGAGATTGAATAAATGAAAATAGTTAATTGGAGATCGAAGAACCAACCAACCATGTGTCACTTATGGGCAGATTCCAACTTCGAAGAGCTATGGAAAGTACCACAATAAAGAATTTTGAATATGAGAGAGGACTTTTCTGAGTAAATAACAGAAGAAAAATGGCAAAATGAGACTAAAGGCGAAGAAAATTTAATTCCTGCCCTTATTAAAAACCCGATATCAATGTTTTTTGAATCTGAGGAGAAGAGGGACCTATCTTTAACGATAAGAAAAGAAATCTAATAACAAAACTTTCGATATTCAAGCATTCTTCAAATAAAAATTGACATCCTGAATTTGCCCCAAACATTACAATCTCAAGTGCACAACTTTAGTTGTACAATTGAAATTGTCAACTAAGACTCAAGTGTCTTTTAATAATTTCACATTTGATCATGATCATGATGATCATTTCAATTTCAAGTAGAAATTTGTTAATGTTAATGTTAAAAAGGATTCTGGGAATAGGAATGATTGAACATAAACACGAATTATATTAGGTTACCAGTCTATAAAAGATATTCTCTCTCATTGAATGAAAGTATGTAATAATCTATGTGTCACTTTTCTTGGAGGACTTGGGAGACATACAGAAATTGCTTTGATTATCTATATCTAACAATGATGATTACAAATGCAAATAAAACTTGAGGAAAATATGAAATCATACCTTCAGTAACCTCGGTGTTCTCGGCCTCACAAATCTAGATTTCCTTCAAAATGTATATTCCTTATTGTGTTGGCAAACAACATCATTGTTTTGTGAAAGGAACCCTCAAGCATGATGGCACAAATAAAACATTTTCGAATCTGAAAATCGTATTATCATCAATATCACGTCATTTATATATCCATAATAGAACAAGTTCAATATTTACATGCTGGGCTCAAGTAGTTTTCTCTGTTGGAAAAACATTTACTTTGAAAATGTTCAATTATTTCGGTGAAAATGTGGGAAAGTGGGAATATGGCCGAACTGATTGAAGGTTGAACCAAAGTAGAAGTAGCAATGACTATGGACACCAAACGTAAATAGAAACTTATAAGGTATAATTTAGATTCATTTTGATAGATATTTGACCATTATATGAAAGATAACGATGATCATTTCAATTTCAAGTATAAATTTGTTAATGTTAATGTTGAGAAGGATTCTGGGAATAAAAATGAGTGAACATATTCACGAGTTATAGTAGTATAGTAATAACTTCCTATCGATTTCTTTCAGGATCCAACCACTATATAAAAGGTCTTTTCTTTCATTGAATAAAAATTTGTAATAATCTATGTGTCACTTGTCCCCAGAAAACTCGGAAGACATACAGAAATTGCTTTAATTATCAATATCTAACAACAATGATTACATTCCAAATAAACCTTAACGAAAATATTATATCATAGCTTCAGTAACCTCGGTATTCTCAGCCTCGCATATCAAGATTTCCTTCAAAATGCATAGTCCTTATTGTGTTGGCAGAAAACAGCATTGTTTTGGAGAGGAATCCTCAAGCATGATGGCACAAATAAAACGCCTTAGAATCTGAAAAATTGTATTATCATCATTAGATCCCCATAAAAGAACAAGTTCAATGTTACATTCAGCGCTCAAGTAGTTTTCTATGTTGGAAAAACATTCACTTTGAAAATGATTAATTATTTCGGTGAGAATCTGAGGAAAAGGGAACATGGCCGGTCTGAAAAGGTAAATTCGAGGACGAAGTTATCGAAACTGAAATCAGTTGAAAACTTGAGACAATTTTTAAGCGATGATATAGGTATATTTTTCTAAAATGATCACCGAATTTGTTTGATTAAATCACCAACCCAAAATATTACTGAATAGTCTATTACCAACTCAATTTTCCACAGCCTCCTGAGATGTGTGGAACCTTTATTCCTTTGAAACTGAACCGGGACAACTCGGAACTGCTCCAGGATCACCAATAGACCATCAATGTTTTTCGAATCTGAGGAGAGGAACGACCTATCTTTATTGATTAGAAAAGAAAACTAATAACTAAACGTTCGATATTCAAGTATTCTTCAAATGAAAATTGACATCTCGAATGTGCCCAAACATTACAACCTCAAGTGCACAATTATAATTGTGTAATTAAAATTGTCAACTAAGACTGATAATGCATCGGGCCCTGAAGTTTCTTTCGATACTTGCATATGAACCAATGTAAAAGTAGCCTTGTCTATGACCATCAAACGTAAATAAAACCTTACAAGGTATAATTTCGATAGATATTTGATCATTATATAAAAGATAATGATGATCATGTCAATTTCAAGTGAAAATTTGTTAATGTTAAAAAGGACTCTGGGAATATTCACAAATTATAGTAGGTGAGTAGTAATTCCATATCGATTTCTTTTAGAATCTTATCACTCTATAAAAGATATTCTCTTTGATTGAATGAAAGTATTCAATAATCTTTTTGTCATTTGTCCGCAGAGGACTTGGAAGACATACAGAAATTGCTTTGATTATCAATATCTTACAACGATGATTACAATGCAAATAAAACTCAAGGAAAATATGAAATCGTACCTTCAGTAACCTCCGTATTCTCAGCCTTACATACTTAGATTACCTTCAAACTGTATAGTCCTTATTGTGTTGGCAAACAACATCTTTGTTTTGGGAAAGGAATCCTCGAGCATGATGGCACAAATAGAACTCCTTTGAATCTGAAAAGTCGTATTATCATCAATATTTAGATAACCATAAAAGAATAGGTTCAATATTTACATGCATGGCTCAAGTAGTTTTCCTGTTGGAAAAACACTTTCATTGAAAATGTTTAATTATTCCGGTGAAAATCTGAGAAAGTGGAAACATGGCCGGCCTAATTGAAAGTAAATTCGTGCACGTAGTTTTCGAAACTGAAATCAGATTTTTCACAGCCTCCCGAGATGTCAATTCTTGAATGGAGTATAAGTACATTGTATTTCCTTTAGATTTAGATTATTGTTCATAACGGCTGTTACGGACGTTTTTCAACAATTCTTATTCAATAACACTTCACACTTCTTTTATTTATTTAAAAATTGATTGCGTAATTTCATTAACTCTGTAGTCCATAGATTATTATTAGATCTATAGTTTGATCATAGATGGTGTAAAACATTTTCGTAGAACTGTCATTCCTTCGGAACTGCTCCAGGATCACCCATAGACCATTGAACATTAGGTATATGGTTTGATCATAGATGGAACAGTTTCGTAGAACTGCCATTCCTTTGGAACTGAACCGGAACAACTCGGAACTGCTCCAGGATAACCAATAGAGGTATGATCATAGATGGCGTGGAACAGTTTTGTAGAACTGTCATTCCTTCGAAACTGAACCGGAACAACTTGGAACTGCTCCAGGATCCCCGATAGACCATCTATACGCAAGTGGCAAGAGTATATCTTCTGCAACTAAGGGCCGGTTTCATAATGTCTGGTTATTCTTCAGGTAACTTGACCAAACACTATTCGGGTTAAAGTTTCGGTTAGGAAGAATATTAACGGTACATTAGCCATTGGTTAGTGCCAGTAGCAGCAGTAACTTCAGGTTAAGTATTGGTAACCAGACATTGTGAAACCGGCCCTAAGAAAATAAAATCACTCTGTAAGTCGGGTACGATTTTTTTGCATTCGAGTACAGATGGCGGCCAAGTTAACTCAAATATGAAATTTTCATATATTGGATAGCTAGAATTAATTGGAGATTGAAGAAAGTTAATTGAAGATTGAAAAAATAGTCAAAATCCATCCATGTGTCATTTATGGGCAGATTCTAACTTCGAAGAGCTATGGAAAGCACCACAATAAAGAATTTTAAATATGAGGGAGGACTTCTCTAAG
This sequence comes from Aphidecta obliterata, assembly GCA_963966015.1. Taxonomy (NCBI): domain Eukaryota; kingdom Metazoa; phylum Arthropoda; class Insecta; order Coleoptera; family Coccinellidae; genus Aphidecta; species Aphidecta obliterata. Next base: position 25,185,230 of record OZ014432.1, read on the forward strand.
TGAATAACAGAACAAAAGTGGCAAAATGAGACTGAAGGCGAAGAAAAGTTAATTCCAGCCCTTATTAAAAACCCGGTATCAATGTTTTTTCAATCTGAGGAGAGGACCGACCTATCTTCATCGATTTGAAAAGAAATTTAATAACTAAACGTTCGATATTCAAGCATTCTTCAAATGAAAATTGTCATCCCGAATGTGCCACAAACATTACAATCTCAAGTGCACAACTTTAGTTGTGCATTTAAAATTGTCAACTAAGACTAATAATGCATGGGGCCCTCAAGTATCATTTGATAAAAGTAAAAGTAGTATTGACTATGACTATAAACACCAAACTTACAAGGTACAATTTCGTTAGATATTTTACCATGATTTGAAAGATAACGATGATCATTTCAATTTCAAGTAAAAATTTGTCAATGTTAATAAGGATTCTGGGAATAGAAATGAGTGAACGTATACACGAATTATAGTAGGTTAGTAAAAATTTCCTATCGATTTCTTTCAGGATCTAACCACGCCAAAAAAGGTATTCTCTTTCATTGAATGGAAGTATGTATCACTTGTCCGCAGAAGACTTGGAAGACATACAGAAATTGCTGTAATCATCGATATCTAACAATGATGATTATAATGCAAATAAAAGTTAAGGAAAATGTGAAATCATACCTTCAGTAACCTAGATTTCCTTCAAAATGTATAGTCCTTATTGTGTTGGCAAACATCATCATTGTTTTGGAAAGGATCCTCAAGCATGATGGCACAAATAAAACGCCTTCGAATCTGAAAAATCGTATTATCATCAATATCACCTCATTTAGATACCCATAAAAGATCGAGTTCAATGTTACATTCAGAGCTCAAGTAGTTTTCTATGTTGGAAAAACATTCACTTTGAAAATTATTAATTATTTCGGTGAAAATCTGAGAAAATCGCCGGCCTGATTAAAGGTAAATTCGAGGACGTAGTTTTCGAATTCAGTGTCATTTGTGCACATGAACAAATTTAGAAGTTGCATTGATCATGGACACCAAATGTAAATAGAGAGACTTATGAGGTGTAATTTTAATTTTGCATCAGAAAGGAATAAAAACAAGAACGGAAAACGAGCCCGTTCCTACACGACGAGTGTTCTAGATATGAACAACAGGTTACCAAAAGAACTGGTTCCCCTTAGGAACGGAACATGAATGAATGAATGATATCTCAACATTGGCCTTCCGTGAAATTCCACAATGTTTTTGCGTTTTCAAACACGAATTCCCATGTTTGAACTGCACTTGAACATTCCGGCAATACCTATGCCTCTAAAATTTATCTAGGATTCGATAATTCGTCAATACAACAATGATCAAATTGAAATACTATTGGTATACAAGTTTATACCATCGTAATCGTATGCGAGATTAAAAAACATTTTTTGCAAGCTCAAAAACTCTCAAGTTATTGGCCAAACACTCTTCTAGGTTATATTTATGTTTTATTTCTATGATGAAATTGAACAGTTACTCAATATAACATACCTTGATTCCCCTTCAAAATGTATAGTCCTTATTTTGTTGGCAAACAACATCATTGTTTTGGAGAGGAATCCTCAAGCATGATGGTACAAATAAAACGCCTTCGAATCTGAAAAATCGTATTATCATCAATATCACCTCATTTAGATACCCATAAAAGAATAAGTTTAATGTTACATTCAGCGCTCAAGTAGTTTTCTCTGTTGGAAAAACATTCACTTTGGAAATGATTAATTATTTCGGTGAAAATCTGAGAAAGTGGGAACATGGCCGGCCTGAGAAGAGTGAAAATGTAAATTCGAGGACGAAGTTATCGAAACTGAAATCAGTTAAAAACTTGAGACAATTTTAAAGCGATGATATACATATAGGTATATTTTTCTAAAATGATCCCCGAATTTGTTTGATAAAATCACCAACACAAAATATTACTGAATAGTCTATTACCAACTTAATTTTCTACAGCCTCCTGAGATGTGTGGAACTGTTTTGTAGAACTCTCATTCCTTTGGAACTGAACCGGAACAACTCGGAACTGCTCCAGGATCACCAATAGACCATCAATGTTTTTCGAATATGAGGAGAGGAACGACCTATCTTTATTGATTAGAAAAGAAAACTAATAACTAAACGTTCGATATTCGAGTATTCTTCAAATGAATATTGACATCCGTAATCTGCCCCAAACATTACAATCTCAGGTGCACAACTTTAGTTGTGCAATTGACAAACTAAGACTGATAATGCATGGGGCCCTGAAGTGTCAGTTGATACTTGCATATGATCCAATGTAAAAGTAGCATTGAATATGACTATGGACACCAAACATAAATAGAAACTTACAAGGTATAATTTCGATAGATATTTGACCATTATATGAAAGATAAAGATGATCATTTCAATTTCAAGTAGAAATTTGTTAATGTTAATGTTAAAAAGGATTCTGGGAATAGGAATGATTGAACATAAACACGAATTATATTAGGTTACCACTCTATAAAAGATATTCTCTCTCATTGAATGAAAGTATGTAATAATCTATTTGTCACTTTTCTTGGAGGACTTGGGAGACATACAGAAATTGCTTTGATTATCGATATCTAACAAAGATGATTACAATGCAAATAAAACTCGAGGAAAATATGAAATCATACCTTCAGTAACCTCGGTGTTCTCGGCCTCACAAATCTAGATTTCCTTCAAAATGTTTATTCCTTATTGTGTTGGCAAACAACATCATTGTTTTGTGAAAGGAACCCTCAAGCATGATGGCACAAATAGAACATTTTCGAATCTGAAAATCGTATTATCATCAATATCACGTCATTTATATATCCATAATAGAACAAGATCAATATTCACATGCTGGGCTCAAGTAGTTTTCTCTGTTGGAAAAACATTTACTTTGAAAATGTTTAATTATTTCGGTGAAAATGTGGGAATATGGCCGAACTGATTAAAGGTAAATTCGAGGACGTAGTTTTCGAAATCAGTTAAAAAACTCGAGATGATATTTTAGCGTTTTAGCAAGATCCCAGATCCGATACCGCTAGCGCCATCTATACACGAGTTGCAAGAGTATATCTTCAGCAGGTCAAAAATGAAAGTACTCTGTAAGGCCGATACGACATTTTTGGTATTCGAGTACAGATGGCGCCAAGTTAACTCAAATATGAAATTTTCATAGATTGGATAGCTGTAGTTAATTGGAGATTGAATAAATGAAAATAGTTAATTGGAGATCGAAGAACCAACCAACCATGTGTCACTTATGGGCAGATTCCAACTTCGAAGAGCTATGGAAAGTACCACAATAAAGAATTTTGAATATGAGAGAGGACTTTTCTGAGTAAATAACAGAAGAAAAATGGCAAAATGAGACTAAAGGCGAAGAAAAGTTAATTCCTGCCCTTATTAAAAACCCGATATCAATGTTTTTTGAATCTGATGAGAGGAGGGACCTATCTTTAACGATAAGAAAAGAAATCTAATAACAAAACTTTCGATATTCAAGCATTCTTCAAATAAAAATTGACATCCTGAATTTGCCCCAAACATTACAATCTCAAGTGCACAACTTTAGTTGTACAATTGAAATTGTCAACTAAGACTCAAGTGTCTTTTAATAATTTCACATGAACCAATGTAGAAGTAGCAATGACTATGGACACCAAACGTGAATAGAAACTTACAAGGTATAATTTCGATTCATTTTGATAGATATTTGACCATTATATGAAAGATAACGATGATCATTTCAATTTCAAGTTAAAATTTGTTAATGTTAATGTTGAGAAGGATTCTGGGAATAAAAATGAGTGAACATATTCACGAGTTATAGTAGTATAGTAATAACTTCCTATCGGTTTCTTTCAGGATCCAACCACTCTATAAAAGGTTTTTTCTTTCATTGAATAAAAATTTGTAATAATGTATGTGTCACTTGTCCCCAGAAAACTTGGAAGACACACAGAAATTGCTTTAATTATCAATATCTAACAACAATGATTACATTCCAAATAAACCTTAACGAAAATATTATATCATACCTTCAGTAACCTCGGTATTCTCAGCCTCGCATATCAAGATTTCCTTCAAAATGCATAGTCCTTATTGTGTTGGCAGAAAACAGCATTGCTTTGGAGAGGAATCCTCAAGCATGATGGCACAAATAAAACGCCTTAAAATCTGAAAAATCGTGTTATCATCATTAGATTCCCATAAAAAAACAAGTTCAATGTTACATTCAGCGCTCAAGTAGTTTTCTATGTTGGAAAAACATTCACTTTGAAAATGTTTAATTATTTCGGTGAGAATCTGAAAAAGTGGGAACATGGCCGGTCTGAAAAGGTAAATTCGAGGACGAAGTTATCGAAACTGAAATCAGTTGAAAACTTGAGACAATTTTTAAGCGATGATATAGGTATATTTTTCTAAAATGATCACCGAATTTGTTTGATAAAATCACCAACCCAAAATATTACTGAATAGTCTATTACCAACTCAATTTTCCACAGCCTCCTGAGATGTGTGGAACTGTTATTCCTTTGAAACTGAACCGGGACACCTCGGAACTGCTCCAGGATCACCAATAGACCATCAATGTTTTTCGAATCTGAGGATAGGAGCGACCTATCTTTATCGATTAAAAAAGAAATCTAATAACTAAACGTTCGATAATCAAGCATTCTTCAAATGAAAATCGACATCTCGAATGTGCCCCAAACATTACAACCTCAAGTGCACAATTATAATTGTGCAATTAAAATTGTCAACTAAGACTGATAATGCATCGGGCCCTGAAGTGTCATTCGATACTTGCATATGAACCAATGTAAAAGTAGCCTTGTCTGTGACCACCATCTTACAACGATGATTACAATGCAAATAAAACTCAAGGAAAATATGAAATCATACCTTCAGTAACCTCCATATTCTCAGCCTTACATACTTAGATTCCCTTCAAACTGTTTAGTCCTTATTGTGTTGGCAAACAACATCTTTGTTTTGAGAAAGGAATCCTCGAGCATGATGGCACAAATAGAACTCCTTTGAATCTGAAAAATCGTATTATCGTCAATATTTAGATAACCATAAATAAACAAGTTCAATATTTACATGCATGGCTCAAGTAGTTTTCCTGTTGGAAAAACACTTTCTTTGAAAATATTCAATTATTTCGGTGAAAATCTGAGTGGAAACATGGCCGGCCTGATTGAAAGTAAATTCGTGCACGTAGTTTTCGAAACTGAAATCAGATTTTTCACAGCCTCCCGAGATGTCAATTCTTGAACGGAGTATAAGTACATTGTATTTCCTTTAGATTTAGATTATTGTTCATAACGGCTGTTACGGACGTTTTTCAACAATTCTTATTCAATAACACTTCACACTTCTTTTATTTATATAAAAATTGATTGCGTAATTTCATTAACTCTGTAGTCCATAGATTATTATTAGATCTATAGTTTGATCATAGATGGTGTAAAACATTTTCGTAGAACTGTCATTCCTTCGGAACTGCTCCAGGATCACCCATAGACCATTGAACATTAGGTATATGGTTTGGTCATAGATGGAACAGTTTCGTAGAACTGCCATTCCTTTGGAACTAAACCGGAACAACTCGGAACTGCTCCAGGATAACCAATAGAAGTATGATCATAGATGGCGTGGAACAGTTTCGTAGAACTGTCATTCCTTCGAAACTGAACCGGAACAACTTGGAAATGCTCCAGGATCACCAATAGACCATCTATAGGCAAGTGGCAAGAGTATAACTTCTGCAACTAAGGGCCGGTTTCACAATGTCTGGTTATTCTTCAGGTAACTTGACCAAACACTATTCGGGTTAAAGTTTCGGTTAGAAAGAAGATTAACGGTACATTAGCCATTGGTTAGTGCCAAACCAGCAATTGTGACACACTTTCCTATGATTAAAGTCTTAACTTCAGGTTAAGTAATGGTAACTAGACATTGTGAAACCGGCCCTAAGAAAATAAAAGTACTCTGTAAGTCTGGTACGATTTTTTTGCATTCGAGTACAGATGGCGCCCAAGTTAACTCAAATATGAAATTTTCATATATTGGATAGCTAGAATTAATTGAAGAAAGTTAATTGAAGATTGAAAAAATAATAAAAAAAAATCCAACCATGTGTCATTTATGGGCAGATCCTTACTTCGAAGAGCAATGGAAAGCACCACAATAAAGAATTTTAAATATGAGGGAGGACTTTTCTAAGTAAATAACAGAAGAAAAGTGGCAAAATGAGACTGAAGGCGAAGAAAAGTTAATTCCAGCCCTTATTAAAAACCTGATATCAATGTTTTTTCAATCTGAGGAGAGGAGCGACCTTCATCGATTTGAAAAGAAATTTAATAACTAAACGTTCGATATTCAAGCTTTCTTCAAATGAAAATTGACATCCTGAATGTGCCCCAAACATTACAATCTCAAGTGCACAACTTTAGTTGTGCAATTAAAATTGTCAACTAAGACTAATAATGCATGGGGCCCTCAAGTTTCATTTGATAAAAGTAAAAGTAGTATTGACTATGAACACCAAACTTACAAGGTATAATTTTGTTAGATATTTGACCATAATATGAAAGATAACGATGATCATTTCAATTTCAAGTCTTCTTCTTCTTCTATCAACCTGTATTTGTCCACTCCTGAACATAGGTCTCTCTCAACCGCTTCCATGTCTCCCTGTCCTGTGCAACATTTAGCCATTGTCTACCAGCCACCTTTTTGATATCGTCCACCCATCGTTTCTGTGGACGTCCTACACTTCTTTTGGTTTGTCTGGGACTCCATACGGTTGTTCGGTAAGCCCATCTATCCTCAGACATTCTAGCCACATGACCAGTTCCACTTAATCTCAGCCACCTCCGGAATTGTCAGTGACTTTGGTCTGCTCTCTTATGTGTTCGTTTCTGACCCTGTCACGGAGCGAGACTCCCAACATGCGACATGGCGCTTTGAGTTGTTTCAAGCTTATTTGGGAAGGCTCTGGTCAAACTGATCGTTTCCAACCCATAAGTCTGCACAGGTAATATGCACATGTTGTATACCTTCCTCTTCAAATTTATTGGAATCATATTGTTTTTCAGGATGTATCCCAATTTACCGAAAGCTACCCATGCCAACCTTATTCTTCTTGTTATTTCCGCATGTCGGTTGTCCTTTCCTAGCTTGATAGTATGGCCAAGGTATATATATTCGTTAACGCATTCAACGGTCTTATTCTGAACGGATATGGTAGTGTTCTCAGGGCTCATAATATTTGTTTTGCTGAAATCCATTTGAAGTCCTATGTTTGTCGCTGCAAGGTTCAGTTCATTCAACATTTCTTCCAGTTCCGTGATGTTGTTACCTATAAGTATTATATCATCAGCAAACCTGAGGTGATTAAGTCTGATGCCATCTATGAGAATACCTTTGGTGTCCCACCTCAATTGCTTAAAAATGTCTTCCAGAATCAGCGTGAACAACTTAGGCGAAATGGTGTCTCCCTGACGTACACCTCTGCCCAATGGTATCCGGCCAGTTTCAGCGGATTTCAAGTAAAAATTGGTTAATGTTAATGTTAAGGAGTGAATTCAAAACAACCACCATAATTCGAAATTTTAAATATCGCAAATTATTCGACGCGTACAAGTCGTTCCTCTCTGCGAATGCCACTGTCATAGATAAATCTATCTATGGCCACTGTTGACTCAGTTGACTGTAGAAAAAAGTCTCCAAGTTAACTATTCGTGGAAGAATAGGTACATTAAGAACAGGCAACATGAACACGAAAACAATAACACATTCATACCGGAACAGTACGTGAATTTCGAACGAGGAACGCCGCGCCGCATGAATATTAGTTTCTGTTCTGCGGAACAGGTTCCGTTCTTTGTAAATAACAAGTTCCTGGAACAGTTTGGTCATACCTATTCCCAATAACCTGTTCCGTTCTTTTTGTGCCATCCCTATCTCGGGAAAATTAAAATGGTTATCAAAATGCAATAATATACATTTTTTTATTACCGCCTAATGTAAACTATGTGGGCATATCAATACCAAATAGATTCATAATAAGTGACTTTTGAAATGGCACAACCAGAGGAAAATATTGAAACACAGGACGAAGCCAACAATCTTCTTCAAAATGGAATTTTAGTGGAAACAGACTCTGGGTTGGTTCCTATTCCTTGTATAGTATTTACAATATTGATTCCTATTTTTCAGATTACTGTGTGTACCATTGAATGAGGCATTACTGACAGATCTGAATTTATCAGTTGAAGAGTTACATGATGTCGCTTCTCAGTTGATTTTACAGGAAGATAATAAGTTGACTGCGACAAACTACCGAGAAAGAATTCACCTACGAACATTCAACTTCAATTTCGACAGTGATGGGTTTTCAAGTGAATGTAGTGATATTAGCAGTTGCTCCACGCCTAATACACAGCCAATTTTTACACTTACTTCGGTGACAAACGATACTAAATTAGCTTTGAAGCAGAATATCCATAGAACCGACGATGAAACTGATCACACCTATAAGTCAGTGACTGTGATCCCCAGTATTCTTTCTCATAAACCAGTTACCAAGGATACCAAAATTTCAAAACTTGAAGTAAATTTAGTACCGGTACACTCATCATCCGATATAAGTGCAAACTCTAATGTATCAGATTCGGATACTAGTGTTGCTAATTTCCCTAGTCCATCTTTGATTGTTCCATTCAATAAAAACAAAAATGTTTCTCTTACAAATAATGAAATTAAAGCTGCATCACCACCCAAAAGGAGGGGTGGTTGGCCTAAAGGTAGAAAGAGGAAACCAGAGCTGTTGAATCTACCACCTAAAGCACCAGCAACTGGTTATAATTTATATCTTAACGAACAAAGAAAATTGTATAAAGATAGCACCCTTGCATTTCATGAAATAACCAAAATAATTGGTAACAAATGGTCAAGTTTAACTCTTGAAGAAAAAAAACCATATCTAGCAAAAGCCGAGGAAGATAAGAAGAGGTATCGTGAGGAGCTTCATAAATATAGGCAGTCGGATGCGTATAGAGCTTATTTGAATAAGAAAAGGAGAAATAGGTTACAAAATAACATACTTTCTGAAAGTGATATGGATGCAACTGATGAAGTTGATGTAAGTTGCTCGTAGTATTGAAGTAGTGAGTGAATTTCCAACATTTGAGATCGAATTTTTTTTTGAATATTGGGAATTGGAAACATTTCTGTCCATAAAACAATAATTTTTAGAAAAAGTAAATGTTCTATGTTGATATAAGGTTTGTTCATACAGTGTTTGGAACTGCATTGAGCATGTATCGATCTGTGGTTACTCAGTCTAGTTCTGAACTGCTTCTGAACAAAGCTATGGTTCAACAGCATAGAACTCTCACGTATTTCTAAAATGAGTATTTTATGGACTGCAACAAGAACGTCATATAAAGAGTGAATGTTCTATGTTGATATAAGGTTTGTTCATATAGTGTTTGGAACTGTATTGAGCATGGAGCGATCTGTGGTTACTCGGTCTAGTTCTGAACTGCTTCTGAACAAAGCTATGGTTCAACAGCATAGAATATTTACATATTTCTACAGCTGCCAGAAATTTTTTCAATGAAAGTTGGATGAAGGAGTGCTCATATGCTCCTGACTTCACGGCACTGCTTTTCTTACTTTTTTGATATGATCTTATTTCTGCCTGTATGCTTTTGATTCGAAATAATATTTTTTTTAGGAGGAAGATAATGAGGAACTGTATTGTCGTACCTGTGATCAATGGTTCCATAACTTACACAATAAAAGGGAACACCTGCAGGGACGACAACACACTCAATCTGTTGCTGGCGATATGAAAAAGGAATTGGGCACAATAATTAGTGGTAGCTCCCAAAGCGGAGGACAGACTGTTGGACAGACTAAAAAGAATGAACAAGAAAATGGTTCTGTTAACGATTCGATAAGTCAGCTTCTATCAATTGTATCTAGTAAGTTTCTTCTTATTTTGCTTCAAAAGGCTTGTACTGACAGTCGTATTCTTGTTTTCAGAGAGGGAGAAGGAGATCAAGTCACTTAAGTGCCGTCTGGAAGAGTCAAGACTGTCGCAAGAAGCAATATGGCAACAGTTGTGCTCCCTGACGGAACGAGAATCCAAACTCAGAAAAGATCTACAGCTTTTGGAAACTAAGGAAAAAGATATTAAGAATCAAATTTTTCAATTGTGGAAAGTGCCAAGTTTATTTCTTGTCAATGACATAACTACAGCTGTGAATGAAGAATACAGTGAAGAGAATTGAATATTTTTTTATTGTTTAATTTTTCAACAAAATTGATACAGTATTTATGAATTGTTGGTTTTGTGTAATAAAATATTTATATTGAAATTATCTTTCACTGAGTGGTAGAACCTAAATAAACTTTTGGAATGGGACAAAAAAATCGATTAAGCCTGAAATTTGAACAAATTTGGATTCATTTGAATTAAGTATGAAATTCAGGTACTAATTGATATCGAACCTCTAAGCTCGAGAATGCATTCCTGGAACTTCGAGGACTGAAAATCCTGCGATTAAATAAATTTCTTTGCTGAAAAAGTATACAACATAAAATTTGTTATATGAGTATCATTTTATTTATTGAAAAAAACCACAAAGTTTTGCTCCTTATAAATCGTGAGTTATGAAATTGTGTACATCCATAGGGGAGATCCAGAGGCGGCGGAAGGCGTGGGTGAAAGTGAAAACTTATTCTTGCTATGGATTGTATTATAAGTTATTTTGTTCTTTATTGCACAGCCCGTGCGCGATATCTTTCGAGGATGATCACGTGCTATGTCCTGACCCATCATTAGTTTCATTTTCATTCCTTTCAATCCTTCCGTCGGCAAAATGCAAAGGGACAATTCTGTTGTTGCTTGAGTTGCATCAAAAATGGATTTACAATTAATTTTTTTTTCTTCAGTTCACCGACAAGCTACGGTATAGTTCGACATCATATTCAATACAATTCACCCTCTTGTGTCGGATTTCCAAGAAGAGTTATCGAAGAAATGATTATTTTATCAAGTTTTTTTGTTTCTTCTTTCCAAAAATGTGAATGATTAAGTTAGTAATTTCACCGTGATTACAAAATCCGCAATGTTTATTTGGTGAATATCCCCTCTCTGGAAAAAATTGACTACGTCAATGGAATTAGCTTCACCACGTGGTGATTTTGCAAACCACCCTTACCTAAAGTACCTATTTCGGAAATCTGAGTCAGTTTGAACTGAAACCGTTATCTGTAAGGCCGTTTGCCATTAGCATAATTCAGTGAAGTTTTTGAGTGATATGTGTGAAAAAAGTAACTTTAATAACGAAGGACTGCAAGAAACTGTCACCAATACCTTGCATCCACCTGGACTTTTGAGAAGTAAATGAAGTTTTTTAATTTAATTAATTTGAAATTGATACACTATTCATATCAGTACTAATAGCAAACTCAATTAAGGCACAAAAAATGTGGTTGTCATTTTTGAAACTTTCAGTCCGTTTTTGAAATTCCCCGAAAATTTACGTTATAATAACACTCTACTTATCACTGATGAAATTAATTGAGCTTTTGATTTTTCTTATTTTTTGGCTCAAGTATTAAACCGGGTTGACTAGACAGTGCCAGAACTCATCTTTCATATATTTTGATTTTATCTTAATTATTATAATTCGAGTTGTTGCGTAGGAGTTCAGGTGACTTATTGCTTTGTTATCTGATCTCAGAATTCTATTGGCTCGAATTGTACTCCTCTGCAATGTGCTACCTGCAGGTGCACGAAGAATCTTTTCAATAAACCCAAAAGTCCAGCATTCTTTGAAATCTCATTCCAGAAAATCTCATTCCAATAGCTTCATGGTATTTCATCAGAATTTTTGGGTATTCGAACAAAGTCAATTGACTGCTGATTTTTGATGGAATTCGATGAAATAATTGATTACTTTTCTGAGACCACCATGAATCATGAATTTCTACCGAATATTCACAAAATATTTGAAGAAACATTTATGTATAGATAAACATGAAATATCAATTTAAAATTTGTTTGAGAGTTTCGTTTTTTAGCGCTTGCTGTTCTTTTTAGGTACACGGTACACGAGGGCTATATCATTTCGTCACGATGTTTGTATTTTTCGAATTTTGAGCCGAAAATAGTCTTCATCGACAAGGTTCGACTTATCGAAGAGAAATCCATCGAAAAATTCGAATCTGTTCGTCCGTCCATCCGGCCGTAAGCACGATAACTTTCGAACGGAAGGACCTAGAGACTTGAAATTTTCAGGTTTCAAATCACGAATGCCGCGGTTAAGTTCACTATTAGGCAGAATTCCACCAGGGGTTCCGTAAATATAGCCGTTCGAAATTTTGTTTTCCTGATAATTTCGAAATTACTAATTTGATCTAAATGGAAATTCGCCCTCAGATCGAGAATGATGTGTTAAAGCTTTGTATATGCGAAATTTGGCCAGATCGCTTGACCAGAACCATAGAAACCATAGAAAATTATAACTTTCGAATGGAAAGTCCTAGAGACTCAGGGTAGGTTTGGATCCCGGGTATCGAGGTCGCGTTTATCAATGAGCAGAATTAGACTACGGATTCGATCGGGATGAAATTTTGTATTTCAATCGAGAATGATATATTAAAGAAATATTTTGTCCAGATCGCATAACCAGAACCATAGAAACCATAGAAAATTGTAACTTTTGAACGGAAAGGCCTAGGAACTTGAAATTTTCAGGATAGGTGTGAATCTCGAATGCCGTGATCACGATCATCAATGAGCCGAATTAGACTAGGGGTTCCGTAAATATGGCCGTTCAAAATATTTTTTTCCTGGTAGTTTCGAAACTACTGATCGGATTGGAATGAAATTCTGCACCTATCTGAGAAATAATGTACTCAAACTACGTGCAAAATTTTGTCCAGATCGCATCTCCAAGACCATAGATACCGTAGAAAATTCTAGCGAATTATCGAAAAAAAATTGGTCAGCTGAAGCACTGACATGAAGTCTGGAGTTTCGCCTAAGTTTCAGAATTTTTTTGACAGCTGTCGAAAATTCCTTCAATTGATTTCTAAAACTGGAAAATGAGAATCAATCTACAAGGTGCATGTACGAGCGCTCAAAAGCTACTGCCTTCACGGCAGTGCTTTTCGTAATTTTTTTCTCGTAATTTTACTACACCACTGGCTCATAGAAGACACCTGCAATCCAAATTGTAGGTTTCAAATTTCATCCCAAAAAGACCAATAGTTTCAGAGTAAAATCGGCGACAGGCGGAAGGGGAAATGAGAAAATTTGTTTTATCAACAATCACTACAATGTCTTCATCAATCAAATTTGAGATAAGATATTCAAAAATCACCTATATTTTTCCAGGACGGAGCTTCCTAAAATTCATGAGAGCTCTTAAGAAAGCACTATCCATCAAAGAAGATGAACCCTCTGGCCCAACAAAATACGTCACCATTAAGCAAAATAATAAAGCACCCAATGGAGGAAGAGAAGGTGAGAAATATGAAATATACTGAGTGAGAAGGGAAGAACATCCCAGTACAAAAATCAGCTTTTTTGAATAGTAAACATGTGGGGACTCCATATGGTGTGCTCCTCCTAATAAGATGAACGATTTTCTATCCGTGGTGTGCAAGACATGCTCACTGGTCGAAAAATCAGCTGATCTTGGCGACCAGACGCTTGGTGATCACCAAGATGCACTTCTACTACGTCTCGAATGCATCTTTGGGTCGCCATGTTGGGTCCAATAAAGACCAACTTTCTGATGAAATTCCCTTTTTATTTTCAGATAATGTACTATATAGATCCTTGATCACCGAACAACCTATCGACTGCGTGAGAGATTTACTTTTCCAGCTATGCGCTCTAGGAGGTAGAGACGAATGCCACATTAGATTGCTTGTTAGTCTCATCGAAGAAGCAGGTCCCAATATTTTCAACGAACTGGGCGAAACCCCCCTTGCTGTTGCTTTGAGAAGACTACCCGTAGACTTGAATCATCGAGTTTTTGAAACTCTCCTCCAGAATGGAGCCGATGCGATGATGTGGTTCCAGAGGGAGGGATATGTATTGGCGGAAGCCATTCTTCATTTTGGTGGTGAGTATCTAATATCTCAAGCGGTAAATTTGAGGGTGCCCTCAGTGATTTGTTACATAGGGGCCCCAAAATTACTGAGCAGTGGTGCTTGTCAGTGGGGCTCAACATCAACCCAGCCAAGACCACAGTAGTTCCCTTTACTCGGAAAAGAAACCTTCCAGCTATGAAATCCATCTTGGTAAATGGAGATAACGTAGAATGGAATTCTGAAGTCAGAAATCTGGGAATTATCCTAAACAGTGAGCTTCTATGGAATAAGCATGTTTAAAACACTGCTAGTAAAGCGACAAGGTCTTTAATGGCGTGCAGAAGCCTATCCGGTAAAACTTTGGGTTGTAACCCTAAAATACTGCGATGGATGTATGTCATGATTGTGGGACCAATAATAACTTATGAGGCTGTAGTCTAGTCTGCTAAGGCAAGGCAGACAAGCACGAGGAAAATACTCGACAAGGTACAAAGGCTTGCCTGTGTTTGCATCACTGGATCTATGAGAACGTACTAGATAAGAGCACTTGAGGTCATCACAAAACTCACTTTCTGCTCTATCTAGTGATCAATAGGGTAGCCCATGAGGCTATTTTTTCGTTTGGACAGATCTTTGGCATCACAAATTATCATAACACCCATTATTGGGCTCCCAAATCGCAAGATAACCCAGAAAAAGAACAAGAGGGTCAAAAGGAGAATCAGTCTTGATGTGTGGATGGCCATAATATCAAATTACGCCATACTTCCTGCCTATTTTAGCTACTTTTACCTCAAACTAAAAATGTACCCTCTTCTCCCTTAACTGTTATTTGGTCAATGTTTTGCCTATTTAATTGCAAGTGTTTTATCTTTTTGAATAGCTAAGGAGACGTAGAAGTTTTTGAACTTATATGCAGAATAAGTTCCATGAAGTTTTCTCCAAAAAAAGCGCTTCAAAGTTGAAAACACTTAGTGAAAATTCTTTGATTCTAACAGTTGTCGGGCTCCAAGGAGAACCAATCCGAAAAAAATTGATGAAAAAGCCAAAAATCGAAGGATTCCTTAAAAACTCTTCAAAACTCAATATCTCCATAACGGTTAAGTTTCGGACACCATATAATAGAAACAAATCCATCAGAAATAACCTGAATAATAACGTCCTTTGATATTCAGTATGACTTTACCTGTAACCCTGTATAATCAGTGGCAAATTAATTTAGCTATTTCTAACGTCTATTGAATTGTACTAAACCTGGGATTTCTACCCTCATTAATCGTATTCCGCTGTCACCAATTTCTCATCTATTTTCCGAAAAGGTCTAGGTTCGTGCTCTCTGCACGGAGAGAGAGTCTTTCGTCTTGTATTTTCTGAGGAACAGGTATTCAGGAAAGAAAACCTCGAAATTCTAAAAGAACATATTATATTTACGAAGAATGATGGTAAAATGCGTACATAAAATCGAAATTTTCACCGACATCAAAAAGATCATCTAAATAAAACATTTATCATTCACCTAATTTCTCATAATCGTAATTAAATCAAACAATTGAACTGTTACTTCTTACAAACATACTAATCTAAATGTACGAGGGGTCAAATAATCACCTGCAACTAATATTCAAATTCCGTACGTAAAATCGAACATTCATCAAATCAACTTCGGATCGAGATATCAATAATATTGGGGATTACAATAACACCATTCACATTCATAGGGGTTAAAGCTTTGAACTGAATTTTTCCTACCTTGGTCTGCAAACCACCTAATTTCTCTTTGTACCTATTTGGAAACAAAACCACCCACACGCGATATTTGCTTATTTTTATTCGCACTCGAAACACAAACTACGGCTTTTAACTCTACTCAAAATAAAACTTCTTGAAAACTTATTTCCACGCTATAACACAATTACTCCCTTAATCCGAAATCTAATAGAATCCTCGACTGAAAATTACAACACTCTTTTCCTCTAACCGAAACCGTCGTCCGATTTCTCCCTTCATCGTGATGAGTCCCCTTTTTTCCGAGCAACTGCCTTTAATTTTTCCTTCTACCCCCCTTTTAAAAAAATCCACAACTCTAGAGTGGGCGTCCAGACGCTTACACAGCAACATTCTTGCTCCAAAATTTTCCCATGAATTCAATCACCGCTGGCCCTATCTATAGTAGACATAAACAATTTCAGCCACCACAATGTTGCAAATGGACGACTTATCACGCCGATTAAAACTAACGACATCCTTTATGATACCTACAAACTAACACAATGTATATACGGAGGCCTGGTGTCTTTTTCCATTCGAGAAATGCGTTTGAATTTAAATAATCCATTTAATTCCCCAATTATTACAGAATGTCTTTCTCCCAACGTCTCGCTCTGATTACACGGACTTCAGAGCAGACCTGAGACGGGTGGATTTCACCCTTGGTCTTCGTCCCAGGAGTGCAGAGACATCCTTGACTTTCCACTTGCTCTCAGTCTTGTCAATTTTTTTTACTTTGAGGGGACGTTTGGCCTTTCCTATAAATTTCCCCACGTTCGACGGGTATCGAGTTTACACAGTCCTTTGTGTCTTGATTCTCATT
Source organism: Aphidecta obliterata (assembly GCA_963966015.1). Classification (NCBI taxonomy): domain Eukaryota; kingdom Metazoa; phylum Arthropoda; class Insecta; order Coleoptera; family Coccinellidae; genus Aphidecta; species Aphidecta obliterata. The sequence continues at coordinate 25,201,983 of OZ014432.1, forward strand.
TTTCGATTTTACTGTATTCGAGAATTTGAATGACATTTATCACTTTTTTTTTTATTTTCAGATCTACAAGCTGTAACAATGTATCTACCCTACCATAATAAAGTGAATGCATTTGTGAACAGATATAATGACACAGCATTGCATATTTTAGTTTATCGCCAGTTCGAAGCTTTAGTGTACGAAATGCTGAGCAGGGGAGCAAATCCAAATGCAATGAATCTTGACGGTGTAACCCCTTTGCATCTAGCTGCTGAGCGGGGATCGCCGCAAATAATGAATCATCTCATACTTGCCGGGGGTATCCTCAACTCCCAGTGTGTGTACGGTTACACACCTCTTCATTATGCCTGTTCGAAACTGGATACAGGTTGTATCGACTTACTGTTGCAGTACAGATGTAAAGTGAACCTTCGCGATTATAAGGGTCGATCTCCCTTATATTTCTTGATAATGCATCCGTGCAACAAAGTCAACGTGCTGATAAAACTACTGGACGCCGGCGCCAAAGTAACAGCCGCTTTGAATAATTTCAGACCTATCCACAGGCTGGCTTTCGAGAGAAATTTGTACGTTAACGCCATCGACTACGCGAAGGTATTGGTCAAAAGGGAAAAATTGGATATAAATGCTATGAATGCTTGGACTTATACCCCTCTGCATATGGCAGCGCATTACGGCACAAAGAAATTCATCGTTTATCTTCTGGAGAGCGGTGCCGACTACAACATCCTCAACCGAGCTGGTCAAACCCCCCTAGACCTTGCACTTTATCGGAAACGATTTCCTCAAGTCATTCAAATAATGAAACGCGTCATGGTACAATCAGTCAGGGGTCAACCAATAACCCCACAAATGCAGACCAGAATAAAAACCAGCCCCCATCTCCTAACTTTGAAAGAAAAGTTGCGAAGTGAGATAAAAATGCTGTCAGCGAAGAAAGCCCCCGTCAGTTATTTGGATATTTATTGTGCTAATTATGGAAAGCTGTGGAACTACGTGGGTAATGAAGAGATCGTCGCTCATATGATGCTGCTCAACAGCAACGCATTCAAATATTATGGAATGGACATTTTAATGAAATTCGCCAGCGTTTTCCTGAGAAGAAGAGCCACGAGTATAGGTTTGAATTTTTTGTCGGAGGTTTTCGGCGAGAGGTTACCGTTTGTTTGCGTAAAAAAGATCGTTCAATGTTTATCGACACATGATCTATTGATTTGGAAGTCATGTAAGTGATTATTTGTTAAAGGACTGTGATTTGAGAACTGTAGGCTGTGGACGTGGTTATAGCCATCTCCAAATAACGTTATTTTTTGGTGTATTCAATTTTTTAAATGTTGATCAGCTGTGCGAGGTGGTGTAAAACTCCTCGCTCTCGTCGCGTTAGAAAATAAAGAAGGTATTAAATATGATGTCCTCTGATACTACAAGTGTTCTTTTTTTTGGGGAAAGGCACTTTCACTCAAAATATTAGCGTTAGAGGTCAACAAGGTAATGCAGGGTGAGACACAAAAAAAGCTTTCTAAAACCTATCTCATCCACGAGTTGAGTTTCTCTCTATTTTTGGTCGAATATTCTTCGAAAATTTAGAATTTATTTTCTTGTCACAAGTTATGAACCAGAGACCTTCTCCTCCTTTTTCATATTGCGAACTTGTATTATGTACCATAAGAGACGCGTGGAAGCTTTATAACATTTTTTTCTGTCTAGCTTTTCATTTGGAGCTTCTGCAAAAGTTAGGGATAATGTGTCACACTCTAAAAATATTTCTTTTTATGTATGGGTGTCCAATAAGATATTCAACTTCAAATGGCAACTTAATTATGGATATGGAACACCCAAGTTGCTGAGACTTGTTGGATAAGCTCACAGAAAAATTCATAACTTCAAACCTGTTCAATGTAACTTAGAAAACTTTTTTAGAGTCAATTCTTCAAGCTTTCACACATTTTTTGAGATTCACGTCAATTCGGCGGCGACGGTCCATCGTCTAATGAAATTTTTGAAAATAAAAAATCACAAATGAGGGGGTTACCATTAAAAAATCAGTTGGGTATATTATTTGGGGACAATTTTATATAAAAATGAATATTTCAAGAATATGCCATATTATCGAACCCAAAGTTTGAAAAATGACCCAATTCGATAGCTTGGAAAGAAAAAAAAGTTATGTAGCTTACACCTTGTATTTCTACAACTACTTATACATTGTATGTGTTTTTTTATTTTCGTTACAGTTCTATTTATATTCGATCAATAATGTAATGTTTCAACTTGAGTTGGATCATTTGTTCTTTTTTTACTTGGTAAGGTTATATTTTTGTTTTGATTTTTATTCCTAACTATATAAAATGCCCAAGCATTTGGATATGTATTTGTATAGGAAAGATATATTTACAAATGAACTTTTTCATAGGGTATTTGACCAAAAAGAAATGAATTTCAAGTGATAGGTATTAGAAATGTAAAGCTTTTTTTTTGCTCAAAGTTGCACGATTTTTAATTTTTACAATTATATCTATGGAGACTTAAAGTTTAAAGCATAAGTGACATACAAAATTGACTTATGAGAGATTAAGGACTGGCTTGGCTGTGAAATATATTTCTAGGACTGAAATGTTTTCAATCAATTTTAAAAAAATAACTTTTAACGAGGTTTCCCCGAGAATTTTTCTTGAAACTATTAGAATCAACATGTTGAATGAAGATGAAAAATTGAGTGACATAAATCTTATTTTTTTCTGGTTTTCTTCCCTATAAAATTCGATAATTTTTTTCAAAATTGACACACGTCAAGTTTTAAAATGAACCACCAAAGGACTTGACGGAAATACTGATCATTAAGATCACTGATTGGAAAGTTACCAGACTAACCTAACTTTCAGCTGTCGAAATAAATGATCTGATTAGGATTTGGTCCATTCTTAGTGATCTCTAGTTGGGGCGTTAAGATGAGCGAATATTCGTAGAAATTATCTGGGATTTCTTCAATTAATCCTTGTAAAGTTCGATTTGACAGCATTCTGTAACTAAAAAAAAAACCAGTTGGTAGTGATCGAAATGGATCATGATTATAATGTTTCCATTAAGTCCTTGAGAGTTACCCTTTTTGTATATAGACATTTTTTCCATTATATTTATCTCAATTGCTGATGAAATTTTATTTATTTTATTTTACTTCCTATGTATCTTCTTTTTCACGGTAATAAAATTTGTTCATTGTATTCTGCTTTTCAGGCTGTGGTAGGAACATTTGAGAATATCTACCCACATTTCCCATGTAGATTGGGCAATAAGGAGGTTTCGAATGAAAGTACTGATATTCTCACAAAATAATTTAATATTTTATACAGATATACTAAAGAGAATAAACTATTCGAACAAACAATTCATTAGAAATATTTACAAATTAGTATATCACTCATTCAGGTAACTCATATATCATGGCATGACATGGTTTAATTCGTTGATATGACTAGTTTCGAGAGAAACACTCAATTCAGTAAAATAACTGACAATAAGGAAACTAATAAAAACGTATCACGGTTTATTGCATTCAAAACAGAACTGCCTCCTGAAAATTTATGTATCGGACTAACTTTCAGGTAGACATTCCTTCCGTTCAATTTCTGCAGTGGTCTGTAGTTTTTCGTTAGCTCCTTGTGTTCCTCAGTTCTCAAAGAATGAAATATTTTCACCTGAAATCAGAGCATCATTTCAATATATTTCTTGCTGGTAATTGATGGAAATACTGCTTACTTGTGATTCAGAAATGGGGATGGTGTTCGTGAAGATGGTCCATACGATTCCTTCGTTGCAATCTGGCGTCGTTAGGGATCCCAAGTACCTGTAAAAACCTGCAGTGTCCCTAGGAAGATAATCGTGTATGTGGAAATCTTCTAAACGCTCAGCTTGATCCAACTCTTCTTTCAATTTGTCCAACAAGGATATGAGGCCGGTGAACTCCACATCATCGTCTGGGGAAAGCTGAAATTCAATGAAAGAAAACGTTTTTACTTATGCCCACGTTGTGAAATTCGTTCTTACATCGAAGAGAACTGAAAAAACTGCTACTCCTTTTTCATTACCCACTGCATTGGAGAGATTTCCGTAAGATTTTCCGTAATGCACCAAGTGTAGCTCTAGAGGATATCTGAAGTAATACATTGGATAATATAGTCCTGCTGTTTACGACAGGCAAATGAGCTCACCTATAGCCATCTATAACATGTTCTGATTGCCAATGGAAGTGTAAGTGATCCAAAATATATACATCTTGTAATCCACCACCCTCAACAGTTAACACCTCGTCAGTCTTTAATCTCACTTCGGCTGTAACAAGTTGAGAATGTAGAATAGAAAATAAAGATCTTCCAACCCTCGTTATACCTATGGGAAAATATTATTTCCCGAACTTACCCGAGTGGCCATTATTTTTTAACATTGTAGAATAAATTTTGTTATAATTCTTGAATATAAAGGGTGAAAAGTTTTTCTTCAAGGCCTTTCTTCTCTCCACTGCAATAGGCGACTGCCTTTTTCCCTCTTTACACATTTGTGGCCAAGTATCTGGAAAAAAATTAACTCTTGAAGAAGATAATACATGATAGAACATATTTTTTTAGTTTTTCGCTTGTAAAATTAGAACCAATGAAGTGATGCTGACACTTCATCAACAGAATGGTAGATAATGAAAAGACGAAGAAAATAAGTGTTGGTGCAACTCAAACGGGTCATTATAACAGTAGAAAAGCCGGAAAAACCGTGAAGATCAGTGTTTTTTCAAAAGTTCATAACTCGGTCATTCTCAAAGTTGTAGCGCTGGTTTTCCGGATAAAAGTAGTGGTTAATAAGTAATTTGAGTGTGCGCAACCCGGACGTTGTCGGATGAATAGTTTTCGCGTAATTACGAGTTGAATTATTTTAGGCACTATTTTCCGGAAGGGCTGGATGCATCAGAAGTTTTCCGATTTTAATTCACAGAACGGATTTTGAAAGTAAAGTATTGTACTACAAAACGACAATTTTGATTTTTCGTTAAAATGTTGCAAAATAGTTGAAAAATACGTGGAAACATGACCAAAACCGACCCAGCGCTCGATAGCGGACGAACAGTTGGGGTAGCCAGCTAACGCGGGGAAGTACGTATTATAATAAAAGCCCGCTGCGGCCAGGAGCGAATCGTTATATTTATACCCCCCTACTCGACCGCAATCGAGCGTTCGGCCGGTTTTCTTCTACGTTTTTTTATCACGAAAACATCTCTATTGCCTGGTCTATGTAAACAAAATCTATTTTTTCTATTATATTCAGGAAAAATATTTGTGAATCTATAAAATACATTAGAACAAATTGGCGAATGCGCTGGTCTAAAATGTTCTACACGTTTCTCTGTGCTTCATTTCATATTATGAATGGGCTTGAAAGGAAACTAGAAGATAGCTTGAAAGGTAGCTAGCAGATGATGAAAATGATGGGAAAATATACCATTAGATTAGTTATGAACAGAACGAACAATTTCGGTCCCAGATCACACCCTTGTGTCACACCAGTTTCTCTATAGACCATGTACTCATATCTTCAAGTCCTTTGAATAATTAAATTTTTATGAAGTTTTTCCATTTAAATTCAGAGAAAAACGCAGTGTTTTTGTAAAATGCGGAGATATTTTTATTTCAATACAAAGTATCAACCTTCAGGGAAATTCTTTCGAGGAAAATTTTCATTAGGTTTTCGCATATTTTGGCTTTATTTCTCGGATAACAGCATTTTTCCTAACCTCACAGTATCTACTTGTCAAATTTCGAATGCAATATCCTGTCAGTTTGATTTTGACACTTCGAAAATGGCGCGGAATTCAAAACATAACAAATTTATATGTTAACCGAATTTTGTTTCAAACTTATTTAGTAGGCGTCTATTCCTATGGCTTTTAACTTACCTTCATGTCCATAGTGCCAACCTTCACTAGATGCAACAAAACCTGAAAGCAAAAAGAGATAAAATCCATTTTATCGAGATATGAGAGTTCTTGAGACTTTCGATTATCTGCTAGACGGATTTTTGAGCGCTCGTTCTACTTACACGAGGGCTGTATTTTGTCACGATGCCTGTATTTATCTAATTTTGAGCCGAAAATGATCTCAATCGACAAGGTTGGATTCACTGATGACGAATCCGTCGAAAAATTCGAGTCTGTCCGTCCGTCCGGTCGTATACACGATAACTCTCGAACGGAACGACCTAGAAACTTGAAATTTTCAGGGTAGGTTCGAATCTCGAATGCCGCGATTGAGTTTGTTATTGGGCAACACTCGACAAGGGGTTCCGTAAATATGGCCGTTCGAAATTTTGTTTTCCCGATTATTTCGAAACTACTGATTCGATCGAAATGAAATCTTGCACTCAGATGGAAAATGACGTGTTCAAGCTACATGCAAAATTTCCAGATCGCATGACCAGAAGCATAGAAAGCATAGAAAATTATAACTTTCGAACGGAAGGACCTGGAGAATTGATATTTTCAGGATAGGTGTGGATCTCGAATGTCGCGGTCACGTTCATCAATGAGCAAAATTAGACTAGGGGTTCCGTAAATATGGCCGTTCAAAATATTTTTTCCTGATAATTTCGAAACTACTGCCTGGATTGCAATGAAATTTTGCACATAGATAAAAAAAAATGTATTTATACGAATTCAAGTCTGTCCTTCTGTCCGTATACGAAATAACTCTAGAACGGAACGACCTAGTAACTTGAAATTTTCAGGGTAGCAAATATCGTCGTTTGAAATTTAGTTTTCTTGATTAGTTCAAAACAACGGATTCGATTGTGACCAATTTTTGTATTTTAATAGAGAATGATATTTTCAAAAATTTCTTCAATTGGTTTCTAAAACAGGAAAATGCGAATCTACATACAAGGTGGATGAACGAGCGCTCAAAAGCTCCTGACTTCACAGCAGTGCTTTTTAGAATTTTTTCATTATATTTTTGTTTGAATTTTTTGCATCAGAGAATTCTAAAGATTTATTATTAGATATGAAAAGCTGGTATGAAATGAAAAGCGTTAAGTAATTTATTTATACATATTTGGGTTGCGAATTACTCATCATCTAATGAATTGTCTCCCCAACTGTTATCTATTGTATTCATCAAAAATAACACTATCCTTCTTCTGTCAACAATCTTTTAAGTGCTAAAATTTGTTAATGGTTAATAGACATCTGAATTGTATGTAGTTCCAAAAGAATACCTAATCAGATAACTGTTTTTTTCATTGAGAAGTCATTACACTTTACAGATTCTTCACGTAATAACTTCGACTAGTTACTCTTAATTTGACCGATTCGTATTTTATGCTATGTTGTAATTTGCTAAGTTTGATCTCACCAAATTCTGAATTTCTGGAACGGGCATGAAATAAGTATGTAGGTTATTACAATGTAGCGGCAAAATTTTCAATAATTGACTGTTATTAACTGTATTGGCGTGTACATTACACTTACATAAGTTTTTTCTTCTGATCATGTGCGTTCGGCAATTATCTCACCGAACGATAATTGGAATTCATTATGTGGGATACTAAGATTCTAAAAATGCTGTAAAGTTCTTTTGTGTCCGAAAAATTCGACGGTCGGGGTGTTAACGAACTCATTCGTACTTCACGAAGAACGTACGATAATGTTTTTCACAGGAATATTGAAAAATTAAATTGTTCTTCATAAAATGGTGGCAGTAATTATGATGTTTTAATTAATTTCCCATCTTTTCAATTTGGAAATAAAATCATAAACAAATTCTCATCGAGTAAAGACAAATGGTTGTTTCACGTTTAGACCAGACAGAAGAGCAGATAAAGGGTCATTCTGTGACAAAAATCGAAGAAGAAACCGGGAGCTCACTCGCAGAATTCAGAAATAAAATCATAAAAAAATTCAAGCTTCACACTAACAGGATCTCATTCTTAACACTCCAGAACACTTACATTTGAACGCTATAGAACTTCAATGTTTATTGAGTTGCATTGTGTGGGAAAAATCTTAAACGATTCGATTCAATCAACTCATAATTTGATCCTCACCTATGCTAAGGACATACTCATTATCCCAGGTGTAATGAGAATCTCATATCCGGATTGAGACTGCTATCTAGAACGTATTTTTTTTCCCAATTAAAATGTTGTATAACGCGGTATTATCGCAGGAATTCATTGAAGAAATTTCATTTGTTCAGTGAACGGAAATTTATTACCGCACTCTGAAATTGCACCAATTGGTCAGTGGGAAATTTTTTGATCGCTGCCGGAACTTGGATATTCAATGATTTTTCTATTAGTCGGAGTTGTTAAAGCAGTTATTGTCGACATTTTCAAGAAACTTCGGTGAATTTCTAAAATCGCCTGTCTGCGAGAATCTGCGAACAATAGTTCTGTCCAATTATTTAAATCACGTGGATAGTTAAAAGAGAACGTGACTGACCTGATTATCAGATGGAAGAATGAACATCTCTTTTGTTACATATGTGACAATGAAATGAATGAATGATGCCTCATTCACAGAACGTCCAGCGTCGGCCCAGGCTATTCAGGCAGTTTTGAAAAATGCTACCTTTTTGTTATGGATAAAAAAAATATCGAGAAAATTTCATGAAATACCTAAATTCACAAATTATCGGGAGTAAAACTTTGGGGTTGAATAGGTGACTCAATAAAACATTAAGTAACAGCATATCAATAACAATTTTGAATTTCATTGTTCTATCTCGTGAAGTTTTTCAGTAACGTTCTTTTTAATTTTCAAAGACAAATAGTCGAGTTATCAAATTGAAATTAACTCATTTCGATAAAACGATTTGATATAAAATCGAGAAATTTTAAATGTGTGTGGTTGTGATGTTACTGAATCGAATATTTTTCACCGCAATGATCTATTGTCAACAGTTCGGGAGTTATGAAATTTTTAATTGATAACTGATAACGCTTCCAAATATCTTATATTGCCTTGGTGTAGCATGTTCGATACTTTCAATAAAAATAAATTTTTTCGGAAATAATGTTGAATATCGTGAAATATGGATAGAGATAAAAAACCTTTGTGTGAAATTCGCAGCTTTCTAATAATTCCAACAACTTCTACCCCACCCCGTAACAAATCTTATCCATAAAATTATCCACATCAATTCATCGTCATTATTATTTGTATCATAGCCGCAAATCGCAATAATTGAGGAAGTAACAAATTTCATCTGCTAGGTCGTAACATTTTTATTAGCAGTGATTTTGATCTCGTGATGCTAAGTGTATTTTTCCTTGCAATTTGATAATATTTTCGGTGCAAATTTTCGAGTCGATTGCCCCAATCATGGTGGAACTGATTCCACACTCCATTATGTTCATATTGAATAAATATGGAATTAACGACCTGAAGAAAAACCCTGAACTAATAATGAAACGGGCTTCTTCAAATATTCTCTTTCGCAAAAGCTAATAGTTCTTGAGTTATGAAATTTTTACTATGGATAAAGGGTTCAAGGAGTCCTCCGAAATAATACAAAAGTCATAATAAAAGTTCACAGATATTCACCCAAAAATATGGAAACATAATAAAAGTTTTATTATTTATTCCGATATCGAGCTGAGTTTTTTCGTGAAACATGAAACATTCATGGATATAATAAAATGCTGTGTGAAATGTACATTTTTTTTTCAGATGGCAATCAAAAGAATGCCCTTCACCTAATTTTTTAGATTAGTTGCCTTTGTTTTTGTGGCGGAGTTGATTCTATTTATTTATACTAATAGGAACTTCGTGTCCGAAAAATGTAATCTCCATGTGAAATCGATAGAAATAATGACGGATGTCAACGAGAAAGATCGTGACCACGTCGACACTCAATCGTAACCCTAATAAAGAATTCATCACCGTTTTGGTATATTTGTGATCGTAATGCATCAACTAAATTATAAATGGTAGCGTTGATGTTGATTTCTATCGTTGAAATTATACTCCAACTGCTAGAAATCGAGAAGTCCATTTCAGGAGGGAAATTTAATGATTCTCACGTGGTTATGAGTTGATTTAATTTATTTATTTTCTTCGATTCAACTCATTGATTTTCTGTACCTACAAACATTGATAATCGTAAATTTATGATTATGGTTAATTAACTCGGAGAAGGAATTCTTCGACCAAACTTGGCATAATTTTTTATACTGAAAGTTAGGAACTGAATGAAATTTCATCGATTAAACCAGAAGTTAACATCATTAACCGGGAAGAAAACGAAATAAACTACTGTAAGTAGGAGGAGCATATTCCTGTTTTCGTCACAGTGTCATTTTCTGTTGAAATGACTGGAACAGGAAATTACCTGAAAATGACAAAATTAACACTTAATATAAGTAGTTAACTGTTAGAATTTTGGACTGTATATCAAAATGAATCACAAATAGAACATTGATTTTTTGTCCACGCTTCAAACTTTCTTCTAGTAAATAATGCAAAAACTGCAGCCGATACTTGTGTACTTTTCAATTTTTCCCGAAAAAAATTACTTCGTTGTTGTTTGAACAGTTGCATCCTTATCATGCGAATGTCCTCGCTTGTGTAGTTATCGATGTTTTAAATATAGCAGTGGTATGACTACAATTTGGACCAAGAATTTCTCGGAGGCATACTTGCATGTTGACGTTCGAAGTCGATTACGTCTAATGTTAAAAATTGCCATTGTTTTTTTATTTCTACTGAAAACTTGTGACTTGGAGAATATTACTATAATGCATAATTGAATGTCTTGATCGTCAATATATTGACCATTCCACTTGAAACTCGAAGTTTCCAAAATTAGAAAAACGCAGACAACAATTAGGATTCATGGAGAGGTAAAGATTAACGAATGAATATTATAATGAGATTACATGAGAATTTCCTTTCGGCAAATTTCTGATGAGTTTTCAGTCTAGTCAAGTTGAACTCCCCTGGAAAATTCCTTGTTACAACATGATGATGTTTCATATATTTCCCCCGATTGAAGCAGCTATAAATACTCCAATAACTTCTTCATCATAATATTACCAATTGGCATCTAGGAACCTCTACTTTTCCTAGGAAGCTAATTCGATAATATCAGTAATTTTAATTCAAAAGTAAGGAGCAGTGGTTCCGTAATTCACCCTCTTCCGGTAAACTTGAAATGAGGAATGATGAAATTATCATCATCACATGTTTTGATATTCGTGGAAATTATTGCCCAGTGAATTTTACCAATTGAATTATTGATACTATAGTTCTAAAAATATCCAAGAAGAGCTGGAGGGTTGAAGTGGCAGCAAATAGCAGTTCCTGAATTTTTTACATTCTCGTTATCATTATACATATACATATACATATCTTAAGCATCGTTTTCGAAATTTAAGCCTGAACAGAGTGACCTATAATCGAAATCTGACCTAAAAATTCACTCATGTTCATCAAAACTTGAATAAATAATGGAATGAATCGAACAAGAGGATTGAACTGAGGAATAATCAATGGAAAATAATTTTGGACTGATAATCGTCTTTAAGTTATGTGAATATGTGATCTCGCCCAGAGATCTGATTCTTCTTCATGGGAAAAATTACCCTTATTGATATCCTCTAAATATTTTCTGATAATCAACCCAGAAGGAATAAGGTGATATTGGGTTCGCTGTTGAGAGGCATTTCTTTTGGTGAGGCAGTATAACAGCTGTGCAGGTCCGCCTATTTGCTCGTCGAAATATGAACCCTCTCCAAGAAGTAGGCGTTAATGTTTTGCCGTGGCCACCCCGTTCATTGGATTCAAATCCCATCGAATATATGTTCGATATGATGGGGAGGAAGCTGTATACTTTGTACAATACTCCACAGAGTCTGACACAGTTTATCTACGAAGTTCAAGTTGCTTGAAACGATCAGACCATCTTATTTTTTCGACACCTAGACGTGTACATAGGAGTGTACTCAGCTACGAAGTCACCGAACACATTTTTTTTTTCGAATTAGGTGTTAATAAAATTTCTTGCAAATGTCTTTGTTTCATTCTTGATGTGAGAGTACTATATTCTCCAATCAACAAGTTGAAGAAAATTTTCTTTCTGGATGTATCACAAGAGTTCCTTTATAAATTATGAATACACCAACACTTCCATTCTTGATATGAAGAACTATTACATGACATGAATAAACTGAAGGTTATTTGAGGGGAGCTAGGATGATTATTAGTCGTTTCTACATGAGGGAAAGAAGACCATGACTAAATATTCGAAGAAATCAAGGAATAATAATAGTTTAGTGGCATAAGGTATTCTTAACAGACGATCAAGATTAATCTCTTTGAATTCATTAATTTGAAATTTTCCGCATTTCCGCAGTTTGTTTTCTGGTCTTCTTGATATATAATGCATTTCAAGATTATGAAAATACTCATTATTCGATTTTTCTTCAAACAGGAATGGATACTAACGGAATTTTTCTCAAATTCGAATTTACTTCTGCAACAATTCACCCAAATTCACTAAATGATTGTATTTTCCAAAATGGTTTGAATGAAAAACAATTGTGTCTTCTCCGAAACCAAGCAATAATAAATAAGAAAATGACGAAAAGCACTGCCGTGAAGTCAGGAGCTTTTGAGCGCTGGTTCATCCTCCTTGTAGGTAGATTCGCATTCTCCAGTTTTAGAAACCAATTGGAAAGATTTTGACAACTGTCGAAGAATATTTCAAACTAAGGCGAAAATCCAGACTTCACGTCAGTGCTTTAGGTGACCAACTTTTTTTTCGATAATTTGCTAGAATTTTCTATGGTATCAATGGTCTTGGTAATGCGATCTGGACAAATTTTCCCACGTAGTTTGAATACATTATTCTTCATCTATGTGCGAGATTTCATTCCAATCCAATAGTTAGTTTCGAAATTATCAGGAAAAAAATTGTTTGAACGGCCATACTTACGGAACTCCTAGTCTAATTTTGCTCACTGATGAACATGGTTGCGAAATTCGCGATCCGAACCTACTCTGAAAATTTCGAGTCCCTAGGCCTTTCCGTTCGAAAGTTATAATTTTCTATGGTTTCTGTGGTTCTGATCATGAGATCTGGACAAAATATTGCTTTAATATATCATTCTCGATTAAAATACAAAATTTCATCTCGATCGAATCCTTAGTTTCGAAATTATCGAGAAAACAAAATTTCAAACGACCATATTTACGGAACCCCTAGTATAATTTTGCTCATAGATGAACGTGATCACGACATTCGATATCCACACCTATCCTGAAAATTTTTATGGTTTCTACGATCTGGACAAAATTTCACATGTAGCTTGAACACCTCATTCTCCATTTGAGTGCAAAATATCATCACGATCAAATCTGTAGTTTTCAAGTAATCAGGGGAACAAAACTTTGAACAGCCATATTTACGGAACCCCTCGTGGAATTCTGCCCATTAACGAACTCAACCGAGGCATTCGGGATCTGAACCTATACTGAACATTTCAAGTCTCTAGGTTGTTCCGTTCGAGAGTTATCGTGCTTACGGCCGGACGGACGGACAGACTCGAATTTTTCGACGGATTCGTCATCAGTGAGTCGAACATGTCCATTGATACCATTTTTGGCTCAAAATTCGAAAAACACAGACATCGTGACGAAATGATATATGTAGCCATCGTGTAAGTAATACGAGCGCTCGAAAATTAACCAATTTTGTTGTGAATCCTGAGAGAAAAGACCGTAGTTTTAGGACTTCATGTTCACGATTTAGTTGAATGACATCAATCAATGTGCTAAAATGAGGTATTAAATTATGCTGAGAATCCGTATTAGCACAACAATATATCAGAATCGATATATCAGATTATGGAAACAAACAGAATTTGAATGTAACTGTTAGTGAAATGTGATAATTGAAAAATCAAGATATTTTTTCTTAAGCCACCGATTTTTGTTCAGGGATAATAATTTTCAATATTTTTTGGTGTTTGCTTCTTACAAATTTTGAAGTTCACACTGTCGATCTTTTTCGCTTTAGGTAAAATTTGCATTCTAGGTATCTTATATGAACCGCTATAGAATGGAAAAATTAAAAAAAAAAAAATAGGTGATATAAAAGTTGTTCTCCCTCCCCTTTCAACTTTTCAACTATCCAGAAGATTTTGAAAAAAATCCAGATAGTAGGACTTGGGAAACGAAAATTGGTTTGATTCGGATATACAGGGTGTTCCTGAATTGAAGGTACAAACGAAGAGGGGAGATTCCTAAAGTAATTTTAAGAAAATCCCATAAACATGGGATCGCAAACGTTTCGTTTTTGAGACACAGGGTGTTAAAGTCTAATTTTTTTTCAGCTTTATTTCTCATAGTATCTACACTTCACAAGATATTCAACTGAAAAAGTTCAATTTAATGTGTCAAAACAAACAATGAATGAATTCACCACAACAGACTAACTTAATTTTTATGACTACATATGTATTTGGATATTTCTGAGGATTTCGACAGAATCGTTCAGAATTTTTTCTCGAAATCAGTAGCAGATACGACAAAACTATAACAGGCCATAAAGTTCAGTATTACAACAAGGCTGCTTTTCACATTTTCTCAAATTAACAGTGGCTCACCAAAAAAAAGTTCTGGAGGAAAACAGGGGACAGTGTTCATGAAACTTTTTTTTCTCAAAATTACTTAAGGAATCTTCCCTCTTCATTTGTACCTCCAGTTAAGGAACACCCTGTATATCGTAGTTTTTCAATAATCGGTTTTACTACGGAACCTTTCACTGTGCCAATACCAGGTTCGCTGAAACATTTTTCTCAGCTCTATTCCCAAGGTTTGTTATGGAGAATTGAAAACTAGAAGATCCTTCTTCTTTTCCTCTATTTCTGTAATGTACTTAAAACCAACTACTTTATTTATAAAATTCAATCAGCTAATTCGAAGAAACGGGTAATAAAAGTCTTTCTCGAATGTTGATTTCAATCGCAGCAAATCTGCGAAAGACGAAGGTCTATCTTTGACAATGCATCTATCAACCCACGTTATGTTTATAGCTGCACATTCGTCTTACGTATGACCTAGACCTGAAGATAAAATGTTATTTTGGTGCAGGCTATTTCTGTTACTGTTTTCTGCACATTCAACAGATCTGCACACGAGCTTCATGCCAACATTAATTATAAAACTATCTTCAAATCGTGTCACATTCCCTACAGTACTTGTCGATTTTCAGAAAATAACAAATTCTTTTTATTATTCTAGAGCTCAAAGAAGTAACGGTCGGTCGATTTACATAACATAATAGTAGAAACTATTCAGTTTTCACTCTCAATAGTCGGAACAGTAATTAAATTTTACTCTCTGTTTGAACTACATTGCTTCATTCTTCTTATACAACTTTTACCTGCTGCGTATAAATTATAAATGGTCCATTGTTCCTCAAGGAAATAGATTCGCGTTTAGGAGTGATAATACATAATATTGTGATCGGCATCTTCAGGAAGAAATAAAATGTGTGGGATGTGAAGAATATCACGTTCCCTATATATATAATGCAAACATTTAGAGCAATGTTGAGGAATTTACATGTTGTGTATTATTGAAACTCATTCGATGCAAATTTCCGATATTTCTGCAATGAATAAAAAGTTCTCAATAAAATCAGTCATCCATTAAATGTTGCAGAAATATTAGGAATGTATTCGTCAAAAAGATCCATAAAAGAAATAATGGAATTATTCCGGTCAAGGATCATAAAAAAATAAATAATTCATGCCATATAACAGTAGCGAGGAATACACCAACTGTTTATTTTGTCCCTATAAATAAAACCAAACTCTCGAAAATGTTATGTACATTTAATTAACAGGGTTCTTTCTAGGTGAAATTGTCTAAATATTACTATAAATATTGCCTAGTAGTCTTGTATCAAATTGATACTCTGATGTAGCGAATCGAAACTCAGTTAACCTGATGTTTGTTGAAAATTTTTTTTTATTCATTGTTTTTTTCATAGCTTAATTGTAACGCGTTCAAATGGGGTAGAGCAAGGTTCATAAATATTATTTGAATTGAATTGGGTGAAAATATCATGAAATTTAGAAAAAAATTAAGAATAACAATCATATGAATATAACAAGAGGATGAAAAACACTAAAAACACTCTGAGTAGTGCCAGGAAAGTTGAACTTCATATTCCAGTCTTGTGGGGAAAAAATTGTGAAAGCATCAAATAACTAAAAAGATAAATTTTATTTCAGTGACTGTGAATACATCGAATCTAAACTGATAGTTACCCTGATATTTCTTCGGTGAAATAATTTCCAACCCGAATATCTCCGGAACCTTTTATCTAACAGAAAACATAAGCAATGTTTTGTGCGGAATTTTTTTAAGTTTTAATTGAAGAAGGTTTTGAAGGGGTGGAGGGTGTTTTTCTCCCCAACTTCTACGCTAATGGAAAAAGTACGGTTTTTGAGACGCCCATGAACTGCAAATGTTTTTTACACAAAAAAAGCTAATCTTGGTCATACGCTCTAACATCGACCGTTTTCGAGAAAAATCAACTTTTATGTCGAAAAACATGGTCTTTACTAACTGCAACCTTTTTTTTAGTACGTCAAAAACTTCAGGTTCACAATTTAAAATTATTTTCTGAACCACTAATCCTATTTCGATTTTTTTTCAGTTTCAACACCCTTTATCTCGAAAATGGTGCATTTTAGAGGGTTAATAGAAACTTTTTTTCATAATTTTGTACGAGCTATCACATCCTAAAATCCTGCGCATAAATTATGAAACACCCTGTTCATGTAATTATCTTGTTAACTGAATCGAATATTTGATTCTATATCAGTTTATTCGGTGATAAGAAGTTATTCCCAACTCTATTCATATTTTACAACGTTTTGGAGAAGAACCAAATTTTTTTTCAGTACAGTCAATTGATTTTGTTAGAAAAAAGCTACTTTTGGGAAATCCAACAGAATTTACGAAGAAATTCTATTCTGCAATCGTGAAATTATGAATGAAATGAGTCAATATTGACCGCTTTCTACTCAGTAAGTACATATGCAACTTTTGTGATTGTTTGTTCAAAACCATCTATCTGCATATTGTCCATTCATATTGATTTATCTTCTTCAAATAATGAATTTCAGACCAAACATCAGTATATTCATCGGATGAACATTCTCCAGATATGAATTTAGCAAGGAAAAACAGTGTTATATCAAAATACATTTTAAACGACTTCATAATGAATGTAAAAAGCTCAATTCCCACCTATTTTTATGTAGCTGTCATTTTACAATCTTTATTTTGCAAGAGTTCGAATTCAGTATTCACATACTAATAAACTCATAACGAAAATCAGTAGATTTTGTATAGATTCTTGCCACTGTAGATTTTCTTGGTAGAATTTCGAGACAAAGTATAGTGTAAATTGTAAACACTCTCCTAAATAGACAGAAGTAGTACAATGAGTCAATAAGAAAGATTGGGCAGGAATAATAAACTTTTTGGTGAAAGACTATTGAAATCAAACAATAGGTTGTACATTCGACTACAAAATTTTCCTATTCATTTGAGTCGAGTTCAATACTTTTTTCTCTCACTGCGCTTTTTCTGAATGAACTTGTTTGAGAATCACGTAACACGATATATCATTTATGACCCGAAAAACTTGTTATCACGAACAGTGTTAAAATTCAAATAATGAAAAGATAGATGGGTGATTGATATTGAGATGGCGAAAAAATAATTTACATTTCGGTGCATTATTTCGAACTAATTTCAAGAGGGTATATTTCGTGATTTCTTGAAAAAAAATTGTGTTAACGATTTTTTTTTTCAAAATTCGTAAATTCTGATCTAAAACTCTTTAACTGTTCAAGGTGGTCCCCAAGTTCTAAGAATGTTTTGGTATTTCTTGAAAAAAAATTGTGATTTTATTTCAAATATCCGAAGATTCTGATTTGAAAGTTCTGCACTTTTAACATCACCCCCAAAATTATTTTCATTCATTGAGATGCATTTTAAATGGAATTCGTTTAGTAATTTATAATATAAAACCATTCATTGTTCTTTTCAAATTTTTTGAAAGCACTGACAGTTTTTGAGCGCTCGTTCTACTTACACGAGGGCTATATCATTCCGTCACGATGTCTGTATTTTTCGAATTTTGAGCAGAAAATCAATCGACAAGGTTCGACTCACTGATGACGAATCTGTCGAAAAATTCGAGTCTATCCGTCCGTCCGTATACACGATAACTGTCGAACGGAACGACCCAGAAACTTGAAATTTTCAGGGTAGGTTCGAATCTCGCATGCTGCAGCTGAGTTTGTTGTTGGGCAAAATTCGACCAGGGGTTCCGTAAATATGGCCGTTAGAAATGTTGTTCTCCTGATTACTTCGAAACTACTGATTCAATCGATATGAAATTTGCACTCATATGGAGAAAGACGTGTAGAACCTCTATGCGAAATGTCCAGATCGCATTACCAGAACCATAGAAACCATAGAAAATTGTAACTTTTGAACGGAAACGCCTAGGGACTTGAAATTTTCAGGATAGGTGTGGATATCGAATGTCGTGATCACGTTCATCTATGAACAAAATTATTTTAGGGGTTCCGTAAATATGGTCGTTTGAAATTTTGTTTTCTCGATAATTTTGAAACTACGGATTCGATCGAGATGAAATTTTGTATTTTAATCGAGAATGATATATTAAAACAATGTTTTGTCCAGATCGCATGACCAGAACCATAGAAACCATAGAAAATTGTAACTTCTGAAGGGAAAGTCCTAGAAACTTAAAATTTTCAGGGTGGGTTTGGATCGCGAATTTGACGGTCACGTTCATCAATGAGCAAAATTAGACTAGGGGTTCCGTAAATATGGCCGTTCAAAATATTTTCGAAACTACTTATTTGATTGGAATGAAATTTTGCACCTAGCTGAGGAATAATGTATTCAAACTACGTGCGAAATTTTGTCCAGATCGCATCACCAAGACCATAGATACCGTAGAAAGTTCTAGCGAATTATCGAAAAAAAATTGGTCAGCTGAATCACTGACAAAGTCTAAACTTTCTTCTAAGTTTAGGAATTTTTTTGACAGCTGTCGAAAATTCCTTCAATTGATTCATAAAACTGGAAAATGCGAATCTACCTACAAGGTGGATGTACGAGCGCTCAAAAGCTCCTGACTTCACGGCAGTGCTTTTCGTAATTTTTTATTATTTTCGTTTAATAAACTGTGGGAAAACTAATCTACAATTATTGATTCAAATAAGATGAATGTGTCATATTGTGAAAGGTCGAAAATGTTTTTCATTTCTCAAATTCTGCTATTTGATCGAATTGAATATCTAATCACATAGATTTTAATATTTTTTTGACAGCTCATTTAGTGCGACAGAAATAAATTCTCATCATAAAATGTATTCCAGAATATTTGAAATTTCAGTCCTCCAATTCTAAAAGATATTTGAAATAATTCTATTTCCAAGGTCATTTCCGCAATAATTTTAGTGAATTTTTTCGAAAAAGTGCATTTATACCACTTTGCATGAGAATACAAAAAAATTGATGAAAGTGCTCCTCATCATAAATTTTTTCAACAAAGAATAGTGTAAAAAAAGAACAGAAAAATAATATACAATACAAAATTTTGTGTTCAATTAATTTACAATTCCAGGAAATTTCAATATGATAAAGATACACAAAGTGTTGAAATAAATCGCGTAAAAATTAAGGGTTAAATCGAATTTTCTGAAAATGATAATAGTAGTTTGTTTCACCCAAAATCCGTTGGAGCTTCGAAAAAAATACTGCTGAGCAAAACATCCAGTATAAACTGTGCTGTCAAAAGAACTTACAGTACCAAAGTTATACAATTATGTAGTTAAAAAATTTAACAGAAAACAACGCCAAACATGACATGATTATTCCAGGCTTTCCCAAGTCTGAACCTTATGGTTTATCGAACGAAAATTAAAAACTAAAGAATTTTATAAAACAAACTCCTCTCATTTTTGGCAGATGAACCACAGCATGAACTCCTTTGTTCTTCAACAACCTGTATATTCCGGATTCTAACGATTTACTTCATTGTTTGGAATTAATCTGATCCCGCGAAAAAATCCGAAAAGCATAAACTAACTAAAATGAATGCAACTTCCAACACTCACCAAAGAAAACGAATAGTAGAAGGACCGTGCAGGAGGGTGCCCGTTTGGAAAACATGGTGAATCACAAAATAAGATGTAGGTAACCGGAGAGCGCCCGTTCCAAGGAGAGAGTACCCGAAACTACCGACACAACATTATAGTGCAGACAGGCCGGTGTTTTGTACGAAGCGAAATATCCTCGCGGATATTTACCGGACACCCACAATGTGACAATACTGTATCACTATTCACTTTTGGAAGTTTGCGCTACAAGGCAGCGCACGGTTGAATGTCGGTTGATAGAAGCTCCCGCTGATCTCGAAATAGAATGAAGACCCTCTGTTGACCGCCGATGCCGGAGCGGATGACGTCTCTTAAAATATCGACAGATCAATTTGTGTTGGGGTTATCATTATGGCGAAGACCGATGTCCATTGTGGAACCCTCATCGAACACCGCAAACATTGGATTTTTTTATATGTATCATTCATTTGGAATAATGGAAAGTTAATTGGACTATTTTCATGCCATGGTTCCAACTTCTTGGGTCTTCGGGTTGCTCTGAATTTGGCCAGATTAATTTCATTGCTAAATCAAAATAGTACTTTCCAGGGCCGTATCTAGGGCGTGGCAAGGGTGGCACTTGCCACGGGCGCAAGGTCCGAAGGGGCGCCAAAAAATATCAAAAATAAAAAAATAGAAGCGCCAAGCAAAAAAATTAATTCTAAAGATGACAACACGGTTACGTAAGTAAGTAATTCGATCACAACATTTCGAAACATTGACATTCAAAAAACAGAATGAGAATACAATTAGGTCAGAAATACGAGAAATATGGTCCAATTGTTATAAAAAATTTTCAAAGATGCCGCACTCTGATCATAAATATTACAATCGGCAATATCGTCATGCGATTCCAAGCACAGCCCTTTTATGAGTTGCTTACACTACATCATCCCTTATCGCATCCAGCTTGTTTTCGAGGGCGGCTTCTTTGATGATGATGGTTCATAATGATCGATTTGTTTAGATTTTTAGGCCGCATCTGTGGTATTTTAAAAAAAATTTGTATGGCCAAAAATTCACCTATCAGAGTTTTGAGCTCAAGAAGTGGGAGAAAAATTGGGGAATCTTATTCTATTCTACATTAATATTGATTTCTTTCAAATGTGAAGGGAAGAGCAAAAAATTTAAATTTCAATGTTCGTTTAGTGTGTATCCAGATTTGAAGTGTTATAAGTTTTGAGTTTTTTTATATTCTGACTTTTTTGTGCCATTGTGCTTTTGGATTCGAGCATTATAAATTGTGCTATTGAAGGTGGGTTGTACTAAGTATTTGTTATTTTTTATGACATTATTCTGGCATCGGATATATTCAATTATTCGTATTTCAACATAATAATATTGTTCCTTTCAATTCAAGAAGAAATATGTTCGGTTCATTGCGGAAAATATGGATTTTCAAACTTGAGTTCTCACTTCTCAGAGCGTCTTTTTTTGAAATCTAATAAAACTCAAATTTTAGTGTTACTTTTCATAGTTTTCATTGAATCTTCAATCTCATCTGGCAAAGATTATTCTAGTGATTTTTTTATACTTAACGTATAGACTTCTTGAATATTGTAACATCGGACCCTGTACGAAACTATTAGTACGTGTTTCAAATGGTTATAAAATAGTATTTTTATGCAAAGTTTGCGGTTTTTTTTGCAGAGATTGTGATTATCGATTATTGTTTTCTAGTCGACTTACCGAAAAATTTTTATTTTACGTTTGCAGTATGTATTTTTGAATTTTGAAATGAAAAATTTATATTTTTAAAGATAAATGTTCGTATTTATTACATAAATATGAATATTTCATTTTGTTTTTTCAGAATTTGTTTTATTTTTATGCATTTCATTTGAAATGTGTATTTCAATGTTTTTAATGAAAAAAATTTTCCATAAAAATGTGTATTATTTTGAAACTCTTACAGAAATATGACTAGCATTATGAAAAAAAAATACAACAAGAAAATATGAAAATCTACGCAAATGGGGGGGGGGGCGCTCTCTAATATATTGCCACAGGCGTAATAGTACCTAGATACGGCCCTGGTTCTTTCGCTATTTTTACCTACTCACAGAACTGTGTGTTGAAGCAATCTCCTCATCCAGTATCCAGTGTTCCTCCTTGGATATTACGAATCCTTTTTTTCCATTGGACCCTCTAGTCTTCCTCTCAAAAAAGCTGAGCCATCCTTGATTTTTTCCTTTCTCCTAGTCTAGTCAATTTTTAGCGTTCTTTGACTATGACTTCGTGGTACGGATTTCAGGGGACGTTTTGATTCCCCTATTTATTTTTTACCGCACACATATGGTATTGACTATACCCAGCTTTTTTGTCTTCTGATTCTAATTTTTCGGTTTTGATTTCGTGAGAACCGATGAACGAGCGCTCAAAAGCTCCTGACTTCACGGCAGTGCTTTTCTGTGAGGGTTTCATTACCATTGTCTTATTCCTATTTGCTGTTTTATTTTTATCTTTTTCGGCTTTCTCAAGGGTCCTTGTCCTTCCAGAATAGCCATTTAACTTTCGCGTTTTATTTATTTTCTATTTTCGCTATACTTTTATAAGCTTCTTCATAAAGGAAACTTGCTACTCCCATTTTCGTGAAGACGAGAGAAATAATCTTGATGCATTTTATTGAGCGCTCGTACTACTTACACGAGGGCTATATCATTTCGTCACGATGTCTGTATTTTTCGAATTTTGAGCCAAAAATGGTCTCAACCGACTATGTTTGACTTACTGATGTCGAATCCAACGGAAAATTCGAGATTGTCCTTCCGTCCGTCCGGCCATCCGTAAGCACGATAACTCTTGAACGGAACAACCTGGAGACTTGAAATTTTCAGTATGGGTTCAGTTCTCGAATGCCTCGGTTAAGTTCGTTAATGGGCCAAATTCCACCAGGGGTTCCGTAAATATGGCCGTTCAAAGTTTTGTTCCCCTGATTACTTGAAAACTACAGATTTGATCGAGAAGAAACTTTGCTCTCAAATGGAGAATGCGGTATTCAAGCTAATTTTGTCCAGATCGCATGACCAGAACCATATAAACCATAGAAAATTGTAACTTTCGAATGGAAAGGCCTACGGACTTGAAATTTTCAGGATAGGTGTGAATCTCGAATGTCATGATCACGTTCATCTATGAGCAAAATTATACTAGGGGTTCCGTAAATATGGTCGTTTGAAATTTAGTTTTCTTGATAATTTCAAAACTACAGATTCGATCGTGATGAAATTTTGTATACTAATGGAGAATGATATATTCAAGCTACATTTCTCAAGATCACATGACCAGAACCATAGAAACCATAGAAAATCATAACTTTCGAACGGAAAGGCCTAGGGACTTGAAATTTACAGGATAGGTATGGATCTGAAATGTCGCGTTCACGTTTATCAATGAGCAGAATTATACTAGGGGTTCCGTAAATACGGTCGTTTGAAATTTTGTTTTCTCGATCGTTCCAAAACTACGGATTCGATGGAGATGAAATTTTGTATTTTAATCGAGAATGATATATTAAAGCTATATTTTGTCCAGATCGCATGACCAGAATCATAGAAACCATAGAAAATTGTAACTTTTGAACGGAAAGGCCTAAGAAATTTTCAGGGTGGGTTTGGATCGCGAATATCGCGGTCACGTTCATCAATGAGCAAAATTAGACTTGGGGTTCCGTAAATATGGCCGTTCAAAATATTTTTTCGACTAAGTTTCAGAATTTTCTCGACAGCTGTCGAGAATTCCTCCAATTGATTTCTAAAACTGGAAAATGCGAATTTACCTACAAGGTGCATGTACGAGCGCTCAAAAGCTCCTGCCTTCACGGCAGTGCTTTTCGTAATTTTTTTTTTCATTGTGATTGAGAATTCCCGTGCAAGCCAGCAAAAATCTTGATCATGAAGAAATGGGAGGCTTCCAAAAGAGAAACTAGCTTCGTACGTCAATTAACACATTATTGTGGCGTTTGTTTCAAAAAACTCAAGTAATGAATCAATTTTGGGCAATTGAGCCAATTCGTCTGGCCATCGAGCGCAATTCTATACAAACTATACAAACAAAACTATATTCCCAAACAAGGAAAACTGACTTCCCACAAAAATTACAGATACATATATAATATATAACTCTGGCATTTACTTAATCAGACAGACTCGAATTTTCCAACGGATTCGTCATCAGTGAGTCGAACATAGTCGATTGGGACCATTTTCAGCTCAAAATTCGAAAAATACAGACATCGTGACGAAATGATATAGCCCTCGTGTAAATTGTACGAGCGCTGAAAAATATGTAGGCAATCAAGAAAAAATGGCTCTATACCATAAATTAGTAATAATTTACACATAATCTAGGCATTTATTTAATCAAAATACAGTTGTTTATAAAAGAGCTACAATAAGAAAAAAGATCAGCACATATTACAAATAATTAACACATAATTATAGCGTTCGTTTAACAAAATCGAGTAATAAATAAAAGTGTTATTATTGTTATTTAGAAATGTGCCAGCTTGCACCGCAATTCAGCGCAATTTTCAAAAAGAATATTAACGCACAAAAAGAACTGCCCCCGAACAAGTACCTACAGATAATTTATGAATGATACTATTGAATCAAACTTCAGTTGAAAATGAAAGAACAACTAAAAAGACAGACACATTCAACATTAACTACACATAATTTACACATTCATAATTCTGACGTTTTTTCGTCAAAATCTAGTTGTAAATAAAAGAGCTACTTAGGAGGAAAGATAGGCGCACAGAAAAAATCAGCTCTGCACATAAGTTGAACATAATTTACACATAATTTATAGGGGTATTGCAAATTGTGCTAGATTGCCGGCGCAATTCTCGAAAAAAATTTGGCGCTCAAGAAGAACTGACTCAGCACATAACTTGCAACTAATTTTTACCTAATTCTGGCATTTGTTTCGTCGAAATTGAGACATAATTAAAAGAGATATTGAGAATTATTGTGCTACGATAAAAATAATAATTAACACATAATTACGGATATTTTTCTGATCGATTTTGCCGAAATGATTGTGTTTGCACAATACGTATCTGTTTCTGTTCCGGATAAAAAAAATTGAGGAAAAGCACTGCCGTGAAGTCAGGAGCTTTTGAGCGCTCGTTCATCAAATTGTAGGTATATCCGCATTTCCAGTTTTAGAAACCAATTGAAAAAATTTTCAAACTGAGGCGAAACTCCAGACTTCACGTCAGTGTTGACCATTTTTTTTTCGATAATCCTCTAGAATCTACCTTATCTATGGTCTTGGAGATGCGATCTGGACAAAATTCCGCAAGTAGTTTGAATGTGCAAAAAAAATTTCATTGCAATCCAAACAGTAGTTTCGAAGATATCAGGAAAAAAATTTTTTGAACGCCCATTTTTACGGAATCCCTAGTATAATTTTGCTCATTGATGAACTTGACCGCGATATTCGCGAACCAAACCTACCCTGAAAATGTCAAGTCCCTAGACCTTTCCGTTCGAAAGTTATGATTTTCTATGGTTTCTATGGTTCTGGTCATGCGATCTAGAAAAAATGTAGCTTAAATATATCATCCTTCATTAGTATAAAAAATTTCGTCACAATAGAATCTGTAGTTTAGTAATGATCAAAAAAACTAAATTTCAAACGACCCTATTTTCGGAACCCCTAGTCTAATTCTTCTCATTGATAAACTAAAATCGCGATATTCGAGATCCTAACCTATCTTGGAAATTTCAGTCCCTAGGCCTTTTATTTTCTATGGTTCTGGTCATACGATCTGGACAAACTTTCGCATGTAGCTTGAACTCGTCATTCTCCATTCGTGTGCAAAATTTCATTTCGATCGAATCTGTAGTTTCGAAGTAATCAGGAGAACAAAATTTCGAACGGTAATAATTATGGAACCCCTGGTGTCATTCTGCCATTAATGAACTCAAAGGCGGAATTTGGGAACTGAACCCATAAGGAAAATTTCAAGTCTTTAGGTTGTTCCGTTCGAGAGTTATCGTGCTTACAGTCGGCCGGACGACCAGAAATTTACGTTTCTGACAAGACAATTAGAGAAAACTATTAATTTAGGTTCAAGAAAAAGGTATTTTTTTCATACCCAAAAGTTATCCAAAAGTCCACGCCGTTTCGAAAAGCTCAGCTTGATCTCCAGCTGGAGTACATTTCCAATTCTCGTTAACTGTGAATAAATAAAGTTCGTAATCATTTCGGAAATATTTATATGCAAATAATTGCATAAACTTCATTGATTAATTTGAATAAGTACCTGAATAATAATGCTCGAATTGCCTCAAACAAAACTTCCGTTATAATAATAATTATTGATTGTTTTGCCATTCATCTTCGATATAATGAAATATTTAATAGTTATTATTTGTATTTACAATTATTTTATCAATTTCCCCTTCAAAACCAAGGAAAAAGGTAAAACAGATTTGATTCATTATGGATAAAATTTTTCATAGTAGAAATCACTATTAGTGCAGGATTATGTATCTATTCTTGATTAATCTGAATATTTGAAAGTGATGAGGTTCTGTAGTGTTAACCCTCAATGGCATACAGCCGTATTATTCATTCTGTTCGCTTCAAAGTTTTGTTATAATTTTGCATAGGAACATCAAAAAATCTGTAGCTGTTTAAAATTCCAAATAGATGCAGAATAAGGTTCATTATCCAAAAGACGCCAGTGTCAACCCTTGTCTCATTTGCTCTTGGCATCCCTTCGAAAATAACCGATTGAACTTTTGTCATGCTTTCCTTCGGTTCAGATGATCAGCATCTGTTGCAAATGCCTTCTTGAGGGATTTGTGTCTTGATTTTGGCCTCTTCCAGGTTATCAAGGGGCTTTTTTCGATTGTTGAAATTTGAGGAGGGATTTTAAAGCATAAAAAAAAGAAAAAGAATGAATAGATTGAATTCATGGTCATTCAGAAGTCCAGTTCTAAAAGTTATTCATGAATTCAACATTCAACTAGTTTTTTTAATCATCTTCAATCATCAAATTATATTTGAAATTGATAAGTTATAGACTCTCCAATCTTATACGTAGATTATTTTATTCTGATCGATACAGAAGGTTCAGATTCGATGGAATTGTTTGTTATACGATAAAAATTTGAATGTCAGAGAGATGAAAGGGGATTAGAAACCACTTCAATTAACAAGAAACAACTTACGTTGATTATAACAACTTTGATATCAGTTTCCCGCAATTCTAAGAGTTTGGTTATCAAAGAATAAATTTTGATTTGCCCGGAAAATGTTATTTCTCGTTTTATCATTTCAAATAATATATTTTTGAGATTCGTTCGAAAAAAAAAGTTTATGTACGTATAGAAGTCACCAGCAGATATATGGGGAGGTAGAGGAGTTTTGACGTTATGATTTATGGTCACTAAAGTCGAAAAATATAGGTACCTTCTTCTCCTCTTTAACCATAAAAACAATCATAGAACACTTCTGTTCATTTGATTGTTTATTGATTTATATTTAAACTCGTAAATATATCGTGTGATTCCTCCTGAGAAATATTTGATATACTGTTTCAGTTGTAAAAAAAATCATTGAGGCTGGTTTTGAAATATTCAATATTTTTCATTGAATGCGAAATATTAATGAGGAAATTTATACAATATAGTTCTAAAAAAATTTCAAGATGACCACATAGCTGATTTATTTTTCGATTGAAAAATGATTTTAAAAAAGTTATTTTTTTTTGGATCATTTGTTGAACCCAGTGAGGGGCAAATTTCAGATTCATTGCGGATATGTTGATTCGCAAATTTCATGTTTGCTATTTACAGTAAACGTCGATAATATTTGCTCAGGTGGTTCAAAAAATCGACAGAAAACCAATTCGTCGGAAATTAAATATTTAAACGAAACTAATCCTACACTCAAATCTGAAAGATTAAATATCAAACTTCGAGAGATAACGTGTTGATGTGAACATCCATCATTCAAAAATTGAGCAACAATTACAAAGAATGTGTTACAAAACTGTGGAGAATCCCAATGAAATCACACCAAAACAATATAATATGAACTATTAAGAATTATTTATTGTTGTGGGTTTCAGAAAGTTCATCCATAATTTTCCATAACTTATGGATGAAGTGGGTGGTTACTTTGGGAAGCTAATGGTCAAATGACCATATTTTTGTAGCAGATAATTTTTACATGACCGATATTCTGACACAATATTCAACCAAACTCTGTCATTGAATCAGAACATTTTTTTACGAGTTAATTATTTTACTTCAGGAAGGAAAAATAATCAAAACAGTCGGAAATTGAGGTTATGAGAGTAATATTTTCGACATTCTGGTCACACAGTAGATCTAATGTATCAGATCTGTCATATTTTGCCGAATTTTGCCAGATATACAAACTCCATAGGCTAGAGACTTGATTCATTTGTGTTTTCTTCAACAGCGTTCATTTTTGAAATCGTGTCAGAGGTTTTCTTCTATTTCTTAATTATAAGTTGCAATAACTCTCTAATATTTTGTATGCATCCATAATTAAAATATGTAGTTGCTTTGAATTTCGTCTTACCAAACGCCCAATACCTTTTCGAAAGAGGAGGAGATCCGAATGAATGGCAGAGAATGTAAGTTACGCGAGAGAAATTGTAACGATTCTTCAATTATGGTTGAATTCCACCTATCTAAGTGAAACTCAGACACCTTCACTTCTGCGAAATATTCGGTCGTATAATTCAATTATTTTCTAATGGGGACTACTCATGTTTTATGAAAAACCACAAATGGTTCGAGCCATTTCTATAGATGGATATACAGGGTTAAACACTCTGTATACAAAGGTGACTCATGAATTCAAAATCTATTGATTTCAGAATTGAACCATAATTCGACGATGAACGACCTTGATCTCCGGTGGCTTCTTCCTCTTGATGATAAATTCACTCGGAGCTATTGTATCATAACTCATCATTGCCTGAAGAATTTCTGCCATGAATTTTATAGCGTTTTTTGCCCTTGGTCGGACCCGTTTCTTGAGGAATATTTCACGACTAGGTACTTTATCCGGAATGACTAGTAATCATGTAATTTTTTCGACTAATATCGAGCGAGAGGGCAAGGTCAGTTAGTTTTTCCGGATGAAAAAAAATTCAAAATTTATGATTGAAAAAAATCAATTCAGAATATAATTTCATCGATGATAAATGGCGATGTCAACAGACAGTATGATGGATGCAAAATTAGATCCACACTTTTCGAAGACTATAGATTTATTATGACTTTAAGATAACATTCGTCGTCAATTTGATGTCAATAAACTGGTTTTGGCCTGAAGCCACAATTTTTTGTACTCCATTCATAAATCGAAATTGAGCATGAAAAGATTTCATGAATTTCTCATCATTGAATTACCAACAATAAAATTCTCTACCAAGAAGAAAATTTGAATACTTCGAAATGTTGTTCTCAAATTCCTTACTCAGGAATTGAATTAATTTATCATTTTGTTATTATTCTGCCCTCATTTTTCGCAGTTACATGATATACTTTATTCACTAAACGATTCTATTATTATATTTATTGCATTGTCCGCCAAATTTACAAGCCGTTAAATCCAATGAGAATTTTTATTTCGTAACTAACGTAATATTCACCTTGTCCTGGAATAGAGCACGTAGACGATAAATTGATGTGATGTAGACGAAATTTATTATGTTGAAGTCTTAAGGAACATCAATGTTATTTGTGAAGTCATTTTGGAGGTTGCTGAGAAAACCATCCCACGATCTAACCAACAAAATAGTAGCTTCTCAAAGATTTCTAGAGCGTTCGGAAATAATCTGCAAAAGGTCGTGGAATTGTTATAAGCAGATTCAAAAATGGGTAAATTGTAATCTTATTCACACGAAGGATTAATAACTCACTCACATTAACTTGAAATGGTTATGGGAAAAATCGCATGTTTATGTGAAGTGACAAAAAAAGATACAATGAAGGTTAATACATAATTAGTTAATCAATTGTGGATTTGTTTCCACAACCGATATTAATTGGCTATGGAGAATGAATAAGGTAAATACATACGTCTTAAACAATAAAACCGAGAATCGAAATCTCTTTCGTGCTATGCTCAGAAGAATATTTGAATGATAATTTAGTCATAAATATTACAAGATGTTTACTGTTTTAACTGTATTATTATTATTAAGGGGGAATTCCATGATCAGATTGACAATGAGTGCTAGTGCAACTCAATCAGGTCATTATTATAGTGGAAAAGCCGAAAAAACATTATAAATCAGCGTTTTTTCGAAAATTCATAACTCAGCAATTTCCAACTGCAAGCCTGACTTCGATAACTTGGAATGAAGATGGTCCAGCACAGTGCTCACATTCATTTCAAATAATTCTTATTTATTCGAAATCAAATACACAATATCTTCATTTGATTAAAATTATATTTTCATTTTGCTTATGTTATATTTTTATTTTAAACATGTTATATTTTTATTTTATTCCTCTTATATTTTTATTGTATCAATATTATGTTCCTATATTTTTCATATTGTATTTTTATTTTCATTCTTTTTACATTTTTTTCTCAATAAACGTTTGTATTCGTCTATTGAACAATAGGCTATCGGTTCTCTTTCATTCTAAATTTTGACAATTTTATAACTGGTAGATCTCGGAGGGTTTCTTCAGTGAAAGTAGATCTTTAGTCTCATCAAGTTGGCCACCCCTGAGATAAAGGGGCATTCTGTGACAAAAATCGTAGAAGAAAACCGCGAGTGTGAGGATCCGTGAATGTTTAGTGACTCGCAAATATAATAACTTTTCTTGCAATTTTGAAAAAACACCCAAAAAAACGGTGTTTTTTGCTTGTAAAATCTGGACCAGTGGAACGATGCTGATACTTTCAACTACATAATTGTCGAAAATGAAAAGGCAAAGAAAATGAGTGCTGGTGCAATACAATCGGGTCATTATTACCGTAGAAAAGTCGGAAAAACCCTAAAAAATCAGCGTTTTTTCAAAAATTCATAACTCGTAGTGGTTAATAGGTTATTTAAGTGTGAACAACGCGGACCTTGTCTGATAAATTGTTTTTGTGTAATTGCGATTTGAATTATTCTTGGCACCATTTTCCGGAAGGGCTGGATGCGTCGGAAGTTGTCCGATTTCAATTCACAAAACGTTTTTTGAAAGTAGGAGTATAGTACCACGCCTTTTCATTTTCTACAATTCTGTTGTTGAAAGTGTCAGCATCTCTCCATTGGTTAAGATTTTACTAGCGAAAAACTAAAAAATCACCGTTCTTTTGGTGTTTTTTCGAAATTACAAGAAAAGTAACCATATTTGCGAGTCGAGAACATATCACTTAACATCCATAGACCACCCTACGCACCACTCGCCGTTTTCTTCTACGATTTTTGTCACAAAAAAATCTCTATTGCCTGATCTATACAGGGTGTCCGGGAAAATGTGGGAAATCTCTCGGATTCAGATAGAACATTAAAAAAATAAGATGACAAGTTTCCATCATTTTTTTCCTAGCGGCCCTCTCTACGGAGATACGGCCCCCTAAGTGACGCCACTGGAAATTCATTTTACTGGAATACATTTTGAAATACTTAATATAATTAAATGAAAATTTGATATGATAAACAGTAGTAAGGACCTCTTAGAATACTGAATTAGCTCGTTAATTTACAAGGGGCGGACTAGGTTTTACTTTTTAATGTTTACATTTTTAACACCCTGTATGGTAAGGAGGTAAAAAAAACAAATTCGGATATCTTGAACATCAAGCTAAAGCAAAGGTACTCTTGTTCATTGTCGATAAAATGAACCGTTTTCGAAAAACAAAATAATGAAAGACGTAACTCTTTTATTTCTATCAAAAAGAACCATGAATTCTATTTTTTTTTTATCTGCAACAAAGTGTGATACGAAAGTTATTTAAAGAACAAAACAGTTTTAGTTTATGTTATTGAATCCGACAAAATTTGTTGAATCCACTTATGAAGTTTTTAATTGATTATTTCTAATTAGCGTATTTATATTCAATCGTTGCAACTTTAGTGAGAGTACATTCCTAAAAAATTATTTTTGTAAAGGCGCCTTTTTGGGCCAAAACTGCATTGTTGAGAATCTTTGTAATTTTGTCGGATTCAATAACGTAAACTAAATCTTTTTTGTTCCTTGAATAACTTTCGTATCACACTGTGTTGTATATAGAAAAATTAGAATTCATTGTTCTTTTCAATAGAAATATAAAAATAACTTCTCTTATTATTTTGTTTTTCGAAAACGATTCATATTATCGACAATGAACAAGAGTACCTTTTATTTAGCTTAATGCTCAAGGTATCCAAATTTGTTTTTTTCAACTCCTTATTATACAGGGTGTTAAAAATGTAAGCATTAAAACATACAACCTAGTCCGCCCCTGGTAAACTGAACAAGCTAATTTAATTTTAAGGGCTGTATTTTAAGAGCTCCTTACTATTGTTTATCATATCAAATTTTCATTAAATTATATCAAGTAGTTTGAAATTTATTCCAGTAAAATGAATTTCCAGTGGCGTCGTTTAGGAGGCCGTATCTCCGTAGGGAGGGCCTCTAGGAAAATAATTATGTGAACTTGTCATCTTATTTTTTATGAATCCAAGAGATCTCCCACATTTTCCCGGACACCCTGTATATAAACTTATAATTATTTTAAGCGGGCTTATCTGAATTCAAGAACAAAAACACCAAGCAGTTTCAACTCCATAAGTATAGGTATCTTTTCTTTCGAGCGAATGTAAAATATATAAGATTAAGTCACGCAATCCTATAATTTAATCATTGGAAGACACGTGAGTTTGTCCAATGTGATAGTTTTTATCGATGATGACAAACTATCACTATTTCTGTCTTTGTATATTCTGTTGATTGGCGCGAGATAAACATGAAGTGCATAGGAAATCATTGATTAGTTTGTTATAAATATGCAGTAATAATAAAGATTAAGTGAATAAAGGAAATGCGTGAATCATGATCTTTACATTATGATAACACCACCCATAGCGTTTGGCAATAATTTTTTTGTCATCAATATTAAGTATGTAATGATTTCTATATATGTTTAGGATGATTGTTCAAAGAACTTGTGCAATGCATAAAATTCATTATTATTAGAATTATTATTATATGATGACTCGAGTGTATTTTGCGACTGCTAAGGATCATTGAGAATTCTAATTCTGCCTTCAAAAGACTTATTCGCGAACATATTATATCGTTTTTATTCAGATTCACACCGTGTATATTTCATTTGTCTGAGAATTAACTCACCTATCTGGTTAATTAACACATGAATAGCAAGAATCGAAAGCACAAAAAACATATTTTGAAAAAGTTCTCATGGAGATAAGCCTTCTTCTGAGTTAAGTAATCAATTATTCAATGAAATACAAAGTTTCGGAATGTTACAAAAAATTCATTGTATTAGTCACAATTAATTGAGTGAATCGAGTTACGACTGAACTTTAAATTCGGTTAGTGTTGGAAATTACATCACCGAAACCACAAATGGTATCATTCACTAATTTTCTATCTGAATTGGACACAAGAAACAATAATCTCTCCTGTAACTATCAGTTCGATATTCCAAGTATATCATATTTATTTTGTTGAATACAAGTTTGGAGAAGCAGGAAATTTTTTTGATCCTCAGTCATCAAATAGGTATTTGTGCTCACTTCTGTTTTCAAATGTGAAATATTTTTTTAAATAAATATTATTTCCGTTATTGAAATTTTGAAACATACAACCTTGTCATTGAACCATCACAAACATTCACTGAACTTTTTCACAGAGACTACATAATACCATCTGATTGATTTCAGACCTTACACCCCTGTTTTATATCTTAGCAGTTCAAGAAATTAAATACCTCCTGCTGAAAAGATAATTCTGGATCTACACGTGAGGCTCTCACCTGAAGATTCTTTTTATAGACTCGATCAATTTGTTTTAATAGCTTCGTAATAATCTTCGAATATTTTAGCTGTTTAGGGTAGTTAATAGAGAGAAAATGTTTTATTGGACGTTCTCAATCGACCAGTTAGGACGAGAATGTTCAATGTTGGATTTTTCATCTCAAAATATCCGATCAGAGTGATCAGACTAGTTTAATGATTTTTGCGGAATGTTCATGTTGCAAAAGCAGAAGGACTTTTCTCAAATTCTTTTTCTAAACCATCATAAAGTAGTCTACAATTTTTCGTTGAGTGTTTGCGTTTTGATTCTTTATGAGGAAATAAGGTGAAATAATAAAGGAGTGTATTCGAACGCCTGCACCGTTCATTGTGGACAACCAACAATACAACAAGTTGAATATTATAGACGGAAAACTGGCGAAATATATTGTCAGATTTCATTTTATACACCAAAATAAGAGTTCTTCTAATGAAAAAATTTCAGAGTCGATAAAGAAGTACCATATTTTGCTTTCAAGTTCGATTTTCGAAGACTTAAAATATACCTTCATTCAAAGAATTAATTCCAAAGTTATGACAGATTGAATAATAAATTCTGGAGTATCGAAAGTGAAAAAATTATGAAGAGAACTGACGTATAGTCAGGAGATTTTTTGACAGATGTCAAAAAATTACATCAGCTTTTTGAAAATTATTCCGAATCAGCTGTTATAGGAATATAAAGATTTTTTTTTCGATAATTCTAGAATCTTCTACGGTTTCTATGATCTCGGTTAGTTCGCACGTAGTTTGAATACATTATTCTTCATCTATGTGCAGAATTTCATTCCAATCCAATCAGTAATTTCGAAATTATCAGACAAAAAATATTTTGAACGGCCATATTCACGGAACCCCTAGTCAAATTTGGCTCATTCATGAAAGTGACTGCGACCTTCGAGATCCAAACCTACTCTTAAAATTTCAAATCCCTAGGCCTTTCCGTTCGAAAGTTTTAATTTTCTATGGATTCTATGGTTCTGGTAATGCGATCTGGACAAAATTTTGCATGTTGCTTGAACACGTCATTCTCCATCCAAGTCGAAAATTTCAGCTAAAAATTCAAAATATAGACATCTTGACGAAATGATATAGCCCTCGTGTAAGTAGGACGAGCGCTCAAAAACACTAAAAAATATTGCAAAATTCACAATAATTCTGAGCACAAATCTGTTATGTTGAAACATCAAGCTTAAGTGTTATTTTTACATAACAATTTTTTTTGAGCACAAACCTAACATCATGATGGTCAAAACTTAATAATATTTATGAAGAATTAACAGAAAAACTTGCACTTGACAATAAATTCAGTGTTTTTCGAAGAATTGACGTCAAACGGGCCAGTTTACCTACGAGTATCATGCGTGTGAACTCTTCGATCCCTATTTACTCAAGTCGTGTCGATAGTGGACAGATTTCCACCTAGACACCTCTCAACAAGTTGGTCACATAAAAATTAAAAATAAACAACCTTTTACAGTTGTTTACTATTTGAATTCTGAGTTGACGAGTAGAAGGTTCTGGTGTTTTTAATAGACATATTTCACATATTTGTCTATTCGAGCATTACAGGATTTGTTCTGCACTTCAGAGTTAATAACAACTGAAATACCATCTGTGAGGTCTGAAAGACGTGGCCGATCTTCGGCTTCATGAGTCCAAATTGTTGGTCTCAGAATATGTGTGGAAAATACATAAAAGGCCTTATGTTTTAACGATGATCCTGCGTAAATCCGTTTATGCAACTCTAAGATTTTGACGTTTATGTTGGTCAATCACAAGCAGCCAATTTTAGGAATTGGCTTTTTATACGCAAAAAACTTGGGATTGTACAGCTGTACAATTTTTTTTCGAAACCTTTTGAATCTTTTCGGGATTTGGCCGTTTACAATTTTCATGCAGAAAAACTCGGGATTTGGTTGTTTACGAACATCCAACTCGGGATTTGGCTGTTTACAAGCAGCCGACCTCTGGATTTCCAGCCAAACGCGGGTATTGGTATTTTAATGACATCTAACTTGGGATTTTGTTGTTTAAGAACAACCAACTTGGGATTTGGCTGTTACAAGCACCCAAATTCGGGAATTGGCGGTTTACGAAAACCAACACTGTTTATTAACAGCAGCCAAACTCGGGACTTGGCTGTTTACAAGCAGTCAAATTCGGGTTTGTGTCGTTTACGAACATTCAACTCATGAGTTGGCGGTTTACAAGCAGCCAAATTCAGGATTCGGTTGTTTACAAGCAGCCAAACTCGAGAATTTGTAGTTCAAGAACATCTCAATTTGGCTTTTGTTGTTTAAGAACATACAATTTGGGATTTGGCTGTTACACAAAGCAAATTCGGGATTTGGCGGTTTACGAAAACCACTACTAGATTCGACTGTTTATTAAAAGAAAAACTCGGGATTTGGCGGTTTACGAACATTCAACTCATGAGTTGGCGGTTTACAAGCTGCCAAATTCAGGATTAGGTTGTTTACAAGCAGTCAAACTCAGGATTTAGACATTCACAGGCAGCCAAACTCAGGATTCGGTGGTTTAGGAACTTCCAACTTGGGATTTCGTTGTTCAAGAACATTCAACTTGGGATTTGGCTGTAACAAGCAGCCAAATTCGGGATTTGGCGGTTTACGAAAACCAGCACTGGATTTGACTGTTTATTAACAGCAGCCAAACTCGGGACTTGGCTGTTTACAAGCAGTCAAATTCGGGTTTGTGCCGTTTAAGAGCAGTCAAACTCAGGATTTAGACATTTACAAGCAGCTAAACTCAGGATTCGGTGGTTTAGGAGCTTTCATGTTGGGATTTCGTTGTTTAAGAACATTCAACTTGAGATTTGGATGTTTATAAGCAGACAAACTCGGAATTTGGCGGATTGAAAGCAGCCAAATACGGGATTTGGCGCTTTACGAACATCCAAATCGGGATTTGGCTATTTACAAGTAGTCGAAATGGGGATTTCGCAGTTTAAAAGCAGCCAAACTTGGAAATTTGTAGTTCAAGAACATCTAACTTGGGCTTTTGTTGTTCAAGAACATCCAATTTGGGATTTGGCTGTTACAGAAGGCAAATTCGGGATTTGGCCGTTCACGAAAACCAATACTGGATTTGACTGTTTATTAAAAGTAGCCAAACTCGGGATTTGGCGGTTTACGAACATTCAACTCATGAGTTGGCAGTTTACAAGCTGCCAAATTCAGGATTCGGTTGTTTAAAAGCAGTCGAACTCAGGATTTAGACATTTACAAGCAGCCAAACTCAGGATTCGGTAGTTTAGGAACTTCCAACTTGGGATTTCGTTGTTTGAGAACATCCAACTTGAGATTTGGTTGTTTATAAGCAGCCAAATTCGGGATTTGGCGCTTTATGAATATCGAAATCAGGATTTGGCATTCACAAGCAGTCAAACTAGAGATTTAGCCATTTACAAGCAGACAAAGTCGGGAATTGGTGGTTTAAGAACATCTTATGGATTTGGCTATTTGCAAGCAGTCAAACTAGAGGTTTGGCCGTTCACAAGCAGCCAAACACGGGAATTGGTGGTTTAAGAACATCTAATTTGGGATTTTGTGGTTTAAGAATATCCAACTTGGGATTTGACGGTTTACGAAAATTCAACACTGGATTTGACTGTTTTCTGGAAGCAGCCAAATTCGGGTTTGTGCCATTTAAGAGCAGCCAAATTTGGGGGTTTACGAACATTAAACTCATGAGTTGGCGGTTTACAAGCAGCTAAATTCAGGATTCGGTTGTTTACAAGCAGTCAAACTCAGGATTTAGCCGTTTACAAGCAACCAAACTCGGGATATGGTGGTTTGAGAAAATTCAACTTAGGATTTGGTTATTTAAGAACATCCAACTTGGGATTTGGCAGTGTGAAAGCAGCCATATTCGAGATTCGGCGTTTTACAAACAGCCAAAATCAAGATTTGGCCGTTTACAAGCAAATAAACTCGGGATTTGGCGGTTTACGAACATCCAACTCGGGTTCAAAAATAGCCAAACTCGGGATTTGGCCGTTTATGAGTAGCCAGACTCGGGTTTATAAGCACAAAAACTTGGGATGCTGCATCAGAGATGAAACATTCTTTCAGAAATGTTTGGGAACTAAGGGCAATCGAATCTTCGTAAGAAGTATTGAACATTATTAGTAAGAATTGATTAATATTAATGGAGAATTTGTTTGCTTATTTTTTAGGACTTTATGCTTGGGTTCATTTTGAGAGAAATAAACAAAATATTTGAATACAGAGTGGTAAAATTCTTTTTTTCAGAAGATTACTTTGGTATGACAATAGATATTTTTTTCTGAAATGTAGTATGTATCAAAAGTAATCCTGCCAGTGGCGTTCTTGCAGGATTTGCACTGAATCATTCTGAAGAGAAAAGTGTTTTAATTTCAATTATAATTATAATTATTTTGAGAACCTCTTTATTCATCCTGAGCCAATATGTTGTCTTTATTTTTGTTTTTTGACGCAGAAAAAAAAATCATTCGTTTGCATTTCGCTAAATCACTCACCAGAAAAAACAATTCATGTAACATTGAATAATTTTAGGGTCAAATGATAAAATTAACGTTATCTAAATACATATTGGAATGCTCACATAAAATTGCCCTGAAGAAAAGAATTGTTTCTCAAGTTTGGAAACAGCTGATTGAGAAGAAAGAAAGTTTAGAAATCACTGGCTCAAGTCTTAAAAAAATTGCTAGAACAAAAGTTCATCCTATTTTAATATATTGCGCTCGATTAGTGCACATTCAGCCTGTTATGAATTTATGTAGACGGAAAAGAGCTGTTTTTGTGGAATTCTTGAAATTTTACTGAAAAAAAATGAAAAACAAAAAAAAAGGATATTAGAGTTTACCATATTTTCAATATGTATTTTTTTTCGAGCCCCTCTAGGCAAAATCCCGGTAACTTAATGAGGGGTCATCAAAAAACATCTCTTATGAATTGATAAACTTTTCCAAGACAATTTAATGTCTCATTATTGTTCGATCCCGAATATTTTAGATTTATTCGCAGCATTTCGCTCCTTCAGAATGAATCTAGGAAAAATCCTACGTCGTGATTTCCAGGTCAGTAGGACACACAATATGTAGAAAATTATCTCCATTAACATCCAAGCATCTCTGATTTCTTCTTCATGACACGACTCAGAAATTCCTATCAGGCGCGAACGAATTTTCCATGAATACCGAAGGCTTCTTCAGTGGACAAATGGGCATTGCGACAGGAGTATTCAATTTGTAGGAAGTACCATCTATCTCGATCAGACTAGCACAGAGATAGAAGGTTAGATAGCCATCACCTATTAGATGGTCCGAGCGGTGAGCGGCAAACGAATATCAAAATGTGGAACCATCGTAAAAATTCTTGGAAGATTTGTAAATGGAAATGTTTATAATAACTCTGATGCATCAAGTTGTCGGTTGACAATTAGTGGCGGACGTTGAACTCTTAAATTGAATTGAGCCTCCGAGCATCAGAAGCGCAGTCTTCATATTGGGCAAGACAAAACAAACAATTTCGGGTTATCTTATCGAATTCGCTTCGACACCTGAAAATCACGGGCGTTCGGAGCGGAAGATCTATATTTATGACCTTAGGATGTGGAATAGACATGTTATAGGTTTTACTTGGAATTTCCGTAGAAGTTGGCTTTCCGCTTTCTTGAGCTGATCGAGCTCCTCATCTAGTTCCAGAGTTCTGATGAACCCCAGTATCACGCAAAGAAATTTCCAGGATATACAACTGGAATTCGGTTACTTCTACAGGAAATCTCCCCTTTATAAGGGACAGCTGGAATATTTGTTGATTTTGCGTGATAATTCCGGTCATTTGATTCCTCTAGAAATAATAAGTTTTACATTAGTTGATGCAAGCAAACTCTAGTTTGTCAATTCAAACTAGATAGTTTATTCAAAGCTTCGAACTTCAGTTTCTACAAGAACTCCCATTAATGAACACTAAACCAAAACAGGAGTTACTTTACTTATAACGGCACTGTAGTATCGATTTAACAGAACTATCGTTTATACCGTGTTCCTGAATTGAAGGTACAAACGAAGAGGGGAGATTTCTCAAGTAATTCGAAAGAAGTCCCATAAACATGGGATCGCTAACATTTCGTTTTCGAGATACAGGGTGTTAAAGTTTAAATTTTCCAGGTTTTTTTCTCATATTATATACACTCCACAAGATATTCAACTGAAAAAGTTCAATTTGATGTGTCGAAACAAACAATGAATTCACCACAGCTTACTAACTGAATTTTTATGAAAATTTGGATTTTTCTGAGGATTTCGAGAAAATCGTTCAAATTTTTTTCTCGAAATCGGTAGCAGATACGACGGTAGCAGATACGCCCCCCCATTTGCATAGATTTTTTTTATCCATCATATTTTCTTATATTTTTTTTTTTCACAATGCTAGTCATATATTTCCGTAAGAGTTTCAAAATAATACACATTTTTATGAAAAAATTTTTTCATTAAAAACATTGAAATACACATTTTACATGAAATGCATAAAAATAAAACAAATTCTGAAAAAACAAAATGAAAAATTCATATTTATGTAATAAATACGAACATTTATCTTAAAAAAAATATTTTGGTAAGTTGACTAGAAAACAAAAATCGATAATCACAATCTCTGCGAACAAAAACCGCAAACTTAGCATACAAATACTATTTCGAAACCCTTTGAAACACGTACTAATAGTTTCGTACAGGGCCCGATGTTAAAATATTCAAGAAGTCCATACGTTAAGTATAAATAAATCACTAGAATAATCTTTGCCAGATGAGATTGAAGATTCAATGAAAACTATGAAAAGTAACACTAGAATTTGAGTTTTATTAGCTTTCATTCAAAAAAAGACGCTCTGAGAAGTGAGAACTCAAGTTTGAAAATCCATATTTTCCGCAATGGACCAAACATATTCCTTCTTGAATTGAAAGGAACAATATTATTACGTTAAAATACGAATAATTGAATATATCCGATGCCAGAATAATATCATAACAATAACAAATACTTGGTACAACTCACCTTCAATAGCACAATTTATAATGCTTGAATCCAAAAGCAAAATGGCACAAAAAGTCAGAATATAAAAAAAAACTCAAAACTTATAACACTTCAAATCTGGATACAAACTTAACGAACATTAAAATTTAAATTTTTTGCTCTTCCCTTCACAATAGAAAGAAATCAATATTTATGTAGAATAGATTTTCCCAATTTTTCTCCCACTTCTTGAGCTCAAAATTCTGATTGGTGAATTTTTGGCAATACAAATCGTTTTCAAAATACCACAGATGTGGCCTAAAAATCTAAACAAATCGATCATTTAAAAAGCCGCCCTTCAAAACAAGCTGCATGCGATAAGGGATGTAGTGTAAACAACTCATAAAAAAGCTGTGCTTGGAATCGCATGACGATATTGCCGATTGTAATATTTATGATCAGAGTGCGGCATCTTTGAAAATTTTTTATTGGACCATTTTTTAATTGGACCATATTTCTCGTTTTTCTGACCTTATTGCATTCTCTTTCTGTACTTTGAATATCAATGTTTCGAAATGTTGTGGTCGAATTACTTACTTACGTAACCGTGTTGTCATCTTTCGAAATTATTTTTTTTGCTTGGCGCTTCTATTTTTTTATATTTGATATTTTTTGGCGCCCCTTCGGACCTTGCGCCCATGGCAAGTGCCACCCTTGCCACGCACTAGATACGGCCAAGACAACAAGGCTGCTTTTTCCACGTTCTGAAATTAACAGTGACAAAAAATAGGAAAACAGGGGACAGTGTTCTAGAAGAAATATCACCCTGTAGATTTGCTATCGAAATTGGATGTCACATGATGTAAACTCTCAATTGTGATATCTATGCCAAATTTCAGTTGAATATATTGTGAAGGGTAGATACTATGAGAAAAAAACTTCAAACTTTAACCCATTGTATTTCGAAAACGAACCGTTTGTGATCCCATGTTTATGCGACTTTTTTTTCTTAAAATTAATTAAGGTATGTTCCCTGTTCGTTTGTACCTCTAGTTTAGGAAACCTGTATATTACAGTACTAGTTAGTTGTATTCGAAACTTATAACCTGAGTAGTTACCTAGTATTTTCAGATAATTGTATCATAAATGTAGGAAAGAGGTAGTGATCAGAAGCTGTGGAAGTGTCCCTGACGAGTAGGTATTTA
Source organism: Aphidecta obliterata (assembly GCA_963966015.1). Taxonomy (NCBI): domain Eukaryota; kingdom Metazoa; phylum Arthropoda; class Insecta; order Coleoptera; family Coccinellidae; genus Aphidecta; species Aphidecta obliterata. Next base: position 25,244,492 of record OZ014432.1, read on the forward strand.
TAATTGAATTCCTGGGACCTTTTCTCAGGAATTTTTCCATTTTATTTCATTAATTCTGGAAGGATGTATATATGATCAAATCTAGTGTCGAAAGGATTATATGAAATTATATATTATTTTTCCTGATGTTCTGAGAGGTTCGGAAGATGACAGCTTGAAACGATCACATAATAGTGACCTGACAGTTTCATAGCTTGAATTTTCTGACACGGTCTCAGATTAGACGGTGGATATGTTAACAACGGAACTGTCACATGTTAATAATGGATATACTATTCTTACAACTGGGTCAATTTGTTATTAGATCTCGGGAAATGAAGGTCTTTTCATTTGTGGTTTTCCTCTAACCTCTGTAACTTTGCACTCTGATTGGTGGAAGACGCGCATCCCATAAACTTCCCTGCCGAAGATCGCGTTCTAATCTCTTCGGTCGACCTTCATTCTTTTTGTCCACTCAACTGAGTGCATATTTGACTCCGGAGTGAGACAAATAAAATCATTTTATTAGTGGCAAACATGCTGTAATATAGACTGCCATAATTTTTCTTGGGATGAGGGTTATCCCATTACGCTCCACATATTAACACCCACGAAAACTTCAATACCTCGAGAACTAAAAGTCAAAATGTACATAGGTCCTGGTTTTTGAAAAGAACTGGAATTTACTTCCCTTCGCCTTTAATATAATTTTTCCTTTTATCTTCTTTTGATTACTTGGGGAGGCCCTCCTTTCTTCTGCATGGTTATTTGCTGGCTTCTTTGCAAGAGTTATTTCCTCTTGTCTGTGGTTCTGACTGGTATCATTACCACCCTTCTTTCTTCTTTGTTTTCGTGTTCTTTCATCGTTTCGATTGTCTTCTTGGTTTGTTTGTCAATTATTTCCTCGATTGTTGGTATTTTCAATTCTTCTCTTATTTGTTTATTGCTGACGTACCATCTACACCTACCACCTACATCTATCCATATCAGGGCCGTACCTAGGGCGTGGTGGCACTTGCCACGGGCGCAAGGTCCGAAGGGGCGCCAAAAAATATCAAAAATAAAAAAATAGAAGCGCCAAGCAAAAAGAACTAATTCGTAAGATGACAACACGGTTACGTAAGTAAGTAATTCGATCACAACATTTCGGAACATTGATATTCAAAGTAAAGGATGAGAATGCAATAAGGTCAAAAATACGAGAAATATGTTCCAATTGTTATGAAAAGTTTTCAAAGATACCGCACTCTGATCATAAATATTACAATCGGCAATATCGTCATGCGATTCCAAGCACAGCCCTTTTATGAGTTGTTGGGATGTGATCCCTTATCGCATCCAGCTTGTTTTGAAGGCCGGCTTCTTTGGTGATGATGGTTCTTACTGATCGATTTGTTTAAATTTTTAGGCCACATCTGTGGTATTTCAAAAACGTATTGCCAAAAATTCACCAATCAGAGTTTTGAGCTCAAGAAGTGGGAGAAAAATTGGAAAATCTTTTTCTATTCTACATAAATATTGATTTCTTTCAATTGTGAAAAGAGAAGCAAAAAATTTAAATGTTCGTTTAGTGTTAATCCAGATTTGAGGTGTTATAAGTTATGAGTTTTTTTTTATATTCTGACTTTTTTGTGCCTCAAAAGCAAACGCTGTACATTCGTTGAAGTCGCAATTAGGTGAAATTATCAAAGTTCTTCGCGCGCTCAAAGAATCGTCCCTGGTAAATTCGATAACAAATTATGAATTTATCATATATCTCAACTTCTGAGAAATTTGGTTCAGTAAAATAAACCGAATTAATGAATCATTGTAAGAAAAGCAACTAGATATATCTAAAGGCTCACGAATGGTACTTGGAACTTGGACTATTGAACGAACTTAAAGCTTACAGAGAAAACTTTTCTATGCCATTGATGGAACTTTCGAAAAATGAAGCTGATAAAATTGGAATCGAAGCAAAGTAATCAATCGAGAAAACGAAAAAAACCCAAAATGCCAGGAGAACTAGCCCAGGGGCGGTCCTAGGCTATAGAAACCATAGAAAATTATAACTCTCGAACGGAAAGGCCTAGGAACTTGAAATTTCAGGATAAGTCTGGATCTCGAATTTCGCGGTCACGTTCATCAATGAGCCGAATTAGACTAGGGGTTCCTTAAATATGGTCGTTTGAAATTTAGTTTTCTTGATACCTAATTTCAAAACTACGGATTCGATTGTGACGAAATTTTGTATTTTAATGGGGAATGATATATTTAAGCTACATTTTGTCCAGATCGCATTAACAGAACCATAGAAAATTATAACTTCCGAACGGAAAGGACTAGGGACTTGAAATTTTCAGGTTTGGATCGCCAATGTCGGGGTCATGTTTATCGATGAGCAAAATTAAACTAGGAGTTCCGAAAATATGGCCATTCAGAAAATTTGTTTTCTGATATTGAATGGATTGGAATGACGTTTTGCACATAGACAATAATGTACTCAAACTACGTGCGAAATTTGTCCAGATCGCTTTGCCAAAACCATAGATACCGTATAAAATTCTAGCGCATAATCGGAAAAAAAAATTTGAAACCTAAAGCACTGACGTAAAGTCTGAAGTTCTGCTTAGTTTCCAATTTTTTTGACAGCTGTTAAAAAAATTTTCAATCGGTTTCTAAAACTTGAAAATGTGATTCTACCTAAAAGGTGGATGAAAGCGCGCTCAAAAGCTCCTGACTTCACGGCAGTACTTTTTATACATTTTTTTACAAACTTTCCAATTCTAATTGCCACGTTCTTACGAATCCAACACCTTCTTAATCAGAAAATCGTTCGAAAAACAAATGTTCTCTTCTTCAGGCTGAACAACACAAGGGCGTAGATATGGAGAGGTACTGGGGTAATTATTTACCCCCCTAAAACTTCCAAAATATAAAGTTTCAGAATTATCGCCAAGGCTTGATGTACCTATACCTGACGAGATTTTTTATCGATTACCCCCTCAAGAAACAACATGAGCAGTTTAGGTATCAATCTTATCAAACAACAGACTCACCACTTATACATTTTATGCAATATGATCTTCAAAAATAAAACGTACGACTGAAAGTAAAACTTCAGAATTTTTCATTTATTTTACTGATTTGATTTTTTTTTCTGTTAATTTTATTGCATTATTATATTATTTTCTTGTTGGTCATTTTTTCCTAAATAAAATTTTCCAGTGCTCTGGGGGGGGTAATTACCCCCGTTACCCCCCCCGTAGGACCGCCCTTGAACTAGCCAGTGATGAAGCTCATCCTTTTGATGCAAACGCAAAACTGAGAATTAGACTGTAACAAGTTACCTACAAGTGCTTGATAAAATAATTATTAAAATTGAAAAAAGATCTGTTGCTTTGAACGAAGTGGCAAACGACCTCAGTTTTTTGAATGGTAGTGTCATTCAAACTATGAATATTGACGATTTGAAGAAAAGTGCTGCAGATCTTGCAATAAAATATCCTTGTGATTTAAATGCAATTGATTCTCAATGGAAATTGAAAGTTTCAAATTTCAGAGAATAATCTCAATTTTAGACAACTTTATTGGAATGGGACCATTACCTACAAATATTGAAAGGTATATACAATTTGAAATATTTACCCAAATTTACAAACGGCGTTGAGAATATTTCTGAGTTTGCCAGTGACAACTGCTACATGTGAATGTTCGTTTAGCAAACTTGAACTTATAAAATCGTATCTTCGTTCCTCCTTGAGACAAGAGCGATTCTCGAATATGGCAATCCTCGCCATCGAAAAAGAAGTGAAATAATGAACGTTATATTACTCTGAATTAATTGATATGCTTGCCGAAGTAAAATCAAGAAGAGTGAGATTGAGATTATCGATTATTGTTTTCTAGTCAACTTACCAAAAAAATTTTACGTTTGCAGTATGTATTTTAAAATTTCAAGTTGAAGAATTTATATTTTTTGAGATAAATGTTCGTATTTATTACATAAATACGAATATTTCATTTTGTTTTTTCAGAATTCGTTTTATTTTATGCATTTCATTTAAAATGTGTATTTCAATGTTTTTAATGAAAAAATGTTTCCATGAAAATGTGTATTATTTTGAAACTCCTAAGGAAATATATGACTAGCAATATGAAAAAAAAATACTATAAGAAAATATGATGGATGAAAAAAAATCTACGCAAATGGGGGGCGCTGTCTAATATATTGCCACAGGCGCAATAGTACCTAGATACGGCCCTGCTATTTACTTTTATTCTGTTCCAGTCTGGGTGATTTGCATTCAAGTCTCCTGCTACTATGGTGGTTCTTTTGTTTTGGAAATAGGCTGTAATATCCTTTTCTTCTAGGGTGCTTTGTGGGGGCCTTTAGACAGAATAAATGTTAATTTCGCCTTCGCGTGTTTTCACACTTACCCCTTTTTCCTCAATTTTGTTTCCTTCAACATCTGGTAATTCAGTATGGCTTATTCCTCTTCTCTCTAGGACAGCTGTTCCACCTCCTCTGCCTATTACGGAATGTCATAAAATTTTGACAAGCATAATTTGAAGGTTAGAACTAACACTGTAAGTATATGTCGCCATCTACATGCCAGTCTCTGAACTTTTCGAACCACCCAGGTAGCTCACTTTTTAAAAACATTCAAAAACAATAATATGTAATTGATACGATCTCAATTCTGATACTGAAAACTGAAAACGCATTGAAGAATCCTGGCTTACCACCACTAACATTCTTCTGCGATGGAGGCGATCCTAATCATACCAGCGTGAAAATATTTGTCCATGGAATGAAAACATCCGAAGTGGCTTCCTACGTCCCAGCTGTAATATAACTCCGTTTTAGCGTAGCGATGAAAAGCGTTAATGAGCTTCTTACCGATTCAGAATTAGAACCGGATTTTATACTAAATTATTGCACTTGGCGACGAAATTAATGAAAACTTGGCATAAGAGAATGAGAGTGGAAGTGTGTTATCGATAAATATACATAGTGAAAATAGACGCGGTTTGGAGTATTGGGCACTTCACGGTTGAATGGAATGGAACATTAATGGATCATTAGACTCTGAACCGGGCATTAAATATATGAGTTTTCTTCTAGATGTTTCGAAGAGTCATCTATATGTTTCTCCTGAATATCATCGTAACAAGAAAATAGGTACTTTTAGTTTGTACAGGGTCTCTATGAACGATTGTAACATTGCTGTGGGCTTGGGAATATACCTATTTTGCCGTTTCATATGCATACTGTTTTGAATCGATAAAATAGAAGAAATAACCGTTTTTATGGCAAATTGCTGCTAAGAAACTTTGTGAATTATTCCTCTAGAACAGGACAGATTTTTCTGAAGTTATAAAAGAAAACTATGTTTTTTTCTCCATTCAATTCCCCTCATTCACAAACTAATTCCTAACTCGAAAGATACAGACAATTATTGCCAATAAAACGGTACGTATAAAAAAAATTTGACTCGAGTAGCGCGAGAATTAACTCCAACGAATACCGTTTTGGAATAATAATCGACACTCTGGTAACGTTCCTTATTAGCGTTGGGCAATTCTTGCCATCTGAAGACAATTTTCATTCATTTAAATATAGCATATAAATCCGGTAAACCGCACATTAATTAGAGAACTATTTGCATAGAGGCCTCGTAGTTATTCGAGGCCCGCATAGCGTTATTTTGTCAATGAAAGCAGTGAAACGGAACAGAGTTTCTGCTTTTTATGAATCACTAGAGAATTCGTTAACGATAGTGAATTCATAATAGATCTTGTGAGAGTATCGAAGGTAAAAGTTTAATTCAACTAAAAATGAATTAGTTTTTTCTTTTGTCTTTATTGCAATTGCCAACGACCGACTTATAATTGAAGCAAATTAATCTGATCAATCTAGAAAGAAAATAGATTTATATATTCAAGATGATGATGCTGGCATCAATATGATTCACTCGAAAACATCCATAAATGCTCTCGGGATGAATAATTCCTGACTCCGCTCTACCCAGAAATTTGTTTTATGTTCCAATCGTTCATGGTAGATGTCGAAATGACCTTATCGTAAAATTTCGCATTAAATTTAAATCGCGATCAATTCTTTGCATGATTGAAATTGCAGACAAGGACGGGAGTAAAATTGATGAGCGATTGTTTATGGGTGGCTTATTAACGAAAACTTCACCGTATAAATGAAGACCAATTGAGATGAACTATTTGTTATGATGGAGTATAGTTTTTTGATGGGGTTACGAAGTAAATACTTAGAAGAAGGAGAAAAGCCGCAAATTTTACATAAAGGTTCATGATTTTTCATTTCTCTATATTTCAGGGAATATCCCAACTCATTCAAACCAGAGTACACCTCAGAAATTCTACTATGAAACCATCGTTCAAAGCTCACGCTACAAAATTAGTAGGTGGTTGGAAAAGTACCGCCGCAAATTTTACCTGTCGATTTATAATTTTTCCTTTCTTTATATTTCAGGAAATATCTCAACTCATTCAAACCTGAATTACACCTCGAAATTCTACCATGAAACCATCGTTTCCAAGCTCACGCTACGAAATTATTAGGTGGTTGGAAAAGTAACGCTGCAAATTTTTTTCTGTTGATTTATAATTTTTCCTTTCTTTATATTCCAAGAAATATATCAACTCATTCAAACCAGAGTACACCTCAGAAATTCTACTATGAAAACATCGCTTCAAAGCTCACGCTACGAAATTATTAGGTGGTTGGAAAAGTAACGCCGCGAATTTTACCTGTTGATTCATAATTTTTCCTTTCTTTATATTTCAAGAAATATCTCAACTCATTCAAACCAGAGTACACCTCAGAAATTCTACAATGAAACCATCGTTTCAAAGCTCACGCTACGAAATTATTAGGTGGTTGGAAAAGTAACGCCGCAAATTTTACCTGTTGATTTATAATTTTTCCATTCTTTATATTTCAAGAAATATCTCAACTCATTCATACCAGAGTACACCTCAGAAATTCTACTATGAAACCATCGTTTCAAAGCTCACGCTACGATATTATTAGGTGGTTTGAAAAGTAACGCCGCAAATTTTACCTGTTGATTTATAATTTTTCCTTTCTTTATATTTCAGGAAATATCTGAACTCATTCAAACCAGAGTACACCTCAGAAGTTCTACTATGAAACCATCGTTTCAAAGCTCACGCTACGAAATTATAAGGTGTTTGGAAAAGTAACGCCGCAAATTTTACCTGTTGATTTATAATTTTTCCTTTCTTTATATTTCAGGAAATATCTGAACTCATTCAAACCAGAGTACACCTCAGAAGTTCCACTATGAAACCATCGTTTCAAAGCTCACGCTACGAAATTATTAGGTGGTTGGGAAAGTAACGCCGCGAATTTTACCTGTTGATTTATAATTTTTCCATTCTTGATATTTCAAGAAATATCTCAACTCATTCAAACCAGAGTACACCTCAGAAATTCTACTATGAAACCATTGTTTCAAAGCTCACGCTACGAAATTATTAGGTGGTTGGGAAAGTAACGCCGCGAATTTTACCTGTTGATTTATAATTTTTCCTTTCTTTATATTTCAGGAAATATCTCAACTCATTCAGACCAGAGTACACTTCAGAAATTCTACTATAAAACCATCGTTTCAAAGCTCACGCTACGAAATCAATAGGTGGTTGGAAAAGTAACGCCGCAAATTTTACCTGTTGATTTATAATTTTTCCTTTCTTTATATCTCAAGAAATATCTCAACTCATTCAAACCAGAGTACACCTCAGAAATTCTACTATGAAACCATCGTTTCAAAGCCCACGCTACGAAATTATTAGGTGGTTGGGAAAGTAACGCCGAAAATTTTACCTGTTGATTTATAATTTTTCCTTTCTTTATATTTCAAGAAATATCTCAACTCATTCAAACCAGAGTACATCCCAGAAATTCTACTATGAAACCATCGTTTCAAAGCTCACGCTACGAAATTATTAGGTGGTTGGAAAAGTAACGCCGCAAACTTTACCTGTTGATTTATAATTTTTCCTTTCTTAATATTTCAGGAAATATCTCAACTCATTCAAACCAGAGTACACCTCAGAAATTCTACTATGAAACCATCGTTTCAAAGCCCACGCTACGAAATTATTAGGTGGTTGGAAAAGTAACGCCGCAAATTTTACCTGTTGATTTATAATTTTTCCTTTCTTTATATTTCAGGAAATATCCCAACTCATTCAAACCAGAGAACACTTCAGAAATTCTACTATGAAACCATCGTTTCAAAGCTCACGCTACGAAATTATTAGGTGGTTGGAAAAGTAACGCCGCAAATTTTACCTGTGGATTTATAATTTTTCCTTTCTTTATATTTCAGGAAATATCTCAACTCATTCAAACCAGAGTACACCTCAGAAATTCTACTATGAAACCATCGTTTCAAAGCTCACGCTACGAAATTATTAGGTGGCTGGAAAAGTAACGCCGAAAAGTTAACCTTTTGATTTATAATTTTTCCTTTCTGTATATTTCAAGAAATATCTCAACTCATTAAAACCAGAGTACACCTCAGAAATTCTACTATAAAACCATCGTTTCAAAGCTCACGCTACGAAATTATTAGGTGGTTGGAAAAGTAACGCCGCAAATTTTACCTGTGGATTTATAATTTTTCCTTTCTTTATATTTCAGGAAATATCTCAACTCATTCAAACCAGAGTACACCTCAGAAATTCTACTATGAAACCATCGTTTCAAAGCTCACGCTACGAAATTATTAGGTGGTTGGAAAAGTAACGCCGAAAAGTTAACCTTTTGATTTATAATTTTTCCTTTCTGTATATTTCAAGAAATATCTCAACTCATTAAAACCAGAGTACACCTCAGAAATTCTACTATGAAACCATCGTTTCAAAGCTCATGCTACAAAATTATTAGGTGGTTGGGAAAGTGACGCCGCGAATTTTATCAGTGGATTTATAATTTTTCCTTTCCCAATTTATTTCAGGAAATATCTCAACTCATTCCCAAAAAAGGATTCGAACTTGTTCTTTATTTATATATCGAACGAGAGTATCCCTCAGAGATTTTACAATGAAACCATAATTTCAAAGTTCATGCTATAATTATACAGAGTGTTTTCAAAGCCGAGGCTTTTTTTGACCAGCAATGGAACTCGTCAAAATAAGTCGATATACCAACTTCGTGCTCATGAATTATTAACCGCGAATATGAGAAATTCCCAGCCCGGATCTGACTAAGGTTCGTATTGATATCTAAATGTGTAGATATTACTAGCTGTCTGAGGTCAGTATACGGGAAATCATCTACGATGCGTATGATGCGTAGGTCCTCGATATCAACTTCTGTAGTTTTTTCCTTTCGGGTAATTTGAAAACATTAGTGTATAAGTGACGGTGAGGTGAATGCGAAAGAACTAAGGCAACGCATTCAACATGTTTGTGGACTTATTCCGATGTAGTGAAAATGGTGACCATTTCGAACAATTTCTGTAACAATATGATTCAATTTTATCGGTGAGTTTTTGGTCTTTCTAATTTTGTTGAAGTTGAAAAAGAAAACGAATTAGCGATAAATGCTGAGAAAGGTCGTATGTATATGGCTCTTAACAGAGAATCCAGAGTCGTATTCAGATATTGATGCCCAAGATTTTTTGCCCTTTTTTCAAATTGAATATTTTATATGAGCAACTTCCGGCGAAATGACCTCTTTTGATGAGTTCTAGCACCTGTCAAAAAAAACATCACCTTAAAAAATACCCTGTATATTATAATTTCTCTTCTCCCTATATTTCACGAAATATCCCGTCAAAGACTTGGTAGGTTCCTAATCAAGGTTTCAATGCATTCTAAGGAACCAACACATTAATTTATGAGCGTGCTATTTATGTTCGACTGTTTGATAAAGAGAATTTTTCTGGGAAGGAATTTGACCGATAAAACATTCGTTATCAAATTTTTTCCACTGAATTCGATTTCAGCGAAACTGTTAGAAAATACCCGTGCGCCATTCTCTGGCACAAACTTGACATAAATTACGTTTCCCTTTCCTGTATGTCTGGTTCGTCTGTCTATGCTAGGTATTTACTGCTTCGTTTATAAAAGAATGGCAAAGAATTGGTGCATTTCTCTGTTTTAAGACCACCGGAAAATTTATAACGAAATCAATTATCGCTCTCATTCGGTCATATATCTCGAGTGACACTGTCGCAGACATTTCCAAAAATATCGCATCTTTCAAACTCGACATCACGAAGTACCAATAGTCCGTTTCATTTGTGGAAAATATTTGGGAGTAATTGAATGTGTTTATTGTTTCTGATCACACGTTCGGCACTAAAAACTGTTTTGTCGATGTCAAAGCCCCAGACGAAATAGGAACATTATCAGATACTAAAACATAAAAATCTGAGCACATCGTTGAAATCTTGTTTTTCTTACGATTTATTCTCGACTTTCTCAGAAAAACATTTGGTTTCATAATTAAAATTTGAATTAAATATTTGAAGGTTTTGATATAGTTAAAAACTAATTTAAAGTTGTGATAGGAATATGCGCGGAAGCAAAAACTGAATTTTTCTAGGAACCACGAGTTTATTGGGACCAGGCCAAATTGAAAGCTGATTCACTCCGAAAATATTATAAACAAAAAACAAATTGAATATGCGTTTTTAAGACATCCCATAAAAAGATAACGACCCATTGAGGTACATTAAATATACAAAGCAGCGTTAAATCTGATGCGCTTCATCCACCATAATGAAAACATTGCTTAATTTCTTATGTCACAAACTAAACTTAGATTACCAGCTATTTTAGAAGTGACTAATATAGGTGAAAATGTAAACGTGCTTTAGGAATGCATCCATGGACGAGTCATTAAAGTTTTTTCAGGAAGGAAATCAGCACTTACTTTCATATAATACTCATCAGGAACTTTTGGGTTCTACATATTCATAATTATGCCATTTTTTTTTGGCACATATATATACAGGGGGTCACTCCAATCGACCGACAAATTTTTACCATATACTACAAATTAATATCAATGAACTAAATTTAATTCATTCCACAAATTGATACTAAATGAGATCAACTTTTTTTTGGTTTGAACCAGGGAATTTTCCAATTAATTTGTGCCAAAGGGAAGATAAACTACTTCAAATGAACCTGTGTTAATTATTTTATTTCCTCAGGATAAATTGAGAGTTATGGCGAATAGATGATGCCGAATTGAAATTGAAACTATATCGATGTAGGTGAGACATGACATATATTGTCGAATAAATCTATATCAATAAAACAACAATAAATCCAACTAACACTTTTATCAATCAATAATCGCGAACATAACCTTCCTCTCGATCGCAAATTGTCTTAAACGCACCAAAACTAAATATTTATTTTCGATAATATTTTTATTAGCCGTGAAATTCGGCAGTAGTACTTAATGGAAGGAGCAACTGATAAAATCGTCGTAGCTGGGAGCGAGTTCGCAAAAATTCCAAGTCAATTCAGGCTCCGACGTATAATCGATGGTAATTTTAGGGTGGCTGATTTGACTTCGCAACCAAAGAGGAGGTTCCGCTTGTTATTTTTTGTCCTTTTATTTTCATTCCGTATATCGTTGCTTCTTTCTCGAATTAACACTTTTCTGATATAAGATAAGCTCCGGATGATGCGACGGATTTATTGCTGAATTGATTTGAGATCATTGTATTCAAATAGAGGAGGTTGCTCTAGGTTAGAAGAATTCTACGATATCATCTGCGGCAAGAAGAAGCATGAGTTTTGTTTCGTATTCGTTTCTTCACATCGGACAGTTTTTTTGTGTGGGTTGTGAGGTAGCCAAAATCATATGGGTCAAACCGTTTGACCAAGAGTTCCATTAAACGATTAATATTCACTCAGTCTAAAGTCGACTTCAGAAAAGTCTCCTTCAGCCTCAAAAAGCCCTTGAAGTTCTACGTCTTTTCATGTAAAGTGGTACAGTTGGCCATATTCAAGGTCGAATTTCAAGGTCTGGTGTTTTTTCGGCATGTCAAAAATTTTAAGGAAAATGAAATTGGCCCTAATCCAGAAATCCTGAATAATATAATATTAGCTTACCGAACCTAACTCAACTCATAAAACTCACTAACCACAAAATCCTAACTATTAGTGTTGTAGGTTGTACAGATTGTTTGCTAATGAAGCGAAAAAATGACTATTTTTTTTTGTTAATATTTTGCTTTTGAAACTCCAAAGATTCTTCAATATTGTTATGGTAATAAAATGAAAGGCTGATTTTGAAATTCGCAAAACTTCGTTATTTCATGCAAAAAAGAGATTTTCTGCGAAGGGTATCTGTCCAAATGTTAATTTTGAGCTGTGTTGTTAACATGTTTTCGGTTAATGTTCTACAAAACTTGATTCGATCAATTTCCAGTTTCAGAAACCAATTGAAGAAAATTTTGGCGGCTGTGAAAAGAAATTGACAAAAATTGAATTCACAGTGAATCTATGAGCAAAATTCTATTCCAATTCAATCGGTAGTTTCGAAAAAAAAATATTTTGAACGGCCATATTTACGACACCCCTTGTCTCATTTTGCTCATTGATGAACGTGACGGCGACATACGAGATTTGAACCTACCCTGAAAATTTCAAGTCTCTAGGTCTTTCCGTTTGAAAGTTATAAATTTCTATGGTTTCTATAGTTCTGGTCGAGCGATTCGGACAAAATTCATGTAGCTTGAACACGTCATTCTCCATCTGAGTGAAACATTTCATTTCGATCAAATCAGTAGTTTCAGAGTAATCAGGAAAACAAAAATTCGAACGGCCATATTTACGGAACCCTTGCGTGAATTTAGACCAAAAACGACCTCAAAAGCGGCATTTGAGATTTGAACCTACCTTGTGAATTTCAAGTTTCTAGGTCATTCCGTTCGAAAGTTATCGTGCTTACGGCCGGACGAATTGGTCCTCAGTGAGGCGAGCCTTGTCAATCAAGACCATCTTCGACTCAAAATTCGAAAAATACAGACATCGTGAAGAATGATATAGCCCTCGTGTAAGTAGAACGAATGCTCAAAAATGAATAGAGTCTTCTTGACAAGGACTCGAAAAAAATTCATTTAAAATTCATTTTACTCAACTCAGAAAACTGAGATACGAAAAGTAGAATGAGATCACATTTATGGATGGAGGTAAAACATAAAACAAAGAATCAATGAACACGAAACAAAACGATTTGTGAATTTATTATCGACAGAAACCACCAATAAAAAAAATATACAGAAAAAAATGTTTGACCAACAAATAAATCAATTTATTGAAAACAACTCATCATATGTGTGTTGATAAACGAAAAATATAAATGAAATATGTTACACAAAACATCAATCCATTTTATGTATTGATTTATTCATTTTTGTTTATATCCCGACTCTCCTAGGTCTCTCTGAGTCCCCTCAGAAGCTCAGAGCTTGTGCGTCCATGGTATAAATGATGAAATTAAGAAACAAAAATTAAATCAACAAATAAATAAATTCATTGACAAAAACTTTTCATAGGTAGGTATTGATAAAAGAACGAATGAAATATGTTACACAAAACATCAATCCATGGTATGAATGATGAAATTAAGAAACAAAAATAATCTGAAATTGTACAATTCGAACTAAAAACGAAAAAAATTTCAAGTAAACAATCAAATCAATTTATTGAAAACAACTCTTCATAAGTAGGTATTGACAAACGAACAATATAAATGAAATATGTCACACAAAACATCAATCCATGGTATAAATAATGGAATTCAGAAACAAAAATAAGCTGAAATTGTACAATTCGAACTAAAAACAAATTATAAATGAAAAAAAATTTAATCAACAAATAAATCAATCTATTGTAAACAACTCTTCATAGGTAGATATTCATAAACGAACAATATAAATGAAATATGTTACACAAAACAATCTCAGTCCATGTTATAAATGATGAAATTAGGAAACAAAAATAAGCTGAAATTGTACAATTCGAACTAAAAAAGAAAAAAATTTTAATCAACAAATTAATTAATTTATTGAAAAGAGTTCTTCATAGGTAGGTATCGATAAACGAGCAATATAAATGAAATATTTTACACAAAACATTAATCCATGGTATAAATTATGAAATTAAGAAACCAAAATACGCTGGAATTGTACAATTCGAAATGACAAGGAACTAAAACCGAAACAAATTTTAATCAACAAATAAATCACTTCATTGAAAACAACTCTTCATAGGTAGATATTCATAAACGATCAATATGAATGAAATATGTTACATAAAACATCAATCCATGTTATAAATGATGAAATTAAGAAACAAAAATAAGCTGAAATTATACAATTCGAACTAATAACGAAGAAAATTTCAATCAACAAATGAATTAATTTATTGAGAACAGCTCTTCATAGGTAGGTATCCATTAACGAGCAATATAAATGAAATATTTTACACAAAACATAAATCCATGGTAAAAATTATGAAATAAAGAAACAAAAATAAGCTGAAATTGTACAATTCGAACTAAAAACGAAAAAAATTTCAAGCGAACAAATAAATCAATTTATTGAAAACTACTCTTTATAGGTAGGTATTGACAAACGAACAATATAAATGAAATATGTCACACAAAACATCAATCTATGGTATAAAGGATGAAACAAAAATAGTTCTTGGGATAATGGGTTCAAAAATACTGGAAATCGCTCCATCACCTTGGTATTTCCGATGCCTGTCTACGAATTGAATGGAACTAATACAGGAGAAAAATTAATACAATTTTTCATGCCATTTTACAGTCTGGGACAAATGTGTTTTTTTGCGCGCTTGTTTCTCTGAAGAAGAGTATTATCATTTCGGCCAAACGATTAGTTTGGACTCACAGATGTATGATTCGCGGTAAAATTATATTCTGTCCGTCCGGTAGTCCATAAACACGATGAGTTTTTAAATTTTCAGGGAAAATTCGAGGTCTTCATGCGCCGGTTGGGGTCGTAAATGGGCAACATCTGCCGAAGAGTTTCATAGATATAGCCATCTGATTTTTTTCTCATTTATTTGAAATATGTCGATCCAATTGAAATTTTGAATTTTGTAGTTTGTTGTAAGATGACGACACAAAGGTTCATGTGAAATGAAGGACTGATCGTAACACTAGAAGAATTTGAAAAATCTTTCAGAAAACTCAGAAACTATTCGCCACCTACAATTTTTCATCTGTATATGGGGCATCGATTAAATGGGCTGAGAAAAAATCAGCTTCATACATGTTCAACGTGGAAAGAAAATTGACTGAAAACTGACTTCACTTGCTCTCCAAATTTTTGTATTTGTAATAAATTATGTACACCTTCATATGGTTATAGTTTTTTCAGACAATAATGCCAATGTTTTGGTGTCGGTGGCTCTTTGAAAGTGGCTGCAGCCACTCAATTTCGGGCGCCAAACATGTGAGCAATTGAAAAAAACTTGAACCATTGAAAATAATATACCTAACATAAAAATTTCAAGTTGACTCTTTCAGATAAGTCCATAGTTGTGTGATTTTCAATTATTGGGTGGAAAATTCTGAAAGAAATTACAACCTTAGAGCTTAAGAAACATATTCAAATAAAATTAGTTTCAATAAAAATGTTTTGTAGTTTTTGGCAACCCTTCACTGTGCGTGGTCCGACATATACTTGGCCACTCTTTCAATTTTCTGAAATATTAATTGTATAAATGCTTGAACATAATGATATGATCATTTTGATGTTGATACATAGAGGAGTAAAGGGTTTAACCAAGGGTTGACCCTTGTGGTACTCCAACGATCATGTTAGATTGGAGTGTTTTTCAAGGATGCTACCTTCATCGGGAAATCAGGGAAGTATTTTGGAAGGCAATATTTCGAAATTCGAGTTTTCGAGAAAGTCCGTATATTTCGTTATTCATCATCGTACTTCTCATATCTAAGTTCAATCAGCATAAATCACTTTTCCGATTGCATTGAAAAGTGAAAACCTTAAGACGAATGATGAATACCGATCCGAAAAACCACCTCGCTGTGCCAAAACCAGAACACGGTGTTGCTCCAGAGAGCATCAGCCGATACCGCGAATTCTGCGTTATTGTCACACCGGTCACGTCTCTTCTGGGCCGAATTCGATACAAGTACCGGATCGGGTTCAAAAACGTCGATAATCCGATATTTTCGATCATTTTCGGATATGAAAATCGAAAAGACACACGTGGGTGGCTGGTTGAGCTTGCCGTAAGACTGGCACAACTTGAGCTTGCAGAGTGGTGCTACCAAGTGTTGCATTTTATAGAACCGCCAGTTGCTTACACCGCCTCGTAACGTGTGGAGCTCCTAGACTCGGAGTGGCTAGGATGCGAGCTTACTGCAGTCTGTACTCGGAGTCTTCAGTTCGCGAGTGTTAATTTCATTTATTGTTCCAATAACCCCGACTTAAGTTTGTTTATGTTACCTGTGCCACCACCAGCATAAAGGGAAGTGACAGTTGACGCAGCCAGGGCTCGTACAACTAACCCTGCAGCGTGAAAACTACACCGACTTAAACTCCACACCAAACGCTGGAATTCCAGGATTTTCAGAGTGCCACCCAGATTTATTCAGGTGCATTAAATCATTTGTAGTGGATATTGGTGTGATGAAGTAGTGCGACCTAAATATATCAGTGTTTAGAAAAGTTACCAGCGAGATTGCATCTGTAGTTCGTCTTCGTAACATTTGTATACACCTCAAGGAGGAACTTCCACCCTATCGGTAAGCTAAACAGCGTTATTTATTGAGTCAGGCAGTGATTGTAAATATCTTAATTGGATCGCTGCTTGTTTACACTTTCGTATTTTTGTGAACGGTCTTCTGGATCGGGATGATTTTATGGGGAAAACTGAGTCGCCCACGCTTCGATCGGATGATCTTACGAATTGTCGTAAAAAATTGACGCCTTGTTTCGCTTAATTAGCTGTTGTTCTTCGGATACTTCTTTTGGCGAATTAGAAAAAGATCATGCTCTCCTAACCTAGATTCTGCAACGTTTGTTTTGGTTTCATCAGAATTTTGGGTCCTCAAGGCAACCCTCCGACTAGATCATCTCCAATAATAAACCATTTTTATGAATTTTCTAGGCGCACCCTGGAAATTTATAATGAGTGCTTTATATTCAACTTGATGAGGCATTGACAATCATTTCTACATCATAAATTCTCGTTTTTCTTGAGAAATATAGTGGTCTTAGATAATATCATATCTTCACCTCTCGAATATTCATAATTCCATCCAACTGACGGTGCTGGTTATCAGCATTAATATTCGTACTAAAAAGGTATAATTCTGATCAAGAAACTGAAGAAGTCATTTTCAAGACGCGCAATATCCATTAGTTCCATTGGAATTTTGCAAACTGGTTAGTTACATAAATTCGAATTCTGCTACATTTTCATGAAAAATTGAATTTAATTCTGGTGGGGTGATTCAATTCATTCAGTGATTTTTCTAACCTATGTTTATTGAAATATTATATAAATTTATTGAGGATAAACTCTTCATCCTAAACTTCATTCACAATTCCCAACCAATGCAGCGAAAATTAAATAATTAACCTGTAAAGGTACCAGTGTCAGGTAAATTCTTACGGATAGTGATCGAAATTTTGCAGGAACAGTTTGTAGTAAATGTTAATTGATACACAGAGTAGCTTAAAGTACTAAGTATAACATATAATTCAAGAATAGATTATTATTTGTATACGTTCATTTCTTTCAATCAAAGTTCTCTGTAAATCTGCACATAGAGTGAATCTTCAATTACTGAGCATAACATATAATTCAAGCATGGATTAGTATTTTTATGAATAGAGACAAATAGAGACGCTTGAAGTACTGAGCATAACATATAATTTGAGAATAGATTAGTATTTGTATACTCTGTAAATTTGCACATAGAGAATTCTTCAATTGCTGAGCATAACATAACATAATTCAAGCATGGATCAGTATTTCTATAAATTTCTGTCTGCATAATTCTATGTAAATTTTCAAAAGTACTTAGTATAACGTATTATTCGAGCATTGATTAGTATTTGTATAAATTCATTTCTTTCAATCAAAATTCTCTCTAAATTTGCACATAAAGTGAATCTTCAATTTCTGAGCATTTCATTTAGTTCGAGCATGGTTTGGTATTTTTATAAATTTATTTCTGTTTCATAGTTCTACGTAATTTGCACATAGAGTAGCTTAATTTTATCAGAATAAAATATAATTCAAGCATAGATGAGTATTTGTATAAATTTCTCTCTTTTGTCAAAGTTCTCTGTAAATTTGCACGTAGAGAATATCTTCAATTACTGAGAATAACATAGAATTCAAGCATGGATAAGTATTTATATGAATTTCTGTCTTTTCCATAGATCTATGTAAAAGTGCACATAGGGTAGCTTGAATTGATAAGCATAACGTATAATTCAAGCATAGATTAGTATTTTTATAAATTCCTTTCTTTTATCAAAGTTCTCTGTGAGTTTGCACAAAGAGAGAATCTTCAATAACTGAGCATAACATATAATTCAAGCATGGTGAAGAATTTCTATAAATTTATTTCTGTTCCATATTTTACGTAATTTGCACGTAGAGAAGCTTAAAGTACTCAAAATAACATATCATTCAAGCATAGATTAGTATTTGTATAAATTTTTAGTTCTATGTAAATTTGCATATAGTGTAGCCTCAGTTACTTAGCATAACAAATAATTCAAGACTAGATGAGTATTTGCATACTTTCCAGTCTTTTGTCAATATTTCGAAACCTTTTATGAACGTCGAACGTTCGAATTCGCTGATGGGGTGCTATAAATACCTCTAGGGCTTCCTATATGTTTCTAATCATTAAATGATTCTTTTTTATTTTAGAGTCAATTCGAATAAATTCTCCCAATAATAATATTTTTTTTATTATTCAGTTTTATGTTGATAAGTACCTAATAGTTAAGGAAAGAAAAAACATAGTGAATTATTTCGATATTCATTGAGAATAGGTTGATAATTCTGTCAAACAAGAACCATTCACGATGGATCTGTTATTGAAATGTTGCATTTTAATAGTTTTGATGCAATTTGAAGAAAATCCTATCTTCTAAGATCGAGACTGGTACTACGATTTCTCATTAATTTCTTTCTTTTTCATAGTTCTACGTAATTTGCACATAGAGTAGATTAAAGTACTCAAAATAACATATAATTCAGGCATAGATTTGTATTTGTATAAATTTCTTTCTTTTGTCAAAGTTTTCTGTAAATTTGCACATAGAGAATATCTTCAATTACTGAGAATAACATATAATTCAAGCATAGATGAGTTTTTGCAAATATTCCTGTCTTTTGTCAATATTTCGAAACCTTTTGTGAACGATAATTACTGATGAATTTTCCTGAGAAATTCATTTACCGAAATGAATTCATAACTCCAAAACTTCGCAAAATGGGGATGATTCGAATAGTCGATGGGGTGCTATAAAAACCTCTGGGCCTTGCTATATGTTAATGATCATCGAATCCTTTTTTTATTTCAGAGTTCATTCGAATAACTTGTCCTTATAATAATTTTTTTTTCATTATTCAGTTTTATGTAGATACGTCATAGTTCAGGAAAGAAAAAAAAGCGAATTATTTCAATATTCTATGGAAGTAGGTTGATAATTCTCACAACATTCTCAAACATGAACCATTTACAATGGTTCCGTTATTGAAATGTCGCATTTTGATAGTTTTTATGCAATTTGAAGAAAATCTTATCTTCTAAGATCGAGACTGGTACTACGATTTCTTATAAATTTCTTTCTTTTTTATAGTTCCACGTAATTTGCACAAAGAGTAGCTTAGTTTCATCAGAATAAAATATAATTCAAGCATAGATAAGTATTTGTATAAATTTCTCTCTTTTGTTAAAGTTTTCTGTAAATTTTCACATAGAGAATATCTTCAATTACGGAGAATAACATATGATTCAAGCATGGAGTAGTATTTCTATAAATTTCTTTCTTTTTCATAGTTCTATGTAAATTTGCACATATAACAGCCTCAGTTACTCAGCATAACATATAATTCAAGCATATCGATACCTTTTTGCCAAATTATCGTAAGCCTCAACGTACTACGTTGAGGCTTACGATAGTTTGGCAAAAAGGTATCGATATATAAGAATTTGCATACTTTCCTGTCTTTTGTCATTATTTCGAATACTTTACGAACGTCAATTACTGATGAATTTTCCTGAGAAATTCATGTACCGAAATGAATTCATAACTCCTAAACTTCGCAAAATGAGGATGATTCGAATAGTCGATGGGGTGCTATAAAAACATCTGGGGCTTGCTATATGTTTATGATCATTGAATACTTTTTTTATTTCAGAGTTCATTCGAATAACTTGTCCTTATAATAATTTTTTTTCATTATTCAGTTTTATGTAGATACGTCATAGTTCAGGAAAGAAAAAAAGGATTAGTATTTCTATAAATTTCTTTCTTTTTCAAAGTTCTATGTGAATTTGCACATAGAGTAGCCTCAGTTACTCAGCATAACATATAATACAAGCATAGATAAATATTTGCATGCTTTCCAGTCTTTTGTCAATATTTCGAAAGCTTTTATGAACGTCAATTACTAATGAATTTTCCTGAGAAATTCATATACCTACCGAAATGAATTCATAACTCCAAAACTTCGCAAAATGGGGATAATTCGCTGATAGGGGGCTATAAAAACTTCTGGGGCTTCCTATATGATTATAATCATTGAATGTTTTTTTTTTATTTCAGAGTTGATTCGGATAACTCCCCCGTATAGTAATATTTTTTTTTCATTATTCAGTTTTATGTAGATAAGAAATAATTAAGGGAAGAAAAAAAACATAGTGAATTATTTCAATATTCTATGAAAGTTGGTTGATAATTCTTTCAAACAAGGACCATTTACGATGGATCCGTTATTGAAATGTCGCATCTTAACAGTTTTAATGCAATTTAAATAAAATCATATCTTCTAAGATCGAGACTGGTACTACGACTTCTTATAAATTTCTTTTTTTTCATAGTTCTACGTGATTTGCACATAGAGTAGCTCAAAGTACTCATAATGACATATAATTCAAGTATAGATTAGTATTTGTATAAATTTCTTTCTTTTGTCAAAGTTTTCTGAAAATTTGCACATAGAGAATATCTTCAATTACTGAAACTAACTAATAATTCAAGCATGGATTAGTATTTCTATAAATTTCTTTCTTTTTCATTGTTCCATGTATATTTGCATATAGAGTAGCCTCAATTACTCAGCCTAACATATAATTCAAGCATATATAAGTGTTTGCATACTTTCCTGTCTTTTGTCAACATTTCGAAACTTTTCATTGACGTCAATTACTGATGAATTTTTCTGAGAAACTCATGTACAACGATGAAAGAAAGAGTTGAATATTGGCCAACGATTATGTCAAAATTCACAATGAAACCTGTGACTATAAATCGAAGACAATGGGTTGATAACATATCAATTGGTGAAGATTAAGCAACGAAACAATATTCAGATACAGAGCTGGCGAAGTTCCAATGATTCAGTTGAAAATTTATTGTTAATGTTGATTAGAATAAATGGAACCATGCGTATATTATTCTGCAGAGTGTTCTTGATAACTTTCATTGAGGTTTACACATCCCACATACAAAATATATTTCAGAATTACTTATAATACAACTTTGTCGAATAAAAAAAAGTTTATTTTCGACCTACTTCATATTAATTTTGGTTCATCATTTTTTTGTAGGAAAAAGAGTTAATTGAAAGTAACAATTCCTAAGACAAAAAATATCGGAACACATAATTTCTAGACTGAAATGTTATACCCAGAAGAAATTATTTATGTACAGGTCTAGGCATCGATAAATTGAGAACTCCCTCACAGAGACAGATGCTTCCAGAGCATATTCCCCAAATATTTGATGGGATTTAAACCTGGTAAACGGAGAGGCCGCTGCAAAACATTGACGCTGGTTCCTTGAAGATTTGGGATTTGCTAAGATAATATTTCATTATTTATTGAGTTTCTAAATTTAATTTCATGAATTTAAATATAACTGAATTTTCGATCGAACGTTAAATTTCACATCGCTCTCTAGGAAGCGAGATAAACGATTGTATATTCTTCAGAACGGTACATATTCACCCAGTAAGTCATGAATTTCACTTAATGATAGAAATTATTACGTGTGGTAACCACGAAGTGCCTACGCCGAAGAGCTAGTTATACACAGTTGTCACCTTCTTAATTTTTCCAATAAGATCCCAGCTGCGAAGTGTGAATTTATCGAAACCAGCTTTGATACGTTAGAATTTATATGGACATTCTTTATCTATATCATAAATTGGAAATATTTCCTAGTAAGGGAATATATTCGATCTGAAAGCTTGCTCTCAGATTGTTCTGCATCACTTGGAATAAACTCAGATCACGTCAGGGAACAATCCTGCATTGATTATCAGTGTCGGGGGTTTTTTATTTTCGTCGAGGTGCAGTTCAACTAGAACGACACGCTATGATTTGTATTGAGAGGAAAACATGAAAATAATAGGAAATAAAATTGAATCAAACTCAATTAAGTAAAAATACATTGTTTTCTCTTACTTCATCAGCAATTTAATTTCAGCAAGGTGATCAACTTATCTGCTCTATTTATTTTACAAATATATACATATTCAATAACATTAACCAGTAATGTGGCTTCCAATAAGTCCTTACATCACCAACACTGACCAGTCAATAACTCTGTGCATTTCTATAAGAAGTCATTATCTATTATTTCATGGAGAAATTTTGAGAATGCCGTTCAAACCCTCAAAAAATGTGTCATTAACTAATGAATGATTGATTTGATCGCTACCTGATTGAATTCAATTCAAGGGTATGCCTGTTTTCAGGTTTGCTCTACTTGCTGCAATTACAAAAAACTTGTTAGAAATCGTATTGATTTATATACTAGCCAGAGATAACGAGGATGGAGTTATTCCAATGATATAAGTACGAGTATTCTAACTGGATATCGGATTTATTGAGGAAATATTGTATTGTATTGTATTGTATATTGTTTATATCCCGACTCTCCTAGGTCTCTGTGAGACCCCTCAGGTTATATAACGTTGTCTTGGACATGCGCAGGGACGAGTAGTTCTAGAGGGCACAAGGGCCCGTGCCCCGCCCAGAAATTTCAGGAATTGGCATATTATTCATTTATTGGGAAACACAAAATTTCGTTTTTTTTTGTCAGTCCTATTCTGAGAATACCTATCTTGGACGATGAGAGTCCTGCTGATCGATGTAACTAATTTGAAAGTTATTTTCGGTGGTTTTCCTTCGAATTTATTCTTATGTTCGAGTTGACCGACCAAAAAAATTAAAACAATTTGTTTTTATATCCAGATCATTAAAATGCAAATAAGAATCAATTTACAGTGAAACTGTCGAATTAGCCAATGTCTCCGCTGTGTCAGCATATTAATTAGATACCTCCATAAAGACTTCTGTCTGATACGGCATCTGATCATTCACAGTGAGATCGTATAACACATCGTAGAAAATGTTTGGTTTTTTATTTCCCATAATGTAATTTCGGAATTATTCGAGGATAGAAAAAAAAATTGAACCAACCCTGGAATTTTTTCATTTTGGCGATGTAGAATTCAAAAATTGATCAGAAAGTGTAACTATCTGACTTGGAGAATATTTGAAGGAAGAGAGAGCTGAAATTTGGTAGCAAGCACGAGAATTGGATCTATGAATTTTAAGAGCTAAAATTCGAAGTTATATCAGAAGAAGAGCGTGGATACAGAACTGCGATATAGCAGAGAAGCTCCTTCGTCGTACTAAGATTGATAAGTTGAAAACAAATCCTCAATTTTTATATCGCATACATGTTTCAGTGATAGAGCCGATATGTGGAACTTCTCCCTGATTGGAACGTTGATGTGCTCTTCAGAATGTAGAAGTGCGCCTTGCTGAGATGTCATTAGAACGTCTCTGCTACATCGCAGCTCTGTATCCGCGCTCTTCTTGTGCTATATCTGTGGAATGGTCGCTTGAGATCAAATTCAATAAAATATTGCTGTGGAACTATTCTTCATGGAATGATGAAATTCGAAATAAGCTTCAACCTTAATAGTTCATTACTCATTGAATTTTGAATGTCTTCTTTAAAAATGAAGGGACATGTGAAACGACATTTTTTCCTCAACTATTCCGAATGCTTATTCATTGGAAATAATGAAATAAAAATGTATAGAAACGCATGGGTCCGAAAAATAATCGGCGACAATTATATTCAACCAAATAATTCATTAACTGACGTCATAGAAAACTCATTGACTTTTCGTGTTTTATTTCACATAATGGAAATCAAAAATCATTTGGGGATAGAAAAAAATTTGAACCACCCTTGGAATTTTTCCATTTTGGCTGAGTAGAATTCAGAAAACTTGAAAAGAAAGTGTGACTATCTGCCTTGGAGAACATTTGTAGGAAGAGAGAGCTGAAATTTGGTAGCTAGCATGAGAATTGGATCCATGAATTTGAGAGCTAAAATTCGAGGTGATATCACATGAAGAGCACGGATACAGAGCTGCGATATAGCAGAGACGCTCCTTCGTCCTACTCAGATAGATGAGTTGAAAACAAATCCTCAATTTTTATATCGCATACATGTTTCAGTGATAGAGCCGATATGTGGAAATTCTCCCAGATTGGAACGTTGTTGTGCTCTTCAGAATGCAGAAGTGCGACTTGCTAAGATGTCATTAGAACGTCTCTACTACATCGCAGCTTTGTATCCGCGCTCTTCTTGTGCTATATCTGTGGAATGGTCACTTGGGATCAAATTTAATGAAATATTGCTGTGGAACTATTCTTCATGGAATGATAAAATTCGAAATTAGCTTCAACCTTAACAGTTCATTACTCATTGAATTTTGAATGTCTTCTTTAGAAATGAAGGGACATGTGAAACGACATTTTTTCCTCAACTATTCCGAATGCTTATTCATTGGAAATAATGAAATAAAAATGTATAGAAACGCATGGGTCCGAAAAATAATCGGCGACAATTATATTCAACCAAATAATTCATTAACTGACCTTATAGAAAACTCATTGACTTTTCGTGTTTCATTTCACATAATGGAAATCCAAAATCTTTTGGGGATAGAAAAAAATTTGAACCACCCTTGGAATTTTTTTATTTTGGCTAAGTAGAATTTAAAAAGCTTGAATATAAAGTGTGACTATCTGCCTTGGAGAACATTTGTAGGAAGATAGAGCTTAAATTTGGTAGCTAGTATGAGAATAGGATCCATGAATTTAAGAGCTGAAATTCGAGGCGATATCACAAGAAGAGCACGGATACAGAGCTGCGATAAAGCAGAGACGCTCCTTCGTCCTACTCAGATATATCAGTTGAAAACAAATCCTTAATATTTATATCGCATAAATGTTTCAGTGATAGAGCCGATATGTGGAAATTCTCATTGATCGGAACGTTGTTGTGCTCTTCAGAATGTAAAAGAGCGACTTGCTGAGATGTCATTAGAACGTCTCTACTACATCGCAGCTTTGTATCCGCGCTCTTCTTGTGCTATATCTGTGGAATGGTCACTTGGGATCAAATTTAATAAAATATTGCTGAGGAAATATTCTCCATGGGATGATAAAATTCGAAATGAGCTTCAACCTTAACAGTTCATTACTCATTGAATTTTGAATGTCTTCTTTAGAAATGAAGGGACATGTGAAACGACATTTTTTCCTCAACTATTCCGAATGCTTATTCATTGGAAATAATGAAATAAAAATGTATAGAAACGCATGGGTCCGAAAAATAATCGGCGACAATTATATTCAACCAGATAATTCATTAACTGACCTCATAGAAAACTCATTGACTTTTCGTGTTTTATTTCACATAATGGAAATTCAAAATCATTTGGGGATGGAAAAAAATTTGAACCACCCTTGAAATTTCTCCATTTAGGCTAAGTAGAATTTGAAAAACTTGAATAGAAAGTGTGATTATCTACCTTGGAGAACATTTGTAGGAAGAGAGAGCTAAAATTTGGTAGCTGGCACAAGAATTGGATCCATGAATTTTAAGAGCTAAAATTCGAGGTGATATCACAAGAAGAGCAAGGATACAGAGCTGCGATATAGCAGAGAAACTCCTTCGTCCTACTCAGATAGATGAGTTGAAAAAAAATCCTCAATTTTTATATCGCATACATGTATCAGTGATAGAGGCGATATGTGGAAATTCTCCCCGATTGGAACGTTGTTGTGCTCTTCAGAATGTAGAAGTGCGCCTTGCTGAGATGTCATTAGAACGTCTCTGCTACATCGCAGCTTTGTATCCGCGCTCTTCTTGTGCTATATCTGTGGAATGGTCACTTGGGATCAAATTTAATAAAATATTGCTGTGGAACTATTCTTCATGGAATGATGAAATTCGAAATGAGCTTCAACCTTAATAGTATATTACTCATTGAATTTTGAATCTCTTCTTTAGCAATGAAGGGACATGTGAAACGAAATTTTTTCCTCAACTATTCCGAATGCTCATTCATTGGAAATAATGAAATAAAAATGTATAGAAACGCATGGGTCCGAAAAATAATCGGCGATTTTTATATTCGACCAGATAATTTATAAACTGTTGCTAACTAATGGGTCACATTTCTTGGGATGAATGTCTTTACCTCCCGAGCAGTTTGAATATTGAACAGACAGACCAACTTTCTTAATTGATTCGGCTGTTATCGATTGGTATCCTTAGGTCATTTGCTTTGAGGACAATTCAAATTTGAATAAATTTAGTATGCATTAGATTCCGAAGGTTTTATTCATTATTTCTAATAATAAACTTTTGGTTTTGGTCAAAGAAAAAAAATTGTGCTTCCCTGGAATCTTCACAGTGTCCCAAGTTTTCTAAAATACATCTTACACTCGGTGAAGAAAGTTCAAACAAAGTGGATGTGAAACCAAGAATCCTATCAACCCTGAGTGGCAAAATCCATCGACGGCCAATCTGGTAGATCGCTCAAACAAACGGGAAACACCCCATAATCGGCGCTATAAGTGAAAGGAGAGATACCTTCAAAGATTAATCTACAGATGTTTTCATAGCTGCGACTTCATTCATGTCGTTCGACACCTTCCTACCGTAAACAACGAATGACTAATGAGTCTCCCTGCCAGACTTAAGTATCCGAATCTGTTCCGGTACATCGAAAGCTTCACCGGGGCTTGAAAGCTCTCATAATAGGTTATCGAGGGTTCCTGGAAGTCTTTCAGCGGAGCCGTGGTAGACGCTAACCTCGCACTATTAAGCAGATTTATTATTCACTTTTTCGAACCCACGGTAAGAGGTCGTAGATTTCTGGTCGGAATTGAACACCGTTTCTATTTCGAGATCGGTACGTATTGTTGAGAATAATAACGGTTTTGGTTTATTATTTCCAATAATCAACCTTTGGAATCGTTCGAGAAGATATTTTCAAAGCCTCCATCCGAAAAAAACTCAAATTTCTTTCTACTTGGAACAGCTAGAAAGCTGGATTACTATATAACTTATTTTACCTTATATGTAGACACAAGATTTTTGCAAGATATGGCGAATAGTTTCTGAAATACCAAGATATGTACTTTTCGAATTGAATGAGGAAAAAAATCAAATGGCTCTATCTTAGAAATGCGGTTCCATTCACGAACTTGACCGGCGCATTCAGGCCTCGAGTACTCTAAGAATTTCAAAACTCTACCCTTCTTTCGAAAGTTATGGTGTTTACGAAAGGGTCAAACATAATGGAATTTGTCCTCAAATTGTTCATCTGTAAGTCTAACCTTATATTTTGACAGAAATCAAGGACATTTGGTTGAAATTGATTGCTGAACAGTCGGAATTTTTTTGATCCTTCCGAAATTTTTCCAGGTTGGTGTAGTGTATAATTTAACAAGATTATTATCAAAAATCCCAACTTCAGATCATAAAACTCAAATTTCCTTACACGTGGAACAGCTAGATAGCTGGAATACTACATAACTTATTTTATCCTATATGTAGACACGAAATTCTTGCAAGATATGGCGAATAGTTTCTGAGATACCAAGATATGTACTTTTCGAATTGAATGAGGAAAAAAATCAAATGGCTCTATCTTAGAAATGCGGTTCCATTCACGAACTTGACCGGCGCATTCAGGCCTCGAGTACTATGAGAATTTCAAAACTCTACCCTTCTTTCGAAAGTTATGGTGTTTACGAAAGGGTCAAACATAATGGAATTTGTCCTCAAATGGTTCATCTGTAAGTCTAACCTTTTATTTTGACAGAAATCAAGGACATTTGGTTGAAATTGATTGCTGAACAGTCGGAATTTTTTTGATCCTTCCGAAATTTTTCCAGGTTGGTGTAGTGTATAATTTAACAATATTATTATCAAAAATCCCAACTCCAGATCATGAAAACTCAAATTTCCTTACACGTGGAACAGCTAGATAGCTGGATTACTACATAGCTTATTTTATCTTACATGTAGACACGAAATTCTTGCAAGATATGGCGAATAGTTTCTGAGATACCAAGATATGTTTTTTTCGAATTGAATGAGTAAGAAAATATCAGATGGCTATATCTTAGAAATGCGTTTCCATTCACGAACTTGACCGGCGCATTCAGACCTCGAGTACTCCAAGAATTTCAAAACTTTACCCTTCTTTCGAAAGTTATGGTGTTTACGAAGGGACAAACATCATTAACTCTGTCTCAAAATTCTTCATCTGTAAGTCTAACCTAATATTTTAAGAAAAATCACGGATATTTCGTTGAAATTGATTGCTGAACAGTCGGAATTTTCTTGATCCTCAATGTGAACTGAGTTCGCATAGACTTGCGGTAGATTATATCTGGAAGATACCGAAGACAACTTTTTCTGCTTCATGTTTATTATCGTGAAAAAAAGACCAATCTTTGAATCGTACATTAAACTATGCCAACTCCCAATAAATCACTCGCTCTCTCAAAATGCCTCATGAGTCATAACTTCGTTAGCAATTCCCTTGCTTACTTCTTCGTAGAAGTCGAGGTTGAAATTAAAAAATTGACATCATTTATGGTGAATAAATCAATCAACACCTAGACTAATTGAATTATACTTGATTCACGAAATCCTCTCATCGGTTGAAGATTGCCACTTAATTCGATCATTAAAAAATATTTAGAATTGCCAAAATAGAGGTCGAACCATGCTTCGCAGAAAAATACAATGTACTCCGTATAGAGGGTATTTTAAAGTTGAGTGTTTTTTTAACAGAGAGTAGAACGCATCAGAATAAATCATATTTCTGGCAGGGAAACACCTAGATAATTCAAAATGAATATAATAATGATGTATCCTTGGGTCTACACGCGTTTACACTTTTGGGCTCAAAGGAGCATGAACTTCGTTATTTTCAATCGAGAAAACCAAGTAATATCCACTAATAAATAAATTGTTCACATTACTCAAACTCTTGATATTTATTCTCAAAATGAAATATTTTCTCTTCAGTCGTATATTGCAAAATTTCAAGGATGTTGTCCCATACGATTGGCCTATTCGGAGTTGAACTTATTAATTGATGCTACCTAATGGGGACTTTATATTTATTCACTCATTTCCAGACGTCATTTACATTCAGTTTTCGCTACTTTTGATGAACAGGTTAATTAAAATTCACACTCATCTGAAGAAGTTAACTTGAATATTTAATGGATCTTCCCATAATGATCCGGTGGTCATAATGGAAGTATAAGTAGTAGACTTATGTTGGCGATATCTTAAGATACAAAGTATTTGTTATTCAACACCGTAATATGCATATGTAATTCGCGAAAGTTGAAATATGATATCCACTTAAAAAACTTGATTTTCAACACGAAATGGAACTGCGAAGATTCATCGAACAAATAATGCCATTATACTTCGGTACGAATCGAATCGAGTAACATGATGGTGATTTTTTCCGCAATACTGAACTTTTTCCTTCCACAAATTTTGGTACTGACAGTAAAGGGAGGCGCATCATGTATAATAAGCCAAGGGCCAAAACTCATTTCAGTTCTGATAAAACTGACGCAGTAAAACAATGGTGTATATTTCCTCTTTCTCTCATGTTTTTCAAAATTCCTTTGTGTATCGAATTTGGAACACCCTGTATAATAAATTTTCAAATGAACCAAATGAAACCAGTGAACAAACCAACGGTAAATATCTTAATAAGCCATTAGAAACAGATAATTGCCAGCTACTCGTTTATCCTTGTCGACAGCGCAGAAGCTTTCTTCTTCATTGATTCATTCAATAAGATTACATTGATTTCTCGAGGAAATCATTCTTCCCATGCGGCCGCTCAAGAAGCATCTAGTCGCGCACAGGTGTATTGTTTCTATTACCGAATAGAATTCCTCTGGAACTGTGCCCAACAAGGTTGATAAAGATCATCCAACCTAGTCTGCACTGTCTGTTGAACTATATGCTCAATGCGATTTTACGTTTTACTGAGCACGTCGACTAAATCCTCGTTAATTACGAAAAAAAATCGAAGAATATGAAATAATCGTGTCTATGGAGGGACGGACGGCTGATAGAATTCTTCAAAAATTTGGTAACACTTTTTGGGGATACGGAGAAACTTGAGATTTGGCAAATTTGAAGTTCTCATGAAGAGGGATTTCAAAAAAATAAAACTTATATAATATGTGTTATGAATACAGTAAATTGAATAAAAAGAAATATTCATTCATCGGTAGTCAAAGATAACACTGAAACTCCCCAGGACAGAGACCCCACGAACGTTCAATATGCCGTCGACTTCGATTTTGTGGTCGCTTCAGAAAAAGGGGACCATTAAAAAAATAACGCTCCTACTTTTTATAGGTGAAATATTTGAAGTTAATTTGGAGAAGGAGTTCAAAAAACTTAAATTTCATATGTAATATATGTTAAAAGTACATTAGATTAAATGAAAAAGAACGTTCATTCATCAGTAGCCCAAGATATTACTGAAAATAGTCAGAACAGGTAACCTACGAACGTTCAATATGCCGTCGACTTCGTTTTTTGTGGTGGCTTCTGAAAAAGGGAAATATTTTATTTCATTCAATTCAATGTATTGAAAATTGGAACTGAACTGAAAAAACTTCAGAAGTTCATAGGGGAAAACCTCTCTCGAACGATTCCAGAATAACAGAGAGTCTAAGATCAAATTTCTTTCATGAGTGAAACTATGAGTTGAAAATAATTGCATTGGTCAAAAAATAAGTATCTACTATTTCTTCGTTGATTATATCCAGGATTCTGGGAGAATAATTCGAAGCTTGATGCATCATTATATTGGGATATATACTCGACCATTAAAAAAATAACGGTCCTACTTTTTATAGGTGAAATATTTGAAGAAAGGGTTCAAAAAGCTAGCATTTATATGTATAATATATGTTATAAGTACATCAAATTGAATGAAAAGGAACGTTCATTCATCAGTAGCCGAAGATATCACTGAAAATTGTCAGAACAGGAAACCTACGAACGTTCAATATGCCGTCGACTTCGTTTTTTGTGGTGGCTTCAGGAAAAGGGAAATATTTTATTTCATTCAATTCAATGTATTGAAAAAATTCCAGGGGTTCATGGGGGAAAACCTCTCTCGAACGATTCTAGAATAACAGAGAGTCTAAGATCAAATTTCTTTCATGAGTGAAACTATGAGTTAAAAAAAATTGCATTGGTCATGAAATAAGTATCGACTATTTCTTCGTTGAGTATATCCAGGATTCTGGGAGAATAATTCAAAGCTTGATGCATCATTATATCGAGATATATACTCGACCAGTAAAAAAAAAACAATCCTACTTTTTATAGGTGAAATATTTGAAGTTTATTTGGAGAAGGAGTTCAAAAAGCTAACATTTATATAGAATATATGTTTTAAGTACATCAAATTGAATGAAAAGGAACGTTCATTCATCAGTAGCCGAAGATATCACTGAAAATCGTCAGAACAGGAAACCTACGAACGTTCAATATGCCGTGGACTTCGTTTTTTGTGGTGGCTTCAGGAAAAGGGAAATATTTTATTTCATGCAATATAATGTACTGAAAAAATTTGAGAGGTTCATAGATGAAAACCTCTATCGAACGATTCTAGAATAACAGAGAGTCTAAGATCAAATTTCATTCATAAGTGAAACCATGAGTTGAAAAAAATTGCATTGGTCAACAAATAAGTATTGACTATTTCTTCGTTGATTATATCCAGGATTCTGGGAGAATAATTCAAAGCTTGATGCATCATTATATTGAGATATATACTCGACTATTGAAAAAATAACGGTCCTACTTTTTATAAGTGAAATATTTGAAGTTTATTTGGAGAAGGAAATCAAAAAGCTAACATTTATTTATAATATATGTTATAAGTACATCAAATAGAATGAAAAGGAACGTTCATTCATCAGTAGCCGAAGATATCACTGAAAATCGTCAGAACAGGAAACCTACGAACGTTCAATATGCCGTCGACTTCGTTTTTTGTGGTGGCTTCAGGAAAAGGGAAATATTTAATTTCATTCAATTCAATGTACTGAAAAAAATTCAGGGGTTCATAGGGGAAAACCTCTCTCGAACTATTCTAGAATAACAGAGAGTCTAAGATCAAATTTCTTTCATGAGTGAAACTATGAGTTAAAAAAAATTGCATTGGTCATGAAATAAGTATCGACTATTTCTTCGTTGAGTATATCCAGGATTCTGGGAGAATAATTCAAAGCTTGATGCATCATTATATCGAGATATATACTCGACCAGTAAAAAAAAAACAATCCTACTTTTTATAGGTGAAATATTTGAAGTTTATTTGGAGAAGGAGTTCAAAAAGCTAACATTTATATAGAATATATGTTTTAAGTACATCAAATTGAATGAAAAGGAACGTTCATTTATCAGTAGCCGAATATATCACTGAAAATCGTCAGAACAGAGAACCTACGAACGTTCAATATTCCGTCGACTTCTTTTTTTATGGTCGCTTTAGAAAAATGGAATATTTTATTTCATTAAATTGAATGTATTTGCACAAAATATAAATTTTATTTTTAAATTTCTCATCGTTCTGAATGAAGCTTGACGTATTTTCTCAGAAATTAGTGACTTCCCCTGGTATTCTCATTTACATAGAAAAATGAAATTTGAAATAGATATTGAAGAAAAAGAGTATCTCAAACACTTCCCTGAAATCCTCAGAAACACCATCATCTCCAATCAAGATAAAATCTATGAGTAAAAAAAAAATTAATATCTGATGAAAAAAATGAGGTATTGTCTAAACTGTTTCAGTCATTCGAGTACCTAAGTAGATTCGACTAGACCGCATCATTCATTTCGAATCTAAAATTCTCTAAAAACAAATCAAATTTTAGGATGAATAACATGACCCCCGAAAGTTTCCACAAAGCAGTGACGACTCAACATGTGTGCGCCAAATTTAATTCGCCATTTCCCAAAAGTCAAGGACAGGGAGCACTTTACGGCGATACATTTTTCTTTGGTAATTTTCCAGATGGGCGACAAAGAGTTGGATCAGCTACTTAATATTTATGGTCCTGTTAGCAAATTAATCTTTATTCTTTATGAAAAGCTCGGTGGTTATAAAAAGCCGGCAACAAATCGATTTGTGTTGTAAATTCAACAGTCTAGACGTGTTATAAGTGCTGGCACCTGAATATATGAGAAAACGGTTCATTTCATTAAGTAGGAAACAATGTTGCGAATTAGTTATTCTAGATATTTTTCGATGCCGTATCCTTCTCCTGTTGACCTCAAAAGTGCAGTTACGTATTATTGACGCATTCGGTTTTTAAATTTTCATGAATGATAGGTATTGGAACAAGAGAAACTGTAATTTCTTTAGGTACTATTAATTGAGTTTATGTGGAAGGTTTTCTTGGGAACATTGATCTTACGTATTTCACAATATTCATATGTTGAAGTTTTGGTAGAAAGTTCTGAAGTAAAAGCGAAGTACAGCTATTAGTAATATCAATCTAAAAGCATCGAGTTGATTTCAATCTCTCCCATTATATTCAATGAAATCGTTAATTCAATGTATATTCACTGAAGCACTTTGAGAATTATTATCTCCACTCTTTTCTTTAGGTTTTGTAGGTAAAATATTTGATTTTTTATAATGCTAATATATGGCCTGGCACCTTCGCCATTTTGTAACAATTTGGCAGTTGATTTTCCATGGAAATCGTGACGAATTTTCTTACATATTAATATTCCTTTTTTTTAGTGTCGAGGAAATGTGTTTTTTTATGGCTCCTCTCAGTCCATCTGTGATGGACATTCAAAAAATTTAATTAATTTTTTTCTCGATATTTCCTTCGAAAATGGCTCGAGAAATCAATTGAAAAAACTATCCAGATCAAAAATAATCTTCCATGGATTTTTTCTTGATCTACAGGGTAAGCGATAAAAAAGCATTAAATATTTAACTGATACTCCAAGAAATACTGTTGCGAAGCCATCATCGAATCTATGATTGAATTGTTGCTACTTATTCTATCTACACAAACTGGGTGAGGAAGTAACATTCGAGTAATGTTCTTCAGATAATCTTCCACACTCTGTTGACTCCCGAGAACCGGTACAATTCAAGTAGAACATGTGCGTAATTGCAGAAAGCCATACTCAGTAATGTCCCACCAACATCTTAGCCACCGTTTTAAGAAGTCGTCGTAAAATGTTATGGTGAATTAACTTCGTAGGTGGGAGTTACATTCTCATTCGAGTTTTATCAGTAAGTGGAGGGCAATATTGCTTCCCCATTGCCTGGTGAAATCTACCATATTGTTTTCTGAATCTTCAGTTGAAAAAACGATTAACTGCTACTTTAGTTGAGATTTTCGATGGGAATCCTTCAATAAAATTCCAATAAGAATAAACTGGTTGCGCTACAAAAATACTTAGATCAACTGACATTTGTTGTGAAAAATTTTATAACGATTATTATTATTGTGAGAATTATTTTACATTCAAGAGACTTTCGAAAGATGCTACAAGGACTATTCAGATTAAATATTGCTGAAGGAGTACATTTGAATAAACATCCTACAGATTTATATGTCAAGCACTTTGTTCAATCATCCTGAACTTTGTCGATAGAGCTGATACTTTCCGAAAAAATAGTTATCGAAAACGAATGAAACGTTTCATTAACTGCGAGTGGAAGAACTCTTGCGAGGCCAGGCGAGAGAAATAGAATGATTTATTTTTTTTTCATCAGCAAGTGAAACAATTCTTGAGATTCCTCGCGTGCATCAGTGTAACATTAATCAAACTTAACAAGGCTACGTGAGAGATCATGAGACTATTCTGGCAGTAAGACACAAATATTTTCAAAAGTGCAATGGATCTTAAAATGTACAGTTCAGAAAGAATGAAATATTTGCAATTAATATAAAAGATAATCCTAAACTTGGATGAATACTCGATTCATCAGCGAGTGAAACAATTCTTGAGATTCCTCACGTGCGTCAGTGTTACATTAATCAAACTTAACGAGTTTACGTGAGAGATCATGAGACTATCCTGGCAGTAAGACACAAATATTTTCAAAAGTGCAATGAATCTTTGAATGACCAGTTCAGAAAGAATGAAATCTTTTCAATTAGTGAAAAAGAGAATCCTCAACTTGGATAAACATCAGATTCATCAGCGAGTGAAACAATTCTTGAGATTCCTCACGTGCGTCAGTGTTACATTAATCAAACTTAACGAGTTTACGTGAGGGATCATGTCACAAATATTTTCAAAAGTGCAATGCATCTTACAGTTTACAATTCACAATGAATGAAATCTTTGATCTAGAAAAAAGACAATTCTCAACTTGGACCAACATCCGATTCAACTACCAATTTACCTACAGACATTCAACATCGTTTTCCACCGACTATGTTGACGGTCTGTCTTCGAGTTCACCCTCGTATCCTTTTTTAACAGAAAGTCCCTACTTTCTCGTCGAGAAGATCAACTCAACGGTTTACGAGATAATCAAATTCAATGGTCTCATACAACATGTCCGGGTGTTGTCCGAGTGTCCTAACCACCTACAGAGTTAGGTTTATTTCCTTCAGGATATCGTAACATCTCTGCATGCGTATCACCTTACACGTGATACGAATTTGTTTGATGGTAAACGTATAAATTCAACAACTTCGATACGTAACTAAGAATGGTCGCGCCTACTGCCTATACTGAATATAATATATTTCGCATTCATTCATCTGAAATACAACTTTTTCTGGTTGAAAATTTATGGAACAATAGGCGAGATAACGACCGCGTAAATTCGGTTTAAATGTGCTGAAAGTTGTCCAATAATTTCTTTTATTTCGTCTCTGGTTAGTTAATTTTTTTTCTCTTTTGTTCCATAGAGGTCGGTACAAATATCACACCTTTTCTGTCGCTTTTCAATCTTTCGGGTAGTGTCTTTCGAGTTT
This sequence comes from Aphidecta obliterata, assembly GCA_963966015.1. Taxonomy (NCBI): domain Eukaryota; kingdom Metazoa; phylum Arthropoda; class Insecta; order Coleoptera; family Coccinellidae; genus Aphidecta; species Aphidecta obliterata. The sequence continues at coordinate 25,281,159 of OZ014432.1, forward strand.
TGTATTTTCGGTGGCGCCCTCTGTTGAGCGGTACATTAAACGTTAGATCGTTACAAATCTAATCTTTCTTCCTTCCTTTGATCTGATCTAACCTGACAATTACCTCTGTTTTCCTATTTAACCTATATTTTCAGTGTGATTAAAATTTATGTTTGTACATAATGAACAGTGCTCTTAAATGCTCCAGTTCAGCGAAACATTCAAACAACCGAGTTATGGCAGCATCTCGTGACATCATGAGTATCGTGGCTCTTATTCGCAACATAGAAATAAGGGGTCTCGCTTACTGTAGGATATGAAAGTGGTATTACTGGTATTTATCATTCAGTTAGATGTTTATATAAAACTTTCAGGATGATAATAGGATCCTAGATCGTCTGATATTTCCTCTCGTAAAATAAAGAATTCACTTTACATAACGATAAATAAATGAGCCATATGGTTCCGTTTCGGATGTTGACCCCCAAATCCTTGACAAATTTATATTCGCGACCGAAAATTAATTTCGATGTGACAAAACGAATGCTGTGTTATCCTAATTTGGGAAATGATGCATCTAAAACTCTAAGCCGCCGCCGATTCTTGCTTTGGAAACCAGTTTCGGAACTTCAAAACGAAGGTTTTCCACTCAACTTATATTTTATTCATTCTATCGGTGGCGTGTTCAAATTTATGAATGAAATCGCCATTATACATTTTCGATTACGTTTCACTACTCCATGAATCTTGGAATTATAGACTTGAATGAAGAGAAAGCGTCGTGGCTTCGGGAACATTCGTAGGAAATATAAATTTTGAGTAAAATGATCATTAGTGCATCGTTTGGAACTATCTACTCACTAAATTATCACCATCTACTTGATAAATACAAGCAAGGCCGTTAACATTAGAATGGTCCATTGCAACGCGACCTAATGCATCGGATTAACATCTCTCTTATTGAAATATTCATATCCGTAATGAGGATTCGAAGAAAGCTCTGTTGTTAAGTCGGGAGGTTTTGCGCGCTTGTTTAAATTCATCGCCAGAGCGATCATTCATTCAGGTCACTACCTCGAAATTATCGAAAATTATCCAGGAATCGTATTCAATAGTATCCACCCAATTTCCACCTCTAAATCGGCATATTTCATAATATTTTCATTCGAAATTCGAGAGGTGTGTCCAAATTCTGAAATTGATTTATAACATGTGTGACAAATACAGAAAATTGGATATAAAAAAACATTTATTCACCAGTCGTCAGAGATATCACTGAAAATCGTCACGATAGGAAACCTACAAACGTTCAATATGCCGTCGACTTCGTTTTTTATGGTCGCTTCAGAATGAAGGAATATTTCATTTTTTTTAATTCAATGTATTTGTTTTCAATCCAATCACGGTTCTAATCGTTCAAGAGGTTGTGTCATTTCTAGAAAATTAGTGACCCCTCCTTTATTTAGAAAAAGGAAATTCGAAATCAATATTGGTAGAATTTTCCTCAATTCAATTCACTGGGAAGTTGGGAAGTAATATCAGGAAAGAAGAAGGACCTTATATACTTCCTTGTGAATTTCCAAAAAGTCCACCTCCCTATGATAATAACTATAAGTTTTCTGTTCTTCATGAAACAATACAATACAAAATCGTCATGACAGGAAATCTACAAACGTTCAATATGCCGTCGACTTCGATTTTATGGTTGCTTCAGAATGATGGAATATTTTATTTTTTTCGATTCAATGTATTTTTTTCCAATCCAACCACGGTTCTAATTGTTCAGGAGGTTGTGGCTTTTTTCCAGAATCAGTGACTCCTCCTTTACTTAGAAAAAGGAAATTTGAAATGAATATTGGTAGCATTTTCCTCAATTCAATTCACTGGGATGTTGGAAAGTCATATCAGGAAGAAAGAGGACCTCATATACTTCCTTGTGAATTTCCAAAAACTCCACTTCCCTATGATAATAACTATTAGTCTTTTGTTCTTCATGGAAAAATACTCTTGATTTTCAAAAACTCCACCTCCCTATGATAATAACTATAAGTTTTCTGTTCTTCATGGAACAATACTCTTGATGGGAGAAAGATATTCAGAATCAAGAAAAATGTAAAATGTCTAATGAAAAGAGTAGGTATCATCTATTCTATTTCAGTAATTTGAGTAAGGAGAGACAAAGGAATATTCATTCATCAGTTGTCAGAGAATCTACAAACGTTCAATATGCCGTCGACTTAGTTTTTTATGGTCGCTTCAGAATGATGGAATATTTTATTTTTTTCGATTCAAAGTATTTTTTTCCGATCCAACCACGGTTCTGATTGTTCAGAAGGTTGTGGCTTTTTTCCAGAATCAGTGACCCCTCCTTTACTTAAAAAAAGGAAATTTGGAAATGAATATTGGTAGCATTTTCCTCAATTCAATTCACTGGGAAGTTGGAAAGTCATATCAGGAATGAAAGGAGTAGGTATTTTCTATTCTGTTTCAGTAATTTGAGTAATTAGATGAGGAGGAATATTCATTCATCAGTCGTCAGAGATATCATTGAAAATCGTCATGACAGGGAACCTACAAACGTTCAATATGCCGTCGACTTCAATTTTATGGTCGCTTCAGAATGATGGAATATTTTATTTTTTTCGATTCAATGTATTTTTTTCCGATCCAACCACGGTTCTGATTGTTCAGAAAGTTGTGGCTTTTTTCCAGAATCAGTGACCCCTCCTTTACTTAGAAAAAGGAAATTTGGAAATGAATATTGGCAGCATTTTCCTCAATTCAATTCACTGGGAAGTTGGAAAGTCATATCAGGAATGAAAGGAGTAGGTATTTTCTATTATGTTTCAGTAATTTGAGTAATTAGATGAGGAGGAATATTCATTCATCAGTCGTCAGAGATATCATTGAAAATCGTCATGACAGGGAACCTACAAACGTTCAATATGCCGTCGACTTCGATTTTATGGTCGCTTCAGAATGATGGAATATTTTATTTTCTTCGATTCAATGTATTTTTTTACAATTCAATCACGGTTCTAATCGTTCAGGAGGTTGTGGCATTTTTCCAAAGTTAGTGTCCCCTCCTCTACTTAGAAAAAGGAAATTTGAATAGAATATTTGTAGCATTTTCCTCAATACAATTCACTAGGAAGTTGGAAAGTCTTATCAGAAAAAAGGGGACCTCAAATACTTCCTTGTGAATTTCCAAAAATTCCACCTTCCTATGACAATAACTATAAGTTTTCTGTTCTTTATGGAACAATACTCTTGATGGGAGAACGATATTCAGAATCAAGAAAAATGTAAAATATCTAATGAAAAGAGTAGGTATCATCTATTCTATTTCAGTAATTTGAGTAAGGTGAGACAAAGGAATATTCATTCGTCAGTTGTCAGAGATATCACCGAAAATCGTCATGACAGGGAATCAACAAACGTTCAATATGCCGTCGACTTCGATTTTATGGTCGCTTCAGAATGATGGAATATTTTATTTTCTTCGATTCAATTTATTTTTTTACAATCCAAGCACGGTTCTTATTGTTCAGGAGGTTGTGGCTTTTTTCCAGAATCAGTGACCCCTCCTTTACTTAGAAAAAGGAAATTAGAAATGAATATTGGTAGCATTTTCCTCAATTCAATTCACTAGGAAGTTGGAAAGTCATATCAGGAAGAAAGAGGACCTCAAATACTTCCTTGTGAATTTCCAAAAACTCCACCTCCCTATGATAATAACTATTAGTTTTTTGTTCTTCATGGAACCATACTCTTGATGGGAGAAAGATATTCAGAATTAAGAAAAATCCAAATATCTAATGAAAGGAGTACGTATTTTCTATTCTGTTTCAGTAATTTGAGTAATTAGATGAAGAGAAATATTCATTCATCAGTCGTCAAAGATATCACTGAAAATCGTCATGACAGGGAACCTACAAACGTTCAATATGCCGTCGACTTCGTTTTATATGGTCGCTTCAGAATGAAGGAATATTTTATGTTTTTCGATTCAATGTATTTTTTTCCAATTCAATGACGGTTCTAATCGTTCAGGAGGTTGTGGCATTTTTCCAAAGTTAGTGTCCCCTCCTCTACTTAGAAAAAGGAAATTTGAATAGAATATTTGTAGCATTTTCCTCAATACAATTCACTAGGAAGTTGGAAAGTCTTATCAGAAAAAAAGGGGACCTCAAATACTTCCTTGTGAATTTCCAAAAATTCCACCTTCCTATGACAATAACTATAAGTTTTCTGTTCTTCATGGAACAATACTCTTGATGGGAGAACCATATTCAGAATCAAGAAAAATGTAAAATGTCTAATGAAAAGAGTAGGTATCATCTATTCTATTTCAGTAATTTGAGTAAGGAGAGACAAAGGAATATTCATTCGTCAGTTGTCAGAGATATCACCGAAAATCGTCATGACAGGGAATCTACAAACGTTCAATATGCCGTCGACTTCGATATTATGGTCGCTTCAGAATGATGGAATATTTTATTTTTTTCGATTCAATGTATTTTTTTCCAATCCAACCACGGTTCTTATTGTTCAAGAGGTTGTGGCTTTTTTCCAGAATCAGTGACCCCTCCTTTACTTAAAAAAAGGAAATTTGAAATGAATATTGGTAGCATTTTCCTCAATTCAATTCACTGGGAAGTTGGAAAGTCATATCAGGAAGAAAGAGGACCTCATATACTTCCTTGTGGATTTCCAAAAACTCCCTATGATAATAACTATTAGTTTTTTGTTCTTCATGGAAAAATACTCTTCATGGGAAAAAGATATTCATCTCGAAAAAAAAAAATAAATGTCTAATGAAAAGAGTAGGTATTGTCTATTCTATTTTCGTCATTTGAGTAAGTAGATTCGACTAGACCGCATAATTCATTTCGAATCAGTCGAAACATTCAAGACTGATATACCGCTAACTGTTCCCAAGAAAAAACATTCAACACATCACAGATCACAGGGAGCACACTACGATCTGAATTAATCTGTTTCGCGCTATTCCAGACATCCGCGATAAATCAGCGACGAATAAAAGGATACCATTCGTACCAATTAATTCTAATTTTCGAAAAAAGCTATTTTGACTTCCTATCGAACTCACATCTGCATCCTAAATAACACCAACAAGCGGTAGACGGCTGCTTAGGTGGCAGCCATTAATATTTTCAGGAGGTTCCACTTATTTATCGTCTCCTGAAGTTTTGCCGACGCCACGGGCAGATTTATACTTGAATCAAAACACAGAAATCGCGTCCCGGGGAGGTTGATAATTCAATTAAAATATAAAAATAACACTAACAGACGAATAAATTGAAACAGGTTCTCAGAGTGGAAAACACGTTGTAGATTACAAAATTTATTACAAAATCGGTTATTTTTGTAGTAGACGAAGCAAGGATTCCGGATACATTGAAGGTTCCACAATGAGACTTTTCGATGATGGCACACTAGGTATAACATATCTCATTTATTCGTCAGTATTTGGAAGATTATCGCGAATGCTCCTCGATGAAATATTGCATATCGATGAAATATTGCTTATAGATGAAATATTGCATTTCGATAAAATTTTGAATATCGATAAAAAAATTTAAAGGGAGGTTTTTTTTTTCTGTTGAAAGATCTACGATGAATCACGGTGCCATATGCATTCCAGCAAGTAAATAAAGTGCTGGATTTTATCGCAAATTCGTATAATCTCTTTCAACTTTTATTAGGAGTTTTTCGCTGAACGGTATAATTCTTAAAGTTCAAACTAAAGAGAGGAAATATTACTGATTGAAAAAGTCCTACAAAAAATTTGGAAGTTCACCAACTCACCGATAAAATTGATTCAAATTGTTTTCAGAAATTCTTCAAAATGGTCACCATTCGTTTGATGTGCACCAAGTCTTGCCCGGCGTAATATCGAATTATTACATGCAGCAACAATCACATCAGTTTGCTCACGAATAATGTCACAAGCATTTCAATGCGTTGTTTCAGTTCTGCAACATTATTCACCTCCCCGTTACTGTACACTAATGTTTTTAAATGACCCCAAAAGAAGAAATCAGAAATCGATCCACTACTTCCTATCCACCTAAAGTCACAAAAATCATACGCTCTGCCAGATGAACTGAACGCATTTGATGAACACATTCAAACCTCAACGTACATAAATCTCGGGTAACTTCGATTTCGAAATACTAAGCCCCGATGAAAGTTTTATATAGAGGATTTTTGGAATTTTGACTCATTTTGATGAGTTCAAGCACCTGTCGAAAAAACCTCACTTTTGAAAACATCCTGTGTTGAATATTTATTATCGATGAAATATTGCATATCGGTGAAATATGACATACTTATATTTCAATAAAATGTTTTTGAATATCGATAAAATATTCTTTATGGAAGAAATAATGCATATCGATGAAATATTGCATATTGATGAAATATTATATATTGATGAAATATGATACATTTATGAGATATTGTATTTCGATAAAATATTTTTGAATATAGATAAAATATTTTTTAATATCGATAAAATATTTTTTATAGAAGAAATAATGTATATCGATGAAATATTGGATATTGATGAAATATAAAATATTTATGAAATATTGTGTTTCGATAAAATATTTTCGAATATCGATAACATATTTTTAATAGAAGAAATAATGCATATCGATGAAATATGGCATATTGATGAAATATGACATTTTGATGAAATATTGTATTTCGATAAAATATTTTTGAATATATATAAAATATTTTTGAATATCGATAAAATATTTTTTTCGAAGAAATAATGCATATCGATGAAATTTTCCATATTGATGAAATATTATTGTATTTCGATCAAATATTTTTGAATATCGATCAAATATTTTCCAAAGAAGAAATAATGCATATCGATGAAATATTGCATATTGATGAATATTGCATTTCGATTAAATTTTCTATATCGATAAAATATTATTGAATATCGATAAAATATTTCTTATCGTACTTATCGATGAAATATTGCATATCCTTATAATATTGCCTATTGATGAAAAATTGTATTTCTATTTAATTTTCCATATCGATAAAATATTGAATATCGATCAACTATTTCTTATCGATAAAATATTGCTTATCGATGAAATATTGCATATTGATGAAATATGACATATTGATGAAATATTGTACATATTTCGATAAAATATTTTTGAATATCGATAAAATATTTTTATAGAAGAAATAATGCATACCATTGCATTGATAAATTATTGCATATTGACGAAATATTGCATTTCGATTAAATTTTGCATATCGGTAAAATATTGCATATTGATGAAAAATTGTATTTCAATTAAAATTTGCATATCCATAAAATATTGAATATCGATAAAATATTGAATATCGATAAAATATTTCTTGTCGATGAAATATTGCATATTGATGAACTATATGGCATTTCGATTAAATATTATTGGATATCAATAAAACATTTCTTATCGATAAAATATTTGTTATCGATTAAGTATTGCATATTGATGGAATATTGAATCTCAATAAAAATTTGCATATCGATAAAATATTGAATATCGATAAAATAATGAATATCGATAAAATATTATTGATTATCGATGAAATATTGCGTTTTTGAGAATACGAAATTTGACCGAAAAGAGAACTTCTCGCTACATACGGAAACCAATAACACCTTTGTAGAACTCGAAAGTGGATTTTTCTGAACGAAACAAAAAATAAGAAATAACTGGGAAATGAAGTATTAGAAATTGACTTTCGATCTTACTGGAAGTATCAGGAAATTCGAAATAATTTTAAAGGATAGAACTTGATGATGGTTATATTCTGTTAATTACTAGGCACGTTGAAGCAGAAGACATACTCTGTTGGGTTGAGCATTATTGTGAACCATGAGCAATTGAATGAAGGATATCATTCATAATCAATTTTCTAAGCCATCGACTGCGTATTATTGTTACAATATACTTATTGCTTACAGAAGAGACGAAGACATCGACCATCTCTTATCATTTTTTCATTCCTCTTATTTCAATCTGCGGTGAACTTCACACATGACTCAGTATTGATTTAATCAATTTATTAGCCTCATCTCATCGAAGAACTTTTTTGTCTGATTGATGGCGGATAAATGTTAATGACCTTGTTTATCGATGACAGTAAATAAACTACTCTAGGGCATTTATGGTAGAGCTGCATGGAATATGAATGATGGTGAAATGGTTTAATCAAAGGAGTTGTTTAGACCGAATAACCTCAAATAAAAAATCTAACGGAGTTAGATCAGGGGAAGATGTAAAATGTGGAATTGCCTTTGTCTAACTCACTTCTCGTAGTACTCCTTCGAAAGTAAGCACTCTGTAGAGGTGACTATCTGGAAATTAAGGTAATGTCTTCTGCGATAGCCGATTCTTCCACGAACCGAAGTGAATTTCGGACCAAGATGGAATTTTAATGAAGATCAACACGAAATTCGATACCTTCCGTCGATTTCACCATTTCTATTTCTTCTGGTCACGAAAGGCAATAAGTAACACCATAAAATCGTAATGAATTATTCCGGATAACACCTTTGTTTCAAGAGTGCTTCTCTTATCTACGAGTTATTGCCTTTTTGCCATCACTAATGATAATTTATGTCGACGAATCCGACTGCAAACGGGAATTTTTAAATAGAAATGTGGTAATATCGAATTATGCATTCGGTATCAGGCTATAACTTTTTATTCCTGACGATTATACGGAAAAGTTTGAATTATGGGAGAATTAAGGTCGCAGGTTGTTCGACACAATTCGATGTGCTCATCTCCGAACCTATTTTGAATTTTCGACGGGTTTTTCGATTTGAGTTTCTCACTTCGAATGTACAGAATGTTCCGACAGTCTTCCGAATTATAATATAGCTAGTGAGCTTTGATAATTGACAATTACATCTTCAATATTTCAAATGAAGGAAATGAAGAAAATTAAGCTGTAAAAGTCACTCTGAAGACTTCATCAGATACTCATATTTACGAGGAGAATGTTAACACTCATTCAGTATAACAAGGTGTGAAAATTTGAGTAAATACACATTTTACGACTGTCCGTTTATTCTAATAGTTCAATTATCTATTTAGCTCAAGCGTTAAATTTTCACTTCCTTCCACGCCCAAAATAATGCACCATAATTTCTATTGTTGGAATTACAGAATAGCAAATCTCCGTCTATTTATCGACCACTACTTGTCACGTTTTACGACTAGAGTGTGCTTCGATTATTGGTTGATAAATTTTCTTGAAATATTTTAATGTTGGTAGAAGTAAAACAGTAATTTAGACCCTTACAAACATATAAATTGCCCAAAATATTTTTTTTATGTAGCGTAAAAGTATTATCTCAATTCTTTTTAACTGTTGATGATTTCATCAAATCCATGGGTGGTCCAACGTCCTACGTATAATTCACCATCATGTCTTGATAACTGGAAGTCATTCTGATATCAACTGCCGAGTTAAAAATCTGGTAGGCTGAATTTTAAACTGACCAGTTCAACCAAGAAACAGACCCGAGAGAAGTTTCGTTCGAAAAGACCAGACTGCTGTTCAACGATTTCTCCTTCAAGTAATTGAGTTCATTTGAATTACTACATGGAATTTTTATATCCCATAAACGTCTAGTTTTCAGGTGATTGATTTCGATTCCTGAAGATTCCAGTGACAGCTCTCTATCAGGTTATTCGTAACATATAAAGAATAATTAACGAATTAAATGGTCTCACCTTCCCTGATAATAGAAAAAAATAGATGAGAACAACTTTCTGATATCGAAAGAAATATCAATTTTCAATTCTTTCTTTTTTATCGCCAGTAATTGTTGAAGTAAGCTCAAATTATCCGCCTTGGATGGATTGGATTACACGCAAAAATATTGAACTTTTTTTTCGAAAACTTTCGAGGAAAATTTTTTTGCATACACGCCTGAATGTATTTTCAAAAAATGAAAAGAATTCAACATTTGATATAATGCGCAAGGTTAGGGTGCCAACCGCATATTACTAAATATCCCCGTTGGCGCGTTTTTCGAAATTTCATGTTATTATCACAACAATTCTCAAACATCTACTGCAGAACAAAGAAAAACATGAATATATTTGAATTTAGATAGGTATATTCATTTCCTAATAGCTGCCATTTTCTCATATTAAGGCAATTATTCCATTTCTTTATCGTTAACAAGCTGTTTCGTTCTGACTAATTTATAAGCTCAATTATACTCAGATTAATCCATAAGCAGAATATGCGTTTTGTGATTGGTGGGCATAATTACAATTAAAGCAGAATTATTGGATAATTGTTAGTTTATTGTTGAGCCATAAAGTTCAAGATAAAACAGCTTGAAATCAGAATATAAACAGATATAAGTATCTGATTTGTTAGTTATGATATTACTTGAATATCTCATGGTGATGTCACAAGTTGTTGAGTTATTATCTTAACTTCAACCTATTAATATGTACCTTATTGTCGTACTCATCAGTTCAATAATTAGCAAATCATAAATAATTGATGAATTTTTACTCGCTGAAATCGGAACTTCTAGAACGCAGCCTTCGTAGAAGCTCTATGGACAATCAATTTTCTTCTTCTTCTTCTGATTGTTCCCTGTATTTCTTTTTTGATAAACGCTTTACCCTCCAATATTTTCGTTAGATATCGTCAAAGTATCCGTTTTCATTAGAATTTACAGTTGTCGACCAGACAATAGACGACATGTCCAGCCTTTGGCGAAGGTGAATTCTTGAACTTGATGCAGTTTTCCTCATTCCAGCAAAATAATTCCTAACATACACGAGCTCCAACATTGTTCTCGTTATTGATGGACAGATCATGATACGCATGTAAAATATATGTTTACAGGAAAGCGGAAAATAATATTTTATATCGAAATAACGATGCAATCAAGTGTTGGTTGGATATAGACTGCCTTGAGCTGCTGAAGTTGAACGTAGAATATCTACTTGTTTAAGGAATGCCAAGATCACTTCATTAGATTTAAAAACCAGGGAATCAACGTGATAATGAGGAGTTTCATGAATATGGATTGCGTCAACGCTCGGTGCTCACACACGAATTTCAGAACGTTATAATAACGCTGAAAAGATTTAATCGCACCTGGAATTTATGTGCCAATTTTGTGGAAGAATCGTTACTGCTTAATTCGTCTCTCAACAGTTGGAAGGAAGATTCCTGATGTTATTCGATGGAAAATTTTTTTTTCCGTTGTGTTTTGTTCAAATTTAATACTATTATATTGTATCTACCCTTATTGAATTATATATTCATTATTCAACTACTTTTGAGCAATCATTAGTATCTGTAAACCAATAACGTGAGTTATAATAGCTCACTACTATAACTCCCTGGCTCTGTGCTTCTGGAAAAGCCGATTGGCCGAAAGGGAACTGTCCATTATTGGTATTGAGGGGAGTAATGTCACTTGAATAATTTCGACGTTTTCTCAAATTAAGTTGATACCTGATTATCAGGGCCGTATCTAGGTACTATTGCGCCTGTGGCAATATATTAGACAGCGCCCCCACATTTGCGTAGATTTTTCTTCATCCATCATATTTTCTTATAGTATTTTTTTTTCATAATGCTAGTCATATATTTCCGTAAGAGTTTCAAAATAATACACATTTTTATGGAAAATTTTTTTCATTAAAAACATTGAAATACACATTTTAAATGAAATGCATAAAAATAAAACAAATTCTGAAAAAACAAAATGAAATATTCATATTTATGTGATAAATACGAACATTTATATTATAAAATATAAATTCTTCAACTTAAAATCTAAAAATACAAACTGCAAATGTAAAATAAAAATTTTTTGGTAAGTTGACTAGAATACAATAATAGATAAACACAATCTCTGCAAAAAAAAACCGCAAACTTAGCATACAAATTCTATTTTATAACCATTCGAAACACGTACACTAATAGTTTCGTACAGGGCCCGATGTTACAATATTCAAGAAGTCCATTCGTTAAGTATAAAAAAATCACTAGAATAATCTTTGCCAGATGAGATTGAAGATTCAATGTAAAGTAACACTAAAATTTGAGTTTTATTAGATTTCAAAAAAAGAAGCTCCGAGAAGTGAGAACTCAAGTTTGAAAATCCATATTTTCCGCAATGAACCGAACATATTTCTTCTTGAATTGAAAGGAACAGTATTTATATTAAAATAAGAATAATTGAATATATCCGATGCCAGAATAATGTCATAAAAAAAACAAATACTTAGTACAACTCACCTTCAATAGCACAATTTATAATGCTCCAATCCAAAAGCACAATGGAACAAAGAAGTCAGAATATAAAAAAAACTCAAAACTTATAACACTTCAAATCTGGATACACACTAAACGAACATTGAAATTTAAATTTTCTGCACTTCCCTTCACAATTGAAAGAAATCAATATTTATGTAGAATAGAATAAGATTCCCCAATTTTTCTCCCACTTCTTGAGCTCAAAACTCTGATTGGTGAATTTTTGGCGATACAAATTGTTTTTAAAATACCACAGATGTGGCCTAAAAATTTCAACAAATCGATCATTATGAACCATCATCATCAAAGAAGCCGCCCTTCAAAACGATTGTAATATTTATGATCAGAGTGCGGCATCTTTGAAAATTTTTTATAACAACTAGACCATATTTCTCGTATTTCTGACCTAATTGCATTCTCATTCTGTTTTTTGAATGTTAACGTTTCGAAATGTTGTGACCGAATTACTTACGTAACCGTGTTGTCATCTTTCGAATTAATATTTTTCTTGGCGCTTCTATTTTTTTATTTTCGATATTTTTTGGCGCCCCTTCGGACCTTGCGCCCGTAGCAAGTGCCACCCTTGCCACACCCTAGATACGGCCCTGCTGATTATTATTGTGAATGTTTTGCTGAAAAAGATGAATTCAGATAGTGAATATGAATTATTATGTTCACCTTCAGAAATAAGAATGTTACCATTCAGCATTGATTGCCCGAAAAATCCCAAAACAAATATAAAGGTGTATACAACAATTTTCAAGATTGTTGTAGCAGTAAGACTATTGAGTCATCGTTTACAGGAAACGTTCTTTTGGCATATTTTGGTGAACTTAGCACTAAATATAAAGCATCGCCCTTATGGATTTTCTCCTTCATGCTTAGAAGCACAATCAACATAAATAATGCATTGTTATAGGTAACTATTGAGATTTGTGAATGAAGTTCTTTCTCTGTACTTGTATCTTAGTATTTATTGTTATAGTCGTAGATAAACTAAAGTATCCAACTTGCGGTAATGGTCATAACTCACTTGATGAATTACAGCACTCGCCTTCGGCTCGCTTTGCAAACTTCATCGGCATGAGTTGTGACCTACATTACCGCTCGTTAAATTATATACTTTTGAATCAAAGCTTCAGAAATATTTTTGCTCGATAGTGCATCTCTGAAAATTCCTCTGTTAAATAATAATGGTAGTCCAAGAATCGATTCATGAGGCGCTCCTTCAATCACAGCACTTGGGAAGAGTTCAGAGTAATCGAATTTTTCGACGAATTTTCCATTCGATACATTCTAAGCCCGGATTAGTGCAGAGAAAGAAAGTTATCTCCGCTTCCAACTAATCTCTCGATTCTTGGCTCATTTCTTAATCCCCCATTCGTTCAACTGTACAGATCATCTCCTCGTAAGTTAAGTCGAACCCGACAAACAAGCAACAATTCCGGCTTCTCGTAAATTTGAGCTACAACCTTCGCCAAAAAGTTTCTCAAGGTATCTCAGCGGGATTTACTTCAAGTTGGCACATTTTTGAGTAGGTGCAATGAAAATGTATCATATTTTCTTGTTTCTCGGAGAAAACAGTACGATTTGTAAGTGAAAAGTTCGGAAAGCACTGCCGTGAAGTCAGGAGCTTTTGAGCGCTCGTTCATCCACCTTCAATTGAAAAATTTTTTGACAGCTGTCGAAAAAATGACAGCAGCTCTTTGTCAATTATGCCTCATCAGCTGTTACAGGAATATAAGGTTTTTTTCGATAATTCGCTAGAATCTTCTACGGTTTCCATGGTCTTGGTAATGCGATCTAGATAAAATTTTGCAAGTAGTTCGAATACATTATTCTTCATCTATATGCAAAATTTCATTCTGATCGAATCTGTTGTTTCGGAATAATCTGGAAAAAAATATTTTCAACGCCCATATTCACGAAACCCCTGGTCTAACTCTGCTTATTGTTGTACGAGACCTCGAAATTCAAGATTCAAACCTACTCTGAAAATTTCAAGTCCCTAGGCCTTTCCCTTCGAAAGTTATGTTTATGGTTCTTGTCATGCGATCTGGACAAACTTTTGCATGTAGCTTCAACACGTCATTCTCCATCTCCAAAAATTGTTCTCTTATATTTGAGCTAAAAAATTGTGTTAGATTTTTGAATTGAAACGAATGAGACCCCCCACCTTAGACTTAAGTTCTTCCTCCACTTCCGTATTATTCTGTTACCTACTAAACATGATGGTAATTTCTGTTAGGAATACCAATTGAGCATTGATATGATTGAAATCGATTAAATTAAAGGCATGTACATCAGGAATAATGATAATAGTTGTACGTTGTCTAGATTCATAATGAGTGTCTGGTGCCATGTTCTACACTACGTTCCATCAATAAGACCCGAGGAATTTTGATGTTATGGAATATTTAGTCTGATGAGTGGACCATGTCAAGAAGAAAAATTATAAGGCGAAGCATTGGTACGTCCGTTTTAATTTTTTTAGTCAGGGGGAATCCTCAAGGACGAACTATCCCCGATAGATAGAACAGTTTGAGACTTCGTGTGAAGCAATAAATCTAAACTGCTGTTTTAGATTCTGGGTATTTATTGCCTATTAACCTTTGACAATTTTTGTACGTATCTCTTTCACGATCTTTGTCGTGTGATTATTGTGTTACCAATGACTTTCATGGGAGAGTCTTTTCTTCTTGCTATTTGAAATTGAGTCTACTCATATTATTCTGTTTCTACGTAGTTGATCTCTGGGTCTTTTGTGATAGGTGGTTATCCTAATCACATCTTCTGCAGGGTTGTAGTCAACCAGTCTTTTTAGCGAACCATCTGTCAGTTGAGGTCATGCAATTGACTTGATCATTCGTAGTTTCGTGCTTTGTTCCACTTGGCTCTTTCCTCCAAACAGTGGTTAAAGTCTACTCATTGCAAGGTTTGTTTTATTCACTGCATGTATATATGGTCTTTCCATGTAAGCCTTTTATCTAGTTCTACTATTTGACTTCATTTTCTCATTTTATCTTTCCTCCATATATCCTTAGGTTGGAATTCGTTTCGAGTCTCTGCTTCTGTAGTCGAATAGCTTAGCTCTTTTTGTCATTTATTTGCATTTTCCATTTAATGAGCCAGTCTTCTAAATCTTCTAGTGCTTCTTGCAATCTTCTGTATATGACAGGGCCGTATCTAGGGCGTGGCAAGGGTGGCACTTGCCACGGGCGCAAGGTCCGAAGGGGCGCCAAAAAATATCAAAATTAAAAAAATTGAAGCGCCAAGCAAAAAAAATTAATTCTTAAGACAACACGGTTACGCAAGTAAGTAATTCGATCACAACATTTCGAAACATTGACATTCAAAAAACAGAATGAGAATGAAATTAGGTCAGAAATACGAGAAATATGGTCCAATTGTTATAAAAAATTTTCAAAGATGCCGCACTCTGATCATAAATATTACAATCGGCAATATCGTCATGCGATTCCAAGCACAGCCCTTTTATGAGTTGCTTACACTACATGCCTAATCGCATCCAGCTTGTTTTGAAGGGCGGCTTCTTTGATGATGATGGTTCATAATGATCGATTTGTTTAGATTTTTAGGCCACATCTGTGGTATTTTAAAGACAATTTGTATGGCCAAAAATTCACCTATCAGAGTTTTGAGCTCAAGAAGTGGGAGAAAAATTGGGGAATCTTATTCTATTCTACATTAATATTGATTTCTTTCAATTGTGAAGGGAAGAGCAAAAAATTTAAATTTCAATGTTCGTTTAGTGTGTATCCAGATTTGAAGTGTTATAAGTTTTGAGTTTTTTTATATTCTGACTTTTTTGTGCCATTGTGCTTTTGGAGTCGAGCATTATAAGTTGTGTTATTGAAGGTGGGTTGTACTAAGTATTTGTTATTTTTATTATTCTGGCATCGGATTTATTCAATTATTCGTATTTCAACATAATAATATTGTTCCTTTGAATTGAAGAAGAAATATGTTCGGTTCATTGCAGAAAATATGGATTTTCAAACTTGGGTTTTCGTCTTTTTTTGAAATCTAATAAAACTCAAATTTAAGTGTTACTTTTCATAGTTTTCATTGAATCTTCAATCTCGTCTGGCAAAGATTGTTCTAGTGATTTTTTTATACTCAACGTATAGACTTCTTGAATATTGTAACATCGGACCCTGTACCAAACTATTAGTACGTGTTTCGAATAGTTATAAAATAGTATTTGTATGCTAAGTTTGCGGTTTTTTTTGCAGAGATTGTGATTATCGATTATTGTTTTCTAGTCGACTCACCAAAAAATTTTTATTTTACGTTTTCAGTATGTATTTTTAAATTTTAAAATGAAAAATTTATATTTTTAAAGATAAATGTTCGTATTTATTACAGAAATATGAATATTTCATTTTGTTTTTTCAGAATTTGTTTCATTTTTATGCATTTCATTTGAAATGTGTATTTCAATGTTTTTAATGAAAAAAATTTTTCCATAAAAATGTGTATTATTTCGAAACTCTTACGGAAATATATGAGTAGCATTATGAAAAAAAAATACTATA
This sequence comes from Aphidecta obliterata, assembly GCA_963966015.1. Lineage (NCBI taxonomy): Eukaryota > Metazoa > Arthropoda > Insecta > Coleoptera > Coccinellidae > Aphidecta > Aphidecta obliterata. Next base: position 25,298,051 of record OZ014432.1, read on the forward strand.
CGAAAATATGATGGATGAAAAAAAATCTACGCAAATGGAGGGGCGCTGTCTAATATATTGCCACAGGCGTAATAGTACCTAGATACGGCCCTGGTATATGACATCTGGTCGTATGCATACCTATAGGGCTAGCAGATGTCTTGGGTTTTTAGGAATATCGTGGATATAGATATTGTAGAGTAGAGGTCCAAGAACTGAACCTTGGGGTACTCCTGCTTCTACTTGTCTGGTGGAAGATAATGTGTCATCTATTTTTATTAATTTCAACTTAACGAATAATTAAGTTCATGGAGATCTGTTTGAAATAACAGCGAATTCGCCAATTGTTCGAATAACGCCGAGAGTATCGACCTCACGCCGACAGTTCCCAATAAATATTGAAAATATCGAATTCTAATAAAAGCTCTTGAATCTTTCACCACGATCTCGAACGAATTTCATAGGCAAGAAACATACTCGAATCGATGAAAACTTAATGCACATCGATAAAATATCGATCAACACTCCAGCCTTTATTCCTGTCTGCTAAGCACAAGAAGGCCAATGTCAATGCTCCAGTCAACAGAGCCAATTATTTTCAATTGCAAATACCACATCCTGGGTCTATAGATAACTCTGCAGTCGCTAAAAATACCACCAACAATAGGTGCGATTATGCGAAACGAATCGGAATATGAAAAGGATTTTCAGGCGCCACCCGTGCTGAAAATGGGAGACATAAAAAAACAGTAAATAAACATCATCACCTTATTAACGAGTAGTCCAACAACCAGTACATACTAATGTACGATTGTGCATGTCGAACTATTACAGTGGGAATATGAATGAAAAGGATAACGAGACGTTCTGGTCATATTCAATTAGTTACCACTGCTGGGCTAACGGAAGGATTGCTGTTAAGTAGTCGAGGAAGTACTAATTTGAAATTTCATTACGAATGATGATAGTATTTTATGAAGGTATGGCTTTTGAATCCAAGACAACCGTCGGGTTGTGACAATAAAGGGTTATGCTTCCTCGATGATGGTAAATCACAGCTGCTATTTCTGCTATTACTTAGCAGATGTTGACTGTTAAGTCCTCCAAGGTTATATCAAATTTTTTCTTCAACACTTTTTGGCAAGTATTCAGGGGATCCCTAGATTGCAGATATGATTTTTGTAGAGACATTTGAGGACCTTGGCCAAGTCTTGTTCTTGAGGTCTTCCTTTCGATTTTCCTTGTTGAATTTCCCAATCTGAACAAATCTGTTCATAACAACTCTGATGTGGGCTTTCAGATAGGATTCTTGAATCTGAGTATCCAGATAATTCGCCAAATATTCATTTTCACACTCCTCTAAAAAATAAATCCATAAACGATTGGTGAATGTACCGTTACGATGATAGGGCATCACAATAAATGTGTTTTGTTCTAAATCATTGCAGATTTCCATAATCTTTAAGGTTTTGGAAACAGAAGGTTGTTGAATTTGAAGAAGAATTGACTTCAAAATAATAATGGCTGTAAGTTTCGAAATTTTTTTTTTTCAAAAAAAAATCCGAAGCCTATGTCAAAAAAGGCGTTGCCTTAAAAAAGGAAGGTATAGTTTCAACAGCTGAAGAACACAAATCATAGTGAATTATTATTATCATTTTCGAGGTCTTCACTTGGTACAACACCGTTCAAATATTAAATTGACTATTAATGTTAATAAGATTTCACAAACGGACTCCGGAGGAACATAAATTATATCCAGTTGGTTTTTTTGAAACCACTGAACACAGCATCAATCGTTTGGCTAAAAATGTGTGACGGTTGTACAAATATTAATTCGAACATAAATTAAATAGACACAACCATTACGCACTTGCATGCATAATAAGACATGTAATGAAAGCTCCTGAGTAATTCTTCACAGTTTTCAGGGCTACTAGAATATTATTCATCTGAAGAATGGATCCACTAATCAACGATAAAATTAATAATATTTGATATTAACTGTTTGGGATGAGTGGGAAGCATTTGGTTGAAACAAAGTGAATGGTTGTTTCAGATAGGTTTAATTTATTGAGGAGTTGTGTTCTATCATTCTATCTTGTTGTTAATTTGATTATTTTCAATATCCAAACTTTGTATTGGGAACTGTTCGGAGGAAAAAATATATGTAAATTGAATACCTTGAGTATAGTTATTGCTCAGATTTTTCTCAAACATATTTCAATTTTCTCAGAAGAAGAACCAAATGAATTCTTGCAGATTCAACATCCAGAGGATCACAAGCTAAATAAGAAGTACCTACCTGGTAATCACGTGGACGATGAATTGTATAATTATAGTGAATCTTCGAGTAATACGATGATAGAAGCAAATTCGAGTAGAAATTAATTTCTAACATTAATCACAAATCGGCGTTCATCATCTTAAACACTAGGTTTACTCTTAATCACTACTAAGCCTCATAATTATTATGGACTCATCTCATTAATTAAAAGACCTTAGATTTATCACAGCGCACACTGTAGACATTAGCCGGCAGTACCAATTGTAACTAACTGTTCTGGACTCTTCCAACCATCAATAATCTAATCAAACGAAATAAATTACTAACATAAAATGGAAATGATCAGCAAAAAAAGACAACTATTTTTGACGAGGATTAATCCCAAGAAGTGTGGTACCAAAAGTAAAAATTGTTTCAATTATTTTTTTTGGCAATAAGGTGCGCCTGGGATGGGAATATTTACCGATTCCTCTTGAATCACCGTGAAATTTACTCTCGAATACTGGCTTGCGGAACTTTTTCAGCACGAATAAATTGATGAAACGATTAAACTTGGTTGAGCTTATTATTTGGGACGGTTGTTTTATTTTTTCTTCCAGATTTTCGATAAATGGAATCACCGAATTATATTGAATATGAAAATACTTCAACAGACAGAATGGGAATAAAAAATAAACTTTTATTTTAAATAATTTATTGAAAACTCACAATTCAATCTATAAGTTGCAATCATGAATGTTTAAATAACAAGATGGGTTTTCCCATTATATTTCTAAAATCAGATCCGAAATCTGTCCAAACGGTCTCGGTGTTGTACTCACCCGCTTGACTGTTTGAACATGGAGGTTGGGTGTTTCGTCTTTGAAATTTTTAGTGGATATTGTACAAGGGATATGGATAATAATATCCTTATCCTTTGTGAGTCCCAGTTTTATATCTTCAGACCTCAACTCACCCTTTATATTCAAAGATTGGAAAACGTCTTCAAATACAGATTCGATATTTTCCAAATTCAAAGAACTGATACGACTAGTTGTAAATACGAATTCTATGATAATTGTTTCGTTGTCGCCATCTAATCCAGAAATGTATTGAGAAACAATTTTCGTCAAGACTGACTCTACATCTAAAAGATTCAAATGGTCCAAATCGATAGGGGATGTTTTAAAGGTTGTCTGTGGTTTCAAACACACCTGTAAGGAATAACTATTATTTTCGACAGAATGAACCTCAACAGTTACATCCTCAGAAGGCATTGCATTGACTAATATCTCCCTCAAAGAATCTCTGAGATGATTTAGGTTTTCTCCTCCAGTTGGTGTAATCGAGTAGTTCAAGTTTAAGATTCGAGATTGGGGCTTATTTTTGATTGTCGATAAAATATTCGATACTATTGAGTGCAATGTTTTTTTCACAAATGAATCTGTTGGTGTTAATCCTTCCGACTTCTCTTGTACGTCTTCCTTCAATGTATCCAGTATTTTGGATAACTTCTCAACAAGTTCTGACTCATTTTTCAGTTTGCTCTTCAACTTCTCCTCCTCCTCAATTTGTCTTCCTAAAGTATTGTTATTACTTATGGTTATTTTAATTTCGGCGGAAACTAAAGCACCCTCCCCATCTTTTCTTACTTTTGTTTCAACGTTGATAATATCGTCAGGAAGTTCAGATACTAGGGAAGAAATTACAGAGTTGGTTATGTTCCTCAAGGAACTCATTGTTGTACCACGTGGAAGGATGATATTCAGGAATAATTCTACAGTCTCATTATCTTCCCTTGGTATGATTTTAACAACAGAGATTGCTACATTCTTAATGATATCGTCCAAACTCGAGCTTGAATTCGACAAGTTTAAATTTTCCTTGTAACGTAATACATCATTTTGGTCGTTGTTGGAGGCTTTTAGGGGAGTTTCAGTTTTTATACCACCATATTTCGGGGAAGAAGAATCTTCATTTTCATTACTTTCCAATTCTTCATGTGGATTATTTAATTTTTGTAAGTTTCTTTCTTCAACTTGTTTTGGAATTTCTTCTGTTGTACTTGGTTGTTTGTTGTTTAGTGTAACCTTTGGATTTTCATCACCTGATTCTTCGTCGATTTGAGATGAGTTTTTAGAACCTCTTGGGTACTCGTTGTCCTTCTTGGTTTGGTCTTGGTGTTCATCTGAAGAAGATAATTCATCATCTGTGACATTTTCTATTATTGATTTGGTGGTTTCATCTATATCATCTGGAATAGGTTCAGTTTTTTCTTCAATAGGATTGACTGTAGTTAATTTCTGGATAGGCGATTGAGGTTTTGGTTCACTTTCCAGCTGAGGAACCCCTCTTTTCCAAAAATTTGTCATTTCATCTTTGGGTAGAGTATTTTTGAGTGTTCTCCTTCCCTTCTGAGCTGGATTCCCAGGTTTTTTGGCTTGCAACATCGATTTTGTGCCTTTAAGCCCTTTTGGTGTTAATGATTTCATCAGCTCTTCTTTTTTTTCTAATTCATTCCGATCTGCTTCAGTTTTACCTTGATTTTCTCCACTTGATGGTTTTTCATCTTCTTCTTCCTCCGCTATTTCCGGCTTCAGTTTTCGGTTATCCACTTCATTCTTCTCATGATCATCTTCTAGTTCTTCTTTGTGGTCACTTCGTGAATTTTTCGGAATTTCAAAGTGTAATGGTGATTTTTCATCGACCTGAGATTTTTGCGTTTTCGGTTTACTCTCTAGTTGATGAACCCCTCTTTTCACAAAGTTTTCAATGTCATCTTTGGGTAGAGTATTCCTAAGTGTTGTTCCTCTCTTCTGAGCCGGATTTTTTCCCATTTTTTCGAGCTCTCTTGGTGTTAGTGATTTTATTAGATCTTCTTTTTTTTCGACTACATTCCGATCTGTGGGCTCAGTTTTTACTTGGTTCTCTCTGCTAAGTGGTTTTTCATCTTCATCTTCCTTCGCTGTTTCTGGCTTCAATTCTCGGTTATTCACTGCATTCGATAATGTCTTAGGCAAGGGTCGTCTTAGTTCTGGTTCTTCTTCCTTCGAATGATATGGCTGCTCATCTTGAGAATTTCCGATCGTTCGGTAAGTTTTCTTCATTCTTCTCAAACTTGGCTTTTCTGCATTCCCCATGGTAGTTCTTGCCTCTTCAGAATCTGGAGTCTTTCGTCTTTCCAAAGGTTCGGTATGCTCTGAAATACCATCCGAAATATCTTCACTCTTTGGGGAAACCGATATCCTCAAAATTGTAGCACTCAGAATGGAATCTTTAGGAACATTATTTATCACAATATTGTTAACCGAACAAATTTCTGAACTTGCTGCCTCAAGATCAGCCAACTTTGGGATAACCATCTCTAGAACAAAGCTGAAAGGATTCTTACTCTTTCTTATATCAAAAACAACTTCGTCCACTTCTTCAGGTACGAACTCTCCGGTGTCCTGGAGATCTATTCTGAACTTCTTCGTTGGTTCTTTGTGTTCAAGTTCAATTTTCAATTCTAACATTTGTAGGTCGTCTTCCACTTTCTTCTGAGTTCTTATGATTATATTGGCGTATGGTGCCAGTTTTAAAAGATCCTCTTTTATTGCCTTTAGTGTATCTTCTACGTTGAAGATTGTTTCATTTTTGGGTAATTTCAGTATTAAACTGGTATCATTTTTGAAGTCCTCAACGATGTTCTTCAGTGCAATATGTATCTTATTGGTCATATTTATTCCAGGATTTGTGAGGTCCAGTAATGTAGATGAAATGTTTTTATCTTTTGATTCCTCAGAGGATTCGAATTCATCTGATTCATCTTGTCGTGGTGCATCTACGTCTTTTGGCTCATTGTCAGGTATTACAATGGTTCTTAGGGAAATTTCATTTAATCCAATGTCTTCAGGGAGGGATCTACTCAAATGATCAACTATTGAACATATTTCGTTTCCTAAAACTCCTCGACTTACATCGTTGACTGGTTTCAATTTCAAATCAAAGCTTTTTAGGCTTTTTATGTTAGACCATAAAGGTGTTAAAATTTCCTTCAGTTCTTGAGGAATATTTTTACCTAATTTGGATAAATCTATTGGAAATACTTCTTGGTTTTTCTCATCAGTCGATGGTCTCAGTCCAATATTGAGCTTCAAGATGTTCAACTCTTTGGCGATTAAAGACTGAGCATGGATTAAAATTTGGGAGTAAGGGAAAAGTATCTTAACATCCCTCCTGATGATATCCAGGATATCTTCGACTGAAAGATTAGATGGATTTCCAGGCATGATCATTGAAATATTGAATATTTTTGTTTTGTTTTCTTGATAGTTTGGTAGCTGCCTTGCAATTTCTGCTAGTTTAGCGCTGATTTCATTTGTAACATTGATTTTAGGTTCCGTAAGATTCAAGAGTTTCAATGTTTGGTTTGTGGAAAGGTGAGGAATCGATGCAGCTTGTAGCTCTGGTTTGATACCTCTCAGCATTGGTGATTGTCTATCAGTATCTGGTAGAAGAGTAACGTCTATATCCACATGACCATAACGTGTTTTTTCAGGAATTTTACTCGTCAATGTCTTTATTATGGAACATATGTCCGAATTAACAGAGTTTCCTTCAATATTAGTTGGTAGAGTTACTTTGAATTGTAGACTAAGTGGCTTTACACTTTCTTTCAAAGTTGACAGTATATGTGGCAATACTTTCTCAAATTCTTCAGTGAAACTTGAATCGCCCTTTGTCAAGTCAATTGGAATTTTCTCTTTGTGGAGATTTTCTTCCTGAGATTTCAATATGTGAGTCAATAGATTGAGATCCTTAGCAATCACATCCTGAGCTTGCACAAGAACCTGAGAGTAAGGTACAAGATTCTGCAGATCATCTTTTAGTTTATCCATTGTAGGCTGTATTGATTTATCAGATATAACTGTGACATTGAGTTTACGCCTATATGCTTCCAGATTTTTTCTTGGTACCGCCATTATTGAGAAGTGAAGTATCGATTTGTTTAGTTTTGGATAATCTGTTACCATGTTTCGTAATGAGGTCCATGAATCTGGAAAAACTTTATGTATAACTTCCTGCAGCGACTTTTCCAAACTATCCTCTTGGTTTTCGGAAAATCTGTTTTTTGATGAAAAATCCAGATATACCATCGACATGTACATGGGTTCCTGAGTTATATTCTTGAAACGTGTTAATAAGAGATTTTCAATAACTGATGTGGTATTTTCGATTGATTTTGTACCATTTATAGACACACTCCCTATTGAGCGTTTCGTTGCGTTGTACAACTGTGTTATGATCTTCATATTGAGATGATCAATCAAAGGCTTCACTGGTTTCACATCAATTTCGAATTCGAGTTTCGAAACATGACTTTTTCTTTTATAGAATAATCCGGTTTTTATGGAAGTTGAGGAATTGGGATAAAGCTGATGTACAATTTGTTTTATCGAACGTTTCAATCCTTTTATCTCGCTTGTAGTGAAGTTTGTAGAAGATATCAAGTGGAGGAATATATCGGTTTCGTTGGTGCCGTTTTCAGTTGAATTTTCATGCAGTTGTCGCAAAACCGTTTCAACAGTTGCTGTGATATTCTCCGTTCGCGTTGTATTTATTTCAGCCTCTTCAACTATTGGCTTCGGAGAATTTTCCGCGTTAGACTTGCTTGTTTCGTATTTTGGAGGGCTACGAGGAATTATCGGTTTTTGTTGTCGAATCACATAGAGAGTTAAACGAAGGGTGCTGATCTGTCCGTTCTTCTTCTTGAAAATCGTGGACTGAGCTCCTATAACTGCGTCAGGAACAACATGAATTGTTTCACTCCTCAAGAGTGATGTGAATTTTTTAACGAAAGCATTAGTCGAACTCGTTGGAGGTTTGATGTTAAGTACGATTTTTTCTTGCTTCATCGCTTTGTCCTTTATCAGACCTGTTAATGTTTTGAGTAATTCTGATTGTATGGTTTTGTCATTCGATTTTCTGAAGTCCAAGTTTACAGTATCCGTAACTGAAAAGAAGAAGAATTTTGTGAAGAATATTTGATAAAATTTCTCGATGATTATTCGTTACCTGGAATTTTGAAAATTGCCGAGTTGGGTGCGAAAGGATTTTTCGACTTGGTAGTGGCTGGTCGTACTTGCTTACCTGAAAAATATAAAATTGGTTTCAAACGTAAACTCTTATAATTCACAGAAAATGTTTAAAATTTTTTCAACTCACCAGTCGGATTCAAGGCCTTCGTTTCTCCTACAGCATAATTAACCAGAAGGATGAAGATAACCAATCTCGTCATAAAAGAATCCATCTTTCTCATTGAGCAGCTGCTTAGTAAGTGCGTTAATTATTTGGTTATGTTCTGAAACCATATGAAACGAAGATAAAGTCTTCGAAGTTGATCGTATAAATTATATTTATCGATATAAATCTATTCATAGCATCTCTCTCAGCATATTGTGGTTAATTTTGTGTCGCGAGTTTTCCGAGGAATGTAATAGTTTTTTATCATGAGGAAATGAATAACTGATAAGGGCATTCTTATTTCACGTTTTAAAATCGGAAAATGAAGAAATTCCTTAATTTTTATTACTTCCACTCTGGAGATGCGTTACAAATTTGAAAATTACTTTCAAAAAATTTAAGAAAATTTTTTCACTAGGATATAATCATAAACAGGGTGAACCAGGAACGCGTATGATCTTATGTCTGAAAAGTTCTAGGATATAAAATTTGATTACAGGTTGTAGTAATTGTAAAAATGTTTTTATTCAACAATAAAATTCATCACCCTGCCCAATTGTGCCTTTTTTTGGATTTTTTCATTGAATTATTTTTCTTTTCTCATAAAGGCGGAGGAAATTTTCCTTGTTTATGTACAGAATAAACTTATAAAGGGTGTTTCTAAATTTGAGGTACAAACACAAAGAGGAGATTGCTTGAGTAATTTAAAAAAAAAAGTCCCATAAACATGGGATCGCAAAAGCTTCGTTTTCGAGTTTTTGTCTCATAGCATCTACAATTCACAAGAAATTCAACTGAAATTTGGCATAGATTTTTCAATTGAGAGTTTACAACTTGTGACATGCCTATTTTTATATCAAATATACATATCAAATATACAGGGTGAATTTTTATAACAATTTGGAATTTTCTGAGGATTTCGAGAAAATCGTTCAACATTTTTTTCTCGAAATAAGTATGTTTATGGGACTTTTTTTTTCTTAGAATTACAGGAATCTTCACTTTTTTTTATACCCCCAATTAAGGAACACCCTGTATTACCAGAGATGAAAAATGTTCTTAATTATCCTACTCCGGTCCTGATTTTTTATTTCAAAAATGGTTGATGAAAGCGTTTGGAGAAGGCAAATTCTGAAATTTCACTATGTATATTATCACTCTGTATATGGTAAAACTTTTTGGGCAGAATAGTGAGGCAGCCTGTACAATGACAGTTATTTCTAGTAATATAATGATTACATAGGTTCACTCCGGAATAAAACTTATAGTACCTAAATTATATCAGCGATGATTATCTATCTACTCACCTCAACTCACACTATCGATAGTTCATTTTTTACTGACGAATTCTCAGGGAATTTATTGATTTATTCCGTTTTGATATCCTTCATGCGGTTAAGCGAATATATTTTGAGAACTATCCTGTTGATGACTGTTTATGATTAAGTAGATTCGATTTTTTTTTCCAATTTCCTCTTTTAATTAACTTTCCATTCTGTGAATTATTCAATTGGCTAAAAAAGTTTTTCGAATAATTTTTGACGAAGTGAAAAGAGTTACATTTGAAGGAGAAAAGAGTTCTACATCAGTTGATGCAACCAAACTGCAGTTTTTCATTTCAACAGGAAAAGCATACTGTGAGGAAAACCGGAATATGCGTGACTAGTCACAGGAACTTCCTGTTTAATAACAAAACTAGATACATGGTTGTATTCCAAGCTTCAAACTTCAGTTAGTACAAGCATAGTACTACTGTAGTTTCGATTTAACAGGAATTTTCACTTGAATTGAAGAACTACCGTTCATATATTACTGTACTTTTAAAATAACACCTGATCACTGCTATACTTACCGTTTTACTTGTTCATAGGACTTAAGTCACTTGAACCGAAATCGGCCTTTTAGATTGCAAGTGCAGATTGTTCTCAGAACGGTCTTTTCGTTGTTGTGATAACAATAATTGCGTCTAAACAACAGGAAATTCAATCGAAAGGAATTACGGGGATTCGTTTTTTCTCAGTGTATAAACATCTATTTAGTACAAGAAGGAATATGAACTGAACTCTTTCTAAAATATTATTTTCAATTTTATTCCATACAGTGAAGAGATTCATCTGTTGAGAAATCTGCACAAGTCAAAGAGGTATATTTTGTTTAATGGCTTTCACATCCCACCAACAAAGGTCTTTCTCATGTTTTCAAATTTTTCATCTGACACCCATATCAAGATATGTGACGGTACGTATCCTTTTACGTTACGTACTAATTACAAAAGCGGTTTGAATAAAAACCTATTCGTGTCATTCATACATGAGCCAGACAAGTTGCTGACATTTCTTGATTATTTTGCTATCTTCAAGAGAATACTGGTAATGGAAAGATATCGAGAAGGCTCCACACATTCAACGCTATTTGTAGAGAAACTGCCGAGTATATTCATCAAGTTATTTTTTAAAGGCACATCTGGATATTATTCGTGAAGAATTTTGATGGTTGGTGAGTATAAATCACCAGAAAATTGGAGCGGAACTGCCGTGCTCAGAAATGTGATCAATTTATAATCCCGGCGAAAGTCAACCCAAATAACCGATATTTATGATTAAAATTATAAAAAGCACTGACATATAGTCAGGAGCTTTCGAACGCTCTTTCATCCACCTTCTATCGAAAACTTTTTTGACAGCTCTCGAAAAAATGACAGCAGCTCTTTGTCAATTATGCCGAATCAGCTATTACAGGAATATAAGGATTTTTTTGTTCTATAATTCTCTAGAATCTTCTACGATCTTGATAATGCGATCTGAACAAAATTTCGCACGTAGTTCGAATACATTATTCTTCATCTATGTGCGGAATTTCATTCCGATCGAATCAGTTGTTTCGAAATTATCAGGGAAAAAATATTTTGAACGGCCATATTCACGGAACCCCTAGTCTAATTTTGCTCATTGATGAACGTGAACGCGAAATTCGAGATCCACATATATCCTGAAAATTTCAAGTCCCTAGGCCTTTCCGTTCGAAAGTTATAATTTTCTATGGATTCTATGGTTCTGGTCATGCGACCTGGACAAATTCTCAAATGTCAATAAATTTAGAATTTTTATCCGAGAATGATTTCGATGAACTTTCGATGTCTGAATGCGTTAATGGGCAAAATCCGCCAAAGGGCTGAAAAAGCCATCCGAATTTCTTTCTTCTCGAGAATTCGAAAAATATAGATCTGATTGAATCGAAACTTTGTAGTTAGTTTCAATGAAATTTCATGTGAGGATCGTATTACTAGAAGATTTTTAAATATTTCCTTCTTGAAACATCGCCATATCCTGCTGAATGTTTTGTGACAAGGCAGCTCTCTAGCTATTTCATGTGAAAAGTAAATTGAGTTTTTCTGATAAATTTAATATGATCCGGGAATGCATCTATTGACGGATGGTTGAGTTTCATTATTATATGTATATATTATTATATATTATTCTATTATTAATTATTATGATTATTCCTCCCTATTATATTCAACTAACATTTGGTTTTAATTTCAGATGGACCCGTTTGTTTCTCCATAGGCCCTTCTCGTAAGTTATTCTGTTTTCCAACATGTTTCTAAACTCCACAGGTCTTCAAAATGTTTTCCAAAAAATATTTCATTCTGGAAGAGTGCTGTTTAGTTTCAATTAGTTTATTGGATATACAGCTTCAGTATCTCGTTAGAATTTCTGTTATAATGGAATTCCTTGATTTGTAGATAGATAGCTATTATTTTCAAAAATAACCGTGTCATTCCGAAATTGATAAGGAAAAATTCCTTAAGAAAATAAGCCGATCTAGAATGAGTGGACTGTAATAAGGTTGAAGATTACCTGGATGTAAACTAGAATAGATCATAATATTTTATTGAAAGGAATATTTTAAATCAAGAATGAAATATCACAAAACGAGCAGATATACAGGGTGTTTTTTAAGGTGAGGATTTTTTTCGACAGGTTTTAGATCAGAGATCATTTCGCCGGAAGTTGATCACATAAATTACACAATTTGAGGAAAGTGCAAAAAATCTTGGGCGTTATAATCTAAATACGACTCTGTTAGGTAGTCTGCCGTTAATCATGGTGCCATATGCATTCCAGCAAGTGAATAAATTGCTGGATTTTATCGCAAATTTGTATATTTTCTTTCAACTCTGTATAACATCGCAGCGGGCTTGGACATATTCCTAATATGTCGCTTCATATGTGTACACATGCTCAAAATTGAAATTCCAGCCCAAGAATTTATTTTCTGCGCGCATGACAAACATAACCTCACTTCATTGTTCATTTACATTAGCAATAATTAATGACGTTTCTCCATAATGTGTCCCCTGGAGCTTGAATTAAAGCGTTTTTTATTTTGTATGTACACTTCAAGAAGCAGGGTCGTATCTAGGTGATATTGCGCCTGTGGCAATATATTAGACAGCGCCCCCCCATTTGCGTAGATTTCTTTTCATCCATCATATTTTCTTATAGTATTTTTTTTTCATAATGCTAGTCATATATTTCCGTAAGAGTTTCAAAATAATACACATTTTTATGGAAATTTTTTTCATTGAAAACATTGAAATACACATTTTGAATGAAATGCATAAAAATGAAACAAATTCTGAAAAAACAAAATAAAATATTCATATTTATGTAATAAATATGAACATTTATCTTGAAAAATATAAATTCTTCAACTTAAAATTTAAAAATACATACTGCAAACGTAAAATAAAATTTTTTTGGTAAGTTGACTAGAAAACAATAATCGATAATCACAATCTCTGCAAAAAAAACCACAAACTTGGCATACAAATACTATTTTATAACCATTTGAAGCACGTACTAATAGTTTCGTACAGGGCCCGATGTTACAATATTCAAGAAGTCCATACGTTAAGTATAAAAAAATCACTAGAATAATCTTTGCCATGTGAGATTGAAGATTCAATGAAAAGTAACACTAAAATTCGAGTTTTATCAGATTTCAAAAAAAGACGCTCTGAGAAGTGAGAACTCAAGTTTGAGAATCCATATTTTCCGCAATGAACCAAACATATTTCTTCTTGAATTGAAAGGAACAATATTATTATGTTAAAATACGAATAATTGAATATATCCGATGACAGAATGATGTCATAAAAAATAACAAATACTTAGTACAACTCACCTTCAATAGCACAATTTATAATGCTCGAATCCAAAAGCACAATGGCACAAAAAAGTCAGAATATAAAAAAAAACTCAAAACTTTTAACACTTCAAATCTGGATACATACTAAACGAACATTGAAATTTAAATTTTTTGCTCTTCCCTTCACAATTGAAAGAAATCAATATTTATGTAGAATAGTATAAGATTCCCCAATTTTTCTCCCACTTCTTGAGCTCAAAACTCTAATTAGTGAATTTTTGGCAATACAAATCGTTTTTAAAATACCACAGATGTGGCCTAAAAATCTAAACAAATCGATAATTATGAATTATGAATCATCATCAAAGAAGCCGCTCTTCAAAACAAGCCGGATGCGATAAGGGATGTAGTGTAAGCAACTCATAAAAGGGCTGTGCTTGGAATCGCATGACGATATTGCCGATTGTAATATTTATGATCAGAGTGCGGCATCTTTGAGAATTTTTTATAACAACTGGACCATATTTCTCGTATTTCTGACCTAATTGCATTCTCATTCTGTGTTTTGAATGTCAATGTTTCGAAATGTTGTGATCGAATTACTGACTTACGTAACCGTGTTGTCATCTTTCGAATTAATTTTTTTCTGCTTGGCGCTTCTATTTTTTTATTTTTGATATTTTTTGGCGCCCCTTCGGACCTTGCGTTCGTGGCGAGTGCCACCCTTGCCACGCCCTAGATACGGCCCTGTCAAGAAGTGCATTGATTTCAACTCCCTTCTTCCACCTTCGCTCGAAGAGCTAACTCCTACGCCGTCAACTACGATTATGTCAATCCCTCTCCTGTCAATTATTGTGAGTCGTCAATAAATTAAAGAACCATCGTGTCCAACTTATTGTATCGCAGCAGGAGTCGCTTCCATTCCCTAGCGATAAATCAGCCCGACTTCCAAGTGTTGATGTCTGATTAATACCAGACAATTATGCCCATATAGCCGATGAGAATAAAATGAACGAGTCGCGGTCATGGTTTGTTTAATGTTCTGTGATTGTAGACAAGCTAATTCATTAGAGCCTTTTTATCGAATTAATAATAATTGAGAGTAGACAATGAGATGTATTCGTTTCGTCGAGCTATCGCTCCTTCAACGTTGAAGGTCCGCTAAGTGCTGTTTCGTGATGGACCGAGGGTAATTGATTGGATTTTTTTTTCAACATGGTCGATTCACTTAGTCAAATTTTTGCTTTGTTATTTCCAATATGGATCTCAAACATTTCATGCTGAAAACGTCGATTCAGTTCACAAAAGAAAGCTCCTCTTCATCTTGAAAGGTGAATTATCTTTCCCATGAGAGACAGAAGAATTTCCCATATACGTTTAAATATCTTCCGTGCAATATGTTGTATTCAGGGTGCAACTAAGTGGTAGCCCTGTAATTGTAATTCATTTATTATAATTTCATCATCTTCAAGGCTTTCCTCATTAGAGGATTATGCTTCACTGCTCCCTTGTACAGTTCCTTCTGTAGAAATCAATAAACTTTTGCTGGAATGTAACTGACTTCGACATCAATACTTTCAAATGTCACTTGTTTAATATTAATTGGAACTAGTAAATAATTGTCCAGTACCAAGACATTAACTAATGTTTCCATTCAAACCTTTAGCATTACATAAATGACTGCTAAATCACGTTTTAATAAATCCTGGCACTACTTGAGAACTCTGATTAATGTTGCCCATCGCCATTCTTCCTGAGGAACGAAACATTCGACATGAAGTAAACAAACATACGCGATTTCAATAATTCATGAAACCCATCAGAAAAACTGATAATTGATATTTCTCACGATAAATATCTTCAACAGTAGTGGATATTAGTTATTTCAAAACAATTTTCTCCGACATTTATTTCTTATATTTGACTAAACAAAAACCTTATTATTTGCTTGATATAAACTCTGAATGTAAAGGAAGTTAGTTCACCAATGATTTTTATAACCAGGAAAATTGAAGCCGGTGTACCACAAGGATCGGTCCCCGCTGCAAAGAAGCCAATAAACGAATAGCAAAGAAGCATGCAAAATAAAGAATGAACGGGAGAAAAACGGAAAAATTATACAGCGTGTTCCTGAATAGAAGGTACAAATGAAAAGCGGAGATTCCTTGGGTAATTTCAAGGAAAAAAATCACGAAAAGCACTGCCGTGAAGGCAGGAGCTTTTGAGCGCTCGTACATCCACCTTGTAGGTAGATTCGCATTTTCCAGTTTTAGAAATCAATTGAAGGAATTTTCGACAGCCGTCAAAAAAATTCTGAAACATAGGCGAAACTCCAGACTTCATGTCAGTGCTTCAGCAAATCAATTTTTTTTCGATAATTCGCTAGAATTTTCTACGGTATCTATGGTCTTGGTGATTCGATCTGGACGAAATTTTGCACGTAGTATGAATACACTATTCTTCAGCTAGGTGCAAAATTTCATTCCAATCCGATCAGTAGTTTCGAAACTACCAGGAAAAAAATATTTTGAACGGCCATATTTACGGAACCCCTAGTCTAATTTCGCTCATTGATGAACGTGACCGCGATATTTGCGATCCAAACCCACCATGAAAATTTTTTTTTCCGTTCAAAAGTTACAATTTTCTATGGTTTCAATAGTTCTGGTCATGCGATCTGGACAAAATATTGCTTTAATATATCATTTCGATTAAAATACAAAATTTCATCTCGATCGAATCCGTAGTTTCGAAATTATCGAGAAAACAAAATTTCAAACGACCGTATTTACGGAACCCCTAGTATAAATCTGCTAATAGATAAACGTGATTACGACATTCGAGATCCACACCTATCCTGAAAATTTCAAGTCCCTAGGCGTTTCCGTTCAAAAGTTTTTATGGTTTCTATGGTTCTGGTCATGCGATCTGGACAAAATTTCACATGTACCTTGAACACCTCATTCTCCATTTGAGTGCAAAATTTCACCTCGATCAAATCTGTAATTTTCAAGTAATAAGGGAAACAAAACTTTGAACGGCCATATTTACGGAACCCCTTGTTCAATTTGGCCCATTAATGAACTTAACCGAGGCATTCGGGAACTGAACCCACACTGGAAATTTCAAGTCTCTAGGTCGTTCCGTTCGAGAGTTATCGTGCTTACGGCTGGAGGGCCGGACGGACAGAATCGAATTTTCCAACGGATTCGTCATCAGTGAGTCGAACTCTATCGATTGAGACCATTTTCGGCTCAAAATTCGAAAAATACAGACATCGTGACGAAATGATATAGCCCTCTTGTAAGTAGTACGAGCGCTCAAAAAGGCCTAAAACACGGCATGGCAAACGTTCCGTTTTCGAGATACAGGGTTTTGAAGTTTTTTTCTCATGGTATTTACGCTTCACAAGATATTCACCTGAAACTTAGCGTAGATATTACAATTGAGAGTTTACACCATGTGACATGCCAATTTCGATAGCAAATCTACAGGGTGAACTTTATGACAATTTGGATTTTTCTGAGGATTTCGAAAGAATCGTTCAAAATTTTTTCCTCAAAATTGATAATAGATACGACAAAATTACAAGAGACCATAAAGCTTAGTATAACAACAAAGCTGCATTTCAAATTCTCTCAAATTAACAGTGGCTCACAAAAAAAAAGTTCTGGAGGAAAACAGGAGACAGTGTTCCAGAAAAATATCAACCTGTAGATTTGCTATGGAAATTGAAATGTCACATGGTATAAACTTTCAATTGTAATATCTATGCCAAATTTCAGTTGAATATCTTGTTAAGTGTAGATATTATGAAAAAAATTGAATTTTAACACCCTGTATCTCGAAAATGAAACGTTTGCGATCCCATGTTAAGTCCTATAAGTATAAATGTCCCCTCCTCATTTGTACCTCCAATTTAAGAATATCCTGTATCAAAGGCGAAGGCAAGTAAATTACAGTCCTTCGAATAACTAGACCTATCTGAGATGGTGTGTTATCGTAGTGCAACTCGATGAGTTTTTTTCAACTTACACTGGAAAAAAAAACAAGAAAAGACCGTTCTGAAAACAATCTGTACTTGCAATCTAACATGCCGATGACGTGACTTGAGTCCTATGGACAGGAAAAACGATAAGCATAGCAGTGATCAGGTACTTCTATTTTAGAAGGAATATTTTCGTAAATGTTACAGAAATATCTATTAATATATAATAATTTCGAAGTATAATCCAACAATATTTGTACGACTAACAGTAAGGAGACATTAAATTCAACAGGAATGCTTGGTATTTCTCAAAGAACTTCAGATAATTCTACCGAAATATATCTTGCTAACAGTTTTTTAATCTATATTTTACCGTATGGTTGAAGTTGTTTGGAATAAAATATCGGTTTCCGATGAAGAACGAACATGATGAAACAGCGATTCGATAATTTTCAGCATTTTTTGAATTCCTACCAGAATTGAATATTTTCGATCTACGATTGATACTAATTCTTGAATAACTCTTCCCAGGAAATACAAAACAAAAATAATAAAGGATTACTATATGATTAAAAAACATAGTGTTGGAAGGAACAGGGGAATAAGAGTTTAACTGGAAAATATAGGTTAAAGTCAGGTGGGATCAGATCAGAGGAAGGAAGAAAGATTAGATCTATAGCGATCTGCATTGATGGCCCAACATTTACTTTACCGCTCAACAGAGGGCGACACCGAATAGACAAAACTTAAAAGATACTGCCGAAAGGATTGAAAGCGACTGAAAAGGTGTGAGCATTTGGAGACAGTTTTTCTGTAATAAATTTCGCTATTATGGGTCCGGAATCAGGGGAAAAATTTCTGTATATATACCAGTTTTCGACGAATGCCTCTATAATTCGTTAGAATAATGTGAAGATACTCTATAATGAACATAATATAATATAATACAATTTGTCCCCATTTCAGACACCTATTCGCGGAGTGACTCCCTATCTTTAGATATAAATGCATCAATACAGAAAATTCCTGTCAAATCTCAGGTTATAAGCTTCGAATACAACTAACTAGTACTGTAATATATGAAAGATAGTTCATTCGAATTTCTGTTGTATATCCCGAAAAATTTCTTTCAGTGATTATACTCCTACGAACTGTACGTCAAATACACTGGTTCTGTATTGAACTTATTATTCTTGTACGGCCTGTTTTTACCTGCTATGTCGAACAAAAATTGTTCGAGAAAGTAATGCAGAGAAACCGATCATAATAAGCATACACGCCCTCAAGATCCTGACGAATTCCATAATCATAATACCATCCAAATCAGACGGCAGCCGAACAAGAATAAAACGCGCACCTACTTTACACGACAGTAAACCATAAATTTCCATTCCGGACATGCGAATTGATTCATTCGACTAATTCTATCACATATTTCATACAATTTATATCTAGTCTGCCTTCCGGATGCAATTTCACATGATCGCCGACGTCCAATGTGCAGGACTTGAAGATGATTTGTGGCGAGACGCCTCTCAATGAGACTGTATGTATGAATGTACTAGAAACTTCATGCAAGCATTATTAATAGCTCAATCTTTCAAAGAATGTGCGAAATCATGACAGGAATATGAAATTACATTAATTTGACGTAATTGTGCACAGGACAAGATTAGAATCTAGTCGAATCGAAATCTGCGAAAGGCGCCTCTTGCCTCGAAGAAATTTTCCAGGATACACAACAGGAATTCGGTTACTTCTACAGGAAATTCTTCATATACAAGCGACAGCAGGAATATTTGTTGGTTTTACGTGACAGTTCCAGTCGTTTAATTCTTTTACAAATAACAATTTTTTCATTAGTTGACGCAACCAAACTGCAATTTGTTATGATTTTCTATGGTTTCTATGGTTCTGGTCATGTGATATGTAGAAATGTAGCTTGAATATATCATTTTCCATTAGTATACAAAATTTCGTCATGATCGAATCTGTAGTTTTGAAATTATCGAGAAAACTAAATTTCAAACGACCATATTTACGGAACCCCTAGTATAATTTGGCTCATAGATAAACGTAATCACGACATTCGAGATCCACACCTATCCTGAAAATTTCAAGTCCCTAGGCGTTTCCGTTCAAAAGTTACAATTTTCTATGGTTTCTATGGTTCTGGTCATGCGATCTGTACAAAATTTCACATGTAGCTTGAGCACCTCATTCTTCATGTAAGTGCAAAATTTCATCCCGATCAAATCTGTAGTTTTCACGTAATCAGGGGAACAAAACTTTGAACGGCCATATTCACGGAACCCCTGGGTGCATTTTGCCCAATAACGAACTCAACCGCGGCATTCGAGATTCGAACCTACGCTGAGAATTTCAAATTTCTAGGACATTCCCTTCGAGAGTTATCGTGCTTACGGCCGGACGGACAGACGGACAAGACTCGAAGTTCTCGACGGATTCGTCATCAGTGAGTCGAACATAGTCGATTGAGACCATTTTCGGCTCAGAATTCGAAAAATACAGACATCGTGACGAAATGATATAGCCCTCGTGTAAGTAGTACGAGCGCTCAAAAGGGGAATAAACATTCCATGCACAAATAAAATGGCGGAGGCATTTCTAGTAGAAAGAATACAATAAAATAATAAAAACTGAATATCAAAACAGTAAGAATAAATGATAAAACAAAGCAACAAAAGCGAAGCTAAAACATACTTACCCCTTATTTGAGGCTTTTCTTACTCTATGAGGAATTATTAAATAAAAATTATTCGAGAAACTATAGATAAAGATAAGCGTAACCTTTTCTCGATTAAATTAGGAACAGAAAAGAAGGGGATCGAGTTGTTCTCCGCATCAGACACATATGAACGCACACATGGAACAATAAATGAATTTTACGTGTAGAACGCTACAACTGTTCATAGGACTCAAATCACTCAAACCGTAATCGGCATGTTAGATTGCGAGTACAGATTGTTCTCAAAAAAATCTTTTTTTGTTGTGATAACAATAGTTGCGTTCAAACAACAAGAATTTATGTAACCGGAAATTCCCGGGATTCGTTTTATTCAGTGCAGATATTCGTCCTCTTCAATGGATGCTCTTTACGATGTCAAATAATGTCTCAGTTTGTAGCAAAGATCACTTCCAGTCTGGATCAAGGGAAAATGTTGGTCCATATCTCCTAACAGAAACATAGCAATGACTAGTCGACATCAGCAAAAAATCACAGGGAGGGACTCAGGTCCCAACAAAATAAAACTCTCGGTACCAGTAGACGGGAAGACGAGATGCGTCTGATCACAAAAGGTTCCACGTAAGACACCTACTCAGGTTTTTTTCGCAGAAGTTAACTACAACGAATGATTTTGATTCAAAATGCCCGAATAAAACAATTATGACATCTTTGAAACCAAGCAAGAAAAAAAACATAATATTTATCATCATGATCGAAGGTAGTCAAAAATCGGTCACCTTTTCAAGTAGATATCAGCGACCCCCGGAAGGACGCGGAAAAAAACCTATTAAAAAGGAAAGCAACAACATTTATGGGTTATCGCTTTTTTTCTACCTTTTTCGAACAATATTTTCATATATTTCGGGGTCGAAATAAGCTCGTTTCTTCCCTGACAACAGTTATGGCCGTTTTCCCCCAAAAACAGATACAGGACATTGTCCTTACTCATCCTAACCTAACCTAATCAAAAATATTTTCGAAATTGTTGAGAGGGCACTAAAGGAAAAATAAACATTTTTTTGGAATAGGTGATCAATTTTAACTCGAGTTAACATATTTTAAAAAAAAATTATTTTCCTTCTTTTTTTCTCCCGTTCTCCTCGTTATTTGTGAAATACGACCGCGTAGCGGTAGTGTAGAAAGGGGCGCGAAGCGCCCTCGCTGTTTTTTCGGGGGAAAACGGCCATAACTGTTGTCTGGGAAGAAACGAGCTTATTTCGACCTCGAAATATATAAAAATATTGTTCGAAAAAGGTAGAAAAAGCGATAACCCATAAATGTTGTTGCTTTCCTTTTGAATAGGTTTTTTTCCGCGTCCTTCCGGGGGTCGCTGATATCTACTTGAAAAGGTGACCGATTTTTGACTACCTTCGATCATGATCATAAATATTATGTTTTTTTTTTCTTGCTTGGTTTCAAAGATGTCATAATTGTTTTATTCGCGGTTAGCTTTTTCAGGTTTATTTTTCCGGGTAGAGTACGAATAAATTTTGTTTTTCATGAATTAGAATCCATACTTCAAACTATGCCATCATTAGGAGCAAAACAAAAAAAATACAAAAAAAAAATAGTAATAATAAAAACCGCATAATTTCGGTTGAATAAATTCCACAACGAAAGCTCAAACCTCCAGGAGCTTTGAATATCGTCCATACCCTTAAATTCCATCAATTAAAAAAAAATAAAGAAATAAATCAACGGTGCCGAACAATAGAAATTTGCCATGCCAATTCCGTATCGTACTTATGTCTGAACATAAATTCGGAATTGTAATAGCAAAGGGGGAATAATTACTTTCGAAATGATTTCACAATCGGATAAGTGATAGCGCACGTTTGTTTATTAATTGATTGTGAAATTTATGAACCTTATGCAATTGCCCATATTGTCACCTCCATTGTGAACCCTCAAGAAACTTAATCAACCAGTAGTGATTATAACAGAAATTTATCAGCCTGGTTTAGTAGGTTGTTAATAGCCAATAACATTTTTCAGAAATTATGGATATTGATTAAATTTATATGCAGAAATTATACTATTGAATATTCGAGTTTACACATTTTGATGAAGATAAGGTTATACGATATTTTTATAGAATAACACTTTCCTGATCAAATATTCGAAGACCACTACAGGACCTTAGTGAAAGGCAATCATCTCCAATAGATGAATCAGAGAGCTTCAGTCTTAAATAAATTATAAAATATTCTTCAAAATAAATTATCGTGACTGATACTTGAATTGTCAACTGATGAAAATTCATAAAGACAATTATTGAAATAAATGCACCATTACTGGGTGTTCCCCTTCTTTAGTCACCTAGTACATTTTTCAAATAATTGAATTGGTAACTTTGTTCGATTCGAATTAACAATAGTTAGTTATGCGATATCACTTCGAAGCTGTTTCGAGTCTCTCCATTCCTCTACACATTCTTAAGATTCAATATACAGCAAGAAAACAACCAAACTTGAATTAATGATTTAATGCTCGTAAACCGTCTTTCTACATTAATGTCACATTGATGTATTTCCATTTCTTTATGGAATCGGAAATATCTTTCGAGCATGAAAGGCATGCTCCTCAATAAATTCTACGTCGTTCAATGGAATTGATGAAGGATTATATGAACTTCCATTCAGAGGCTATCTTGAATACATCTGGTTTGTCTTTCCTATCTTTTTTTTCGGATTCTTGACTTTCATTATGGTATTGTACTCAAAGACAGAACGTTTTGATTTATCTCTCAGGGCAAAAAGGGTGTATTGTTGTACCGCCATTATTAATGATGATGATGATATTTTTCTTTGGAATTTCAAGAATTTACCTTGAGCTCGATGAAAAATTATAAAATCAAAAAAAAATTCCAAATAAATATTCCACTATCAATACCGCAAGGACGAAAGTTGAAGAACCGTTACGGCCCTGCAACTTCAGACACAATTATGAAGTGTCTTCGGAAGAATGTTAAGTGTCTGTTTTAACAGGAGCTATGTTTTGAATGCCGCGTCGTGACGTCGGCATGTTTAAATAGAGGCTTCATATAGGGCCATCCAGAGAAATGACCTGATCACAATGCTTCTTGTTATGAGTCGATCGACAGGTTCGTCTTGATGTTAGGTTTCACCTGTCCCATTAAATCATGATTGGACCTCACTGAACTCGAGCTCATCTGGAGTTTCAACCGGAAAAATGATACCCGCGAATTAGAGTTCTTCGCCATACCTGAATTGGTTGGGAACTAGTTCGAAATTAGTTTGAACTAAAAATGGATACATCGAAATTGGCCCCCCTTGTACAAAATCTGCATGCGTCATTTTCATGCTTCGAATTCCATTCTGGGAACATTTGGCGCCCTAAAAAACACTCAATTCGTCTGTCCCTAAAGTCAACCCCCGAAAATAATGAGTAATATTTCAGACGACAATTGTTTATTCCAATCCTGAGACGAATTCTACAAAGTTACATCAGAAACAGGTCATTTTCTGTTCACGTATTTCGAAGACGAGTAATTGCGACACAAAGGCAGTTAAAATAAAGATTGATGATGAAATGTACTGCGTCGAATTTTTAAGTGAACCTCTAGGAGGCCACGTGACTACTTTCTTGAAGGACATAAGTGATCCATCAAAGCGAATAATACAATTTGCGCTTCTGACAAGCAGAACGGCCAAGTTAAAAAGGGATCAATCTATTAACAATTACAATAACCATATCGATGAAACTGAATCGTTACATTGGAATTTTGAGTGGTTGGATTTTTAGACACAAAAAATGCGCAAACAATCATTCCGCAAGTCTGATATGAAAATAGATTTTTACTGATTAATTTCCAGTGACTTCAACAATATGAAAAAATGATATTACATTTCATGATTGTTATTTATGAGCGAATGAATTAATAAATTATATTTCTATTTATTTTATTGTCTAGAAAGTTGAGAATATAAAAAATTAGGAAGGGTTGTTATTTATGGCTCGAATCAGACACAGCTTAATTATCGTGAAATTATTATTTTTTGAATACTTATCCACCTTGTACTCACAGGCTGTTGCTCAAAAATAGTTTTCATCAGATTCCTTCTTGATGATACGATCACCTGTAATGTAGGTTAATGTTTCATTTATTCAAATAAATGTCCCCAAACAATTTTCTGAATATTTCTCGCTTATTTATATTCTATCCTTTTTAATCTCGAGATGCAGGATCGAAATTTATTGTTGAAACATTTTGGATTTATCATTATTAGATTAATTCGTTACACCTGGAATCTTATGCACGTTTTTCGACCACACAGCCCGCTGTAATTTCTGTCGTCTGTAGATTTATTAGTTTTATTCAGGTAACGATCATACGTTATTTCTAGATACACGCGGTGAGTATTTTATGAGCACATAATGTAAGATATATTATACAAACTCTGGTTACTTGTATCTAACATTCGAAATTATCACTTTATTATGGAACCAAGCAGCACACGGAAATTACACAAAAATATTTGTTATTTTTGTATCACTTTATTTTTATTTCTCTTTTCTCTATCTGCTAATAATTTCACAGAAAATTCAAACCCATTCCTTTAAAAGGCTACACAAGAAATATGACAGATGTAACATAACTAACTACATAAGATCTACTGTGTGATAGGAATGTCGAAAACAATAAAAAATAATAAGTTCATAACTTCAATTTCTGACTGTTTTGATTAGTTTGGTACTGTTTTTCTTCCAAAAGTGGAGATGAATCATTCAGGGAAATACCTTGTGCTCCAATCATGGAGGGGAAGAAAATCAGAAAGTAGAGGAGGAAGAGCTGAAAAAGCTTGATTGATAAAAGAAGATGAATGAATTTCATAAATGTTTTTTTTTAACTTATATAATAAATAAAATATGGTGAAATTGAAAATTGGTTCCATTTCCTCGAATATATTCGAACTTGTTGTTGTGGATATGACTCAATTTTTAGTTTTTCCTTTTCCTCTTGGAATTAAGAAGATTTCGAATCATACAAATTTTTTTCATACAAAATTAGGTACTTATATAATAAAAATGAAGAAGAACTCACACTGAACCAAGAAATAAGTTGTTTGAGAAAAACAACAAGAAATATACATTTTCATATAGTACAATCGAATAATGGTATTTATGAAGACCGGTAATCATTGAATCTGAAAGAAAATAAAATGTAAGTATAAGAATTATACAAAGCACTGCCGTGAAGTGAGCTTTTGAGCTTTTGAGCGTTCGTTCATCCACCTTGTAGGTGGATTCGCATTTTCCATTTTTAGAAACCGATTATTGAAGAAATTTTTGACAGCTGTCAAAAAAATGCAGCAGCTATTTTTCAATTATGCCGAATCAGCTGTTACAGAAATTAAGGATTTTTTATTCAATAATTCGTTGGAATTTAAAATGGTTCTGGTTATGCGATCTGAAAAAATGACGAAAATCATTGCCGTGAAATCAGGAGCTTTTGAGCGCTTGTTCATCCACGTTGTAGGTAGATTCGCATTTTCTGGATTCAGAAACAAAATGAAAAATTTTTGGACAGCTGTCAAAAATATTCTCAAACTGAGGCGAAACTCCAGACTTCATGTCAGTGCTTCAGCTGATCAATTTTTTTTCGATAATTCGCTAGAATTTTCTACGGTTTCTATGGTCTTGGTGATCTGGACAAAATATTGCACGTAGTTTGAATACATTATTCCTCACTTAGGTGCATAATTTCATTCCAATCCGATCAGTATTTCCGAAACTATCAAGAAAAAAATATTTTGAACGGCCATATTCACGGAACCCCTAGTCTAATTTTGCTCATTGATGAATGTGACCGTGATATTCGTGATCCAAATCCACCCTGAAAATTTCAAGTTCCTAGGCCTTTCCGTTCAAAAGTAACAATTTTCTATGGTTTCCATGGTTCTGGTCATGCGATCTGGACAAAATATTGCTTTAAAATATCATTCTCGATTGAAATACAAAATTTAATCTCGATCGAATCCGTAGTTGCAAAATTATCGAGAAAACAAAATTTCAAACGCCCGTATTTACGGAACCCCTAGTATAATTCTACTCATTGATAAACGTGAACGCGACATTTCAGATCCACACCTATCCTGAAAATTTCAAGTCCCTAGGCCTTTCCGTTCAAAAGTTATGATTTTCTATGGATTCTATCGTTCTGGTCATGTGATCTGGAGAAATGTGGCTTGGATATATATTTCTCCATTAGTAGACAAAATTTCGTCACGATCGAATCTGTAGTTTTGAAATTATCAAGAAAACTAAATTTCAAACGACCATATTTACGGAACTCCTAAAATAATGTTGCTCATAGATGAACGTGATCACGACATTCGAGATCCACACCTATCCGGAAAATTTCAAGTCCCTAGACGTTTCCGTTCAAAAATTTTCTATGGTACCTATGGTTCTGGTCATGCGATCTGGACACAATTTCACATGTAGCTTGAACACCTAATTTTCCATTTGAATGCAAAATTTCATCTCGATCAAATCTGTAGTTTTCGAGTAATAAGGGAAACAAAACTTTGAACGGCCATATTTACGGAACCCCTGGTGGAATTTGGCCCATTAACGAACTCAACCGAGGCATTCGGGAAATGAACCCACACTGAAAATTTCAAATCTCTAGGTTGTTCCGTTCGAGAGTTATCGTGCTTACGGACGGACGGACGGACGGACAGACTCGAATTTTCCGACGGATTCATCATCAGTGAGTCGAACATAGTCGATTGAGACCATTTTCGGCTCAAAATTCGAAAAATACAGACATCGTGACGAAATTATATAGCTCTCGTGTAAGTATTACGAGCGCTCAAAAAAACCAATAACATAAGGTCCATTATCAGCGCAAACTTATTCACATTCACTGCCCCATTGAACAATTCAAGAATTGCTAATAAATTCCGTTTTTATATACCTAAACAAATCATTCCTCTGCAAAAATGGTTTTGAAATTATTCATCCTGACTAATAAATGATAATAATACCAGTTTGTTTTGATCGAAACACAATCGAACCTAATTGTGCCGCTTAATCTATTGAATGGTATTGTTATAATTCATAAGTTTATAATACCATTCATGATACTTACCAGTCCATGTAGCGTAATTTATCTTAATGTTCAACAATGGTTCGGAAATATTCATTTTATTGAAATGGAGATCTTAATGGTAAGCTACGGACTACGTATTCTTATTGAACATGATACATTTGAAGTAATAAACTAAAATTTAAGTATCCTAATGATGGCTATCAATAAATATCAGAATCGTTATTAATTAATCCATTTTGAAATAACAAATTCGGGAATACTGAAAAAAAAATGTTTTTCAAATGTATGCAAATTCAGCTGGGGTTGAAAATGCCTACATATAATCTCCTAGTAAAATTTGAAACATTTTTTGATGAATAAGTAAAATTGAATTGGGTTGAATATTGGTGGTGATCAGACCGTAAAACAATTTTCGTCTATTTTCACAAAATTATTGAGTTATACTTCAATTAACTGGGCCACACAGTATATTTACCCGGTGTCAAGTTACCGCTAAAATAAGACTTGCTCAGCGCTCAACAGTTGTAATTCCCTTATAAATATTGAAAGGATGCCGGTTATCTCATCATTTATCACCTTTTTAATTAGAGGGATGCGCACCAATTAGATGTGAATATTTTTCTTTAGGAGCCGATTCCATGTCAAGATATATCTGACATAGTCGAATGTCACTAACTGGAACATACGACTGCATTTTATGCACCTCGAAGCCATGGTTTGCGTAAATGACTTGCATATTGCAGTAATGTAATCAGCATAAACAACACTGTGTCAAAAATTCATGAATATTACATGTTCTCGACATAAACAATCTACATAACAAAGTGAATTATCGAAGTCATATCTCTTTGCTTTATTTTCATTTCTTAAACGACTTCCCGCTGCTTGACTGATGCGCCTAGGCGATCATCGTGAACTTAATGTCTACATTTTATATTAGGTTATTACCAGTTCACTTCAATTTGAATTGCCTACGTATGCTAGGTGAATTAAAATAGTAATATATCTGCGAGAACATTGGAAACAACGAAATGGTTTCAACACCGTGAATGAGCCTATTTGTTCTTTCACTCCCACACCGATTGTTTTATGTGTTTTCCTTCGGAGTTATGCATGCTTCCATCTGAACATTATGCTTTTTTTCTGTTGGAATTTTCACTTTCTGATCATTTTCCCCCTGTCATTGGAGGTTTTTTTTTTAATCTTCACTTCAGGAAGAATAACAGTATTAAACCAATCAGAACAGCAGGAAATTGAGGTTATGAGAGTAACATTTTCGACATTCTTGTCACATAGAAGATCTAATTTGGCTGTCCTTGCAACCCTAAGTGAAGGTTTTGTTGAATAGAATTGGTACAAACGGTGAACCTCCATCGTAGTTGGGTGTATATTGGCCTTAAGTCATCCCTCAAGTATACTCCGTTTAAGAATTATTGACATCTCGGTTGGCTGTGAAAAATCGAATTTAAGTTGGTAATAGACAATTCAGTAATATTTTGGGTTGCTGAATTCAGGTTGGTATAGGAATAACACTAACATTACTTATAGAAATCTTGCTTTGATGATTTTATCGAAGATATTGGTGAATATGTAATTATAAAAATTTGTTCTGAATTTGAGTATTTTTTGTCTTATGCTATTAAAATGGCTGGAATTGACCAGGATACATCGCGCCTAACAAGAGAACGCCAGGCAGTTTGTCGGTGTTACTTCGAGTTTTTCAAAGATTTGGCATATATTTCCGCTAGTGTTTCAGGTAAACTGTTATTCACCGACTCAAAGTGTATTCTGATTGATCAATGTCTCTTGAATTTTCAGATTTCACCAAGCCCTGTCCGTAGAATATTAGCATGTTATTATAGCCTGGAATTAGCAGTGGAAGAAAACCTGTGCGATACGATCATTCCTTCAAAGAGACATTGAATGACTTTGTTTTTGCTAGAATTGGAAACAATGAATATATCAGTTTAGATATCCTTTTCGAACTGGCCAAAGAGCACCTAGATTTCAACTGATCGAAGTTAACATTATATTATATCATTAAAAAAATTGGATACAAATACAAAAAAGTTGATCGAACAGAAAAATATAATAAAAATAGTACGATATTATGATAAATACCGAGAATACATGGAACAAAACGTAAAATTCATTTATCTAGATGAAATTTGGATAATCAAAAACGGTATTCAAATTTGTCAGTGAACACTAGAAAATAATCCAAAAGGTATGCCGAGTATATTCAAGGGTAAAGGCAGAAGGTGCACTATTCTGAATGCTGGAACAATTGATGGATTCTTACCTGGATGTGATCCGATTCTTGACAGTGGTATTAATGATAAGGATTACTATGAATGGTGAATTATGTCATAAATGGGTTATTGAAATATTTAAACCTTCCCTGCAAAAGCATGCCCATCAATAGGATTATGTCAGCTTATTCAATAAACACATCCAAATCACTACACTACGTGGAAACAAAGTTTTCAATATTTTTATCTTTGCTCTTGTATCATTCATAGATATTTTAAGTTTATTTATTATACTTATACTGTATGGTACCCTGTTCACATTCCCTCTGCTAATACACATGCTATATTGTTCCTAATTCAAAAGTATACTGAATAATTGTAAAATTGCTCATCAAATATAATATTTTCAATAATTCATGGACAGTTTTAATGAATGAAAATAAGAATTGACTTTCTTGAATTATTCAACACCGAGCAATAAATAATTCACAAATTGGTTCATATATTGATAGTTCGGTACAAATTTCATGTCAAAATTCTTCATGTACTACAAAGATTCTTAATTTTTGTTTCTCTCTTATTTCTCAATACATTATAACGTTTTTTCCAATCCATTCTTTTGGCCCTGTGCTTGCGAAGTATCCAAAAATTTTTTTCTGTTGCACCACTAGCTACCTGCTAGAATTCCATTAATTATCCTTCTTGAATCCTGACATAAAGTGGTACTCTTATAGTTTTATGGTTAGAATTTTGCAAGATTTCCAATACCAATAAATATTGCATGGTCCTGAGTGAAAATAAATATTTATTTGAATGATCTTCAATTTTCCATGGTTGACTTTTATATGAGATAATTTCATATGAAAGCATTCCACGATATTTTTGCGCTTTCAAACCTGAACTCCCATGTAGAAACTGCAATCGAAATATTCCGGCTTAATTATTCGATAATTCCGATAATTCCTATACAGGATCCTATTCGTATACTCAACATTTTTCTAGGTTATATTTATGTTTTATTTCTATGATGAAATTTAGTTACTTTTTGTAACCAGAAATAGAGCCTCGACTGGACGTTCATGGCCTGCTTCGATGTCAATAATTCTTAAATGGACTATAAGGGTGACGACGAAATTACATAAAATTCAATTTATGGCCTCAAATTCGCAATTAGCTCTAAAGGAACATTGTGAAAAAAATATTCAAAGAGATCAAACAAAAGATAACTGACTGACTGACTATATTTCTTTGTGTGTAACACAGACACTTTTGGTGGTCCGAAGATCGCTATCTGCGGCCACTAAATAACTAATATCTTTCGGTTTGAGTTGTTGTCTATCCTGAATATTGTTGTTTAGGTCCCAAATTCATTCATCTGTGGATGTGAAAGTTGTATAAAAATAAAAAGTTATTCATATACAAAAAAATTGTTATGAGATGGAAAGTATATCCCAAAATGTTCTCAACTGTGCAGTGCAGAATCCATCTAATTCTTCGAAATGAAATTATCAAAAAAATCATTTTCTAGTAATAAAGAACATTTTGGATTTTTTCAATTTTTCGGAAGCACTGGCTGTTTTTTTATTTTTCCTCGATTATGGGCAATTCAAGTTGAGGAATTTTCCGGGTACCCCTAGGTTTCACAAGGTAGATCATGTTGTCATCATTAAAAAAAAACTAAGCTCGGAACATTTCCCAACAGAGTAATCTGAAAAAATTATGTTGAAAAAATGGGTCACGTTCAGGTTTCCTGACTTCAGAATCTTAAAATTCCTTATGCAGTGACGAGTGTAAATTTCACTGGATGTTTTTATAGAGAACTTTTCATCTCGATAAATTCTAGGGGTAACAGTCAAACATAAGGAATTCAGTACACAAGTTCTACTTCCTCTCTTTTTCCTCATATTTGATTTACCACAAGAGGGGAACAGAACTCATTCAACGAATAAACATCAAATGATCGTCTTTTGCTTATTCACTCCTTTCTAATTTTTCATCTTGTTTCTGAAACTCCTTCAGGTCAAACAATATTGTTATGACTTCATTGTGGTGAAACCTTCGGAGGAAAATAAAATTAAATAGAATTACCCAAAAGCGAGCGTAAAACAATAAACGTCTCACTATTTTGCCATAGATATTCGTATTGTTTATTTTACAATTGAACCTCCACCAATCCGAGTTAATGATCTTTCATGTGGGAAGTAATGAATAGAAGTTTTAATTTGAGACACCCACAACTCATTTATATTATACATGTAGTGAATATAACTCTTTTCTATATTATCTTCATAACACATGTGCTATTTGAATATGAAAGACATTCTCATAATCTTTGTAGGCCAGAGATATATTTCGTGTACACCTTAAGAACACACCCAAGTGAGGGTTTTGACAGTGGAACAATGGGATTTCCATCATTATATCTATCTTTGTCGGAATCCCTCAAAAAACATTAACAAACATTGCTCATTAATAACATTTCTGAAACGAATTTAATGGTACTTGAAAGACAAGACAGAGCTTTATTCATGAAAAAATGCTGTTCAATATCTCAAGAAGGCAAAACAATTTTTTTTCTCGAAGGTTTGGTTTAGAAAATAATTAAGTAAAAATCTTCTAGACAACTATTTTCCCATCCATGTATTCGTTCAGTCTTTATCTTGAATACCTGCTGTAAGTCACATATACAGAGGACAAATAAATAAACATCAATTTGTCTAAATGCTCTAATTGGATTTATTGCCCTAGTGTTTGTCGCCGATAGAAGAAGTCAGTTTTGAAAGATATAGGTAAACATGTCAGACACGGATTCCCAAGGATGAAATATACCTTTCGGGGGCTCTTGAAAGTCGTGCGGCATGAGTTGCAAAGATTCTTCACGACGCTCAACGAAATATTAACCTCGAGGACATGCCAATATTGAATGTTCTTCTGAATTGGGCAGAAACTATTTGAAATAGTAGATTTTTTGTATTCATTTCGTCAAATTTGTATATCATTGTTGATAGGGGTGGAGAAAGGTACAGGGTTATCCATTTCAAATAACCCACCTTTAATCATCGTTATTAACGCCTGTAAAAAAAATTTCGACGAATTTATTTTGATGAAATGCTATTAAAAATACAGTAGCAGTTTCATTTGTCATGGCCCTATTTATTTATTGATTGTGTGGAAACGTGGTCGATTTTAACTGAATTCAAATGCGGAAGTTCATTGGGTACCCAAAATTCATAAATTTTCTTTCAGTTCAAAAGGTACGCTTGTTGCCCCATCTCCTGAAAATAGCTTCGGAGTTCACCATTGTGGCGAGAAAATAAATAGCAACAGTCTTCAAATGCGATCGAACTAACTACAACATTGTGTAACACCACGTCCGACACTTCTTTGATGTTAAACAGGAACCGCAGTTGTTGCCAAACAAAATGAACACTATAATGAAAGACAACTGCATGAATGGATAGATACATGAGCCTTTCAATTGTCACGACAGTAAACATAAAATCTTTCATCTCCGGCATCCTTTTCATTGTATACAGGGTGAGTGTTGTACACATATTCAACAATATATTCCTCTGAGTGCTGCTGCGTTGAAAGAATTCAAGCTTTTGGTCTTCCTGCAAAAATGTTTTTCATTCTCCATGCAATGTTCTATATAAACGCAATAATTTCGTCAATTATTCTCGAAAAAGATACAAGGGTATTTATGACGAACATAACCTTAATCATGCACTCGCATCGATCCATTTCAATGTATTGACATCATAATTGAAGCAGATTCGTCCCCAATTGTATTGATAGGTTTTCAGGGTAGACCCCCTCTTATCTCTCATAGTATAATATAGTCCATTTAAGAATTATTGACATCGAAGCAGGCCATGGACGTCCAGTCGAGGCTTTATTTCTGGTTACAAAAAGTTACTGTTTTCATCATAGAAATAAAACATCAAACATAAATATAACCTAGAAAAGTGTTCAGTATACGAATTATCGAATAATTATTAATTAAGCCGGAATATTCCGACTGCAGTTTAAAAATGGGAATTCAGGTTCAACGTTATATATATTAACAAATGGAACCCCCAAATAGAAAACTTGAACAGGAAACACACCACCATAATCTACACCCTCAATGGTATGAAATACCATATTCAACAAGATACATTGAAGCTTCTATACACAGCCAATTTTCAGTCAACCCTTTCATATGGCATTGTTTACTGGGGAAACAGTACATCACGAAACAAAATATTTAAAACACAAAAGCAAGCAATCCGAGCTATGTTTAGATTGAAATATAGAGATACTTGTAGAGGTTTTCTCAAAAGGAATAAAATCCTGACGTCAACAGCAATATATGTGCTAAAGTATGTTATATTCCTACAAAGCCACAGTAAACTATTTGAACCGTTTCTGAACAACCACCCAACTAGGAAAATTGATCCTTATATATACCCGAGGCAACAATTGACACTAGCACAGAATAATGCAAAATACATGTGCATGAAGATCTACAATGCGTTACTCAAACAGTTTTATTCGATAAGAAATGTTAATATATTGAAAAAAGACTTAGTTAAATTTTTGCTGAATATTGAACCATACCACTTGCTAGAATATTTGGAATCTAGTAAAGCTAACCTTACATCTACTTTGTAACCAGTAACCATTGAAATTATTTGACTTATTCCCCATTATTGTAATACAATAATTGTAGGAACTAAACATATATTATTATTATTATTAAAATAAAAGAGAAACAATAATTAAGAATCTATGTAGTACAAGAAATTTGTACTGTAACTATCAATATATGATCCAGTTTGTGAATTATTAAGTGCTCAGTGTTGAATACTTTAAAAAAGTCAATTTTTATTTTCATTTATCAAAACTGTCCATGAATTATTGAAAATATTATGATTGATGAGCAATTTTACAATTATTCAGTATACTTTTGAATTGTGAACAATATAGCATGAGTTCAATGGCATTATTAGCAGAGGGAATGTGACAAGGGTACCATACAGTATAAGTATAATAAATAAACTTAAAATATCTACGAATGATACAAGAGCAGAGATGAAAATCTCATTGAAAACTTTGTTTCCACGTATAAGTGTAGTTATTTGGATGTGTTTATTGAATAAGCTGACATAATCCTATTGATGGGCATCCTTTTGTAGGAAAGGTTTCAATTTTTCAATAACCCATTTATGAAATAATTCACCATTCATAATAATCCTTATCATTAATACCTCAGTCAAGAATCAAATCACATCCAGGTAAAAATCCATCCATTGTTCCAGCATTCAAAATAGTGCACCTTCTGCCTTCACCCTTGAATATACTCGGCATACCTTTTGGATGATTTTCTAGTGTCCACTGACGAATTTGAATACGGTTTTCGAATACCCAAGTTTCATCTAGATAAATGAATTTTACGTTTTGTTCCATGTATTCTCGGTATTTATCACAATATCGTACTATTTTTATGATATTTTTCTGTTTATCAATGAGAATTTTCCTTCGATCAACTTTTTTGTATTTGTATCCATTTTTTTTTATGATATAATATAATGTTGACTTTGATCGATTGAAATCTAGATGCTCTTTGGCCAGTTCGAAAACGATCGTTTTTAATTCTAGCAAAAACAAAGTCATTCAATGTCTCTTTGAAGGAATAATCGTATCGCACAGGTTTTCTTCCACTGATAATTCCAGGCTGTAATAACATGCTAATATTCTACAGATAGTGCTTGGTGAAATCTGAAAATTTAAGGGACATTGATCAATCAGAATACACTTCGAGTATGTGAATAACAGCTTACCTGAAACACTTGTGAAACTCGATAAATGCTAGCGGAAATATATGCCAAATCTTTGAAAAACTCGAAGTAACACCGACAAACTGCCTGGCGTTCTCTTGTTAGGCGCGATGTATCCTGGTGAATTCCAGCCATTTCAATAGCATAAGACAAAAAATACTCAAATTCAGAGCTAATTTTTATAATTATTCACCAATATCTTCGATAAAATCATCACAGCAAGATCTCTATGGGTTATGTTAGTGTTATTCCTATACCAACCTGAATTCAGCAACCCAAAATATTACTGAATAGTCTATTACCAACTTAAACTCGATTTTTCACAGCCTACCGAGATGTCAATAATTCTTAAACGGAGTATAGCTTCAGAAATTCTTTCGACGTCTTCAAAATTTCGATGCTAGCAGGTTCCTTTGGGGTCAAGTTTTATTCTGGAAAAATATAATGGCTGTTTATCTAAGATAAACAAATTCAGTAATGAAATAAGAAAAATTATTCTAGATAAACTAATAGCAAGCCAACAAAACTTTTCATATTATTCTAGTCAATTATTCACACTAATAAGGTTGCAACTTGAACCCGAATTTCCATGTGTGACAATATGCTCGTATTGTTTACGGCGTGTCACACAATATTGTGTCTTTATTTAGAGGAGTTGGGAAAACTTTTCATGGCCAGCAGAGATTTGAGACAGTTGCTTTTGGAACGGACAAGTGGGTCATTGGAGAAATTTTCTCCGATCACTGTTGCCTTATGTTTTAAGGGTTTTCTGTTTCTTACATCGAATTTATCATTTGCCAACTGTACTGATGAGATTTGATATGAATCGAAACCGGTTTACATGTGCAAATGATGGATTTGAAGGTCTCTGGGGTAGCATGAATTGTATTGTTGGCTTGCTATTAGTTCATCTAAAATAATTTTACTTGTTTCATTTATGAATTCTCAGGTTTTATACCTATTTTTATCATATTGGAAATAAAAAAAAATATAAAAAGCACTGACGTGTAGTCGGGAGCGCTCGTTTATCCACCTTCATCTGAGTGCGAAATTAGTTTCGAAGTAATCAGGAATACGAGGTTTTGAATATTTATGGAATATTTACGGAACCCCTGGTCAAATTTTGCTCAATAACGAACGTAAGCAGCGTTCGTGATTCGAACCTAACCAGATAATTTTAAGTTTCTAGGTCGTTCCGTTCGAGAGTAATCGTGAATACGGACGGACAGACTCGAATTTTTAGACGGATTCGTCATCAGTGAGTCGAACCTTGTCGATCGAGACCATTTTGAGCTCAAAATTCGAAAAATACAGCCATCTTGACGAAATGATAATAGCCATCCTGTAAGTAGAACGAGCGCTCAACAATGTGTCTCTGAATAATTTTTGGGAAAACAGAAGATCTGTACTACCTTGAATGGATGTGGTGGTAAACCCCTCTTACTTTGGTAACCTACTTCAAAAAAAAAAATGAAAATAAGAATCGATTCATTGTAAGAAATTTTACAGAAGTATAAAAATTGAATGATATCGAGGAATAAATTTTTTCATAAATTAATTTATTTTTGTATTTCATTTTGAATGGTTTTACACCCTGTATATCCAGCCTGACAACGGGTCCCAAGAGTACCCAATATGTTAAACTCTCCTGTCAGATGCCTATTCCATCTTCTTATTTACAGGGGGGGTCGAAGTGCTGCCATAGAATACGATCGGTTTATTGTGAAAGGAAACCCCAAATTTGGTCACTGTTAACCTGACAACAAATGAGGTAAAGCCGTCGCCGAAATCTATGATTGTGTTTCCGAGAATCTGGCCAAAGCATGTTTTGGGCGAAGCAGTCACGAGTCACAATAACTGTTGATTCTCTCCGATTCAATACCGCAATTTTCAGTGCGATATTTACTGTAGCGAACTCTTTATTGCAAATTACTTTGAAATTACGAATTGTTATGATAACAATATAACTTTGAATTTCAACAATTGTTGTTTAAAGTTTTTTATATTCAATCAATAGATAATTGAAGAACATGATACTGGTAATGTGTGGTCGTTGGAAAAATACTTTTGACACTTGTGCGATTGTGCGACAAAATTCTCTCAATTGTGTGAAATTTACCACTTTCCACAGTATTGAGTCATCAAGAGTTCAAAGAAATAATAACTCACTACTCAAACATGAAATTGACCTTGTTAGTTAGCTAGTTATTAGTTGCTGTCAATAAACGTGTTTATGGAAGAAAGATTAGAGATCAACAGAAAAACCAGATCAATGGAGGTATTCACGATATCTGGAAATCATGTATTCCTGCTTCAATAATTAAAAACTTGAAACTACACTTTGATTTACAATTTCATTATTTGGAATATTTCTGACTATACTCAGGTTATTCACTCAAAAAAGTTTTTTTTTAAATTAAATTATAGGGATCTATTTCACTTTTCTCAACTAAAATCAGCAATTCATTGGAATCAGAATCCCGAGTTAATTCAATGATAACATTGGTAGTGAAATATCGAAGATAAACACAATAAATGACTGTATTTCTGGTGGTTACTGTCTTGGTCGATCATCTGGGTCTTCCTACGATCGGAAACTTGAATAAGGGTCAATTTGATAATCAACTTCAAAATTCGCCTTAAAACTCTCTTTCAAGTTGAAGAGCACTCAAGTTTTCTATGTCGTTTCATCATAAAATTACAAAACCCTTTATGTTGTCCACTTTGAATAAAATTGGTACAGTTGGCCACACTTGAGACGTTTTATCCAACCCAAAATTGTTTATTTCGAACCAGTTAATACTGTGGTCAATTCATTTACCTTAGTTTAGGTTTTTACTTCTCTGAAAAATATTGGCTGTTTATCCAATTCAATTGCATAAATGTATTAATTTTTCTGAAGCTTGTCAGATTATCCTTGATCAATTTTCTTCAAAAAAATTGATACAAAATGCATTTGAATTAGATAAATGCCAATATTTTTTATTGTCAATTTGTTCGGACTAGAATGAAGTTTTTAGCTTTAAACCGTACTTCTACATGGGACAATTATCCAGAGTGTTTTTGAAGTGAGGCTTTTTTTTGACAGTTGCTAGGACTCATCAAAAGAGATCATTTCGCCGGAAGTTGATCATATAAAATATTCAATATGGAAGAAGTGCAAAACATCTTGGGCATCAATATGTAAATACAACTCTGGATAGTGTTATCTCTCTGTTAGGAGATCTGCAATGAATCACAGTGTCTTTTGCATTTCAGCAAGTAAATAAAGTGCTGGATTTTATCGCAAATTTGTATATTCTCTTTTGGATATTTTTCCTGAACGGTATAATTCTTGAAGTTCAAACTAAGGAGAGGAGAAATGACTGATTGTAATCCTATAGTCCTATAGCAAAAAAATTAGGAAGTTCACAAACTCACCGATAAAATTGATCCAAATTGTTAACAGAGATTGTTGGAAATGGTCACCACTCGTTTGATGTACACAAAGTCTTGCCTGGCGTAATAACTGATTATTACATGCATCAACTATCACATCAGTTTGCTCACGAATAATGTCACAAGCATTTCCAATGCCTTGTTTTATTTCTTCAACCTCACAGTTACTGTACACGAATGTTTTCAAATGACCCCAAAATAAGAAATCACAGGAGTTGAGATCCAGGGAGCGTGCAGGCCAAGAAATCGACCCACCACGTCCTATCCACCTAAAGTCACAAAAATCATACGCTTTGTCAGATGATATCTTGTAAACTGAAGGCATTTAATAAACACATTTGAAGCTCAATACATACCTAAATCAGATCCGGGCTAGGAATTTGTCAGATTCGCGGGAAACTTTGATTTCGACATACTCGGCCCTGGTTAATATTCTATATGAAGGATTTTTAGAATTTTGACTTATTTTGATTTTCTGTCAGAAAAAAAGCCGCACCTCTGAAAACAACCTGTATATCTCGAGGTTCGCGTATGTCACTTGCTCGGTTGTGGCTGGGGGGTCAAGGAATCTCCCCATGAACCTGCAGAGAAGTTGGGACGGTCGCTGTTGGAGCGGACAGGTGGCGTTGGTGGAGAAATTTTCTCTGATAAGTGCTGTTTTTTTGAGCGCTCGTACTACTTACACGAGGGCTATATCATTTCGTCACGATGTCTGAATTTTGAACCGAAAATGGTCTCAAACGACTATATTAGACTCACTGATGACGAATCCGTCGGAAAATTCGAGTCTTTCCGTCCGGCCGTATACACGATAACTCTCGAACGGAATGTCCTAGAAACTTGAAATTTTCAGGTTAGGCTCGCATCTCAAATGCCGTGGTTAAGTTCGTTATTGAGCAAAATTCGCCCAGGGGTTCCGTAAATATGGCCGCTTGAAATTTTGTTTTCCTGATTACTTGGAAACTACAGATTCGATCGAGGTGAAATTTTGCCATCAGATGGAGAATTCCGTGTTCAAGCTTCAAGCGAAATTGTGTCCAGCTCGCATGACCAGAACCATAGAAACCATAGGAAATTGTAACTTTTGAACGGAAACGCCTAGGGACTTGAAATTTTCAGGATAGGTGTGGATCTCGAATGACGTGATCACGTTCATCTATGAGCAAAATTATACTAGGGGTTTCGTAAATATAGTTGTTTGAAATTTAGTTTTCTTGATAATTTCAGAACTACAGATTCGATCGAGACGAAATTTTGTATACTAATGGAGAATGATATATTCGAGTTACAATTTTTCCAGATCGCATGACCAGAACCATAGAAACCATAGAAAATCATAACTTTCGAACGGAAAGGCCTAGGGATTTGAAATTTCCAGGATAGGTGTGTATCTGAAATGTCGCGTTCACGTTTATCAATGAGCAAAATTAGACTAGGGGTTCCGTAAATATGGCCGTTCAAAATAATTTTTTCCTGGTAATTTCGAAACTACTGATTTGATTGGAATGAAATTTTACATCTAGCTGAAGAATAATGTATTCAAACTACGTGCGGAATTTTGTCCAGATCGCATCACCAAGACCATAGGTACCGTAGAAAATTCTAGCGAATTATCGAAAAAAAATTGGTCAGCTGAAACACTGACATGGTCTGGAGTTCCGCCTTAGTTTCAGAATTTTTTTGACAGCTGTCGAAAATTCCTTCAATTGATTTATAAAACTGGAAAATGCGAATCTACCTACAATGTGGATGTACGAGCGCTCAAAAGCTCCTGACTTCACGGCAGTGCTTTTCGTAATATTTTCGAAGCCTCCTGTCCCTCACGTCGAGTTTATCATCGCTGTACTGTACTGATGAAGCTTAATGAGCTGAAACAGGTCTACACTTGCGAATGATGAATTTGATGTTCTCTGGGGTTTACATGGATTGATTTGTTGGCCTGCTTGTCAGATTATCTTTCAACAATTTTTCTTCGGAAAAATTGAAATATTAGATGCATCCGATGAAACAATATTCAACAGTATATTCGAAAAAAAAAGTCAATGAGAATGTCTTTGATACAATATGAATGATACCTATGTTTATTTTCTGTCAATCTTCCGAAGGAATACCCACCGGGTATCAGCGATTATTAAGATAGCCCGTTAGTCAATTATATGCTTTTTATGAGCCAAATGCCCTACTTTGGATTTGTATTTTATATTTCAATCGGAATCTCAACATGAAATACCTATCTATAACACGTTAATTGAACATTCGTTCAACATGTACGAGTTTAATCGTAAGGAATGATCAGATTTATGATTCTTCTCGATGTAGAAATGGACCTATACATCGATTATTTACGAGGTATTGATTGCTCAAATAATAATGCCACGTCGAAGTAACGTCTTGAATCGCTTAATTCTGTTAATATACACATCGGAGAAGTCTGTAACTGAACTAAACCGCTCATAGTAAAACATCGACCATCGTCTTAACCCATGCATCGAGCATCGCCGTTGCCGGGGAATCAAATCGATTTGATTTTCCAAATTAACCGCATGAGGCCCGAAACGAGACATATGCTCGCCGTATTGTGTTTTAACCAGTGTCGTAGTTAAGTTACTTTGAAAACATAGTGAAGTGGGAAGAGGTAAATTATTTTCTTTGTACTGAAATGGATGAAAAAAATTAATAAGTGGAATATATATACGGCCTGCAATATGGGATGAGGGAGATAGGAGACATCACCACAGATGTGTGTTGGATAAAGCATGAAGGGAAATGAGCAATATTACAAATATATCAGTTGAGCTACAAAAACATGTAAATAAAACAATTTCATATTTTTCTCACATGAAAATATTTGATATTTTATTAACTGGGTGCAACAAAATATCAGAAAACATATTTCATATTTGTAAACCACTACTTCCTATTTCCAACACCTCACTACGACTCTGGAGCCATAATTCTTACTACTGCTTTCATAGATGCCCCACTATGCGCCCTCTGATGCCCGAATCGATACGATGCTTGAGGCGATGCTTCACTATGCTTTACCCTAAGAATCATAAATCACAGGGCTGTATCTAGGGCGTGGCAAGGGTGGCACTTGCCAAGGGCGCAAGATCCGAAGGGGCGCCAAAAATATCAAGAATAAAAAAATAGGAGCGCCAAGCAAAAAAAATCAATTCGAAAGATGACAACACGGTTACGTAAGTAAGTGATTCGATCACAACATTTCGAAACATTGATATTCAAAGTACAAAATGAGAATGCAATAAGGTCAGAAATACGAGAAATATGGTCCAATTGTTATACAAAATTTTCAAAGATGCCGCACTCTGATCATAAATATTACAATCGGTAATATCGTCATGCGATTCCAAGCACAACCCTTTTATGAGTTGTTTACACTACATCCCTTATCGCATTCAGGTTGTTTTGAAGGGCGGCTTCTTTGATGATGATGGTTCATAATGATCGATTTGTTTAGATTTTTAGGCCACATCTGTGGTATTTTGAGAACGATTTGTATTGCCAAAAATTCACCAATCAGAGTTTTGAGCTCAAGAAGTGGAAGAAAAATTGGGGAATCTTATTCTATTCTACATAAATATTGATTTCTTTCAATTGTGAAGAGATGAGCGAAAAATTTAAATTTTAATGTTCGTTTAGTGTATCCAGATTTGAAATGATATAAGTTTTCAGTTTTTTTTTTATATTCTGACTTTTTTGTGCTATTGTGCTTTTGGATTCGAGCATCATGAATTGTGCTATTGAAGGTGAGTTGTACTGAGTATTTGTTATTTTTTATGACATTATTCTGGCATCGGATATATTCAATTTTTCGTATTTTAACATAATATGTAATATTGTTCCTTTCAATTCAAGAAGAAATATGTTTGGTTCATTGCGGAAAATATGTATTTTCAAACTTGAGTTCTCACTTTTCAGAGCGTCTGTGTTTGAATGAAATCTAATAAAACACAAATTTTAGTGTTATTTTAATAGTTTTCATTGAATCTTCAATCTCATCTGGCAAAGATTTTTCTAGTGGTTTTTTAATACTTAACGTATGGACTTCTTGAATATTGTAACATCTGGCCCTGTACGAAACTATTA
The DNA here is from genome assembly GCA_963966015.1 of Aphidecta obliterata. NCBI lineage: Eukaryota > Metazoa > Arthropoda > Insecta > Coleoptera > Coccinellidae > Aphidecta > Aphidecta obliterata. The sequence continues at coordinate 25,341,109 of OZ014432.1, forward strand.
GTACGTGTTTCAAAGGGTTATAAAAAAGTATTTGTATGCTAAGTTCGCGGTTTTTTTCGCAGATATTGTGATTATCGATTATTGTTTTCTAGTCAACTTACCAAAAAATTTTTATTTTACGTTTGCACTATGTATTTCCAAATTTTAAGTTGAAGAATTTACATTTTTTAAGAAAAATGTTCGTATTCATCACATAAATATGAATATTTCATTTTGTTCTTTCAGAATTTGTTTTATTTTTATGCATTTCATTTAAAATGTGTATTTCAATGTTTTTAAAGAAAAAAAATTCCATAAAAATGTGTATTATTTTGAAACTCTTACGGAAATATATGACTAGCATCATGAAAAAAAAAATACTATAAGAAAATATGATGGATGAAAAAAAATCTACGCAAATGGGGGGGCGCTGTCAAATATATTGCCACAGGCGCAATAGTACCTAGATACGGCCCTGATAAATCGTTAGAAAATTTCCCTCAAAATTATAAAATCAACTGAAACAAAGTATCACAGGTCTACATCTAATTGTCATTCATAAAATGAGATTGTCTATGTTATCTTGAGCTTAATTCCAGTAACTTTTCTTATGTGTTAATTTAAGTTGTATAAAGTGTAGGAGCACAGTATATTGTGTTCAGCATTGTTCTTCGATTATTTCCGGTTATTTAGCGACTATTTATGATCGTATTTATTATCTCGGAGAAAGTACCAGTTATAAACTTTTATTTTGGGGTGAGTACCTGCGAGATGGGTATTGGTGAGGTGTAGACTGTTCATTACATGACACTAAAACCAACTTGACAACCAGATAAGGGAACTTCTGGAGTGCACCCTACCATAAATTGATTTGAATTACTCACACCTTGACGAATTGTAAAGAAGAGTGTAATTTCTAAAACATAAAGTAAGGTAACCCCTCAAGTTTTACGCGTTTCTTCCATTTATTTCAGTATTTTTGGAGAAACCACTCTTTGCCAACCTTCAGATGTCATGGGGTGTAGACAATTTATTCGATCATTTATTTGGAGACTTCGACAACTTCACAAAAATGAAAAGTCTGAATTCCAAATGTTCGAGCGTTATACAGGGTGCTAAGAAATATGGGCGAAAGTTTCTAAGGTGTAATTCCTTCTCCAAAATTGAAAGGAGCCTTTAGTTTTAACAGGAGTTTCAAGCTCTTTTAATTTCCCCCAGAACTTGGAACCAAAATAAAATCCAAAAATATTAGCCTTGAATAACAATTTATTACAAAACTTCTTCAACACCTGTGCCGCTTCTGTAACAGCAGAAAAATAATATACAACTCTATTTGTCGATAAAATTCACTATCACCTCCCCAAATATTCCGTCTTCTATTCTTCCCATCGACAAACCACGACACTTGAAACAGTTTGACGGATTCTCCATTCGTAACGGTCAACATCATAAACGTGCTATCTTGTCAACTAAAAAGTCTTAAATCGGTTCCGGTAGGACAGAAAGCTTTAGGTAAAAAGGATGCATATCCCTCAACAGTTTGCAGTCAGTTGTTACTGAAGTGTCGTCCATACTACGGCTATCCTAGAGTGGATGGACCAGTAGTCTAGTACCTCGTACCGGTCGTTGTTCTTATCGGATCTTACACTTTTTTTCTGGTGCTTCCTTTGATAATCGACGAAAGCTTGCTCGGGAAGTGCAGTTTTGTTTTGTGGTGCTGTCAGGATTTTATGGTGACGTTTTTTCTGGATTATTGTGATGCAGTCAAGGTGAAAATTAGTTTTGGTTATTTTATTGTCATAACATCTTGGGTATCGTCAGATCTTCGACAAAAATATTGCCATTGGTATTTTATTTTTATGGGGAGGGAATTTTTGCCACATACCATAGATTAAAAATAATAACTCGCATACTCATATAATATAATAATATAAAATATTCCTAATGAATTGTGCGAAATCATTTGTTGAATTATATTCTGAAACTAGACAAAATAATGGAATTACGCTCTATTGAAGTGTTAATCTCTAAATCGTTAGGATATGCCCTTTTCGGAAATAACAGATGTTATTCTTCGAAAATTATGGATTTGTCCACTTCTGACCTGATTGTCACACTTTATGCAATATATTTTTCTGTACTACTTCGCGCGAATAATTCAGCATAGTTTTGTTGAATGATTGAAGGAGTTTATTATTCGTTAAAATTGAAATTTGTATATGTAAATCAAATAATTCCAGCTCTATAAATTTTTCCTAGAATTTTTCAAATTTAATACTTGAATTCACTCTCTATTCACATCCATCAAGTTTCTTAGGAAATTATTTTGGAGGCATCCCTTTTCTGTCCCCAGGAAAAATCAGGAGGAAGAAATTTCCTAAAATATGATTTGGTGGAACTAAAAAAGGATTTACCTAAGATTTTAAAATGAACACATAAACTCTGTGGGTCCTTAGTAGCCGTTCTATACTGGGTGTACCAACTTTTACGTTAACCCCCAAAATTCATAATAATAACCGAAAAAAAATTACGAAAAGCACTGCCGTGAAGGCAGGAGCTTTTGAGCGCTCGTACATGCACCTTTTAGGTAGATTCGCATTTTCCATTTATAGAAATCAATTGAAGGGATTTTCGACAGCTGTCAAAAAAATTCTCAAACTTAGGCGAAACTCCAGACTTCATGTCAGTGCTTCAGCTGATCAATTTTTTTTTCGATAATTCGCTAGAATTTTCTACGGTATCTATGATCTTGGGGATGCGATTTGGGCCAAATTTCGCACGTAGTTTGAATACATTATTCTTCAGCTAGGTGTGAAATTTCATTCTAATTAAACCAGTAGTTTCGAAATTATCAGGAACAAAATATTTTGAACGGCCATATTTACAGAACCCCTAGTCTGAATTTGCTCATTGATGAACGTGGCCGCGAAATTCGCGATACAAACCTACCCTGAAAATTTAAAGTTTCTGGGCCTTTTCCTTCGGAAGTTATAATTTTCTATGGTTTCTATGGTTCTGGTCATGCGATCTGGACAAAATGTTGCTTCAATATATCATTCTCGATTAAAATACAAAATTTCATCTCGATCGAATTAGTAGTTTCGAAATTATCGAGAAAACAAAATTTCAAACGACCTTATTCACGGAACCCCTAGTCTAATTTCGCTCATTGATGAACATGCCCGCGAAATTCAAGATCCGAACTTACCCTGGAAATTCCCTATGTTTTTCCGTTCGAAAGTTATGATTTTCTAGGGTTTCTATGGTTCTGGTCATGCGATCTGGAGAAATGTTGCTTGAATATATCATTCTCCATTAGTATACAAAATTTCGTCACGATCGAGTCTGTAGTTTTGAAATAATCAAGAAAACTAAATTTCAAACGACCATATTTACGGAACCCTTAGTATAATTTTGCTCATAGATAAACGTGATTATGACATTCGAGATCCACACCTATCCTGAAAATTTCAAGTCCCTAGGCGTTTCCGTTCAAAAGTTACAATTTTCTATGGTTTCTATGGTTCTGGTCATGCGATCTGGACAAAATTTCACATGTAGCTTGAACACCTCATTTTCCATTTGAGTGCAAAATTTCATCTCGATCAAATCTGTAGTTTCCAAGTAATCAGGAGAACAAAACTTTAAACGGCCATATTTACGGAACCCCTAGTGGAATTTGACCCATTAACGAACTCAACCAAGGCATTTGGGATCTGAACCTGCACTGAAAATTTCAAGTCTCTAGGTTGTTCCGTTCGAGAGTTATCGTGCTTTCGGACGGCCGGACGGACGATAGTCGATTGAGACCATTTTCGGCTCAAAATTCGAAAAATACAGACATCGTGACGAAATGATATAGCCCTAGTGTAAGTTGTACGAGCGCTCAAAAAGATCAAATATTGAAATTTACACTAGATACTGAATACGAATTTTCCACTTTTGAACCACGAGAGCTTAAATTTTCTTTCTATCACAAATATTTTGTGGAAATTTCAAAATATGTATGTATTTGTGTCCCAGGAATTATTTGCGCTCGTTTGGTATTCGGAAAATTCACAATCTGAGTATAAATCAAACCTGACATATTAAATTCATTCCACGACCCCAAAAGAAGAAATAACAGGAGTTGAGATCCGGGTAGCGTGCAGGCCAATAAATCGACCCACCACGTTCTATCCATCTATTTGGAAACACATCATTCAAATAATTTCGCACATTTCGTCGATAGTGGGGTGGTGCTCCATCCAGTAACAACCATATTCTCTAGGGCCGTATCTAGGTACTATTGCGCCTGTGGCAATATATTAGACAGCGCCCCCCCATTTGCCTAGATTTTTTTTATCCATCATATTTTCTTATAGTATTTTTTTTTTTCATAATGCTAGTCATATATTTCCGTAAGAGTTTCAAAATAATACACATTTTTATGGAAAAATTTTTTCATTTAAAACATCGAAATACACATTTTACCTGAAATGCATAAAAATAAAACCAATTCTGAATGAACAAAATGAAATATTCACATTTATCTTAAAAAATATAAATTCCTCAACTTAAAATTTAAAAATACATACTGCAAACGTAAAATTAATATTTTGGTAAGTTGACTGGAAAACAATAATCGATAATCACAATCTCTGCAAAAAAAAACCGCATTTTCCTCAATGGACCAAACATATTCCTTCAATAGCACAATTCATAATGCTTGAATCCAAAAGCACAATGGCACAAAAAAGTCAGAATATAAAAATAATTCAAAACTTATAACACTTCAAATCTGGATACAAACTGAACGAACATTAAATTTAAATTTTTTGCTCTTCTCTTCTCAATCGAAAGAAATCAATATTTATGTAGAATAGAATAAGTTTTTCAAATTTTTCTCCTACTTCTTGAGCTCAAAACTCTTATTGTTGAATTTTTGGCAATACAAATCGTTTTTAAAATACCACAGATGTGGCCTAAAAATCTAAACAAATCGATCATTATGAACCATCATCATTAAAGAAGCCGCCCTTGGAAACAAACTGGATGCGATAAGAAATGTAGTGTGAACAACTCATAAAAGGGCTATGCTTGGAATCGCATGACGATATTACCGATTGTAATATTTATGATCAGAGTGCGGCATCTTTGAAAAATTTTTATAACAATTGGACCATATTTCTCGTATTTCTGACCTTATTGCATTCTCATTTTGTACTTTGAATATCAATGTTTCGAAATGTTGTGATCGAATTACTTACTTACGTAACCGTGTTGTCATCTTTCGAATCTATTTTTTTTGCTTGGCGCTCCTATTTTTTAATTTTTGATATTTTTGGCGCCCCTTCGGGTCTTGCGCCTGTGGCAAGTGCCACCCTTGCCACGCCCTAGATACGGCCCTGATATTCTCTTTCGAATATTGAGAGGAACATCTCCTAACGAACCTGTCAAATTGACCTGGAGAAAATGGAGAAAGTTTCCACCTGTATATGAAAATTATCATCAGTAAATTTTTCGAAAAAAGTAAAATCGAATGAGATGTTTTTCTCAAACTCCGCACTTTGCCTCTTGTCTCTTGAGCTTCATGTGTGGTAAAGCCAGTGCGTGATCTCTCTCTATCTGTTGCGGACAGAGGTTGACAGCAAGGACGACGGATACTGCTTCAGGCGAAGAAAAGAACGATATTTATGACTGTAATGAGTTAATACATTATATTACGTACAATTATATTGTCTCAAAATCACCATAAGGTGTCGGCTCAATTTAGATAAGACATGGAAGGGAACCTAAGCTTTCAATACTCGGAAAATGAAGACAGAAAACAACATGATGTGAAAGTGACTCGAATATTAATAAGTTTTTATAGTTATCACATTCAAATGAAAAATAACTTTTGTGATATTTATTATACGAGATGAGTAATATCTCATCCAGTATTGTAACTACATTTCATTGACAAAAATTTTTTAAGTTCCTTAACTGGTTGATGTGTTTAGTTGTAGATTTGTCTAGCATAGAGAAAAATTATATGGTAATAACAAAATTCCTCTAAGTGATGTAAAAAATATAGATTTCGAGGCTTGAAAGATGAACCACGATTTTCTGAGTACTGCTCTGAAAATATTGATATTTCGTGAGCCACTCGAAAGGACTTTCTGAAATGAACGAACCCATGAAATTTCATCAAAATCGGACCTCAGATTCCCAGGATCTCAACCACTGTATTCATCCTCTTCGAACGATCATACTGCTTGACTCATACAATGTTCATAAAGGACTGCAACAAATCTTTCCGTGGACGAGATTGAAAAAAATAAACTCGAAGTGAATTGCCTCTGTATGCTGCATCGAGCTCAGCCTCAGCGCATTCCAATCGAACAATTATATTTTTCCCATTATTAATATTCGTTAATAAAGAGGAGCTCGAAAGCTGAACGGTATACTGAACGTGAATCAAGAAAGCAATTCTCTCATAGACATCTACTTGAATGACAATGTAGACACTTTGAAGTACCCAAGAACTATCACTTGACAAGTCAATGGATTCAATATGTTGTGGGAACTTCGGAAATGTTGGTTTAACAGGCATGATGATTATCGTTTGGCGCCATCCTCAACGATGTTTTCACTAGTTAGGCACGCGTCTTGAACTGTATTATTGATTGACAATGAGGCTTATCGATTTATTATATTAATATAAATTTCATCCAATGTATGTGTGAAAAACCTCTTCAACAATGACCATTTTCCTTCAAAATATGGAATGACCGAATCGAAATACCTTCAGTGTTTCTTGGCAATATGACAAATACTGTCGTTTTATTTTCATAAAGTTCCTTTTCAGTGAATATAAAAAACTTTCAAGTCCCCTTGTGAAAATTAAGATATAAGAAATGGATTGAATAAATGAATGTTGAATGTTTAAATTAACAATTACAGCACAGATGTACTCTAACACCTATTAGGCACCCATCTCCTGTAAATTTCCATGAGAGCTTTCTTGCATTCCAGACACAAATGTGTTGTCACCTAGTGCAATTTACGTCAGTAACGTAACATATCTACCGAGCGACCAGTATCGAATAATACGTTTTATCTCGTCTTGATCTTCGCTCGACCCAGCTTTGTTTAAGATATGTTTCCTATAATACCCCCTGTTTTCTTTAATACCATATCCTGATAAACATCTTATAGTCGCCCATGCCGAATAAAAAGATCGGGTTTCAATCCTTAATAAGGTGTTGTTTCGAATTGTTCGAACATATTAAATGACACTGAGAAAAACCAGGTGAGCCAGGTGGTTCTAAGCATTTAGCTTCTGGAGGATGAATCGTTGAATATTGATATCCGCTCAACATTTGGCAGAATATTTGATGCAATAATAAATATCCATGGACTTCGTCCATCGACATTCGAAAGAGTGTGTTCCGCCATTATTGTGGCGTGCTAGCGTACAGATGAGTAGTTGCCATAATAATTTTGTGAATATCCTATAAAGGTGTGGACAGACATGCTCCGAATATCGTACCGAACCGTGTCGCGTACCCCGCGAGAGCGAATCAAATTCATCGCACGTAGAGGTGCAATTTGAATTCGTGAATTTGATTCGCTCTCGCGGGGTACGCGACACGGTTCGGTACGATATTCGGAGCATGTCTGTACACACCTTTAGAATAACCCATATTGACGAAACATTGACACTTTTCAAAATCGTGAAGTATGTCAGTATTACCTTTTTCATTATTACTTCGCGACTTCATCATTTCAGCGTTGATAGAATTATAACAATGATGCTGGTTACAGACAAAAGCTTCCTAACCACTTCCTCCTTCGAAATTTTCAGTGACTCGTTCAGCCGTAGATTCTGGATTAACACTTATTAAGGAAGATTCAAAAAGAAGGTACCGAACATACCAATTGAATATTTTTTTCTTCAAAGGAATTATTTTCCAGGTAACTGTTTTGTACATGGTGAAAAGTAACTCTATACTTACATATTGTGGAGGTGTTCAAAACACCTGAATAATGAACAATAGTTGCTATTTGAAATGACCAAATCCTTTGAATATTTACGGTGTGGATATTTTAAGTGCTGATATCGGTGACTTTATACCGCTTTCACTTTGCTGAAATTAAGTCTAAGGCCTGGTTCACAAGTTGGAGCGATCATTAATGCAAACGTTGGCTCTTGTTGTCGACACATTACAATTCGCAATTCTGAAGATATCAATATCAAATTTGACAAGAATAAAATAAGCCCACTCAAATGAGGTATAATCGGAAGAACGGTTTACGATTTAAATTTTTAGGTAAATGGGTTGCTTAAATTTTCAACGAAATCAATTGAAATTTTATTTCTGCGCCCTTGTTGAAGAAGAGTGTTATCATTTTCTCCAAATGCCTGAAATTTTCTAATTTATGAGCCGTGAGTGGTCTTAAACTCACAGATAAGAAATTCGTGCTCAAATCCAATAGTGTCTGTCCTGCCGGCCGGCCGTAAGCAATGTGAAATTCCGTGAGGATCATATAACTAGCAGAATAAAACATAATTATTTTTGAAATATCTGTAACTATTTGCCATATCCTGCTGAAATTTTGTGTCTACATACAGAACATCAGTCGATGTAGAAATTCAGCTTCATATCTGTTGGACGTAAAAAAAAATTGAATTTTTCTGATCTGTTGTTGAGAAACTCAGAAACTATTTTCTATATCCTGCTGAAATTTTGTGTCTACATAGACGTGACATCGTGAAAATGAGTTATGTAGAAATATAACTTTTTAGCTATTCGAAGTGAGAAGAAAATTGAATTCTTCTGCTCTGTTGTTGGGAAACTCAGAAACTTTTCGCTATATCCTGCTGAAATTCTGTGTCTGTACAGGGTATCTACTTTTTAAAGGGCCAAACTTCAGGGGGAGATCATACATAAGATTTGAAACAGAAAATGTCGTATAACACATGGTCGAAATGTTGACGGTTATTCTTCAATTTAACATTTCTTGATTTCACGAAATATTTCAAGTTTTTCCATAAAATCAATTATACTTCAGTTTTTCTTGAAGCCTCTTCAGATTTGACCACATATTTGGAAACAGCATTGAATTTGTTACAAGATAAGAATTTCTGTCTACCAAAAAAATTCTTATTGCGGGCGTGGTTAGGAGTTGAATGTCACGATTCTGAAGTGAACAAAACCAGATAACGAGAAAATGAGTTATGTAGAGACATAACTCCATAGCTGGTTGAGGTGAACAGAAAATTGAATTTTTCTGATCTGTTGTTGAGGAGAACCTCAGAAAATTATTCGCTATATCTTGCTGAAATTTTGTGTCTGCATAGAAGTGACATCGAGAAAATGAGTTATGTAGAAATAAAACTTTATAGCTGTTCTATGTAAAAAGAAAATTGAATTTTTCTGATCTGATGTTGAGGAACTCAGAAACTATTCATTATATCCTGTTGAAATTTTGTGTCTATACATAGACGTGAGATCGAGAAAATGAGTTATGTAGAAATATAACTTCATAGCTGTTCGACGTGAAAAGAAAATTGAATTTATCTGATCTGTTGTTGAGAAACTCAGAAACTATTCGCTATATTTGCTGAAGTTTTGTGTCTGCATAGATGTGACATCGAAAAAATGAGTTATGTAGAAATAAAACTTTTTAGCTGTTCTATGTAAAAATAAATTGAATTTATCTGATCTGTTGTTGAGAAACTCAGAAACTATTCGTTATTATTGCTGAAATTCTGTGTCTATATAGACGTGACATCGTGAATATGATTTATTTAGAAATTAAACTATCTGTTCGACATGAAAGGGAAATTGAATAATTTTGATCTACTGTTGAATAACTCAGAAACTATACGCTATATTTGCTGAAATTCTGTGTCTATATAGACGTGACATCGTGAAAATGAGTTATTTAGAAATTTAACTCCATAGCTGTTCGACATGAAAAGGAAATTGAATAATTCTGATCTGTTATTGAAGAACTCAGAAACTATTCGCTATATCCTGCTGAAATATTTTATCTACATGAACGTGCATCGAGAAAATGAGTTATGTAGAAATTTAACACTATAACTGTTCGACGTGAAAAGAAAAATGAATTTTTCTGATCTGCTGTTGAGAAACTCAGAAACTATTCGCTATATCCTGCTGAAATTTTGTGTCTGCATAGATGTGACATCGAAAAAATGAGTTATGTAGAGATATAACTTTATAGAGATGTTCTATGTAAAAAAAAATTGAATTTATCTGATTTGTTGTTGAGAAACTCAGAAACTATTCGCTATATTTGCTGAAATTCTGTGTCTATATAGACGTGACATCGTGAAAATGAGTTATTTAGAAATTTAACTCCATAGCTGTTCGACATGAAAAGGAAATTGAATAATTCTGATCTGTTGTTGAAGAACTCAGAAACTATTCGCTATATCCTGCTGAAATATTTTATCTACATGAACGTGCATCGAGAAAATGAGTTATGTAGAAATTTAACTTTATAGCTTTTCGACGTGAAAAAAAAATTAAATTTTTCTGATCTGTTGTTCGGAAACTCAGAAACTATTCGCTATATCCTGCTGAAATTTTATGTCTACATAGTCGTGACATCGAGAAAATGAGTTGTGTAGAAGTACTTTATAGCTGTTCGACGTGAAAAGGAAATTGAATTTCTCCTGATCTGTTGTTGAGAAACGCAGAAACTATTCGCTATATCCTGCTGAAGTTTTGTGTCTACATAGACGTGAAATCGAGGAAATGAGTTATGTAGAAATTTAACTTTATAGCTGTTGGATGGGAAAAGAAAATTGAATAATTCTGACCTGTTGTTGGAGAACTCAGAAACTATTCGCTATATCCTGCTGAAATTTTTATATATGTAGAAATTCAACTTCATAGCTGTTGAAAAAGAATTTTGAACAATTCTGTTATTAAGAGGTTTTTAAAATAGAATGACACCTGGATAGAATCCTTGTATTCTTGATAATTTCGAAGTTACGAGCGCGCAAAGGTTTCCTGACTTCAGGTCAGCGATTTTGAAATTTTTTTTGTCCATCCGTTCAGTGAGATTTTGGAAACCTACTCCATTCTATAGAAGACTGATGATAATTCTTTTGAAAAAATTTCCATGTTGCCACGAGTACCTTGAAATATGAAAACACTTTCAAAAATCCGTAATTTTTTTTTTAGTTTAGTTGCTGTATTCGCGAAAATGCAGACGGGATAGATAGAACTCAAACGAGGTTAATAAAACGTTTTTTCACGCTGGTTGGCCATTTTCGGAGATGCTCTGGAGATGATGCCCATCAGCTTATTTGCTTGGCTTGCAACTCTTGTTTGATATTTCCATTTGGTATGTATCTATCTAAAAAGTAAGCCATGCGGATGAGAACCGTTCCTTATAACCCTCAAATAAAGGGCACATAAATAAAGGCCACTTTACAATAAACGATATATCAAAATGTGCCTCGAATAAACCTGAAGTACAGGTGCTACCGGAAATCTTGAAGCTTTCTCCACCAGATTTCATACACACTAATCCACAGAAGTATGCTTGGCATTTTTGAAGTATCGTTAAGTGTCGACCGAATGCAAGAAAACATGCAGCAGTTATCAGATACGTCTATAGTAACAAATTATTTTCCACATACTTAAGAAGTCTAGTAATTAAAATAACACGTATTGAAGGGGTGGGAGATGATTTAACCGCGGGTACCGCTTTGTTATTGGAAATAACACGCACGGTCAACTCTGAACCAGTCGGACATATGCAATCCTAGGAGGTTTGCGAAATACGCCACACAGGACGGAGGATTGAATAATGGCATTCAACATACCTTGTTAAACGCTAATTCCTATCCATGTGAAAGAAATTAATAGTTGGGCGAGGGGGAACATGGGAATCGTGATCTCTTCATCGTTAGAGGGGGCAGCATCATGTATTGAATAATTTCTTTGATAGATAGAACTTTGGCTTTATGAAGGTTGTGCTATCTGTTGGTTTGCCGCTGTTGACAGTTCGACACTTAATAACAAATATCATTTTTGAAATTTTTATATGGGTGATTGTTTGTATTGTTTATAGCTGAAGTTGTTTATTTTGGACGAACCCAGCAAATTATCCAGGATATCTTCAGGTTCAACATCAGAAAGTGTCATTTTGTCTATAGCGGTTTATTCATTATCATCTAAAACAGTTTATTTCGTATACGGAAAGTCCATAAACATTCAGTTTCTACAAACGTCCAGCGTATACCCATGATGAAATCGTAACTACATATCCGATTTTAATGAGGTATTGAACACGACACCTGTTTTATGGCGAAATATTCTTCTCGGACTGCTCGGCCATAAAGTCCCGTAAAAATTCTATTTATTGACATTTCTTCCTTCCATATAAATATTGTTCAAGACTGGATTTGCAATTCCTACTATATATCCCCGCACGTTTCTGAGTATTGCAATAATCGTCTATCAGTCGGCCAGACGCATTACTTATTCTCAATTTGCATTTCATGCGTATTTCACATCATTCGGATGCGAAAGTTCAAGACCATATTTTAAGTATTTTGCATCACGCAACTGTCAGACTCAAGTCTCCTTGTTTATAAATAAATGACAGTTTTATTATTGAAGTATTGATTTATTGAAACTTCTCTATCAACGAAAAACTGGTTCATTCCACTCGGCCAGAGGTCAACTTCAGAGGTGTTTTTCTTCTTCTATAATACATCTACCATTGCCTAAATTTCAGCTTGACATTTCCAGATTATAAGCATCCATATAAAAGGAATCATAGCATAAGAATGAATTGTAAGGCCTCCTGCAACGAACCAAGAAAAAATAAAGATTTGGTAGCTTTCTTTTCTTGGTCAACAAAAAACTTGTTCATTCCACTCAGCCAGAGGAGAAATTCAGAGGTGTTTTCATTATTTTATATTTCCAAACTACTGCCATTGCCTAAACTCCACCTTAACCGTTCAAGATAAAGAACATTCAGTTCGGATATAGTAAAAATAACAGCATAAGAATGAACTCTAAGCCCCACCGCAAAAAAACAAGAAAAAATTCAAAAATTTGTTAGGTTTCTTTTCTTGGTCAACAGAAAACATGTTCATTCCACTCAGCCAGAGGAGAAATTCAGAGGTGTTTTCATTATTTTATATTTCCAAACTACTGCCATTGCCTAAACTCCACCTTAACCGTTCAAGATAAAGAACATTCAGTTCGGATATAGTAAAAATAACAGCATAAGAATGAACTCTAAGCCCCACTGCAAAAAAACAAGAAAAAATTCAAAAATTTGGTAGGTTTCTTTTCTTGGTCAACAGAAAACATGTTCATTCCACTCAGCCAGAGGAGAAATTCAGAGGTGTTTTCATTATTTTATATTTCCAAACTACTGCCATTGCCTAAACTCCACCTTAACCGTTCAAGATAAAGAACATTCAGTTCGGATATAATAAAAATAACAGCATAAGAATGAACTCTAAGCGCCACCGCAAAAAAACAAGAAAAATTTAAAAATTTGTTAGGTTTCTTTTCTTGGTCAACAAAAAACATGTTCATTTCACTCAGCCAGAGGAGAAATGCAGAGGTGTTTTTCTTATTTTATACACACATCGGAAAAGTCTGGGGATATTTGTACAAAGTCATGCAAGCGCCAAAAGAAACTTTTTTATCGTTTAAACTGTACTACCAACTTACTGATCGGTTCATTTGGCCCGTTTGAATATGCCTTTTTTCGGAAAAATGTGAAAATTATAATAAAAAAACTTGACAAACATGGTAGAAACATAGATGGAACAAGTAAATTCTACAAGTACTCAGTATTTCGATTTAATTCTGTCTATAGTGATCTTCAATAGTATTGTTGCATTGAGAATATTGTGTTTTACTATGGAACGACGACCTTTGCCATCAGACAAGTTGAATCTAGCAGTGGACCCTCTTCAAGCTGGCCTGCGGCAAGTCGAAGTAGCTGAGCGGATGGGTGTTTCCCAACTCAGGGTACATTTTTACTGCTAAGTGTTAGAAGACACCTTACTATCACAGCACCTGAATTGGTTATGGAAGTCTAGATTATGTGAGAAATCGTCTCCACGAAGCCAATCTTCATATTCGAAGACCAATTTTATGTCCATCTCTCTCTAGAGGCAATGGCGCTGCCAGAGTAGACTCGTGCGAAGAATATCAAAATTGGGATGCAGATGATTGGCCAACAGTTTTGTTCACTGATGAATCCAGATTTGGATTTCATCCAGATTCACGTCGGACACGAGTGTGGAGGCGATCCCGAAACGTGGAACGTTAAGAAATGTTCAGGAAGTTCACAAATTCAGAGGCGGTTCAATAATGGTATGGGTAGGAATAGTTATAGGCGGCAGAACTCCAGCCCAACAAGTTCAAGATTATAAACATTCAGTTTTGTTATCGAAGGATAAAAATAAACTGTAAGTCTAAGAAACTGAAAGAAATAAAAAATGTGGTAGTTTTCATTTCTTCCGAACGGTATATCAAGAAGGACGAAATCAATGAATTATTTATGACAACTCGAGGACGGTGTCTCATTTGAACCTAGCACATCTGCCGCCAAAGATCAGAGAAAATTGATCGAATAAATCAAAACATCTACGGAAGTAAAAATTTCAGTTCCAGTATAAAAAAAGATATTTTTCTGGTTTAAACTGATGTCGGTCTCCGAGCAATGGTAGATGCAGAATAAATATTTATGGGAACCAGCAATTAGCGATAATCACTTGTAAATTAGCGGTGCATTGTTGACATTCCGCAGACGAAACGCTGGCGCTAGGCACACCTAGTCATAACGTCTGTGAAATAATGTGACGTGATTTTTTATGACGCTCACCTGTGTTGTAGCAAGAATTATCTGCCATCTCCTGCTATTTGGAACGAAATTTATAGAAGTGAAGGGTATTACGAAGAGATTGAAGTACTCAAGAACAGAGCAAATTTACTATTTATTTTTATTCAAATTTCATAACTCACGAACTATTAGGAGGAGAGCTCCGCTGTGGTATACAGGTTGTTGCGGTGGTATACAGACCAACTACTGTTTAACTTCGTGAAATTTTCACTGGAATTCCATATCTTTCCAGGTACAATTGCTTATATTTGACGAAGTACTTCATTAACTCTTCCAAATTTTCGAAGAGCGTATTTTGTGGATTGTAGATTTCTCCGGTTTCACATTGCAAATATTTATTTTGACGGCGCAAGTGGGCACTTCTGAAGTAGCTGCTGAATTCAAGCTGATGGGGATTAAGTTTCACCTACTCGTACAACAGCAAATATTGGTATAATTTATCTCGAGTATTCCGTTGACTGTTGTGAAAATCATTACGAAGGGAATAAACAGAAACTCGTCGTGATTTTCAGGCTTGAATTCGATTTCTTCAGATCGTTAGTACGATTTTGAAGCTGAACTTTCTTCCATTGAAAATATCCTGGTACTGATGTGACTTGGCCCCTTGAATTTTTTTTTTGGTCAATTTTCCCTCTTGTCTCTAAAGGGGACAGTGGACTAACATAATCACTTATATTATGCATTTTTCTTACATTTTCCACCTCCGTATACAACACAATGTAAGCCGATGTATTTAGAGAATTGATTTATAATAATATGTATAATTTTTTAATAGAGATTCGAATGACGCAACTTTATTGATTGACAGATAAACTGTCGAGAAGGCTATAACTTACTCTTGTTGATAAAATATTCCTATGGATAAAAAGGTTCATGAATATGAAAATTTTGCACTTGCGTTAGAAAAAAATCGCAATGTTCAAAGCATCGCACTTTATTAATTCGAGGTTTCCATATGAATAATCCAAGTGAAACTGGAGTCCTTGGGTAATTAGTTCTTGATTCAATGAAAACTGGCATAATTATCTGTGAGTGATTACATACAATATTCATAAAAATCAGATAGCGGCAGTTATAATTTTCCTACCAACGTGTTGATTTTGAAAGTGTTGAAAAAATTCAACTGATTGATTGACATATTAATAATACAATCCATTAGAACTTTTCGTTCAAAAATGTATTCAGGAAAATTAATGATCAATAAAATAATGATTACTTCCATTAAAACAGCACGTGCATGATTTGTATCCGGCAATAAAACTGATGTTCAAAATTTCATAACTCACGAATTATTAGGACTAAAACTTTACGATACAAAATATTAATTATTAATTTATTAATTTTGAATCGTCACTAATTTTTGTACCGAATCAATCAGTCGATTCAATGAAATTGTAAAAATTCATTCACAAGAAATCTTAAAATTGGCACTGATTCATAAAGACATATTTCAACAATAAACCACAATATGATTGTTTAATTAATTTTTTTTTCCAGTTGATATGTCTTCATGTAGCTGTTAAATCCGAAGCCATCTGATTAGGGTGAGTGAAGAGTTATTTTGTTGACATTATTTACTTTCTCATATTATCTTCTAGGGGTTTTGTCAAGTTGTCGAAAGTTGAGTTATCCGAAAAGGAGTGGGCGCATACCTGATACATTCTTCAAAACAAATTCCCACGGAAATTAGCACCCTTCTAGAGTTTACCGAAATTTTCTCAGACCACCAAGAAAATATAACAGATATTCCCAGAAATTAATGTACGATTGAGTAACATTAAACTCAGACCCATTTCGAATTTCATGAGATATTTTGTGCCTACATTCAGCTTTCTAGCTGTTTCATTTGAAAAGAAAATTGGGGTTTTCAGATATATTCAATATAATTCGATGTTTCCATCTATTGAAGTTTAGAAGAATAACAAGACAGCATTTGTCATATTGGCAATAAACACTGAAGGCCATTTTGGTACAGAGAAAAAAAATTGAGTTTTTCTCCTATTTATATTTATCATTAATTCTGCGATTCCAACTTCTGCAGTTTATGAGATGGAAATGACAGTATTTATCAAACTGACCATGAATACTGAAGGCTGATCTGGTATACAGAAAAACAATTGAGTTTTTCTTATATAGTTTATATAGTTCGGTGATTTCAACTTCTGAAGAGTCTGAAATGAAATGACAGTATTTGTCATTTTGACAATAAATACTGAAGGCTGTCCTGGTGCACAGAAAAAAAAATGAGTTCTTCTGATCCATCTATTACTATTACTATTAATTCAGTGATTTCAACTTTTGAAGTTTCAGAAATGAAATCACAGTATTTTTCATTCTAAAAATGAAAACTGATGTCTATCTTGGAGCACAGTAAAAAATTGAGTTCTTCTGATATATTTATTATCAATTCAGTGATTTCAATTTCTGAAGTTCCTGAAATGAAATGACAGTATTTATCATTCTGACAATGAATACTGAAGGCTGTTCTGGTGCACAGAAGAAAATTTAGTTCTTCTGATATATTGATTATCAATTCAGTGATTTCAATTTCTGAAGTTCCTGAAATGAAATGACAGTATTTATCATTCTGACAATGAATACTGAAGGCTGTTCTGGTGCACAGAAGAAAATTTAGTTCTTCTGATATATTTATTATCAATTCAGTGATTTAAATTTCTGAAGTTCCTGAAATGAAATGACAGTATTTGTCATTCTGACAATGAATACTGAAGGCTGTTCGGGTGCACAGAAGAAAATTTAGTTCTTCTGATATATTTATTATCAATTCAGTGATTTCAATTTCTGGAGTTCCTGAAATGAAATGACAGTATTTGTCATTCTGACAATGAATACTGAAGGCTGTTCTGGTGCACAGAAGAAAATTTAGTTCTTCTGATATATTTATTATCAATTCAGTGATTTCAATTTCTGAAGTTCCTGAAATGAAATGACAGTATTTGTCATTTTGACAAAGAATACTGAAGGCGGTTCTGGTGCACAGAAGAAAAATTGAGTTCTGATATAATTATTATTGATTCAGTGATTTCAACTTCTGAAGTTTTTTTAAATGAAATGACGCTATTTGTCATTCTGACAATGAATACTGAAGGCTGTTCTGGTGCACAGAAAAAAAATTGAGTTTTTCTGATACATTTATTTAATTCAGTGATTTCAACTTCTGAAGTTTCTAAAATGCAATGACAGTATTTGTCATTTTCACAATGAATACTGAAGGCTGTTCTGGTGCACAGAAAAAAATTGAGTTTATTATTATTTCAATGATTTCAACTTTTGAAGTTTCTGAAATAAAATGACAGTATATATTTGTCATTCTGACAATGAATACTGAAGGCTGTTCTGGTGAACAGAAAAAATTGAGTTCTTCTGATATGTGTTTTATTTATTCAGTGATTTCAACTCTTGAAGTTTCCAAAATGAAATGACAGTATTTGTCAGTCTGACAATGGATACTGAAGGCTGTTCTGGTACACAGAAAAAATTGAGTTTTTTCGATATATTAATTATTAATCCAGTATTTTCAACTTCCGTAGTTTCTAAAATGAAATGACAGTATTTGTCATTCTGACAATGAATACTGAAGTCTGTCCTGGTACACAGAAAAAATTGAGTTGTTCTGATATATTGATTATTAATCCAGTAATTTCAACTTCCGTAGTTTCTCGAATGAAATGACAGTATTTGTCATTCTGACTATGAATATTGAAGGCTGTTCTGGTGCACAGAAAAAAAAATTGCCTTCGCATTTATCGATAAAAGTCACGTCGGAGTTTCCAGAAAACCTTCTAGTTGTTGACCATTCTGAGTTTCCTGCCACTCTGGATAAGTGACCGTTTTCGCGAAAGTGGATCCAATTTCATACAATTATGAAATTAACACCTTGGCTCACCTATAGCGCGCAATCAGGCCTCATCTTTATGCATTGCCGGCTGTAGAGTGTATGTAAATTGGTCATAATTTCACGGCTTCTTTTAGTGGGCAATAAATCAAATTAAATGAAAGGCTTCATCTCGTGAAACTGTAGGACGTTCTGCGGGTGAAGTGAAGATGATCGGTTCATCCAGATGATTTTTGTTATTCGAAGAATGTATTCTGTCGTATCATGGGTTGGTTTGAGTGTCAGTCCTATAGGGAATATATCAAGCATGACAGCTAGTATCTTTCTGGAGAACTACCAACCTATGGCTTCTTGGAATAGGTGGTTGAATGTTCTTTTATAATTTAATAAAATCAAATTATTTCTCTTCTCGATATATTTCGAAAGATTTCGACGAATCTGCCGTGTTTGTTCCACGACGAAATTATGCTGAGGCCAATAACGAAGTGAAAATTAACATATCTCTCTCACTGTGTCCCCACTGGCATAATTGCAGTATGGGAAACCCGCTCCTTATGTACATAAAGCCGCATTTCGACCAAATTAGGAACTGAGTCAACAAGTCAAAGAGACGCGAAGGTGATAATTTTATTACCGTATAATTTATTTTCCTTTCGAATACGCCGGGATTAGAACACGAAAAGCAAATTTGTCTTTTCTGATAAAGATTCCTTCCGATATAGAATCGATAGTTCATGATGGGAATGTATATGATTTGAATGCTACCAGAGTGAACGGCGAGGA
Organism: Aphidecta obliterata; assembly: GCA_963966015.1. Classification (NCBI taxonomy): domain Eukaryota; kingdom Metazoa; phylum Arthropoda; class Insecta; order Coleoptera; family Coccinellidae; genus Aphidecta; species Aphidecta obliterata. Next base: position 25,360,610 of record OZ014432.1, read on the forward strand.
GAAGACTTTCACCTGATTCTCCAGAAAAAAATCATTACCCGATTGTAAATGATTCACCTTTCGGTTTATTATTTTCCTTTGAAACCACTCTAGAAAATTTTAAATAATCACTAGGTACATTTTGGGTAATATAGAATCGAAAATATCTATATTTCTCCTTCAAATCCGTTTCACTGTCCAGAATGAACTGAAGTTTCCATTCATAACCTGTATCGTATAGGGCAGAAATTTCGGTTCTAAACACCTGAAAATGTGGGAAATACATTTTATGTGTCCATTACTTTCCTCCATTCTTTCGAATAGGTCTATTTATCTCTCAAACGCCCTCGAGATTCGAGAGAAATTATGACCCAGTCAAAAGTCGAAAAAAATTCTATATAATTATTTAAGTGATGCCATGGTAGCATCAACTACTCGTAAAGACTAAATGAGAATTTCCTTATTGTTAATCTGGCAGGAGTACCTTGTTATGCCAAATTAAATATTTAGAAATTTCTCGAAAGCTGGAAAAAAATATATCGTGCGGCAGAGAAATGTTTGAAAAATCATCACTTTTTTCCATTTCGAAGTATTTTCCTATTTTTCCTTCGAATCCGTTTCAATGGCCAAAATGAACGAAAGTATTCATTCATAACTCCTATAGTATAGTGGTAGGATTTTCGGTTGTAAAAACATGAAAATATTAAACAAAACATTTCATGAGGCAGAAAAATCGTTATAAAACAATACCTACCTTCATTTCTTATTCCATATTTACTTCTTTTTATTTTCGATATCATCAATTTCGACTGCATTCTAGATGGAATGCGGAAAATTGATCAGAAAATCCTGAGAATCCGTCAAAAAATTCGAGTCTGTCCGTATACACGATAACTCTCGAACGGAACGTCCTAGAAACTTGAAATTTTCAGGGTAGGTTCGGATCTCGAATGCCGCGGTTGAGTTCGTTATTGGGCAAAATTCGCCTAGGGGTTCCGTAAATATGGCCGCTCGAAATTTTGTTTCTCTGATCACTTCGAAACTACTGATTCGATCGAAGTGGAATTTTGCACTCAGATGGAGAATTACGTGTTCAAGCTACATGCAAAATTTTATCCAGCTCGCATGACCAGAACCATAGAAAACATAGAAAAGTATAACCTTGTAATGGAAAGGCCTAGGGACTTGAAATTTTCAGGATAGGTGTAGATCTCGAATGTTGCCGTCACGTTAATCAATGAGCAAAATTGGACTAGGGGTTCCGTAAATATGGTCGTTTGAAATTCAGTTTTCTTGATAATCTCAAAACTATGGATTTGATCGTGACGAAATTTTGTTTTTAGATTGAGAATGATATATTCGACCTACATTTTTTTCAGATCGCATGATCAGAACCATAGAAAATCATAACTTTCGAACGGAAAGGCCTAGGGACTCAAAATTTTCAGGATAGTTTCGGATCGCGAATTTCGCGGTTGCGTTCATCAATGAGCAAAATTAAACTAGGGGTTCCGTAAATATAGCCGTTCAAACTATTTTTTTCCTGATAATTTCCAAACTAAGTATTGGATTGGAATGAAATTTCGCACATAGATGAAGAATAATGTATTCAAACTACGTGGGAAATTTTGTCCAGATCGCATCACCAAGACCATAGATACAGTAGAAAATTCTAACGAATTATCGAAAAAAAAATGGTCAGTTGAAGCACTGACATCTGGATTTTCGCCTAAGTTTTAAATTTTCTTTGACAGCTTTCAAAATCTTTCCAACTGGTTTCTAAAACTGGAGAAAGCGAATCTACCTACAAGGTGGATGAACGAGCGCTCAAAAGCTCCTGACTTCACGGCAGTGCTTTTCTAAATTTTTTTCGATGTCATCAATTTCGACTGCATTCTAGACGGTATGTGGAAAATTGATCAGAAATTCCTGAATAATGTTGTGTTGAAAAAACTGGAAGGATTCGTTTCAGGAAAAAAACAAGCGCGCAAAAATGATTGAGCTTAGAAATCATCAATGTTTTCATCTTCCTTGAAGCCGTCTCAGTAACGGGAGTTCATTAGAATTGTGGAACTGGATGGCGAGCTGTGGATTAGGATCAGCCCAACATCAGGAAAGTAGGGCATGTCCATCTGCAATACTCGTATCTTTCGTTCGTGCCTCCAATTAATTGTTATTTTTATTACACAATTAAAGATCGAAATAAGGACACATTATATAAATTGAGGACCGTATAATATCTTGGACACCTGATGAAAAAAGGCATTTGTCGGTCTGTTTGCGCAACAACAACTTAAATCATCGTTTTTATCATATCGACAATATTTCCCATATTATACTCGAATTACAGCGAAAATTAAAGCAAGAAACAAGAACATGAAATGTTTGGCGTATTATAATTTGCGCATAAATTTTATTTATTGCGTGCGCCAGGAGCGTAATGATTTATACATCTAGAAGAGTAATAGCGTTGTAATTTTTCTCTTCATGTGCAAACTTGGCAGTGATCCCTTCAAGCTAACGCACTTAGTGTGAAAAATGGACGTGTAATGGGCGTTTTTTTGATTTGTGGATAAATATTTAGACTTTAAATGGCAGTATAATCCTTAATTTGGGAAAGTTCTTACATTACATTTTTTCTGGGTTGAAGCGAATGAACTTCTTCGTTCCGAAATATAAATAATATGAAGGGTGAATATTGAGTCTCATAAACTGATTCAAAAACTTTTTTATTCTGCATTCACTGGAATGTGAGAATAAGAAACAACTTCGATCGAGTTTCAATATTTCACCTATTGAACATACGTGCGCATACAATCTTGCAATCGATGTTAACATACTTTATTTCGGTACAAGATAATATTTCTTCAGCTAGCCCCACCTGGAATTCTGTGTATTTGCTCTTTGAGAGTAAATAGATAATAATAAGTTAATCTGATTTTTTATACTAATATTAATATTTCCATACAATAACAATGGCTGAATAAATATAGACAGTTGTTTATGGGAAGTTATGAGTAAGTTTGCCTGAATGTAATGAGAGATTTTGTGATTTATGGAAAATAACATAGGTACCACTTTTACATTGTTCTGTTGTCTTTCTTCTTTATTATTTTTTTCGAACAATTTTTTTTACATTCATAAGTTACTGACCAAGTTGTATATTCGTAACATGTTTTTCCGGAAACCTCGGAGCTCGTATATTCGCAGTTGTCAACGAAAGCACGTATATTTCATCTCCAAAGACGTGTATTCCCCTAATTTCAGTCCCAACGTTCGAGTCGCATGTCGTGGGAATACATTAGCCTCACGATTCTACCGAATGGTTATATTTAATATTTTGAAATTTTATGTTATTTACACTGGGCGAGCGCAGCATGTTAGTTTCTTGAATCCGATAGACTGGCCATCGTGTTTCAGTATTCGGTGATATTTAAGAGTGTTTTCGATGCAATGATAGCTAATTAATTCAGTTGCGGTTTCGTATAATTACCATTGGATCCTAGTACGAAGTTTCCATCTATAAATTCTTCGTGAGTTACGGCGACCCTGGAAGAAAGGTCATCCTAGTAACTAAAATCAAACATTTCCACTTCTTGTTCGGGATCGTTTTTGGATGCTGCGAGATTTTATGAATATGGATTAAATGAATAAAGGGCGATTTATGAAGTATATCAGACAGACTCGAGCTGATTCTGGTCTATTCAAAGAAAAAAAGTTGATATGAATACATATTATCTAGAACGCTTTGCATAAAGATACCTCTGGAAAAAATGATATCTTATTTTAATTCAATTACAGTAATGAAACAGAAAAAAATGTTCTACATAGATTAATAAAGCAAGCCAACAAATCAATACACGTAACCCCATAGAACACCAAATCTATCCTTTGCATCTATAGACCGGTTTCGACAAACATGTCTTATCAGTACAGCTGGAGCATGAACTCGATGTGATAAACAGGCTTCCCAAACAACGGAACGCAACGGCGATCGGAGAAAATTTCTCCACTCACGCCTTCTTTGAATTCCTCGAAAATTGTCATCATTTCGAAATAACTTCCTCTACCCTCGGGCAGACTGTTATTATCTATACAACACTATTGGCTGATATGTTCTCTATATTTGGTTTTTAAGCAAATATTAGTGCAAAAATAAATGTTTCAATGTTACAAAGCAAATGGCACAGGCTGTTTTGATCGGTCAATAACCTTCATCATTAAAATACTTGATTCAATGAAGGAGCATTTAGATTGAGTCATAATTTACTCCCATTCCGAATTGGTTTTGCTATCATACACTAGGTATGTATATCGATACTATTTATTACCCCGTATATGAATCGAAATCTATGCTTACTATTTAATTTCAGGATGTAGGCTATTAAAGTGCCATTGTAATTCTAATGGAAATGTGAGATGCCTTCGATATTTCCCCTGAGATTTAACGATTTGAATACAATGTTGCGAGGATACGGCACTCTTACTTCGAAACCAGAAGCTTGAAAATTTTTTAATACTTCGATATTCTAGAGATGAATTTTGGGATGTTTGCACTTCCATCGAAAAAAACAAACAAAAATTTTTTTTAGCCTAAAATGACTCGAGGTTGCGGATTGACATCATTTGAATACATGTAACATTTCTTCGAACGCAATGTGGTTTCACACTTTTCCCTCCGCTTAAAAGGTAATAACCAGAACGACATTTATGGACTTTATGGGGTGTTAAATTGATCTGTATTCAACAACTCTTCAAATTCCCAGTAGATCAATCAGTGACGACAGGCCCTTATACCCAATAAATTATACGATGTTGTAAAATGGAATAACGACCCACCCCCAATGACGTTCGGTAACCATTTCTGTTTATAAAGTGCTTTTAGATTATGTAGACTCGAATAATTTTTCTAGGATATACAACAGGAATTCGTTCTAAAGGAAATTCCGCCTATATAAGCGACAGCAGGAATATTTGTTGATTTTACGTGACAATTCCGGTCGTTTAGTTCTTCAAGAAATAACGAGTTTTACATAAGTTTATGCAACCAAACTGCAATATGTCATTTCAACAGGAAAATATAATTGTGACGAAAACTGGAATATGCGTGACTATTTACAGGAATTTCCTGTCTAATAAACAAACTAGATAGATGGATTCCAAGCTTGAAACTTTAGTTTCTACAAAAATTTTCCAGTAATGAACACTAAACTAAAACTTACTTTATTATTATTTTACTTATGACAGAACTGTATTATCGATTTAAAAGGAATTTTCCGTGGAATTGAAGAACTATCGTTCATATATTACAGTACTAGTTAGTTGTATTCGAAGCTGATAACCTGAACTTTTACAGGAATTTTCTGTAGGAATGCATTCTGTCTAAAGATGAAGAGTGAACTCGCGAATGTCCGGAATGGGGAGAATTCATATTATATTCTTCTAACGAATTAGAGAGACATTCGTTGAAAACTAGTAATGATGATAATAATAATAATGAATATATTGAAATTTTTTCCCTGATTACTCATATTAGCGAAAGAGGGAGAGAGAAGAATTCATTCAGATATATTTTTTCATACACATTTTTACAAGTATTTACAATTTCAGTGTTGTATTCAGTAGTTCCAGCAATACGAATATTTGCTTTACTACAATTTTCAAAATTTTTGACATAGTCTATAAAATTTAGTTAAGGATTTAGAATAAAAAGTGTTTTTTGTTTAAATTCATACAGGAAAATCAAGATAAAAACCTGTTCGAGGAAATTGAATATTAGCGAATTTGATTACAGGATAACTGTCTAAAAATGTTCACACCTTTTCTGTCGGTTTTCAATCCTCTGGATAGTATCTTTAGAGTTATATATTCGGTGGGGTCCTCTGTTTAGCGTTACGGTAAATTTTGGACCGTCGCTGCAGATCCCTACTGATCTTATCTTTCTTCCTTCCTCTGATCTGATCTGCAGTGACTTTATACAAGACAGTGGCGACAATCTAAAGGGATATAAGCTCCGCCCAGCCGCCATGTTGCGTCAATATTCAAATGAAAGAGTACTGGAATAGCAGTTTTTTCAACGAAACATTCCAATATAAATTGAATACCTTCGAATTTTATCTGCAACAATTTATAATTGGAATGGTTGGTTACTCAATCATTGCCTTTTAATAGAAAAAGTATCCAAATTAAACTCTAAATATCTGAAATAATTATGCAAAGACGCTGATTCTGATCCACTGATCATTTGACGGCACTTTTGAATATTGTATGATTATACCATTGTTTACAGAATTTATCTGATGATTATACTGAGATTCTTATTGATAATTTAAATCTTTAATTTATTAAAATATAATTTATGAAAATAAGGTATATTAAGAACAATCTTTCAATATTCATATTTTGAGTGGAAATTACTGATTCATATTGTTTTGAGGTAGCTGCCATGTGTTAAAAGTTCTAAAACAATGCCCTATTCCAAAAATAATATTGAATATCCTCTTAACATTTTGAGTTGAGTAAATTTTGTAAAATTTTTGTACCGGCAGCAACGATGCAATTTTCAAAAATATAACAAATTGACTGTCACAAGCCAAATCAAAATTGAAATGGTATATCAGATATCAGTTAACCGAAATCTTTATCATAATAGAAGGAAATTGGATGTTTTTTTAGGAAATATTAGATTCTTCGGAACATTAAACTATTTTTAAAATTCTTTTTTTGAGCGCTGGTACTACTTACACGAGGGCTATATCATTTCGTCACGATGTCTGTATTTTTCGAATTTCGAGCCGAAAATGGTCTCAAACGACTATGTTCGACTCACTGATGACGAATACGTCGAAAAATTCGAGTCTGTCCGTCCGTATACACGATAACTCTCGAACGGAATGTCCTAGAAACTTGAAATTTTTAGGGTAGGTTCGAATCTCGAATGCCGCGGTTACATTTCGTTATTGGGCAAAATTCGCCGAAGGGTTCCGTAAATATAGCCACTCAAAATTTTGTTTTCCTGATTACTTTGAAACTACAGATTCGATCGGAGTGAAATTTTGTACTCTAATGAAAGTTGAGGTGTTCAGGCTACATGCAAAATTTTGTTCAGCTCGCATGACCAGAACCATAGAAACCATAGAAAATTGTAACTTTTGAACGGAAACGCCTAGGGACTATGAGCCAAATTATACTAGGGGTTCCGTAAATATGGTCGTTTGAAATTTAGTTTTCTTGATAATTTCCAAACTACAGATTCGATCGTGACGAAATTTCGTATACTAATGGAGAATGATATATTCAAGCTACATTTCTCTAGATCGCATGACCAGAACCATAGAAACCATAGAAAATCATAACTTTCGAACGGAAAGGCCTAGGGACTTGAAATTTTCAGGATAGGTGTAGATCTGAAATGTGGCGTTCATGTTTATTAATGAGCAGAATTTTACTAGGGATTCCGTAAATACGGTCGTTTGAAATTTTGTTTTCTCGATAATTTCGAAACTACGGATTCGATCGAGATAAAATTTTGTATTTTAAACGAGAATGATATATTAAAGCAACATTTTGTCCATATCGCATGACTAGAACCATATGAACCAAAGAAAATTATAACTTCCGAACGGAAAGGCCTAGGAACTTGAAATTTTCAGGGTGGGTTTGGATCGCAAATTTCACGGTCACGTTCATCAATGAGCAAAATTAGACTAAGGGTTCCGTAAATATGGCCGTTCAAAATATTCTATTTCTGATAATTTCGAAACTTCCGATTTGATTGAAATGAAATTTTGCACCTAGATGAGGAATAATGTATTCAAACTACGTGCGAAATTTTGTTCAGATCGCATCACCAAGACCATAGATACCGTAGAAAATTCTAGCGAATTATCGAAAAAAAATTGGTCAGCTGAAGCTGAAGCTCCAAGTCTGGAGTTTCGTCTAAGTGAGAATTTTTTTGACAGCTGTCGAAAATTCCTACAATTGATTTCTAAAACTGGAAAATGCGAATCTACCTACAAGGTGGATGTACGAGCGCTCAAAAGCTCCCGACTTCACGGCAGTGCTTTTCGTAATTTTTTATTGAAAATTTTGTATTTCAAATATGAATAACAATAAATTTATGAAAGCCCAATATACAAATTCATCTATTGTTCAATTGACTTTTACAATTGCAATTTGAAATATAAATATATTATACAACTACGTACGAGTAACTGGAAAAGTCTGAAAGGAGCAATATTATAAGGTCCTTGAAAAGACCGTCCAGCCACCGTTTCACATGCAAATCGTCTACATGAACTTTTTTTTTTTTATTTTCAACAGAATATTATAAATCTATTTATAATTTTATTCTTCGATTTATGGCAATCTGGTGAATCAATGACAAAAGAGGACGTTTCTTTAAAACAAAATTCTTTCAAATTTATATTTCCAATCAGATGTTGATGAATTAGCCAAATCAGAAGTTGACGGGGATGCGACTGATGTTCACTTCTGTTGATGCTTTTGTAGAAATGTGTGGTACATTCAGGGCTTCTACTGTTTGTACTTGTAGGTTCCCCTAAAACAATTTTATGGTACTCACTTATTTCCTTTCAACCAAAGTAATATAATATGTGATATATCTATCTACTATTTTTAACGGGTGAATATTTTTTTTTAATTAAACTATTAAAAGGAAGAAATATTGATGAAAATTTGAAATATGGTTTAAAATAGTCCAATAAAGATTATTTACTTTTAGAGATTTGGTTTTCTCGGGAATTGTCACTTCTCTCTGATTAGGGAGTTTTTTTGATAGTTTCTTTTTCGAAAATGAAAATATAGCGGGCATAGCATTGATCTTCAATTTTCGAGTTCCATCCTCTTAAGTTTTCTCCCACATATCAGCAAACTTGCAATCGAATTATTTTGTTTCTGCTTTGTTTATTTCAAATGCAATGAGCTGAGATGGTCTTCTTGACTTTTTTGTTCTGATAATAATAGCTGCGAAATAAATTTAAAACTTACCACGTACACGTCATCTCTTTCTTATAACATCAGTTGATGTAGCGAAGAAGACAATATTGTTTAACCGTTTCATTCAACTGAAGAAGAAGAAGCCATACATTTTCTGGTATTCTCAGACCCCTATCTTTGGATGCGCGAAATTAGTACCTACGTTTTCCTGTTTGGTACTTCAAGAATTTCTTTGGCCATAAATAACCAAATTGGTCCCGCGGGTACCAAATAAACCCAATTAATCATTTTCGGTACGGAGTCGGCGGGCCATATGGAGCTTCCCAGCAGCTCGACAGAAAATGATGGTCTAGTCAAAACAAATCGATACAAATTATCAGCCAATTCAGTGTAAATAACACGTCAGGTTTCGGTGTATTGACCGAGGACCACCCTGACGGTGCATCCGCATATTTGCACATTCCTTTTGATTAGAAACAAGGCGCCCATTCGAGGAACATTTTTTGGTGATGTCAGCTCCTTGTTGAAGATGATAAGAAAGCTCTAAACTTTCTTGACCTGAATTTCTGTGGGAAAATCTGTTATACATATCTTCAGTCCGCATTTTAATATTTGAAATAAGTTGACTCAGTTATAAGGTTATACTTATCATTTTCAGTATACTGATATAGCAGAAAGTGTGATCTTACGTAGCTGGGCATATCCGGTTTATTCTTTATGTTATCTTTGTACCATCCAGTTTTGTCGATCGGTTCTCAGTAAAGGAAAAACATAATGTGTTATACCCCGAGCCGCCAGCTTCTTGGTAGGCGTAAGGGATCCACTCTCGCGCTTAGACTTGCGGTAACGCTCGGACTCAAAGCGGTATGATTTTCAGCATTATTCTTGCTTTCGCGACTACTTTTTTTTATTCCAAACCCTAGGGAATATATGGTACGAGTGTGATAATAACACATGTTCTCCAGCATTTGTTTATCTGGAAAATTCATACAAATCATATCAGATAAATTCTGATAAATCAATTTTTATTATTACCCATGAATCAACGCCTGTCGACGAAGAATGGAATTGTTAGGTATTGAAAGTCGGAATAAATAACAGATAAAATATCGAAACACACCTCCATAGGACCGATGAAATATAGAAATGACATTTATTAAATATCCAACAAAAGGTCGTATAGAGTCGTCAAATTGTTTTTAAGGGGATGTAGGAAGTTGGTCTAGACATCACATTTGGTATCCTGCTGCGTGAGGAACAGTTACCTTGTCGAAAATATACGTTTACACCTCTGGGCCTGGTGGAACTTTACATCCTATTATAACAAATTAGGAAGAACCAACTGGGAGAAGACAGTTCAGATATTTATCATCGAGTACTCAGCCCGTGTTCAATCTTGATACTTATTCTTTGCCCGACCCAGTTTCACGTCGAATTAATAAATAATCTTTAATTAGCGGCCATATGTTCCTCAGTCATAAAATTGGAATTCTTGGGGAACTCCTTATTATTTAGTCGACGAACTTGGCTCGTATTGCCAGAGTTCTAAAAAATGTTGGATGACTAAGGAAATGTCGTAGTGATAACTTATGGCACTTGTTAACTTTCACATATTCGATGAATAATGAATTCATGAAATAAAACTCCCCATAAATATAACACTTTACACTTAATTTGATACTGAATCAAAGTGGATGTTAAATCTTCCTACGTCTTCGTGAGAACAGCGCTAGTCCCACGAAAAATGTGGCACTGTATCCTTGGTTAACTTTTCTTACGAATAAAGATATTATAGATCGCCACTCTACGAAGAAGCTGATGTTAAATCTTAATAAATATCACCTTCAGGTCGAGGGCGTGAGTTTTTGATGAACTTGTCAACCAAATACTGAAATGAGATGACATCCCAAGTTCGGTATGTCTCCGCACTGTTAAAATTCTCTGCAGAACCGATAATGAACGTGCATCCGACCACTCTTATCAGCGATCGTTGGTAGACACGCAGATACGATCATATCCAAGAAGTGGTGCTTCCCTTTTTACCTGCCAAAAGCGCTATCTTTATTTTTCATATTTGAATGCCTGACGTTAATTCAGTCCAAGTTGTTATGTCTTCATCGGAAATTTGCATCTGATTATAAAGGCACAGAGGAGCCGCGGAGCAAAAAAAGTTTGACAGCTTGAAGAAGCGTGTGCTGCGAAAAGAACTTTTTACGGCCACACAAGTGGAAACGGCGCGAACGTTGGTGTGATGAACTTGGAGATTTTATTCGAATTCTTCGATCTTCTGAAGTGATCCCATGATGCAATTGGGATATGCGTTAGTGCGGTCGTAAGTTTTTTCGCTGATGACATTTTTACGAAACGGTGTATCCGACCAATTTGGTTGATTTTTTTCAGAAAAATCCCTTATTAACACTGTTTTGATTGGTCTCATAGTTGAGGGGATGAAAGATTTCACCGTAAGATAAAACACTGTTTGACTTGGGCAAAAACTAAAGTAAAAAAAAAGGCCAATAAACATGGGAGCGCAAACGTTTCGTTTTCGAAATACAGGGTGTTAAAGTTTGAATGTTTTTCAAGATTTTGTCTCATAATATCTACACTTCACAAGATATTCAACCGAAATTCGGCATAGGTATTGAAATTGAGAGTTTACACCACGTGACATGCCAATTTTGATAGCAAATCTACAGGGTGATATTTTTTCTAGAACACTGTCCCCTGTTTTACTTCAGAACTTTTTTTGGTGAGCCACTGTTAATTTGGAAAATGTAAAAAGCAGCTTTGTTGTTGTATGTACTAAACTTTATGGTCTTTTATATTATATAAAAAAATTTCGAACGATTCTCTCGTAATCCTCAGAAAAATTCAAATTGTCATTAAAATTCAGTTAGTAAGCTGTGGTGAATTATTCATTTTTAGCTGTAGGAATGACTCATATAATCATTACAAAAAATGTATTACCACAGGAAACACCCTGTATCTCGAAAACGAAACGTTTGCGATCCCATGTTCATGGGACTTATTTTTCTTAAAATTACTTAAGGAATCTCCCCTCTCCGTTTGTACCTCCAATTAAGGAACAGCCTCTATATAGGTGTGATACTAGAAACTATATGCACTTGACTATGATCTGTGTTGAACAAGGTTAGCGGAGGGATTACAACTCTTCGAGCAGGGCAGTATTGAATTCAATAAATTTTTTTTATCACAGAAAACTAAGTTTTGATAGAAATCCATAGGTTAGGTCAGGTTTGCTTGAATTAGGCCAGTGTTGTAACTATTCTTAAAATGAATTAATATTTGGTAAGGTTAGGTTTGCTTGAATTAGGACAGTGTTGAAACAATTCTTGAAATGAATTAATATTGAGTTTAGGTTAGTTTTACTCGAATAAGGACAGTGTTGAAACAATTCTTTAAATGAATTAATATTCAAGTTAGGTTAGGTTTGCTTGTATTAGGACAGTGTTGGAACAGTGTTGAAAAATGAATTAATATTTAGGTTAGGCTAGGTTTGATTGAATTAGAACAGTGTTGAAACATTTCTTGAAATGAATATATTTTTAGGTTAGGTTTGCTTGAGTTAGGACAGTGTAGAAAAAATTCTTGAAAAGAATTAATGTTTAGGTAAGGGTAGGTTAGACCATGATTGCTGGTTGAGAATTATGTATAATTGGCAGTTCAAAGTGACACTTATGAATAATTGCCATTTTGAAGTGACAATTATACATAATTCTCAACCAGCAATGATTGATAATTGCCAGTTCGAACTGACAATTATGTATAATTGCCAGTTTGAACTGACAATTATACATAATTCTCAACCAGCAATGATTGATAATTGCCAGTTCGAACTGACAATTATGTATAATTTCCAGTTTGAACTGACCATTAAACATAATTGCCAGTTGGCACTGACCCTTATAACTAATTCATAATTGCCAGGCCGAACATGCAATTAAGTTCAATTGGCAGTTCAAACAAATACATATAAATAATTGCCATTTTGAAGTTAGCAGTTAATGCTGATCGCTAGTTTGAACCTACAAATATACATAAATAAAAATTGCCAATTGACAACTGCCTATTGGAACTGCCCCTAATAAATTGTTGATAATTTCCAGTCCAAACTGTCAGTTTTGTTTAATTGACAGTTCAAACTGACACTTATGAATAATTGCCATTTAAAAGTGAAACATAATTGTCAACTAGCAATTATACATAATTGCCAGTTGGAACTGACAATTATCGATAATTACCAATTTAAACTGACAATTATACATAATTGTCAGTTCAAACTGCCAACTATAAAATATTTTTCTGCATGTCGTGTTATAAGAACAAAAAAATATTTCATAACATTCTTTCTGGCCAGTGTTTCCTGGGAATTTTCATAGATATTGGAGTTTACGAATGACTTCATCCTCCAATAATTAGTCTCAACATCAGTCCAAACTCAAACATTCCTTCGAAATATCGACAATCTAGACCAAATAACTTTCTCTGGAATACTACAAGCCTTCAACATCAAGTTATGTCTAAAGTAAGACATTTTTCATTCAAACGATCCGAAAGAATGCAACACTCGTCATGAACAAAAACCTATAGGAGGTAGCGGTTATTTAGCCGTTTCGAATAGCTCTGAAAAAAAATGTGTCAATAGTTGCTTTTTGCGTTATTTCTCTCCTCCACAATTTAAAGCTTAGACATGTTAACAAACTAGACGTCTTAAACAACCCAAGCTTGTTCGCTACTAGTGAAGTTGGAAGATACAACTTACGCTGTCCACAAATCATTGGACATCTTTTTTGTTTCGTTGTTGCGAAGTGGATAATTCTACCATTATTTCGATCAGCCAATGAGAAATCTGTTAATTTGCAGCCTAGGAAATAGGGAATTATACAAGCAGCTGTAGTCATTCGATGAACTGTCAAGTTTTGTTGCTGAATAATTAATAAATTTTTTGGTATGTCTGTGTTGACCAAAGGTTAGCGGAGCGATCACACTTTTTCAAGCAAGGCAATATGTAATTTTATAAATTTTTGGTTTTTTTTCTGATCATTGGATTAAACTTCTGTCAGTTGTACGCTTGACAAATTAACTCGCGTTGATTTTCAGTTTTTATTTTGTTTCATCAATATCTTGCCCAGTTTTCGTTTCGTTAACAATACTATTATTATTATTCGGTTAGTGTTGGGATTCAACTGACCAAAAGATATCTATGTAGTGGAAGAAAAGAAAACTGAAATTGTGAACAATTACAATTGATAAATTGCACCCTTGGGAAGTTGAGGCTCTTCATCATAAGACCCAAAAACCTGAATTTTTGCGGTTATTCCGTAAAAATTCGATTTTTGGATGAGCCAAATTGTTTGGTGATACATAACCAAAAAACTTATTCCTACTAATGGCGAAGATAATTGAGGGCATAAAATGACTCTTATCTCCTGAGCTGGTGATCTGATTGAATTTTTTTAATCGGAAATTTAGATTGTCCAAACGTTTTGAAAACAAACATTTGATACATTTGCTTGGAACTATCACCAGCACTAAAAACCAGTTGACCATCACTCTACAACATAAGTCGAGGAAGAAACAAATCTGAAGTGACTAGTATGTATTTTATGAACAAAATAACACAAAAAACATTTCATTCAACTTCCTCCTTATCATATTCCCACAAGACAACATGTAGTATTGTATCTAATCGCCCTACAATGGTATGTTGATGATTACTGAAGCGTGAAACTTTATCACTGCTTAACTCGCCAACATTCAGATCCGTTTTATTTTAACTGTTATTTGAACGTTAGGAGCAACAAATCAGCGTTACGCAAGATATAGCCAGTCCACCACACAATTCGCGTAAACAGTATATGCTAAAATATTCTCTTTCGCTTATTGTTTGGCGAATTTAACAGCGGACATACCGGGAGAAAATTGACCGCAGACATCAGCCATTATGCCCGAAGAATTTCCTTTGATCTAGGCGCAGGATTGAAGAGCGCCAGTTAATTTTGACATTATTAACTCAAATCACCTAATCCCGACCTATTCCAGGAAAGAACAGAACTGAGCGCAGAGTTACCATTATAGACAAATTTATTAGCATGACTACATTATTCATAGATAATGTTGTTCATTATGTATGTAAATTGTCCCTGGATGTTAACTAGCAGAACACGCCTCTCTTGGTAGTGATCCACACAGCTGAGAAGCTCGGATATCGTAGACAATCCTTTCTTCCCCCAACAGGTAATGAAATATCACTTGCAAATTAACCAAGCCATCTTGGAAGGATGAGGTTGCGAGCGATTCGGAGAGGTGGTAAATGAATTTAAATGCTCACTTCATTTGCATAATTGTGCCATTCATATTTCTGATTCTATTTTCGGCAAGAACGGATTTCTTTCATCTTCAATGCTGCGATTTGAGAATCTTCAGTTTGAGATATTCCGTCGAATGGTGATGGCCTTTTCTTGAGAGAAATCCAATAAGCACTGATTATGGGAGAATCTTTTCACTTACGAGATAAATGCAATTTACTGAAGTACTAATATAATGAAGGAAATGAAGCAACTCGCACTGAACCGAAAGAAAAGTAGTTACAAAAAAATGTAGAACAGGGCAAATAATAATGAGAAAAGGTGAAGACATCCGACTATGTTTAAAACGCAAATAAGGTATGAAAAAGTGAATTCATCTTCAGTCTCGACAAAATCTGAAAGAAATATCCAGCAGAACCTGTTCTGAACTTGCTCAAGTCTGTCACAATCATGATCATTCCTTATAATGACATTTTGTGATATATTCATTCCTTGATTTCGAAGATTGATAGCTTTCATTTTGCAAGAAGAAATGTGTTATTTCGAAATGTATTATAAACTGCTTGAGAAAATAGGCCGATCTAGAAAATTCCCAAATTCTTGAATAATATTGAAAAATTATTTTGGAAATTTGACTCGACAATTTCAGTTTTTTTTCTCGAAAGTTTTGCTCAGTCCAGTTCCAACAGTAATAATTGGTAGAAAAAATATATAATCTCACAGTTGGTGCAAATAAAAGTGGAATAAAACTATTTCACCAGTAATATGCATTTTTATAAGGAATGAAATTTTGTTTTCTAATTACAAGTTTTTCCGAAAGTTCAATCAGCCTTCCATTTCAATTTCCATCCCAAGCATGGACAGGGTTAATTTAACATTTCTCATAAGACGAATAGATGATTCCCAGCCAGATCTCCTGAAGAATATTAATCTGTGAACTATGAGAGTTCAAAACATTTTATAAATAATTACTGGCGTCGTCCTATGGAATGAATGCTTGTTATAAATAAATGATGTGCACGATTTGTTTGTGATTATGGGGGCTGTATGGGATGGTTCCAATGGGTTTTGCTATTTTATTTTTCTGTTTTTACAATCATAATTTATTCATGGTATTCAAATATAACAATGAGGATTCTCCAACTATGCGTGAGCGAGTTGTTCAGCTTTCGACAGTAATAAATAAGTTTTCTAATGAAATAAAATACAAGTGTGTTTTTTTCAAATATTTACGGTGGGTAGCTTCGAAGTAATAATTGTAGTTTTCATTGAGGAAAGCATTCTGATATACTCACTACACTATATTTCGACCATATGAATCTATTTTTTTTATATTGAATTTATGTTTTTCGTGTTGCTAATTTTTTTGTTTCTTGATAATTTTTGTTCGTGAAACTGGATTTATTATTATATTAGAATGAGAATTACTTAACTTTCAACCAATTCCTTCAATTATTCACCAACAAAACTAAACAGTAAACAGTGGATCGAAGGACGTCAGCTGCTTGTATAATTGCCTATTTCCTAGGCTGCAAATTAACAGATTTTTCATCGGCTGATTGAAATAACGGTAGAATTATTTACTTCGCAACACCGAAACAAAAAAGATGTCCAATGATTTGTGGACAGCGTTAGTTGTATCTTCCAACTTCACTGGTAGCGAACAAGCTCGGGTTGTTTACGACGTCTAGTTTGTTAACATGTCTAAGCTTTCAACTGTGGAGGAGAGCAAGAACGAAAAAAGCAACTGTTGACACATATTTTTTCAGAGCTATTCGAAACGGCTAAATTACCGCTACCTCCCATTGGTTTTTGCTCATGACGAGTGCGGCATTCTTTCGGGTCGTTTGAATGAAAAATGTCTTTCTTTAGACATAACTTGATGTTGAAGGCTGGTAGTATTCCAGAGAAAGTTATTTGGTCTAGATTATGAATATTTCGAAGGAATGTTTGAATTTGGATCGATGTTGAGACTAATTGGAGGAAGTCGTTCGCAAATTCCATACCTTCAGATATTTAACACAATACCTATGTGTAAAATTCCCAGGAAACACTTCTGATGGCCCGACAAAATGTTATAAATATTTTTTTCTGTCATACGGAAGCGCTGAACGGACATGGAGAAAAATATGTTATAGTTGGCAGTTTGAATTGATAATTATGTATAATTGTCAGTCTAAATTGGTGATTATCGATAATAGTCAGTTCCAACTGGCAATTATGTATAATTCGTCAGTTTAAACTGGCAATTATTGATTAGGTATAATTGTCAGTTCAAACTGGCAATTATTAATAATAACTGATTGACAATTATTCATAATTGTCACTTCAAAACGGCAATTAATTATGAGTGTCAGTTTGAACTGCCAATTATACATAATTTCCAGTTTTGACTGGAAATTATCAATTATTTATGAGGGTCAGATCAAACTGGCAATTATACATAATTGTTAGTTTGGACTGGAATTATCAATTATTTTTAATGATCAGTTCCAACTGGCAATTATGTATAATTGTTAGTTCAAACTGGCAATAATATACAATTGCTGGTTGACAATTATGTATTATTGTCACTCGAAAATGAAAATTATTCATAAGTGTCGGTTAGAACTGCCAATTATACATAATCGCCAAAAATTGATTGATTCGGCCGATACTTGATGAAAATCCATATTAACTTAGTACCTATTCACTAATCAACTTAGTCTACGATTTTCACTACTTTAGACTTGAGTAGTGAAAATCGCAGACTAGGTTAATTAGTGAATACTAAAAAAAAAATTATCAGTGACAATTATACATAATTGTCGGTTTGAACTGACCAATATGATTTTTTTTCTGCGCTTTCGAATCATCAAGACACTGTCTTTATTAACAATATCAGACCTCTGAACAATTTTCAATGATTTCAGGCGATAATTCCTTTCAAATATACTTCTATATACTTGAATGCTACTGAGAACTATCATAAATTTTTCGGCCTGTTCAAATTATTAAGGAATATTATGAAAAACGCTTGGCAACGCTGCAAAACTGATGCTCTAGCGCTCTCGGCGATAGGTCAAAACTTGTTACGTCACATCCCGGCGCGCTTTCCGCGGTTTTCAAATCGTAACATTTCTTTTGGAATTCAATTCGAAAAACTTTTTCGAAAAAAAATTGATGTAAAAACCAACCTTTTGTTTCGTAGGTTTTGTCAAAAAATCAGTGACTTCCCCTATTCGTGTCAGAATTTGGTATAACTTTGACAGAGGTGGCAACAACTGAATGTCCCCTTCGTGTCTTCAAATTCGTCTCAAAAAACTCGAAATTAGGCGGTATTTCATCAAAGAATTTACGTTATTAGGAATTCTGTTCTTCAAACTGTACATAATCTGAGAGGAATATATTTCCAACGTCCACCAGATAAATCACCTCAGGCTGAATGAAAGTAACAGACTCACAGATACTCTTTCATCGGTAAGGGTTTCAATCATCGATTTCATGGACCATTAGATCAATTACGTCCACCGTCTTCTAACTAGAGCACAATTTTGTTCTATATAATAACAGCTACTTCACTCTATTATACTGTTTGTAGTTGATTTCATTGATAATTTCACCGCATCTTTCGCATTTTAATGAGCTGTAATTTTCGGTTTATAAACTGTGAAGTGTTAACGGTTATCGACAATGAAATCTTGAATGGAATGGAGTTATATCGGTAGACACTTACCTTGCATTGGAAGTGCATCTACTTGAGCTCTTATATCGAGCGTTCAATAAAAATTCCCTGGGTTAAATCGAAAGTTCGTTGAATGTGAAACCGAAAAAAGGATTTCATAAAGCAATAATTCCATCCGAGTTGTCCTCGTTAGTAAAATGGGATTAAAACTCGACATGATTCTATTTTATTGATCGATCATCCTAAACTCGGAGAGTTTTATGTATCAATGAAAATTCGACGATGTCCATTCGGATGCTGGAGTCGCATCCACGCCTACAACTTGTTATAAGCCAGATGCAAATTGACGTGTTGAATTATCAGAAATACGAATTTATGTTTGCGCTTTCACGTCACAATAAAAGAAATCAGCGACCAGAAGTGCCTTACCGAATCCGATTAGAAGATTATAAAACTTGCTCCTGGGAATTTATAACTTCTAAGTCAGTTGCAGTTGGTGCGTATATTATGTATGTGTTTTGACGATGGGATTACGATGAGTAATGTGTGTTCGTTCCTCAATGAATATTAATTTCCATGAATCAATCCGTTTCTAGCGATGTCCATTCGCTTATATACATTCTTAACGACGGAATTACAAGAACGGAATGCTATCTCAAATGGAACATTCGTTCTTATGTCGTGATGATTTGTGAGTGAAAATTTGTAAGACGAGGTCGTGACTGCAAGAATGTTAAGTCTGACGAATAGGAAACGATCCGAATGGTCTCAAATATTTAATTGAAAGGGTCCCATATAAGGGGGACTTGATGAGCCAGTGATTATTCCAGAATGAGGATAGACAAATGACAACATTTTTGGGATTCTACATGAATCTCGAAGAAACCCCTACCTTTCATCTCGAATAACGGAGAAGTATTCTGAATAGTTTAGGTCAGCTTCCGACAGGAGTGGAACATTTTCGTTATTACAATCTATCAAAAGTAACAAATTTTCAATCTTATGTTACAAACTTAAATACGTAGGTATAACAACAAAACAGAAATATATAGTTACGTATATACCTAACGTTATAATAGTTACTTCCGAAGAAGATTTCAACGAAATAAAAACTAAGCACAATAAAAACTGAAAAATACAACTCCAATCTCCAATGGTAGATTAGGTGTTCTCTGGGGTAACATGAAATTGATTTTTTGGCTTGCAATCAGTTTATCTAGTTTTACACCTCAAATTCCAGAGTTTTTCTCTACATAAAAACAAACAAAAAATTTCAACATTTTTCAAAATAAGTATCAATAAAGCGTGAACATGGTGTGCCATCACTCGTTCATTACTGATATCCGTAATACAATGTAGGTAGGTTCATGTCTAGAGTAGGTTGGACTGTATTGAAAATTTCCTTTTTGGTTATCACTTAGCCGAACATAAATACAAGATGAAATGGCTTTAACAGTATATTAAGCGGTATATGAAGTTGTTTACATCCCGCTACAAATTGGAATTACGTGCATTTACACCTTTTCATCGGCTCTTATTTCACTTTGATTAAGAGATTAAACCAAAGGTTACTTGCTTCATAATCGATTAGAAATAGTTCATATAATTGCTTCGACATCTACAGCCAGGAAATCGAACTCGTGCATTTTATTCCATAAGTTATTTCTCCTACTCTTTCTACTTGAAGCCCAGAAATATTTTTTGTTGCCTTATTCGATCGGATGCTTGCTCATTCAAAAAAGACGTTTTTCATTGAGGAACTCCAATTAGTTAAGAATCTCCTCAGCCAATCGAATAAGTCAGATGTAGGTGGTGTTTTATAAACAACGAGATTCTCCACTATATCAGCTGAAATCAGGGCGAATTCAAACAGTTCCTAATTGAATTTCGGACAATTCAAGTGTAATCAACGTTAAATGATCTCATTCAAGAGATTAACGACAATATGAATTCTTCAAGCATTTGTATCAAGGTATTAAATATCGGTAAATTTGTTACAGAATTTTAAGAGGAATTTTCTTGGTTATTTTCCAGGTTCCATAAGTGATTTCTGCAAAGATATCATCTACACTCTCAGGATGATTTCTTACCACCAACGACTAGGCCACACTCGGGGGTAGTCGAAAATAAGAAGCGACCGAGGTGAGAGGGTTGGTCAAGCCCTTAATCCTCGATCTCACTCAAAGTCCGTGCTGTCTACTATGCAAATAGTACACCACCTTCGAGCCTTCATCGCGGTAAGTACAAAATAGTATTTCATTGAATTTTCAATACTTTTATGCTCAATTGGACCGATTGATGAAAAGGAAAGAAAAAGATTGAAACACCTCTAGCGTCATAAACACAATTATCCGTCTAAGATAGCTGCACTGATAATACCCCAATAAATAATGAAAGTTTCAATCAGATACAGACCGGTTCTTGAAGTTTGATTGAACGCATTATATGCTCCCAAATTAAATGCCACAGAACCGAAAGCTCGAATTAAATACTTAAGAGTGGACGACTGGCGGCTTTTAACAACCTTCTTTAACACCAACGCGATCTAGCGCTCTCCGCTCAGAAATTCTTTTGGCGATATCCACCATAAATGTCACTAGAAGGTAGATAATTGATATTTCCAATGTATAAAATCGAAACCTAGAAGTTTCATTGTTCCATTCATTTCATTATTTTCATTAATGATTGATAACGGTAGTTTCATACATAATATCATTCTGTTCATCGAATGAGACTGAAATTTTCATTATTGTTCAGTTTTGTGTTTAGTTAAAGACTTTCAGTGGTTTCATTTGATTAACCTTGCAATAATTCTATTCGTCAAAAAAGACTACAAGTTCCATTATTCTTTTTATCATGTTCATTAAACTATACTGGAAGGTTCATTATTGTTCGATTTTGTGTGTACATAAAACTAACCGAAAAACTTTTATTTTTTTCATTTAGTTAAGGTAGGAGAATTTAAAACGTTTAACGTCTATTCGTCAGATAAAAGACTGTAGGTTTCATTATTCATTTCATTATTTTTATCAAATCACTTCGGAAGTTCAATTATCAATATCATTTTGTTCCATAAATGAGAATGAAAGTTTTATAATTGTTCAGTTTTGTGTTCAGTTGGAACTAGTATAAAGACGTTTAGTTGTTTCATTTCATTAACCTAGGAATAATTCTTTTCGTAAAAAAAAGGATCAAAATTTCACTATTCTTTTTATTATTTTCATTAAATTAGACTGGATGGTTCATTATTGTTCGATTTTGTGTGTACATGAAACTTACCGGAAAAGTTTTAGTTTTTTCATTTAGTTAAGGTAGGAAAATTCGAAACGTTAAATGTCTATTCGTCAGATAAAAGACTGTCGGTTTCATAATTCATTTTGTTGTTTTAATCAAATCACTTCGGAAGTTTAAATATCAATATCATTTTGTTCCTTAAATGAGAATGGAAGTTTTATTATTGTTCAGTTTTGTGTTCAGTTGGAACTAGTATGAATACTTTTAGTTGTTTCATTTCAAACCTATGAAACATTCGTCAAAAAAAGAATCCAAATTTCACATGAAACTTACCGAAAAAGTTTTAGTTTTTTCATTTCGTTAAGGTAGGAAAATTCAAAATGTTAAATGTCTATTCGTCAGATAAAAGACTGTAGGTTTCATTATTCATTTCATTATTTTTATCAAATCACTTCGGAAGTTCAATTATCAATATCACTTCGTTCCTTAAATGAGAATGGAAGTTTTATAATTGTTCAGTTTTGTGTTCAGTTAGAACTAGTATGAAGAATTTTAGTTGTTTCATTTCAATAACCTAGGAATAATTCTATTCGTCAAAAAAGGGTCCAAATTTAACTAATCTTCTCATTATGTTCATTAAATTAGACTGGATATTTCATTATTGTTCGATTTTGTGTGTACATGAAACTTACCGAAAAAGTTTTAGTTTTTTTATTTAGTTAAGGTTGGAAAATTTAGAACGTTAAATGTCTATTCGTCGGATAAAAGACTGTAGGTTTCATTATTCATTTTATTATTCTCATCAAATCTCTTCGGAAGTTCAATTATCAATATCATTTTGTTCCCTAAATGAGAATGGATGGATAAATAATTGTTCAGTTTTGTGTTCTGTTGGAAGTAGTATGAAGACTTCTAGTTGTTTCATTTCATTAACCTAGAAATAATTCTATTCGTCAAAAAAGGGTCCAAATTTCACTAATCTTCTCATTAGGTTCATTAAATTAGACTGGATATTTCATTATTGTTCGATTTTGGGTGTACATGAAACTTACCGAAAAATTTTTAGTTTTTGTATTTAGTTAAGGTTGGAAAATTTAGAACGTTAAATGTCTATTCGTCGGATAAAAGACTGTCGGTTTCATTATTCATTTCATTATTTTTATCAAATCACTTCGGAAGTTCAATTATCAATATCACTTCGTTCCTTAAATGAGAATGGAAGTTTTATAATTGTTCAGTTTTGTGTTCAGTTAGAACTAGTATGAAGAATTTTAGTTGTTTCATTTCATTAACCTAGGAATAATTCTATTCGTCAAAAAAGGGTCCAAATTTCACTAATCTTCTCATTAGGTTCATTAAATTAGACTGGATATTTCATTATTGTTCGATTTTGTGTGTACATGAAACTTACCGAAAAAGTTTTAGTTTTTGTATTTAGTTAAGGTTGGAAAATTTAGAACGTTAAATGTCTATTCGTCGGATAAAAGACTGTAGGTTTCATTATTCATTTTATTATTCTCATCAAATCTCTTCGGAAGTTCAATTATCAATATCATTTTGTTCCCTAAATGAGAATGGATGGATAAATAATTGTTCAGTTTTGTGTTCTGTTGGAAGTAGTATGAAGACTTCTAGTTGTTTCATTTCATTAACCTAGAAATAATTCTATTCGTCAAAAGAAGGGTCCAAATTTCGCTATTCTTTTTATTATGTCCATTAAATTAGACTGGATTATTATCGTTCGATTTTGTATGTACATGAAACTTACCGAAAAACTTTTAGTTTTTCCATTTGATTGACGTAGAAAGAATTTAAAACGTTGAATGTATATTCGTCGGATAAAAGACTGTAGGTTTCATCATTCATTTCATTATTTTTATCAAATCACTTCGGAAGTTTCATTACCAATGTCATTTTGTTCCTTAAATGAGAATGGAAGTTTCATTGTTGTTCAGTTTTGTGTTTAGTTGGAACTAGTATGAAGACTTTTAGTTGTTTCATTTAATAAACCTAGGAATAATTCTATACGTCAAAAGAAAAGTACAAGTTCCATTATTCTTTTCATTATGTTTATTAAATTAGACTGTTAGTTTCATTATTGTTCGGTTTTTTGTATACATGAAACTTACTGAGAGACTTTTAATTTTTTTATTCAATTAACGTAGAAGAAATTTAAAACGTTGCATGTCTATTTGTCAGATAAAAGGCTGTAGGTTTCATTATGCATTTCAATATTTTTATCAAATCACTTCGGAAGTTTGATTATCAATATCATTATATTCCTCAAATGAAACTGGAAGTTTCATTATTGTTCAGTTTTGTGATGAAGACTTTTGGTTTTTTGGTTCAATTAACCTAGGAATAATTCTATTCGCCAAAAAAGTTCATTATTCACTTCATTATGTCCATTAAATTAGACTGGAAGTTTCATTATTGTATTTTGTATGTACCTAAAACTCACATCAAGACTTTTAGTTGTTTCATTTAATTAACGCTGGAAAAATGTTCGTTGAATAAATATTCGTCAGAAATAAGGCTGTAAATTTCAGTATTCTTTTCAATATTTCCATAAAATCACACAGGATGTTTCATTATCGTTCAATTTTGTGTGTATGTATTCGAAACTATCATCAAGACTTTCGGTTCTCTCGACAAAGAAAATACTACTTCATCCTTTGACTTGATGTTGGCTGCTGGTTTTCCAGTTTTGATCATTGCCAGCTCATATTCGTTTTATATATCCGACAATGTGTACTAAAAGTACTAAAATCGAATGTCAAAACTGAAATCAATTAGTCCTTCTCATTTCTTTTTTCCTCGCATGAAATGTTATGGTGGGTTATTTCTCTGCGTAAATTCAAGATGAATATGATTCACAATTTATACCTGTTGCAATATATTGTCAACGTATATCTACTTTATCCTCATTTTTTTAGTGAATTCAGTCGAAGTTTTTGTGTTTTTATTATTTGTTCTAATGAGAAAATAACTTGCTCGAATACGACACACAAGTATTGGATTTTATATTATTCAAATCCGAAAGTTTGTTTACAAGAATTAGAGGCTGATGCTCTCTAATAGCTATTTTTTCGTCACAAGATGAAAGGATTATATCGTTCGAACTGTTTCGAAATTATTTCGAACCCGAACTTCAGCAGATGTAAATACTAAAAAAAAAAGAATTTTCAGGCACGCTTATGCATTATAGGTATATATTTACTTTGGATTTGTATATATGTCCGATGCATGTTAACATAATAATCCCGCAAACATTTTACTAGCTGAAATATCAAACAATAAAAGCACTACTCTCGGGAGCAATCGTAACATTTGTGGGTCTTCTGAGACTTCCAACTGAACCAATCGACTAAAATAATCTGAAGGAATTATACATAATATTCGATATTTTTTTAATTCTTGTTTATTCTCGCTAGTTTGAAGATAATTATGAGTGTTTTTTTTCTTGTTTATCAACTTGTGCAAATTTTGATTTAATTATAAATAAAGAATGTTAAGTCACTCCAATTCGCCCCGTATTCAAGAGGAAAGGAATCATAAATCATTGACAATTTGAAATAACTTTCCTAGGCAATTCGCAAATTAAAATTATATCGACATTCCTAGCACACTTGTTGAAACAGCAAAATCCGACCAAATATGGGGAAATTAAATCAAAACTGTCATACAGCGTTGATACAAATTAGTTGACAACTGGTTCAACCTTTATATTTATCAAAGGAATATGAATCAATTCGGGTTGTCAACCTAGACACAAATTGCGATAGCCATACTTCATTCCAAAAGAGAAGTTTTTGATGGAAATTAGAGAAAGCTTGAAATTAGCGAAATGCTTATACAACATTATGTAATTTGTGTCGAATTTTAAATTTGGGAGAGAAAACCGAAACAGTGCTAATTGGTAGATATTTTTGCATGCGTTACTGAATTATTAATCGTTCGTTTTTGACCGAAAAAAATTCAATATTGCATAAGAAACAAATTGGTTTCATTTTTATTATATTTGTGTTGGCTTCCGTGTTTTTTGCCATGAGTGTCAGTTGTCATTCATTTGAACATTTTGTCAATTTGTTCAAAAGTTGAGGAATTTTTAATATATGTTCAAGAAGAAAAGTGATGTCGATAGTTCCTCACCAAAATAATGCTCTAAGCCTCCTGATATCAAGTATTCAATTTGTACTAAATGATGCCATCGCAAGAATATCAAATGTTCCACCAAAGTGATCATTATTATCAACTAACATCTCAGAGTTATAGTTACTGTGTGCCTCCAAAACGGTTCTCGAAAATCATAGGGTAGAGTCCGGCCTCTTATAAGTAAGGATAAACGTTTCCCTTTCGGTAAAATGCCTTCTTGACTCCAACAGCAATTAAGGAGTGTGAAACATCGTAACAGGAGAAAAATAAGAGGCGAGTACAAAGAGGAGCGGTCTCATTGACTGTATTATAAATAGCTGATAGTGTCGCGAGATAAACTACTCACCTTAATTATCGGGGATGTGTTGCAACAGATTAATATGTTAGAATCAGAGACAGGTCTTAAATAAAGCGCTAATCTGCGCGATTGCCATCTTTTAGCGCCGTATTTCATGCCATTCCGTTTTTTATGATTTATTTGCGGGCCCAACCTCGTTCTTTGATAATTGCTGGTTGGAGGTGGGCATTCAGGAGGAAGACGCGATTCCATAATTTTTGTGGGATTGATGGGTCAATTTTGCATCTTTTTATATGCGAACAGATCAACTGTACCGTCTGAAAGATTATTAACAAATTGAATTGTTTGTGCTGAATATAAAAAGATGTGCTAGATGAAATTTTGAATGCAAAGTTTTAAGACAATACCTACCACAGAAGAACCAAATTTTTTTCAAATCTTTTTCGTGGAATTGTTCAGAGGAGACAAATGCCGTCTGATTTAATCGCTGATAACCCTTGGAAAATGGTTGTTAGGGCATTCCAAAACTGGAATGTAGGATAGTCCAACATGCTGTAAACTGCATGAAAACCACCAGTCTCACCCATTTAATGGTGTTATAATGATGTCAAGATTGAGTGATAACATTGGTTTAAAGATTGAGGGTTGACCACCTTTGTCCGAATGGATCTAATCGTTAATTAAAAGGGTGAAGAGCTTGTATCAACATACACGTCTAATGTAATAGATATACACCACCACCTATTATATTTTTTTGTTCGAGCCCTTAGTGTGTGAGGCTGATTTCTGGGAAAATACTATTCTGATTTCCATCAATAGCAGTCGTGGGGTTTCATTTAAGTCCATTTTTCTCGAAATGCAACACCTCAGCTTGGATTCAAAATGTAATAATATCTCCACATAGAAATATGGCGAGTAATAGAAACTATAAAACGCTGTTTACATCTGTGATTATTAAATCCGTAGATTTACCATCGTTATTCCTTCATGAAAAACCCCAACAAGATATCATTTAACATCTCCATCTTCGAATAATGGCTGGCAGATCCGTTCCTTAATCGACCGTAAAATCATTTAACGAGTATTCTACTATTGAGTTGACGTTTCATTCTGAAATTTAGTGGATAATAACATGGAATTATTAATGATACGGGTTAGAAGTAAAAGAAGGTTGTTCTTTTGAACGCAATTCGAAAATTCATACCTTTGTTGAAAGTGAAAATTAGGACGAATTTCCAGGTCCCAGAATCTGTCGATTTTGACCTATCTCTCGTAAAATGCTCTAAACCTAGGAAAAACTAAGTACCTCATGATATGTCGAAGGGATTTCGTAAATCACCAAAATGGATTGGAAATTCCTGAAAACTACTTGCTTTAGTTTAAAAAACTTATAAGTATCACTTTTTTGTTCGTTTCAGCCCCAAAAATTGTCTTTTTATTTCATTTTTAAGACAATTTTTAAATAAATTATGTGATGTTCGCACTTTTTCAGGTTTCGCATTTCTTTCATAATTCCCTAAAAAGTATCTTAAACCACCAAAAATGGAGTTTTGAAATTAAGAGACAATGTATTTGATTGAATTCAACCCATTTCATACTCCGAAACTATATATTTCTCGCTATTCGAACAAAAATTTCAAGGTCCTAGTAACTGCCCGATTTTGAGATATTTCTCGAGAAATAATCGAAATTCGGAAAAAAATGTATTGGGAGGCTTGTTAATCTTCGAAACTCATCGGTTACCCCTATTTTCATCTATATTCGCCTCTTTTCCTACTTCAAACCAGTTCTAGGTTCTTACTAGAACGAATGAAGAATGTCAAAAAAAGACCCATGACATTTCATAAGAGTTTCATTCAAAACCCACCAAAATGGAGAGGAAATTCCTGAAATCTGCTCGTCATAGTTAGAAAAACTCTATGCCTACTCCAAACCAGGTCTAGGTTCTTGCTAGAAGGAAAGCAGAATGTTCAAAAAAGTACCTCATGACATGTCCAAGGAATTTCGTTCGAAACTCACCAAAATGGATTGGAAATTCCTGAAGAACTTCTTGCTTTAGTTTGACGAACTTATGAGCATCACTCTTTTGTTCGTTTCAGTCCCAAAAATGGTCTTTTTTGTCGATTTGGAAGACAATTTTCAACGCCGAATGGCCTGGATGAACGTCAAATCAATTGTGTGATTTTCGGACTTTTTCAGGTTTCACATTTCTTTCATAATTCCCTGAAAAGTATCTAAAATCACCAAAAATTGAGTTGTAGAATTAAGTGACAATGTATTTGATCGAATTCACCTCATTTCCGACTCCGAAACTAACTATTGTTCGCTATTCGAACAAAAATTCCCAGAAACTGCCTGATTTTGGGATATTTCTCGTGAAATAATCGAAATTTGAAAAAAAATTTATTGGGAGGCTTGTAAATCTTCAAAACTCACCGGTTACCCCTATTTCCATCTAGATTCGCGTCCATTCCTACTCCAAATCAGTTCTAGGTTCTTGCAAGAACGAAAGCAGAATGTTTAAAAATGTACCTCATGACTTGTCCAAGGAATTTCGTTCGAAACTCACCAAAATGGATTGGAAATTCCTGAAAAACTACTTGCTTCAGTTGAAAAACTTATGAGCTTCACTTTTTTGTTCGTTTCAGTCCCAAAAATGGTCTTCTATTCGATTTGGAAGACAATTTCCAACGCCGAATGGCCAGGATGAACGTTAAATCAATTGTGTGATTTTCGGACTTTTTCAGGTTTCACATTTCACATTTCTTATATAATTCCCTGAAAAGTATCTGAAATCACCAAAAATGGAGTTGTAGAATTAAGAGACAATGTATTTGATCGAATTTACCTCATTTCAGACTCCGAAACTATCTATTTTTCGCTATTCGAAAGTAAATTTCCAGTTCCCAGAAACCGTCCGATTTTGACATATTTTTTGTAAAATACTCGAAATTTGAAAGAAAATGTATTGGGGGGGCTTGTTAATCTTCAAAACTAATCGATTACCCCTATTTCCATCTAAATTCGCGTCTATTCCTACTCCAAGCCAGTCCTAGGTTCTTGCCAGAAGAAAAGCAGAATGTTCAAACAAATACCTCATGACATGTCCAAGGAATTTCGTTCGAAACTCACCAAAATGGATTGGAAATTCCTGAAAAACTATTTGCTTCAATTGAAAAAACTTCTGAGCACCACTTTTTTGTTCGTTTCAGTCCCAAAAATGGTCTTTTTTGTCGATTTGGAAGACAATTTCCAACGCCGAATGGCCTGGATGAACGTCAAATCAATTGTGTGATTTTCGGACTTTTTCAGGTTTCACATTTCTTTTATAATTCCCTGAAAAGTTTCTAAAATCACCAAAAATGGAGTTGTAAAATTAAGTGACAATGTATTTGAACGAATTTACCTCATTTCCGACTCCGAAACTAACTATTGTTCGCTATTCGAACAAAAATTCCAAGGTCCCAGAAACTGCCTGATTTTGGGATATTCCTCGTAAAATAATCGAACCCCTATTTCCATCTAGATTCGCGTTCATTCCTACTCCAAATCAGTTTTAGATTCTTGCTAGAACGAAAGCAGAATGTTTAAAAATGTACCTCATGACATGTCCAAGGAATTTCGTTCGGAACGCACCAGAATGAATTGGAAGTTCCTGAAAAACTAATTGCTCTAGTTGAAAAAACTTACGAGCACCACTTTTTTGTTCGTTTCAGTCCCAAAAATGGTCTTTCTATTCGATTTGGAAGACAATTTCCAACGCCGAATGGCCTGGATGAACGTCAAATCAATTGTGTGATTTTGGGACTTTTTCAGGTTTCACATTTCTTTTATAATTCCCTGAAAAGTTTCTAAAATCACCAAAAATGGAGTTGTAAAATTAAAAGACAATGTATTTGAACGAATTTACCTCATTTCCGACTCCGAAACTAACTATTTTTCGCTATTCGAACAAACATTCCAAGGTCCCAGAAACTGGCTGATTTTGGGATATTTCTCGTAAAATAATCGAAATTTGAAGAAAAATGTATTGGGAGGCTTGTCAATCTTCAAAACTCATCGGTTACCCCTATTTCCATCTAGATTCGCGTCCATTCCTACTCCAAATCAGTTCTAGATTCTTGCTAGAACGAAAGCAGAATGTTTGAAAATGTACCTCATGACATGTCCAAGGAATTTCGTTCGAAACTCACCAATGGATTGGAAATTCCTGAAAACCTACTTGCTTTAATTGAAAAAACTTCTGAGCATCACTTTTTTGTTCGTTTCAGTCCCAAAAATGGTCTTTTTATTCGATTTGGAAGACAATTTCCAACGCCGAATGGCCTGGTGAACGTCAAATCAATTGTGTGATTTTCGGCCTTTTCTGGTTTCACATTTCTTTTGTAATTCCCTGAAAAGTATCTAAAATCACCCAAAATGGAGTTGTAAAATTAAGAGACAATGTATTTGATCGAATTCACCTCATTTCAGACCCCGAAACTATCTATCTTTCGCTATCCGAACAAAAATTTCAAGGTCTCAGAAATTGCCCGATTTTGAGATATTTCTCGTAAAATAATTGAAACCAGAAGAAAAACTCATTGCGAGGCTTGTTAATACTTAAAAATCATCGTTTACCTCTATTTTCATCTATATTCTCTTTTTCTACTTCAAACCAGTTTTAGGTTCTTACTAGAACGAATGAAGAATGTTTAAAAAAAAACCCATGACATTTCATAAGAGTTTCATTCAAAACATACCAAAATGGAGAGGAAATTCCTTAAATCTGCTCGTCATAGTCTTTATTCGTTTCAGCTCTCAAAACTTTCTTTTTATTCGATTTCTGAGACATTTTCTGATCCCGACAGACGACGAATCAATTGGCCTCAATAAACGACAGATAAATATTGTTTAATTATACAAATATTGTCTTTCTTTTATGTTTGAATTTGTTTGGAGAAAATATTAACGAATAGAAGCAAGTATTACAAACGTAATGATATGTGAAAGATGTATAGGGTGAAACAAGTGCTTCATTATACCGACCCAAATGAACTTTTATCCAAAAATGAATAGAATATCACTTTTTTCAGGTACTTGGCTTGGCCTCTGTATTGCATCCGGTTCATTGTCAGATTCATTTCGACAATCACACAGTTGAATCTACCAACGGAAGACGTGTTGAGAGGTCAATCAGAAGTAGGCACAGTAGTTTGAACACCGACGAGGATTGGTGAGTATCTCTACATTTTGGAATAACAAATTTGAAGAAAAGCTAAGCTCATAAAGTGTGATCTTTGAAAAGTTCAGACAAAATAGGTATTGACCATTGTTTTGTTGATTGGCCAATCAGATCCTAGAGTACTTATTACGTAACAAGGAGCCGCCATAACGCTATTGTTTATGATTTAGCAACCCGTTGGTAATTTGTAAGTAGGTTTCTTCCTTCCCCTACTTGGTGTATTCCATGTCACTGTGTATACACCATACAAAATAACCATAAACGTTCGCTATTCACTCTAATCTAATTGTCCATTTCAGGTTTGACTCGTTGTACAAACAAAACATACCACTAATCACCCCTGGCAAGCTACTCACCCCCCGAGAAAACCAGCAGTTGATCCGACAAGAAACCAGAAATCGCACAACAGTCGACTGCTGTCCGTCAGTATTAGAAATGATCGAACCGGAAGGAGGCAAAAACCAAGATGACCAATACGTCGAACTCTACAGAGATGGCGACCACAGGCAGAGGTTCTACGAGCTGTCCTGCCACAAGGACATCAAGAACAAACCCTGCCGATTCATGGATAAGAAAATACACGAACATTCTCGGTGTGTACAAAAGTATAGTTATACATACGCTTTGGTGAAAGATACGGGCAGACATCACCATCACCAAAAAATTTCGAATAAAAATTTCCCAACCTTTCCTGCGAAAGGACCCGAGGAAGTTAGGTGGACATTGGACTATATCCGGGTGCGTAGTGGGTGTAGTTGCGTGGTGACTTCGAACAAACAAAGACGTAAACAAAAACACAAACGAATAAAACACGACGAAGAAACGTGAAGTTTCGAAACCAAAGCAAGATTTTAGAAATCCAGAACTTTTATTTAATTCTATCTCCTTAATAATTTTACCATCGCCAGTGGCTTGTGATTTAATGCTTCATGTTCATAGATATATCTATAAATAATTATCCTGAAATTAAATTATATTATTGTTCAAATATTATTATCCTTATTAATATGATCATGACAAAATGAATAGCAATTGATGTGAGCTAAGTATGTATACCATCGAATTTGTAACATCTTGGTGTTGTCTCATCTAGCATAAATATATTTCAGAAATATCCAGTTCACATTCCAAAATAACTCACGATATCCACCAATAAATGCACCACTAGATGTTAACCATGAAATTATTCTACCTATGAGGGTAGTTTTCGTTCAAAATCTTGGTATAAATTTGTGTTAAGAAACTACCTCCAGGTAGAGTAGACACCAAGAGAGCTGAAGACTGACTAACACTTCACTTACCTGTTATTGTAAATTTTGTTATTGAAATGGATTTTGATATGGAATTTACAATTTCGATATGAAAATTGTTAATATGAGAAGAGAACAGACAATCCGCAGTATTTTTAATGTTCAAATTATTTTTGTCAATAGTTTATCATCACAATGTATTGATGTCGAGTTTTTGGAAATGAAAACATAAATGTAACGTTATCAAATTTTTTTGTGCGAAAATAAAGTTATGAGAATATCGACAGATTTTATCATTATTTCTGATAATTCTACTATCATGTAACGAGTTGGTGAAAGATGTAAGTATTGCTAATGAACCATATTATTGTATTCTCTTTGAAATCATAGGAGGCGGAATACCTTCGCCAGTCTTTTTCTTTTTGTGTAGGTTTGTGGTAAAGCTCGCTTCAAAGCCAAATTTCTTTGAAGTTTTATCTTTTATCACTAGGAAGGGTCGTGAATGAGATGGTTTTCCATTGATGGTGGCTGCTTCTCCCAGTCATTCTCTGTTACTTAGCTTTGTGGTAAAGTACTTCTCAGAGTTGAGTTTCCCCATTCATGTAAAAATACACATTTCAAAGATTGCCTTCTTCTTATTATAGTTCAAAACCAACTCTGGATTTTCAGAATACAATTCCTTTTTCACAGGGGGCTAAAATAAATATTTTTGGGTTCACCCTTTCATTTCCAAAACAATTATGCAAACTATTTGTTGCTTATTGATTATTCTTGCTGAAGTGGTAACATTTCGATGTGCAGAGGTCATTAGCAAAGCCCAACAGTTCACTCAATCCTATGTCAGCTTCTATATAGGTCAAGAATACCTCTTGGCATAGCAATAATATTGCATTGGGAAGAAATGCATATAGTAGGATATTTTTGGATAGGTCTCAAAAAATAATGTAAAAGTTTCAGGATCACTTTTTCTTTGAAGCAACAGTTGGTGAGATAAAAGCTTTTGAAACCTTCGAAAATGCATTAACTATTGGATGAACAATTCCGAAAAAATTCGAGGAAGTAGAACTTAAAAAATACCTTCAACACAAATATTAGGGAATTTTTCCTGATAAAATTTCTTTTTGTAATGAACTTTTGAGAGGTTTCACAAAAACGTAAATAAGAAAACACAGAAACAAGTCTCCAATATTTTCTATTCTCGAAAATTCATTTAATTCTGTGATGAAACTTTTTTTCGAACGAATCAATGCAACAAAAGATGTTATTTGTAAATAGAGCCACAAAAAGAATTAGGGGACTTACACTGAGGGATAAAAAAAAATCGTTAGTGCGCATAATTGTGTAGGGCTATATAGAAAGCCGAAAGTTAATTTCGATTTATCATTTCAATCATTTTAAATTTCCAGAATAATGTAAATTTTTTTTTCAGTCAGTTTATCTTCAATTTTGAGAATTATTCCTTCATTTTAGATGTGTATTATTTTTCAGAATACCAGTTTTCACTTCATTCTAGGCTTGTGGCTCATCAAAATTTGAAATTTCCAAATCTCTGCTATACAGGGTGTTTTTAAAGGTTTTTTTGCAGGTGCTAGAACTCATCAAAATAAGTCATAATTCTAAAAATCCATCATATAAAATACCGTGATTCATGGCAGATTTCCTAACAGAGTTGTATTTAGATGATGATGTCCAAGAATTTTTTCATTTTTTAAAATTTAATAATTTTTATGATCAACATCCGGCGAAATGATCTCTTTTGATGTGTTCTAGCACATGTCAAAAAAAAAGGCTCACCTTAAAAAACACCCTGTATATTAAAATACACATACATTTCAAAGATTGCCTAATATTTCTTTAGTTCAAAAAACTATGATTTTCAGAATCCAATGCGCATTTCAATTTATTTATTCATTCATTTTTAATTTTCAGAATGAATTCAATATTTTCCTTCTGTCTATTTATCATAGATTTCGAGAATTATTTCATTATTTTTTAGGAATGTGTATTATTACTCAAAATATTATTTTTCACTTCGATTCTATATTTTCAAATCGTTGTTATATCTTCGCAAACAACATCATCATGCCCTTATTTGAGGGGCATAATTTCGTAGAAGCGAGCTAGTTCATCAGAATAGAAAAAAGTAATGAAGAACTGTTGAATTTAGTAAGCTTTCTTATAATAAATACATTCAACAATATAAACAATTATTCAGTTTCTTTCAAGTTAAAAATCTATAGTTTCAATATGTACATTAATAATACAGTCTTGGTTTCATGGATTGATTGCTTTTGGATTATTAGTTCCCATTCTTTGTTTGAATTTCTTCAAGAATTCCTTAGCTAACTTTTCTCCTTGTCGATGCTCCATAGCTTTCACAGTTAAAGCGTCTGAAAATAATAAGATAAATTGATTGTTCCATATATAGAAATTTTAAGGAAATTAATCGAGTGAGAGAGTCCCAATTAAGTCATATTCTTACCGAAATTCACTGGCCTAGAAAGTTGTAAATGGTTTTGCGGTAGTGATGAGAGTGGTTCTTCTGTATCAGTTATATCTCTAAAGTGAATAAATGCTTCTCCTATGTGTTTATTGTTGTACCCCAGTAAATCTTTGTCTTTCACACTGAACAGAAGTAGACCATTCTGCATCAATCTTTGTTCATCAGTAAGTTTTCTGAAATATTAATCACATCAAGATTCGATCATCAAAGGATATTTCCAGTTGTACATACATTTCGAAAACTTCATCGAATAATGGTACCAGGTTCTTATTGTGAGTTTTCGTTTTTGGCTGTTCTTGGTTCCTGAATTTATCCTCGGGCATCAAGTGAACTCGAACAAATGCATCACATAATCCTACAAATAACAAGATTTTGCTTATCGTCGAGAAAAAAAATGGGCTTCACTAGTTTGCAGAAATTTTTCTATACAGTACCCATTATTTCAATTTTTGACATTTAATTGTGAATTCAAAAATAACTACTACAGCATTATACGTTTTATAATGTTTGTGTCTTACTAGCAGGATAGCCTCAGGCTCTTTTTCGTAACCACAGCATAATATATATTTTCTGCAATAGTAACAAACTCACCATTGGAATCCATCGCCACCAAAATCTTAGCGTTGAGGATCTCTATGTACAGAGTGTTCCCTTCGAATTTCGTCCTGACGGTCAACACACCATAAGGCGACTCGGTCATATTCGCGAATTCCTCGTGCAAATCCAAGTTGACTTGATGAATGAGATCATTCGTTTCCAAACCATACACTTTCAACAATCGTTCAGCCTGGATCAGTCCATCGCATCTGACGCAGTCGTCTGAAGTCTTGAAGGAACCCAACATCAGATTCAAGGTTTTGTGCAGATTGGCGAAGAAGGAAGGTGGCCGGCGATTCTGAAATTATTTATCGTGAAGACAATAGTTTAGTTTTAGGAAGTTCAAAAAACTCACCTCGAGGCTTGCTTGAATAATATCATTCAATATTTTCCCCACCTGCTCCCAAACCATGTAAATGGTCCTATCGAAATTTTCTTCATTAAGTTCCCGGTATAGAGTGCTCAGATTGTTGTCAACATATGACATCAACCTATCGACGCTGTTACTGTCTTGGTCGAAGAGTTCAGCTCCTTCTATCAGCAATCGTTTCATAGCTGGTGCCATCTGAAAACATTCCAATGTTCAATGTTGGCGTCAATTCTGAATGTAAACAAACGGTTCACCGCATACTTAGACAAATTTGAATAGAGCAATCTGAACCTACCTTAGAAATAACCGTCTCCATCAAATCGAATATCTCATTTTTCACAGTATCGACTGCATTCTCGATGACGTTATCGAGAGTCTGTTGACACCGTTGAGCATCAGTTGGACTCTTCAAATCCGCCAATTTCCTGACCACCTCGTCCATGCCCAATTCCGTCGTGAAGGGTTTCAGGGCTTGAGATACATACTCGATATTGTTGATCGACAAACACCATTCGTTGGTCACCTCGAACCTATTCTCGTAGACATTCTGTATCTCCCCCATACCTGCCACCTTCCTGGACATCCTTTGGGCGTAGAAAACGGCACAGCGACATATGTCCTGGAAGGAGAATTTTGGGTTGAAATCTCGAAGAATAATTTTTTATGGGATTCAACTTACGTCGATCATTTTGGCGATGAAAGTATAACAACCTTCAACATCTGGCCAATTGAGTTGTGTCCAAAACACCTTCACCTGTAATAAAAAAAAATATCGAGGGTGTGACATTGTGATCCAATCTGATAGTCAAGCTGCTATCAAAGCACTGAACTCCTGTATCATCGACTCAAAGCTGAGTGCCGGAGGAAACTTAATGAAGTAGGCAAGATCAAGAAGGTCTCTTTAGTCTGGGTTCCTGGTCACTCAGGAATCAAAGGAAACGAAGAGGCCAATACACTTGCCAGAAAGGGAACACAAACGCCACTTTCTGGCCCAGAACCTTTCTGTGGCATAGGCAAATCCACCTATATGAAAGAGTTTTGGAGAAGGAGGAGACTGAAAGAAAAGCACTCGGAGGAATCTTCCAGGAATTAATCACTCCAGAAAGTTCCTTCGGAACTTTGAGAATGCAAGATCCAAAAAGTATTGACTTCCTCACAGGACATTGTCGCCTCAGAAAGCATATGATGAGAATGGGCTTAACAGAAACTGACGAGTGTAGATTCTGTGGGGAAGAGGAGGAAACTCCTGTTCTCCTGGTTTCAGAATGCCTCACCGTTGCGAACCAGCGCAACGGATGTTTAGGACAAGAGAATTACAAAAGGAACGAGGATTTAACCTTTTTGAAGCCCTCTCAGATACTTGAGTTTATTGGAGCTCTGGAGCTGGAAGGCGAGCTGTAGGTAGCGCATATGCGAAAACAGCACTGATGGGGGTACAAAAGACTTTGTGGTCGCAGTGAAATGTAACCCCCTTACCTGACTATAGCTATAAGTATCTACTCACCTGGTAAAAGATCGAAAGTGTATTGACAGCTGATAAACTATATTTCACAGTAGGGTCCATGGGTACCAATTTATCGAACTCCACAGCTTTTTCTATCCTTTGTTGGGCTTTATAAACAGCTATCTCCAACCATTGAGCCACACCTCCGTGGAACCATTTATAAAAATTATTTATATAAAAACTATCACAGTCAACAGGACATACGCCTTGTCCAAAGACAACAAAGCGTTGAATACCGAGGTAAAGCTCAAAAAGTTTGGTTCCTTGTTCCAATGGTTCCTTGTGGGACTCCTCATTCAGGGAATTTCCGGTGAAATTCAGTTTTTTCAGATTTTTACAAATATCTATCACTTCTTCTTCTGCCAGTTCGCTGACCTTCTGTTGGTATATTATGTAGAGTTCCTTGGCATATGCGATTCCCACCTTTCTGCAAATAAAAAATCGGATATGGTTATAGTTAGGCAATGGCGACGATGTCAGGTCTATTGTGCCCCCAATTAGAGCTGTTTTCGCCAATGCGCTACCTACAGCTCGCCCTCCAGCTCCAGAGCTCAAATAAACTCCAGTATCTGAGAGGGCTTCAAGGAAGTTAGATCCTCGTTCCTCCTGTAATTCTCTTGTCCAAGGCAATC
This sequence comes from Aphidecta obliterata, assembly GCA_963966015.1. Lineage (NCBI taxonomy): Eukaryota > Metazoa > Arthropoda > Insecta > Coleoptera > Coccinellidae > Aphidecta > Aphidecta obliterata. The sequence continues at coordinate 25,399,307 of OZ014432.1, forward strand.
TTTGCGCTGGTTTTCAAGGCCGAGGCATCCTCTAACCAGGTGAACAGGAGTTACTTCCTCTTCCCCACAGAATCTGCACTCGTCAGTTTCTGTCGAGCCCATTCTCATCATAGGCTTTCTAAGGCGACAATGTCCTATGAGGAAGCCAGTGAGGAGGCGTAACTTATTCTTACTGAGATCCAAATACTTTTTGGATCTTGAACTTTTAAAATTCCGAATGATCTTTTTGGAGTGATCCATTCCTGGAAGATTCCTCCAGAGTGCTTCTCTTTCAGTCTCTTCCTTCTCCAAAAACTCTTTCTTATAGGTGCAGTTGCCTATGCCACAGAAAGGTTCTGGGCCAGTAAGTGGTGTTTGTGCTCCCTTTCTGGCAAGTGTAATGGCCTCTTCGTTTCCTGAGTAAACAGGAACCCTGACTTAAGAGACCTTGTTGTTCTTGCCTACTTCATTAAGTTTCCTGCGGCACTCCCATATCAGCTTTGAGTCGATGGAAGTCAGTTCTTTGATAGCAGCTTGACTATCAGAATGGATCACAATGTCACACCATTGATAGTTTCTTTGCAGGTTTATATTTATGCATCTTTTGATTGCAAGTATTTCTACCTGAAAAACACTCGAGTAGGAGCCTAACGGTATTGTACACTTGGTTATAGCCCCGTATACTCCATTGCCGGCCCCCATCGTGGTTTTATATCCATCTGTATACCATTTAAAGGTATTCACTCTGAAATTTTGGGTAGTGTATTCCTTTTGCCATTCTCCCTTTTTATATAACATAGTGTTGAAGTTCCTCTCAATGCTTACTTTTTTAATCATAACATCACTAGGCAGGTTCGCTGATGAGATGTACTTGTTCAAAGAGGACCAGGCTCCCTGACATTTAATTCTCACATTCCCTGTACCTTCCCTAGATATTCTAAGAATAGCCTTATGGGCAACCCTATTTATCACTAGATGTAGAGGAGCGAGATATGTGATTACCTCGAGTGAATTTTGATATAACAATCATTTGAGTAACAGAATAAATAACCAAAGCATAATATTAACGATGACACATTCATCCACACCTTAGGACAAAATATCAACTAAACTTCCTACTCACTCGTAAAACGTTTTATCGAAGAACTCCAACGCTTTTTGCAAGTCGCATCTAACCAAATGGAAAACTTTATTGATTATCTGCAATTTAGCTGTGTCGCTCGAATCGGAATTCCTGTTGTTCTCCAAGATGTAGTCGTACCAATTCGAGGCACTCACTTTGATTGCACTCAAAAGAACATCTTTGACGGTCAAATCGTTCACTTCTTCGACATCTGTAATCCACGGATATAACGTACTGGGGAATAGGTTGAAATCAGAGGGTGGCTCCAACGTTGAGATTTTGGCCAATATGGTCAGAACCTCGTTAACACTCTTAACCAAAATCTTATCGGCCTGTTTCCTTTTTATCCTTCTGACGACACTGAAGCAGTATGGCAGCAACTTTCTGGTGGAATTCCAAAATAGTTTGGTATCTTCTGAACTCAGTGAATTATGGCCTTGTAGAGGTTTGATCAGTTTATCCAATAAATTCGAGAATAAAACGAAGCTCAATGCGTGATTCTGATGAACTTTTATGTAAATAGCCCACTGGCAAATGGTCGCTTCTATTTGGGAGAGACCGGACTGGATAATGTGTTGAGTTATGATGGCTTCGCCCTGCTGGCTGAAAGAACCACACCACCAATGGGGCGCCACCTGAAAGAAATAATCGGATGTTGATTTTTATGGTTCAAAATCAGGGCAAGAAAGGCTAGGGAGCGAAACATCTTTCACTCGATGAAGAAGTGCATACCTTCGATGTTTCTAACTCATGCAACAAGAGTATCCTCAACAAATGACGATGTTCCTGTTCCGCTACCAACGTGTTCTTCTTTGAACTGAAGGCTAGTCTAACCTTGATAATACCCTGCCTGGTATCTTTATTCTTCTTATCCAAACTGTACCACATGGTCATTCCTGCAGCTGGAATGGTCTAAAACAAGAAACTTCATAAGACATTTAACTTATCGCCAAAAATTCTTCTAGACTCAGAATTATGTGATTTCAAAGTACTCACATTCAGAGGAACCCTTGCTTTTCCAATCAATTCGTTTTCATGCTGACCATGCGCAGCAGTAACGGCAATTTCCTTCATGAGTTTCCTCACACCCTTCACTCCTTTAACATCGAATATTTTACCGAATTTTTCTTTGACTGACTCCGCAGGATCAAAGTCCCAAACTTCGAGGCATAAGGTGTCATCGGTGGCATTATCTGACCAAGGCCTTCGAGAGAAAACAGAAATATTAATATATGTAGTTTATCATGATGGAAAAGAAAATATCAAGGGTGTGACATTGTGATCCATTCTGATAGTCAAGCTGCTATCAAAGCACTGAACCCATGTATTATCGACTCAAAGCTGATATGGGAGTGCCGGAGGAAACTTAATGAAGTAGTCTAAGAACAACAAGGTCTCTTTAGTCTGGGTTCCTGGTCACTCAGGAATCAAAGGAAACGAAGAGGCCAATACATTTTCCAGAAAGGGAGCACAAACGCCACTTACTGGCCAGAACCTTTCTGTGGCATAGTCAAATGCACATATAAGAAAGAGTTTTGGGAGAAGGATGAGACTGAAAGAGAAGCACTCTGGAGGAATGAATCACTTCAAAAAGTTCATTGGGAAATTCAAAAGTTCAAGAAGTATTTGGATCTCATTTAGAATAAGTAACGCCTCCTCAATGGCTTCTTCATAGGACATTGTCGCCTTAGAAAGCATATGATGAGAATGGGCATAAAAGAAACTGACGAGTGCAGATTCTGTGGGGAAGAGGAGAAAACACCTGTTCACTTGGTTTCAGAATGCCTCGTCATTGTAAACCAGCGCAAATAATGTCTTGAACAAGAGTATTACAGGAGAAACGAGGATCTAACCTCCTCGAAGCCCTCTTAGATACTGGAGTTCATTGGAGCTGTGGAGCTGGAGGGCGAGCTGTAGGTTGCGCGTTTGCAAAAACAGCTTTGATGAGGGGCACAATAGACCTCGAGGTCGCAGTGAAATGTAACCCCCTTACATAAATATAGAAGGGCGTTAAGATATGCAAAAACAATTTTTATAAATGAACAATTATAAAATGAATACAACAACAGTTCAAAGAAAAAAGAAGGTGCAAAAATATTCATAAGAAAAAAGATAATATACTCACAGAGCGAAATGTTCCTCCCATAAAGGACACAGAGTCCCTTCCTTCATCGACGAATTGTATTTATGGGCAGGATTGGAGGTCAAGTATAGGGTAACAAAAGGATCGCTGAGTCCATTCGAATCTTTCGGTGCTAAATCCTTAGCTTCTATCACCTCGACGTTCAGAAGAATTTTCGGTGCTTCCTTCTGTTCAGCAGCATTGAACATGTTCTGATGGTACTCGTTCGAGACGTGGAAGGCATCCTGGACGTAGGAAAGTAAGGCAGTCTGTCCGATTTCGCAACTCAGGTCGCAACCGATATTGTGGATAATCTCGTAAAGTATTTCAGAATATAATTCGTCAATCTGAAACACAGATTTTCGCATTTAGACCAGGCAACAGAGCAGATAATGGGTCGTAATTGCGATTTAATTTATTGTAGGCACAATTTTCCAATCTTTTCGTTGAAATGTTGCAAAATAGGTAAACTTGACCAAAACCGGCCCAGCGCTCAATTGCGGACGAATAGGCGGGTAGAAGGGCGACGCGGGGATGTGCGTATTACAATAAAAGCGCGCTGCGGCCGGGCGCGAGTTTTTACATTTATCCCCCCACTACTAGACCGCAAACGAGTGTTCGGCCGGTTTTGGTCATGTTTGCACGTTTTTTTCACCTATTTTGCAACATTTTGAGGAAAAAACAAGATTGAGGTTTTGTAGTACTATACTTCTACTTTCAAATTCCGTTTAGTAAATTAAAATCGGACAACTTCCGACGCATCCAGCCCTTCCGGAAAATAGTGCCTAAAATAATTCAAATCATCTATAATACCCATTCAGGTGAGAACCACCAAAAGGACCATTGATTTGATATGGGGCGACACTGTAGCGAGACTAACAAACCAAAGATTATGAAACCACAAATTCTGTGAACCAAACACTTCAAAAGATGGAAACGCCGAATTATCACCAAATCAGAAAAACTCAATTTTCTTTGCACAACGAGTAGCTGAAAAGCGAAATTCAATAATTGGACGTCATGGCCTCCGGCCAGTTTATTTCGTAATCAATAGTCAATAAGCTTGCTTTTTTCCAGATCTATAATTATACCGGAGTGTTATGGCGTTTAAGCTCTTGCAACATAATGAACTCTAGCAGATTATAAGAATAAAACATTGAGTTTAAAATATACATTCTACAATCGATTATTGACATTTTTATTAAGTATTGGAAGTCATTGATGAAAACGATTTTAGCATTATTAGCATAGTAATATTTTTTATTCAAACAATATACGATCTGAAACAGCGGATTAATTTAGAACTGTAGTGATGAAAACCTTCAACTAAACACCGATAAAATTATCAAACAACCATAGACTTCGTCTATGAATGAGACAAATTGATCATCAACAATGGAATATACTGGGTATTTTTTTAAGTTGAGGCTTTTTGTGACAGGTTCTAGAACTCATCAGAAGAGATCATTTCGGCGGAAGTTGATCATATAAAATTTTCAATTTGAAAAAAGTGCGAAAAATCTTGGGCATCATCATCTTAATACGACCCTGTTAGGTAATCTGCCATAAATCACGGTGCGATATGCATTCCAGCAAGTAAATAGTGCTGGATTTTATCGCAAATTTGGATATTCTCTCTCAACTATAGGCTTTTGATCCGCGGCGTCTCGGCGTTCGAAAGCGGTCGAATTATCATCCCAAAGGACACGAGGTCTCCTTGAAGTAATTTCAGCCAAATCCCTCCGCCGGTGTAAGCAAGAACTCGATTTGAAAAAGTCCGATTTTTGACACCTCGAAAAACATTTGGAGAGGGTTTTGTAGGTTCTTTTTGGAAAAATGTAAATGTAAATTATCACATGAAGTTCATTTGTTGCAGAATATATTATTTTTATTTTCATCTGTGAGAGCAACTTTGCTCGTTGATTAACAGAATAAAAATATTTTATGTTATGTTATGTTGACTTTTATAAGGAGATTTTTCCTGCACGGTGTAATTCTTAAAGTTCAAACCAAGGAGGGGACAAATTACTGATTGAAAAGGTCCTTTAAAAAAAATTAGGAAGTTCACAAAATCACAGATAAAATTGATCCAAATGGTTTACAGAAATTGTTCGAAATGGTCACCATTCGTTTGATGTGCACAAAGTCTTGCCTGGCGTAAAAACGAATTATTACATGCAGCAACTATCACATCAGTTTGCTAACGAATAATGTCACAAGCATTTTCAAAGCGTTTTTCTAGTTCTTCGACACTATTCACCTCACCGTTACTGTACACTAATGTCTTCAAATGACCCCAAAAGAAAAAATCACAGGGGTTGAGATCCGGACAGCGTGCAGGGCAAGAAACGGACCTATCCACCTAAAGTCCCCAAAAATCGTACGCTCTGTCAGATGATTTCCCGTAAACTGAAAGCATTCAAAACACATTTGAACCAAAATCAAAATAAGATCCGGGCTCTAAATTTCTCAGATTCGCAGGTAATTTTGATTTCGAAATACTCAGCCCTAGTGAGTATTTTTTTATTTTCGAATTTTGACTTTTTTTGATGATTTCTAGCACCTGTCAAAAAAAAGGCCTCACCTTTGAAAACACCCTGTATTTTTATCGTCAGAATTCGATATACCTACTCGGTAATTCACTGATTTCCTATTCTTTTCAAGTTTTAAACATGAAACTTTTCGATACAGTCAGTTGTATAACAAGAACAATACCTAAATTCTAGATTTAGTCTGATTTTGAACCTTGAGAAATTTTCAAAACAGCTTGAGAAATGAGAAGAGAATCAATGAATGTCACCTCGAAAAAAATAGCTCGGTTCGTTGTTAATGTCTTCCTGTTAGTCCAAAAATACAAACAAAGGTCCCCACATGACCGTCTAGTATTGGCAACCAAACAAATGACATTTAACAAGCGAATCTTCCAACGCCTAAGGTTTTTTTTTGAGGCTTTTCTATAGAGGAACTATGCTCATTATAAACTGTTATAGAATGGTGAAGAAAAATAAAAAAAAATTGGTGGAGCCCTCGCCATACAGGTAACTGAGGGATGAAAAAAAATCAAAAAAACTGTGTGTCTTCCTATAATTTTCGAAAACAAACGTTAATTCTGATATCACTCAAAAAACACTGCCAAATTGGGGTAACATCAAAGAGGAACTCAAGCTGAACTCACTGTCATAGAAGCTAAATATACGCTCGTTTGTCTCTCAATCTCTTCCTTCTTAACACCCCTAAAAGAATTCTTAGGCAACGATTTCCTTCGTCTTGGAACAACCTGTGGACCTTCATTGTTGTTATTACTGGTATTATTGTTGTTGTTATTGGCTCTGTGGATGTCGAGCTGCGAGCGAAAAGTCTTCAACATATTTCAACACTTTCCACGGAACTTGGACGCATAACCGAACTTTTTCAAATCGAACTAGACACGAATAAGTTATTTGTAATCATCTCGTAGGTGAAAACGGTCAAACACCAACAGGGTAGATCGCCCGAACCGAACTGATACAACTGGTGCCAAATCTATTCCTGTAAGCCATCGGATCATACGGGCATTTTGCAGCATTCTCGTTTTCGTCCAGGGAATCTCACGAAAATTCGATTAAGGTGGAAAACTCGGATGTTCGATATTTAGGTCATCTGTTTAATTGACGTCAAAGCGGCAGTGCGAACGTTGATTGAAGATGTGTCTCTTCGAGCGCTGTTTCAGTTCCGAACAGCCCAGAAATCGATATGACCCTAACATATCCAAAGCAAGGGTGAATTGAGTGCCTGGCACAGGGTGGTCTCCTTTGAAATACAACGTATCCACTTTGAAAATTACAAAATTTGGAAATTCCAGAAGTAATGGTAATTCTCATACACGTGGCAACGTCGAGATTTTTTCATAAAATTGAAACAGCTTTGTTTAAAAATCTCACATAACCAATGGACAAAAATTATTCGAAGGAAACTTGAAATTTTGGAAATATAGGAAAATTCCGAAACTGCCTATCTGATATTCATGACTTTCGGTAGGCTTGGTCAGGTTTGCAGAGAGGCACCTTCCCTGCAGGTTTCAGAACGATCGCTTGAAAATTGCAACCTTTGGTATCCGACAACCAATTGACCAAAAAAAATTCGGAAAATTCTTCAACCGTTTTTCCGATTTCCGCCAATTTCGATAAACTGCTGGAGTTGTTAACTGAGTTAAATAAACAATTTTTTCATTCTTACTAAAAATCATCACCTGCTATATTGAAGCAGATTAGGTCCTCTGATAAATATAAAAATAACTAAAAATTTTGAATTCAATTTTTTCAATTCGTAATTAAAGCCAACTTTTTCCAAATAATTATCATTAAGAATGTTTTTTTTATCGACTACTCGTTAATGGACTCAAATAAACCAATTTTCTATTCCATCACCTGCTATATTGAAGCAAATTTGTTCCTCTGATAAATGTAACTGAAATTTTAATTAATTTCTTCAGTTTGTGATAAAAGTCAACGTTTCCAAAATTATTGACATCAGAAGTGTTTTTTTCATCGACTACTTGTAAATTGACATGAATGAATCACTTTTTCGAAATCATCACTTGCTATATTGAAGAAAATTTGTTCCTCTGACGAATATAACTCGAAATTTTGAATTTTTTTTTTCAATTTGTAATAAAAGCCAACTTTTTCCAAATAATCAACGTTGAAAGTGTTTTTCATAGACTTCTTGTTAATAGACCTAAATAAACTCCTTTTTCATTCCAAATCAGAATCATTGCTATATTGAAGCAAATTTGTTTCTCTGATAAATATAACTAAAAATTTTGAATTTATTTTTTTAGTTTATAATAAAAGTCAACTTTTTTTAAATGATTAACATTAAGAGTGTTTTTTTCATCGACTTCTTGTTAATTGACCTAAATAAACCACTTTTTCATTTCAACTCAGAATCATCACCTGCTATATTGGAGCAAAATTGTCCCGTTTTCCAACCAATCAACTAAGGGACAATTAGAATACGTAATAATCTAATATATATAAAAAAAAAACGTGCCACTTACTAAAAACCATCACCTACTATATTGAAGCAAATTTGGTCCCCTGATAAATATAATTATAACTAAAAATTTTGAATTTATTTTTTCAATTTGTAATCGAAGCCAACTTTTTCCAAACAATCAACATTAAGAATGATTTTTTCATCGACTACTTTTAATGGAATTAAATTAACCACTTTTTTTTTCCTACTTGAAATCATCATTCATTCCTCTGATAAATATAACTAAAAATTTCGAATTTTTTTTTTATTTTGTAACGAAAGCCAACGTTCCCCAAATTATTGAAATTAGAAGTGTTTTTTTTATCGTTCACCTACTTGTTGATTGAGTTTTTTCATTCTTACTGAAAATCATCATCTGCTCTAATGAAGCAGCTTTGGTCTTCTGATAAATATAAATATAACTGAAAATTTTGAATTCAATTTTTTCAATTTGTAATTAAAGCCAACTTTCTCCGAATAATTATCATTAAGAATGTTTTTCTTATCGACTACTCGTTAATGAACTCAAATAAACCACTTTTCTATTCCATCACCTGCTATATTGAAGCAAATTTGTTCCTCTGATAAATATAACTAAAAATTTCAATTAATTTTTTTAGTTTGTAATAAAAGTCAACATTTCCGAAATTATTGACATCGGAAGTGTTTTTTTCATCGCTTACTTGTTAATTGACTTGAATGAAACACCTTTTTAAAATCATTGTTCCTCTGTTGAATATAACTCGAAATTTTGAATTTTTTTTTTCAGTCTGTAATAAAAGTCAACTTTTTCCAAATAAACAACATTAAAGATGTTTTTTCATCGACTTCTTGTTAAAGAAGTGACCTAAATAAACTTTTTTTCATTCCAACTCAGAATCATCGCCTGCTATATTGAAGCAAATTTGTTTCTCTGATAAATATAACTAAAAATTTTGAATTTATTTCTTTAGTTTATAATAAAAGTCAACTTTTTCCAAATGATTAACATTAAGAGTGTTTTTTTCATCGACTACTTGTTAATTGACTCAAATTTTCATTCCAACATTAAATCAACACCTGCTATATCGAAGCAAATTTGTTCCTCTGATAAATATAACTGAAATTATGAATTTATTTTTTCAGTTCGTGATAAAAGCTAACGTTTCCCAAATAATTAACATTGAAAGTGTTCTTTTCATCAACTACTTGTTAATTGAACTAAATAAAACACTTTTTCATTCTTTTTTACAATCATCACTTGCTATATTGAAGCAAATTTGTTTCTCTGATGAATATAACTGAAAATTTTGAATTTATTTTTCAATTTGTAATTAAAGCCAACTTCTTCCAGATAATTAACATCAAAATTTTTTTTTCATCAAATACTTGTTAATCGACTTAAATAAACCACTTTTTCATTCCTATTATACTTAGAATCATCACCTACTATATTGAAACAAATTTGTTCCTCTCATAAATATAACTGAAATTTTGAATTTTTTTTTAAGTTTGTAATAAAAGATGACGTTTCTGGAGTTATAAAGATTGGAAGTGTTTTTTAAATCAACTACTTGTAAATTTACTCAAATAAAACTCATTCTTTTTGAAAATCATTACTTGCTATATTGAAGCAAATTTGGTGCTCTGATAAATATAACTAAAAATTTTGAATCTCTTTTTCAATTTGTAATTAAAGCCAACTTTTTTCAAATAATTAACATCAAAAGAATTTTTTTTCATCGACTTGAAAATTGAACTACTTTTTCATTCCAACTTAAAATCATCACCTGCTATATTGAAGCAAATTTGTTCCTCTGATAAATATAACTTTTTCAAATAATTGACATTAGATGTGTTTTGCTATCGAATATTTGTTAATTTACTTAAATAAAACACTCTTTTATTTTTACTTGAAATCATCACTTGCTATATTGAAGCAAGTTGGTTCCTCTGATAAATGTAACTAAAAATTTTGAACTAATTTTTTCAGTAAGTAATAGAATCCAACTTTTCCCAAATAATTAACATTTGAAGTGTTGTCCATCGACTACTCGTAAATTGACTTGAATAAATCACTTTTTCATTTTAATCTAAAATCAGCAAACATATTGAAGCATTTTTTTTTCCTCTGATAAACAAAACAAATTTTGTTTTTTCTTTAAGTTTGTAATAGAAGCCAACTTTTTTCATGTTATTAACATCAATATTGTTTTTTTCATAGACTACTTGTTAATATTTTTAATAAACCACTTATTTCATTGTTACTCGTAATCATCCACAGCTGTGTTTAAGCTAATAATTTATTCCTGCGATAAATGAAATTAAATATTTGGAATTTATTTTTTTTATTTGTAATGATAGCTTACTTTTTCGAAATAATCAACTTCAAACGTGTTGTTTTTTCATTGACCTCCTATTTGATTCAATTAAACTACTGTCCCGTTTTCAGACAAAAAATAAATGGTCACGTTAGTTATACCACATAACAGTGGAGGGAGGCATATACCAAGAACCTTTGTCCTGAAGCTGTGCTATGAGGTGGCGCTTGTAACAAGTAAAGAACCTAACAATTCTCGATTGATATTCAAAAAATCATAACTCAAGAACCATTAGGAGTCTTGCAGTTTTATGTTGAATCGATACATCTTTTCGAACCCATTGGTTTTAAGCCTCTAGAATTCATTGATCAGATTCGAATCAATACAAAATCAAACTGACTTTTGAATCAAATTCCATGCATTTAGCTTTCATGGTTTTCGAGAGGAACACCAGCTGAAGGAAGGATAACGTTAATGGATATAATATGTTGCACAATCATCAACTTCCTTCAGAAATACCGCACGTGAGTAATACGTACGTAGGTAAATTATTATGTATGTAGGTATTATGGTAACGAACTTATTCCCATATCCATCACATCATCACGATGGAATCCAAGGAATAAAAGCAAACTTCTAAACATTCCGCACATTATGACTCAATTAATTTGAAAATGTATCAATCATTCGGTCGAGTTATAATTAGACGATTAGATGATCATTACGTCAATAAGCTTTCAGCAGAACTTGAATATTAGGTCTCTGCAATTCCCCCATTTTTTTTTTAGATTTCGATTAAAGTTCTAACTTTATCCCATACTACTCTCAATTTATTTCCAGCTAACGTACTCGAAGTTTTGAATGGTATGGTAAAACACACAAAATTAGTATGTGTTGCATAATTTTCAATATAAACCTTTTTAGAATAAACAGATTGAACACTCACATTCAGAGCTGTAGAAATAATGTCTGTACTGCTCTTCTGGTCGTTGGATTCCGAGTCTGATGATGAAGATATCCTGTCAGCTTCGATTTCGGTGTCTGGTGGAACAACATCGCTTTCTTCGGCAGAATTTGCTATAGCTGCTGCCTTGGCCACATCTTCCTTCTCTTCTTCTTCCCGGGATATTGCCAATTCGGCGTTTTCCCTGAATAAGGAGCCGAATTTCTCGAAGAAACCACCGTCAATTTCTTGAATCCTGGGATGGATAAAACATAGGACAATTAGAAATACTATAGGGGAATTTTTCCCTGTCAAATTCGGAATTTATAACACAATCGGAATAAAAATTGATACTGACTTTCGAACATCACGGTAAGACAAAACTTTATTTAGAGCATTCCATTGCAACAATGAAATTTATGGAAATCATATCAACCTATGGTGAACATTTACATTCACCTGCATGGTGTACATGCAATAACGTACTCAAAGTGTTTAATTTTTTTTATGATAAGGGTGCAAAGAAAACTCTTCCATTTGGTATCAACACATATGATTAGTAATGCAAATAAGATAATGTTTAACACTGAAGATAGAATTTCGATATCCGGCCACCTTTCCCATTTTTCTTTCGATGTTTGGGAAAGTTCAACAGATCGACGAGACATTGATCAGATGTTTATCAGAAGGGAATTCCCCACGAAGTAAGAATAATCATCAGGTCCAACATTGAACATTTCCACGTTGAATGAAATAATCTGAAAATTATGTGAAAGAAATTCCCACATCCAAAAAAAAATTTAAAATGTCAGCGGTAGTCAGATCACTGACAACATACCAAGATATCTTCACATAACAGGGAAACTTCAAAATTGTGCCTAATTTATAACAGTGGCATTAGAAGTGTTGCACGCAGAAGGAATAATTTCTTCAACTTATTATGCAATGTTCGGCATTTTTTACAACTGCGGATAACTCTCGAACGGAACGACCTAAAAACTTGAAATTTTCAGGGTAGGTTCAAATCCCAAATGAAGCAATTAAGTTCGTTAATGGGCAGAATTCCACACGGGATTCCGTGAATATTGCCGTTCGAAATTTCGTTCTCCTGATTTCTTCAAAACCACTGATTCGATTGAGATGAATTTTTGCACTCAGATGGAGAAAAACGTGTTCATGCTACACCCAAATTTTGTCCAGATCACTGAGCAAAATTAGACTAGGGGTTCCGTAAATATGGACGTTCATAATATTTTTTCCCTGATAATTTCGAAACTACTGATTGGATTGGAATGGAATTTGGCTCATAGATGGAGAACATTATATTCAGCGAAATTTTGTCCAGATCGGATCATCAAGACCATAGATACCGTAGAAAATTCTAGCAAATTATCCAAAGGAAAATTGGTCACCTAAAGCACTGACGTGAAGTCTGAAATTTTTTTTTTACAGTTCCCAAAAATGTCTTCAATTGGTTTCTTGAATGTGAATCTACTTACAAGGCATTGCTCTTTATGATTTTTTAATAATTACTGAAAATGTGGAGAAACAATATGTTTATATGACAATTTAATGCAGACATTTCATTATCAATATTCTTCGGCTCGTCAGTAGGTACCCATAGCGAAAAAATATCAATCAACAATGCCAAAGAATTTCGCAATCGAGCATTTTTTTTTCGAAAACTGGTATCCTCAGTTCTAAAATTACTGAAAATGAGAAACTCTTTATAAACATCCAGTAAAATGTACACTGATGAATACGAAGTTTTTCTTGAAGATTTCAAAAACGACGCCCCGACTCAAATATGTATATACATTATTTAACGAATCCATTTACAACTCGACTCGATAATACAATATAAAGATATTATAAGATTTGAAGGAGAATAATTTATTGCACATATTCAAAAAAGTAATCGTTATTTGTTAAACATTCGATTCACTGTTAACGTTAGTGAGTATATTTATGGACACTTCCTATATATGAATCATAGAAGATTTGAGGGATTTATATCATCAATTTGACTATAATTGTAATAATTGTATACTCCAGTAAAATATATTTTATGTGGTAATTTTGCACATGGATGAAGGATATGATGTGTTCAAGCAAAATTTTGTCCAGAACCAGAACCATAGAAAATTATAACTTTCGAACGGAAAGACCTAGGAACTTGAACTTTTCAGGGTAGGTTTGGATCCCCCGAATGTCGCGGTCTCGTTAATCAATAAGCAAGCTTAGACTAGGGGTTCCGTAAATATAGCCGTTCAAAATATTTTTCTTCTGATTATTTCGAAACTACTGATTGGATCGGAATGAAATTTTGCACATAGATGAAAAATAATGTATTCGAACTCACGATGTCTATATTTTCGAAATTTGAGCCGAAAATGGTCTCAATCGAAAAGGTTCGACTCAATGATGACGAATTCGTCGGAAAATTCAAGTTTCTCCGTCCGACCGTCCGTAAATACGATAACTCTCGAATGGAACGACCTAAAAACTTGAAATTTTCAGGGTAGGTTCAAATCTCGAATGCTGCGGTTGAGTTAGTTATTCGGCAAAATTCGACCAGGGGTTCCGTAAATATGGTCGTTCGATATTTTGTTTTCCTGGTCACTTCGCGACTACTGATTAGATCGAAATGAAATTTTGCACTCAGATGGAGAATAACGTATTCGAGATACATGCGACATTTTGTCGTCAGGATCGCTTGACCAGAAACATAGAAAATTATAACTTTCTAACGAAAAGACCTAGAGACTTGAAATTTTCAGGATAGGTTTGGATCTCGAATGTCGAGGTCACTTTCGTCAATGAGCAAAATTAGACTAGGGGTTCCGTGAATATGGCCCTCCAAAATATTTTTTTTCTGATAATTTCGAAACTATTGATTTGATCGAAATGAAATCGCACATAAATGAAGAATAATGTATATAAACTAGGTTAGAAATTTTGTCCTGATCGCATTACCACGACCATAGAAACCGTAGAAGATTCTAGCGAATTATCGAAAAAAAAATCCTTATATTCCTGTAACAGCTGATTCGGCATAATTGACAAAGAGCTGCTGTCATTTTTTTGACAGCTGTCAAAATTTTTTTCGAGAGAATGTTTATAAACAAGCGCTCAAAAGCTCCTTACTACCTACACGTCAGTGCTTGTTATAATTTTTTGATACAAAACTCTTCCCGATGAGTTTTTTCTCAAATAATTTGAAGAATGTATTCTTCGAAATAATGATCCTTTCACTCGATTAATATATTTTATTTCAACTTCGTAACATATATCAGTCTATCACAATTAAATCTAATACATTCATTCGACAAATATGGATCTATTTCTGCTTTCAAATTCGATAAAGAGTTTTTGGTTTTATCCTAACAATACACATATCACAAAAAATGGAAGACATTGTTGTAGCTATTCAAATTCTCTTTGGTTAAATTCATACATAGCAGAAACCTCTAAATATATTTTCAGATCCATAAATTCATGGAAGACAAGTGCCAGTACAGTATCAGCAATTATAAAAGCGTTCACATGAATTGTTTCTAAATTCAGTAAATGTTTTTAACAAGGAATGTTTGAAACCAGCTTTATTTGAAACTTGTAATATCAACATAAGCTATCCACTGTATTATGATCAAAAAAAACAAGACAAATATTTTCTGAAACAGAAGAACTCAAACAAGATACCTCCAATCATAATAGGCTAGTACGTCTTACTTTATTATTTGCCGATTTATCAGAATCTTAAATTTCCTAAGCAAACATATTTATAATCAATATAATCTTCTATCCCATTATGACCACCTTCTCTTCCAATGCCTGATTTTTTGACGCCTCCAAACGGCACCTCAGCAGCCGATATGATGCCTTCATTGATACCAACCATCCCAACCTCCAAGTTCCTGCTCACTCTAAAAATTTGACTTATGTCACTCGAAAAAATATATCCGGCTAAACCGACATCCGGTTGATTAGCTATAAATAAACTTTCTTCTTCTGTTCTGAACTTCACAATGCTGACGACAGGTCCAAAAATCTCCTCCATCCAAAGTTTCATAGTTTCTCGGACATCCGTCAAAACTGTAGGCTCATAATAAAGGTCGCCAACAGATGGCGCCCTCTTTCCACCGAGTATACAGTTAGCCCCTTTACAAATAGCATCGTCGACCAACTGACGAATTTTCTCTAATTGTGCTATGTTTATCATTGGTCCGATTTTAACGTCACTTTGCGACCCATCCCCCATCTTTAGTTTTCGCATCTCCACAACGAGATTATCGACGAAACAATCGTAAATACCGTCTTGTATCAAAAATCGGTTGGGTGCAACGCAAGTTTGCCCGGAATTCCTGAATTTCGAGGCGATCGCATCTTTCACCGCAACGTCTACATCAGCCGAATTATAAACTATAAACGGGGCATTTCCTCCGAGCTCCAAACTCACTCGTTTCACATGCGGAGCACATTTTTCATTGATAACTTTACCGACTTGAACGGATCCAGTGAAAGATATTCCTCGTACATCCGGACTCTTACACATAAAATCTACAACCGGTGGATTCGAAGCATGCGAACTTGTTATAACATTGAGAACGCCCTTTGGAATGCCAGCTTCGTGTCCAAGTTCAGCCATCGCAAGTGCCGTTAAGGGTGTATCGGTGGCAGGTTTGATGACACAAGTACACCCGGCAGCTAAAGCTGCCGATAACTTTCTAGTAATCATGGCTAAGGGGAAGTTGAATGCTGTTATCAAACCAACGACACCAATTGGTTGTTTTTCTACGAAATATTTCTTCGACGGATATGTGCTTTGGAGAATCTCCCCATTAATACGCCTGGCTTCTTCAGCGTAATATTCTATGTAAGCGTTGCCATAATTCACTTCGGCTTTCGATTCGACGTACGGTTTGCCGCATTCTAAAGTGATGATTTGGGCGATTGTTTCTTCGTGTTTCACCATCAAGTCGTACCATTTTTTCATCACTTTGGAACGTTCATATGCGGTTGTATTTTTCCATCCTTTAAAAGCTGAAGATGCGGCTTTGATAGCTACCTCTACATCTTTTTCATCCATATCTGGAACTCGAGATAGAATTTCCCCATTCGCTGGATTCGATACTGTGAATACTTTCTCGTCCGAAGCACAAACCCATTCCCCATCAACGTAAGCTCGTTGTTTTATCAAAGGTAAATGGGATAAATTGCGAATAGGGTACATTATGTTATTAGCTGCCAAACGTTTGTAATTTTTCAGGACTTTTAGAAGCATATTTTCTTTTGTAAAGCGGCTGACGACCAATGTAAGACTGAATAAGTTTCAACAACATCCAAGTCCGGTCATTATCAGTAATAAAAATAATGTATTCAATCAATTTGACACAATAATAATTGAAGATGTCATTGATCGTGACCTTAAAAAATAAAGTAAGGTTAGGTTAGTATGCGCATAGAAAGTGATTTTACATTTCTTGGTCTAAACGATTATTGATTCAGTGAGAATTCGTCTTCAAGCCCATAATTAACAAATTGAAAACCTATCTTTTCAATAGATGACACTATTTTTAACTTTTTTTTTACAAAAAATTAGTACGTATATCAGTAAAAGTTGATTTTATTACTTCTGCAACTTTCTTTCGATTTTTTTTGGGGTAGAGATCTAGATCTAGTGGTGTCCGGGTTTAATGTGAATATATTTCAGGACATGATTCTAGAAATCTAAATATGGGAAAAGCCTAAGGTCAACCTACGACCTAAATTGCACCCTTGGGGAGTTAGAGCCCTTCATCATGACACCACCCCCCCCCCCCCCCAAAATCTGTATTTTTGGGTCAAAATTTTGCAAATTGTTTGGTGTTTGGTGATAACAAAAAATACTAATTTCTACCAGTGGCGCCCACAACTTTTTTCGAGATAAAAAGTCATTAGTGGCACTGCTAGAGTGTTTCACATCAGAAAACTATTTTTTTTCGACAAGGGTGCTCTATAAAGTTTTCAAACAAATGCACCTTTTTCCTTCAAAAAAAGTTATTCAGAGAATTATATTTTTTGAGCGCTCGTTCTACTCACACGAGGGCTATATCATTTCGTCACGATGTCTGTATTTTTCGAATTTTGAGCCGAATATGGTCTCAATCGACATTTATCTACTCCACTGGAAGAAATTCGTATTTTTCGTTATCACCAAATAATTTGGCTTACCCAAAAACTGCCAAATTTTGATAAAATAATACCAAAAGTGCCATTCAGGAAGTGGTTCATTTCAATTTTCTTCCAAATCTGTGCCTCCATAGAATCAATTCTTGAAATATATTAAGGTTACATTCGAACACCCTGTAGAAAACAGGTCTACAGATTTTTTTAATTCGATTTTCATATCACTACCTTAAGCGTAAACGGTGAAAATTTCAGGAGAAAGGGTTACATTTATTCCCTCTCGAACTATTTCGAATGTGCCTTCAAATCATACTTCCATAATTAAGTTTTTTTCTGATAACTTCCGAACGGCTCAACCGATTCTGTTAATTTTTCAAATTATAGTCAATACAATATCAGTAATGATTTGTTTCCAACACCTTTCCCATAGGTCCACCAGATCGCCATCAATAACGCACTGACACTAGCACTTAATGGTCAGAAACTTTTTTTTGGTTGAAGATATCGGCGAAATTCCTACATTTATGTATTTCGTCGTTATTTTTGCAAAAATAAGGTATACTGGTGCAACATCTAAAAAAATAAACCGTTTTCGAGTTACAAGCATTTTTATGATTGAATAACCAAATATTTTTTCATCAATATTATGGAAGTTTCAGATAAATGAACAATCACAAAGAGAGAAGTTTTAGTATCCATAGCAACAATAAATAGCTGGCACTATTGATGAAAAAATTACGAAAAGCACTGTCGTGAAGTCAGGAGCTTTTGAGCGCTCGTTCGTCCACCTTGTAGGTAGACTCGCATTTTCCAGTATCAGAAACAGAATGAAAAATTTTTCGACAGTTGTCAAAAATATTCTCAAACTAAGGCGAAACTCCAGACTTCACGTCAGTGCTTTAGCTGACCAATTTTTTTTTCGTTAATTCGCTAGAATTTTCTATGGTATCTATGGTCAATCTGAACAAAATTTGGCACGTAGTTTGAATACATTATTATTCAGCTATGTGCGAAATTTCATTCGAATCCAATCAGTAGTTTAGAAATTATCAGGAAAAAATATTTTGAACGTCCATATTTACGGAACCCCTAGTCTAATTTTGCTCATCGATGAACGTGGCCGCCACATACGCGATCCAAACCTACCCTGAATATTTTCAAGTCCCTAGGCCTTTCTGTTCGAAAGTTATAATTTTCTATGGTTTCTATGGTTCTGGTCATGCCATCTGAACAAAATGTAGCTTGAATATATCATTCTCCATTAAAATACAAAAATTTGTCCCCATCGAATCCGTAGTTTCGAAATTATCGAGAAAACTAAATTTCAAACGACCGTATTTACGGAACCCCTAGTATAACTCTGCTCATTGATGAACGCGAACGCGACATTTCAGATCCACGCCTATCCTGAAAATTTCAAGTCCCTAGGCCTTTCCGTTCGAAAGTTATGATTTTCTATGGATTCTATGGTTCTGGTCATGCGTCCTGGAGAAATGTAGCTTGAATATATCATTCTCCATTATTATACAAAATTTCGTCACGATCGAATCTGTAGTTTTGAAATTATCAAGAAAACTAAATTTCAAACGACCATATTTACGGAACGAACTTAATTTTGCTCATAGATAAACGTCATCACGACATTCGAGATCCACACCTATCCTGAAAATTTCAAGTCCCTAGGCCTTTCCGTTCAAAAGTTCCAATTTTCTATGGTTTCTATGGTTCTGGTCATGCGATCTGGACAAAATTGCACATGTAGCTTGAACACCTCATTCTCAATGTGACTGCAAAATTTCATTTCGATCGAATCTGTAATTTCGAAGTATTTAGGAGGACAAAATTTTGAACGGCTATATTTACGGAACCCCTGGTAGAATTCTGCCCATTAACGAACTGAGCCGAGGTATTTGAACTACACTGAAAATTTCAAGTCTCTAGGTTGTTCCGTTCGAGGGTTATCCTGCTTACGGCCGGACGGACGGACGGACAGACTCGAATTTTCCGACGGATTCGTCATCAGTGAGTCGAACATAGTCGATTCAGACCATTTTCGGCTCAAAATTCGAAAAATACAGACATCGTGACGAAATGATATAGCCCTTGTGTAAGTAGTACGAGCGCTCAAAAATATTTGGATAGGTATTCAATTATGAAACTGCATGTAACTCGAAAACGGTGTAGTTTTTCGATGTTGTACCAGTATTCCTTTTTTTTGCAGAATCTGAATAAAATACATAAATGTAGGGGTCAGCCCGTTCTTGGCGATCAGTTGAGTAGTTCGCAAGTTATTAAATTGAAACTGAATTATGGGAGTACCATTTGGAGGCACATCTATGCGCTTGAGGACGTCGTAGGAAAAAAATTTAGAGCAATCCTGACTCGTCTTTATACACCTTATTCACACCTGAGAAAGAGAGTAGTGCCGGGACACCCTGTATAAACCAAAAATAGTAGTTGAGGGTTCCTATGCACCTTGAGCCCCACCCCAAAAATCCTATAGCTCAGATTTTGTCGTCGATTTTTTCTAAAACGCAGTTATGTACGAAAAATTGATTGACACCAGTTTCAACTTCTAGAAACTTCTTATTCTGAAAAAATAATTTTTTCTAACTCATCGAATTTCGGAAAATCATATACGTGACAGCTGTATACGGGTAAGTTAGGATAAATAAGCTCAAAATGATATCTGTCAGACTATAAAATTTTCCTAAAATGGAATTCTTTATGGAAAAGTGTCTGTCTGAAAAAAAATCTGGGCAGGCCTAGTGAATTTTCATCAATTTGAGCTAGTATAGGCCGAATCCTTAAACTTAGGTCTAGCCCATATACCGTTTTTCCTACAATATATTCGTTGTATGGTATAATATATGCAATTGTATAAAAATAGCAAAAGTAGTAGTAATTAGTAGTAAAGGATATTCTTCACCTATTAGTTTTAAATCGTAGATCACGACTAAGTTGATTGCCCCTATCTCACGTACCTGATCTCATGCTCGCTCTTCTCCTCGTCAGAATTTTTCGATTCCATCAACTTGTTGTAGATCTGTTTCCACATCAGGTCTTCCGATTCCATATCCATTTTTTCACGATGTCTCTGGTAACAGGTCTAAATTTAAAACCGTACGAAAATAGAGATTGTCTCAAATTCCAGCGAAGCACTCGAACGATTACTAAGCACTGAACTTATTTGCACAATAAATTAGATTTTCCTATAGGTTTATAGGTACGGTAAATACATGGATGAGGAAACACAACCTCTCTTGTCTAGGAGATGAGGGCTTTTTCACTTTTTAGAACTATGACACAGACTTCGACCTTGTGAATTGGATTTGGATGTAAGTAATCCCACCCATCTAACCAGTAAACCCGACAACACAAAGCCTACAGCTTCTTTTTGCATTTCACTAATCTCACTGCTATAGCAACACAAGTCACAAATGGTTCGATGGAAGTGTTAATACATATTATAAGTTTGTTTTCTCTCATGGTTATGAATGTCAAGTAACTTATTCATGCATCTACTTCAGAAATACACCTATTGTTGACCGAGGCTGGCTATAAGGAGGACATGAAGTAATCATTATAAAAGTGTTACTCATTAAAATTTTCGTTGAATGTTATATGCTGAAAGGAAAAACTTTTCGAGTTGATGTCCCGTTCAAGGTGAAAGATGTTTTGATTCCGTTTCATGATGCGGTCAAGTCAACATTTCGCGTAGGTCAAAGAGCAGGCAGAGATTTTCCCTGCTGTGATTAAATAATGAAAACTGCACAGCAGTGTTGTAACCGTTGAATAAACTGCCATAGTATTGTGAATTCGTTAAGCGAAAAAGGTGTACCTATACCAATCTAAGTTACGAGGAATATGGTCTCAGATTTTTAGTTATAAAAAAAAATTAACAATAAAAAAAAAAGATCCTGACAAAAACATCTTCAAAAGAAATGTGATTAGCGCGAACGCAATAATAAAATAATACCTGCTTTCTGTACTCATCGAAAGATTCATTAATTCGTCATAGGTCAATAAATTTCGAAATTCAGTATATATTTATGTTTGTTTATATTTATTCCTTATATGATAAAAGCAAGGCGAATCATAGATTAAAATAAAACGTGCTCTCATTACACTATTTTATTTCGAATCCAACCATACAAATAAAAAATGTTCAACCAATTTGTGTTATCTTCAGTCCATTTTGCGATCTTGGATCCACAATCCCACATTGGCCTCTTCTCTATCTGATCCACCTCACTACGTCTGCCACTTACAACTTTTTTCTTATGGCACTGCGCACTTCTACGAACTTGGTCATGCAGTTTCATGCCTCTAATTATTCTAAATGTTTTCATTTGCTTGAACTTTCAGCTCGAGAATTAGATGCATACGAACTAGTCACACGAAGATCTTCTAAATTCTCACTGCTGCTGAATATTAGAGAGAACCAAGGAATGGTAAGAATGGTTGAATTTCATCAATTGCTCTACAGCATTCTCACCGATGGCTAATTTACAACGGGTGTTTTCTCGAGATATCACTGGAGGCTGTGTCTTTTGTATTGAGATGAGAATGATGAGATCTTATCGAGAACAAATGAAAGACAAATTATGTTATCGATACTTCAAGGGGTGAGAATCACAGAATTATATGGAATATATCAGATTTCTCAACAAAAATGTCTTTTTTTGCACCAGATCAGAAACACTCAATTTTATTTTCACGGTGGAAATCTATAGAGAAATAAATTATATTTTACCGATGCCCAATTTGTGGGCACAAAATATCAGCAGGATATGACGAATAGTTTCTGGGATACCGAAGTTTTTGAAAGGAGTTTTCTCTATTCTTCTAGCGATACGATCCTCACGATATTTCCATTGGGCCTTTTTGAGCGCTCGAACTACTTACACGAAGGCTATATCATTTCGTCACGATGTCTGTATTTTTCGAACTTTGAGCCGAAAATGGTCTCAAACGATAGAGTGCGACTCACTGATGACGAATCCGTCGGAAAATTTGAGTGTGTCCGTCCGTAAGCACGATAACTCTCGAACGGAACAACCTAGAGACTTGAAATTTTCAGTGTATGTTCAGATTCCAAATGCCTCGGTTGAGTTCGTTAATGGGCACTACAGATTTGATCGAGATGAAATTTTGCACTCGGATAGATAATGAGGTGTTTAAGCTTATGTGATTTAATTTGCTACTCGCAAAATTTTGTCCAGATCGCATAACCAGAACCATAGAAACCATAGATATTTGTAACTTTAGAACGGAAACGCCTAGGGACTTGAAATTTTCAGGATAGGTGTGGATATTGAATGTCGTGATCACGTTCGTCTATGAGCAAAATTATACTAGGGGTTCCGTAAATATGGTCGTTTGAAATTTTGTTTTCTCGATAATTTCGAAACTACGAGATGAAATTCTGTGTTTTAATCGAGAATGATATATTAAAGCAATATTTTGTCCAGATCGCATGACCGGAACCATATAAAATTGCAACTTTTGAACGGAAAGGCCTAGGAACTTGAAATTTTCAGGGTAGATTTGGATCGCGAATGTCGCGGTCACGTTCATCAATGAGCAAAATTAGACTAGGGGTTCCGTAAATATGGCCGTTCAAAATATTTTTTTCCTGATAGTTTCGAAACTACTGATTGTATTGGAATGAATAGTTTGAATACTATTTGTCTGCGATGGAGCGCTGGGCCGGTTTTGGTCATGTTTCCACGTATTTTTCACCTATTTTGCAACAGTTTAACGAAAAATCAAGATTGACATTTTGTAGTACTGTACTTCTTCTTTCGAAATCCGTTTTGTGAATTAAAACCAGACAACTTTCGACGCATCCAGCACTTCCGGAAAATAGAGCCTAAAATAATTGAAACCGCAATCACGCAAAAACCTTTCATCCAACAACGTCCTGGTTGTGCACACTCAAAGTACCTATTGACCACTATTTTCATCTGGAAAACCAGTGCTACAACTTCAAAAATCGCCGAGTTATGGATTTTTGAAAAAAACCCTGATTTTTACGATTTTTCCGGCTTTCCTACGGTAATAATGACCCGATTGAGTTGCACCAACACTCATTTTCTTTGTCTTTTCATTCTCTACAATTCTGTTGCTGAAATTTCCAGCATCGCTCTATTGTTTCTGATTTTACAAGCAAAAAACTAAAAAAACACCATTTTTTTTGGTGTTTCTTATATTTGCGAGTCGAAAACGATTAACACCCACAGACCACCCCACGCACCCCCCTCTCGCTGTTTTCTAAGATTTTTATCAGGAAAAAAACTCTATTGCCTAGTCTACTGTCATAATAAAAACCATCATTATGAATTAGTACTACCTATTTTATTCGAGAGATCATATTTCTGATGTATGCAACCCAAAATACGAATCCTTGTATTCAAAATAGTGGAACTACCTTATTCAAGGGGCAAAAATGTTTATTGGAACATACCAGTAATTTTTGTTTATTTGCGATATCAAACGTTTAGAATAGGTCGAGGAAAAAATTTAAAATAGACGATTCTGTGGGTTACGTTTGAAGCAAGCAACCAAGAGGAAGATTAAAAGGTTTTAGCACAACATCATTAAATTCCAGAGATTAATTTGATTACCAGAGATAATCGCATCAAACATGCGATTCTCGACGTCTCTTAGGCACATTATCATAGAAATCCCTGCGCAATAAATATTTGCTAACATAACATAGCAAACAATGACTAAATTGTATTTTCAAGTAGAACATTTTGTCATTATGATCATATGGCAAATATTTGATGTTGCGAATATTAATGGCAGATTCAAGCAGATATCAGCATTTATTTAAGTTATAGTCAGTGAGATGGAAATCGGAATACTAAGGAATAATGGGTGGGAATTTTCGATCAAGCGTTCATATAGACTCTAAAGCAGTGGCGGCTCATCAGGGACGGCAGGGTCGGCACTGCCGACCATAAAAATCTCGATCAGCAAAAATGCAAATTTTCACTTCTGTCAAATAACCGCTATATACATGACTCCCAATAGTCCCAATCATTTTTATAAAAATTAAAAAAATCAGGTACGTGATACCTGTGCAACTTCTTGAAAATATTAGCTCTTCCAAGTCCAATCCCGCACCGTATACTCGGTCCGTAGACAAAATAGGCCCATCTCGAATGCACGAAGAACGTCGTTCGATGAGGTACATCTTTGCTCATATTGCCGACCCTATCTAGATATCTTTCGACGAAGCGTTAATAACAATGAATCGAATTAGTTCAAAGTTGATGTATTCCTGTTGGAATTTTATTCAGAAAATGATGAATATTAAGGTTTATTTTCATCGAATATCCGATATTTTCTGTTTCACATAACAAATGACATAATAATTACAAGAGATTATTGTTGCTTAAAATGAATATTGGTCGTATTCAATATTTTTCATAGACATGCATGCTGCACATATATGTAATACTTATGAATTTCCGACAAGTTTCAAACATTTTTTGAAGGAAAAAAAATGTTGAGCGACCAAAATTAAACTCATATTGTTGGCCCTATATATCCTGGGTACGGCAATCGTCAATTTGCCGACCCGGTACCGCTGTATCTCGATTCACGAGGATTGTTCGGAAAACCTCGTTCTGCTTTCTATCGTTTACGGCTCGAGAGCCGAGTTTCGAAATTTGTGTTTGTTTCTCGCCCTTAAATGAGTCGCAATATTTTTTGTTATTGTTAAACCGTTAAGTTTTTCCGTTTGTTTGGCTCATAAAGGGTAAGTGATTTTTACGTGAGCAAAATGGCCATAAATCCGGTTAGAGAATATATTGCTTCTTGTGAAACTCCGACAAAGTGAAATTTTTGATTGATGCGATTGAAAATTTATCATACGAGAATAGGCTACTTTTGAAAAATATGCCATTTTTTTCACCATTATACCTATATATGTATATATTTTTTTATGTGTGTGTTCGGATAGGCTTCCGCGGTTTATATATATGTATATATATATATATCTGCCGACCCACGATAAATGTCCACCAGCCGCCACTGCTCTAAAGGGTAGCAATGGCTTGAAATTTAATTTTTAGAGACCGATTCTCCAATACCAGATCAATTTCCGGTCAAGTGAATGTCGTCTTGTGAGCCTTTAAATAGTTTTACTGCAGAATCAGAGCTTTCGACTAGCAATTGTGTTTTCCAGCAGGAAAATGCTCTTCCTTATATTGCAAGTCTTCTATGGATTTGCAGAGGGCTAAATTTTGTCCAGATCGCATGAACAGAACCTTTAGAAACCAAAGAAAATTATAACTTTCGAACGGAAAGTCCTATGGATTTGAAATTTTCAGGATAGGTTTGGATCTCGAATGTCGCGGTCAAGTTCATCAATGAGCAAAATTCCACCAGGGGTTCCGTAAATATGGTCGTTTGAAATTTAGTTTTCTTGATAATTTCAAAACTACGGATTCGATCGTGACGAAATTTTGTATTTTAATGGAGAATGATATATTCAAGCTACATTTTTTCCAGATCGCATAAACAGGAGCATTTAAAATTTCAACGAATTATTGAATAAAAAATCCTTATATTTCTGTAACAGCTGATTCGCCATAATTGACAAAGAGCTGCTGTCATTTTTTTGAAAGCTGTCAAAAATTTCTTCAATTGGTTTCTAAAACTGGAAAATACGAATCTACCTGAAAGGTGGGAGAACTAGCGCTCAGAAGCTCCTAACTCAACCATCATTAAATTCCAGAGATAAATTTGATTACCAGAGATAATGAATGCATCAAACATGCGATTCTCGACGTCTCATTAGGCACATTATCATAGAAATCCCTGCGCAATAAATATTTGCTAACATAACATAGCAAACAATGACTAAATTGTATTTTCAAGTAGAACATTTTTGTCATTATGATCATATGGCAAATATTTGAAGTTGCGAATATTAATGGCAGATTCAAGCAGATATCAGCATTTATTTAACTTATAGTCAGTGAGATGGAAATCGGAATACTAAGGAATAAAGGGTGGTAGTTTTCGACCAAGCGTTCATATAGACTCTAAAGGGTAGCAATGGCTTGAAATTTAATTTTTAGAGACCGATTCTCCAATACCAGATCAATTTCCGGTCAAGTGAATGTCGTCTTGTGAGCCTTTAAATAGTTTTACTGCAGAATCAGAGTTTTCGACTAGAAATTGTGTTTTCCAGCAGGAAAATGCTCTTCTTCATATTGCAAGTCTTCTATGGATTTGCAGAGGGCTAAATTTTGTCCAGATCGCATGAACAGAACCTTTAGAAACCAAAGAAAATTATAACTTTCGAACGGAAAGTCCTAGGGATTTGAAATTTTCAGGATAGGTTTGGATCTCGAATGTCGCGGTCAAGTTCATCAATGAGCAAAATTCCACCAGGGGTTCCGTAAATATGGTCGTTTGAAATTTAGTTTTCTTGATAATTTCAAAACTACGGATTCGATCGTGACGAAATTTTGTATTTTAATGGAGAATGATATATTCAAGCTACATTTTTTCCAGATCGCATAAACAGGAGCATTTAAAATTTCAACGGATTATTGAATGAAAAATCCTTTTATTTCTGTAACAGCTGATTCGGCATAATTGACAAAGAGCTGCTGTCATTTTTTTGACAGCTGTCAAAAATTTCTTCAATTGGTTTCTAAAACTGGAGAATACGAATCTATCTGGAAGGTGGAAGAATTTGCGCTCAGATGCTCCTTACTTCACGGCAGTGCTTTTCAATTTTTTAATCTTTGAATTGACTGTTTTCTGAATAACCATTTCAAAAATAATACCAGATTATGAAGGTCGTAGGAAAAATTAACAACAATTCATAAAGAGATTACTGGGTAGAATGCAATTTCTAATGTTTATTCCTTTAATTAGTTCGAAGAATACAAAACCTATAATTTCAACTTGGATAATTAAAATTTCAAATTCTATTGAATTGTATCAAGTGCTCTTGGATTATTTTCGATAATGATTTCTAAAATCGTTCGAAGACCGAAGACCAGCTACCCTGTAGTGTATTATTGATTTGTTGGAATAAATGTTTTTTATATCACAGGGTACACCCATTTGACCCATTTAAAATCCCAAAATCTGCATTTTATCTGAATTCACAAACACAAAACTTTTATTCGAACTTTTTTCTAAAATCGATAAAAACAAAGACAAGGGGTGGGATACCCTCTTAACAGATTTAATGAAATCATCTGAATTTTTTTCCTTAGAAAATAATAAACCAAGAGGATATTTTATAATGACAACAATAGTTTTATAGGATCTTATATAACGGAAAATTGGCATATTTCCTTCCGAAATTTCCTTAAATAAATAAATTAATCTTGGATATTTGATAGGATTTATGGACCAGTATAGCTAAATCTAGAATACCATGAAAATATTCAGTAGGGGTTCATTGATGCATATGGCACATTAATAGAAATAATTTTTTTTTATGGAATTTTAACAGTATTCTTTTTCTTTGATAGTATTTGAGTAATTACAGTACTTCCAAAAAGTGTAATAATAAATTGCAAAAATATAATTCAAGTAAAAGTGGCGATCAAAAAAACTCACTTTTTAGTTGATTTTTTTCCTTTCGATCTTTGAATTTTTTCGTACGTGTGCCTCCACATCATCTCTTCAGGGGGTAGCTCCATTTTGCTATCGACGCCACATCAAAAACCGAATCAACACTGGCAGAACATCCGCGATTCGCACTGATCTTTCCCAACAAATGATAACACTTGCATTGTGCGAATAACGACCAACTAAAGCCGGTTGGCCGACTCGAGAGGAAGGTGTAGTTGGGAAAACACTGCTTTCTTGGGATTTACATACCAGAATTAGTATCATAGTATAATGTAAGGGGAAACCTGTTCGACATCAATCTATTTATAAGCCTATTATTTCACATTTTCACTTTCCCAATTTTCGAGTAAATACTTAATGGAGTTTCAAAATTGAAATTTTTTTATCGTGAGTTTGATTGGAAACAAGTTTTTCCTGAAGAATATACGCATATTTTCTGTTCGGTTCCTGGATCTTTCATCATATTATTAACTTCAAGGTCTTCCGAATCGAATTAGTATCAAGAAGACTATAATTTTCTTGTTTAGCGATCCAATATCGAAGAATTATATCGAAGCTTTCGATTTAGATATAGACGTGCCAGATTGATGGTACAGGATTGGGTGCAGTATAATTACACCAAATATTTTTCTTTATATAGTAGGTGCCTTCTAGTTGATTCCCAAAATATTGGCTTCATTAGTGGATTATATATGAATAGTAGAAAAATCGAATAGAAATATTTGAACCCTGAAATTTTCCCAGAGAAAATTCGTCAACGCTTCCTCTCGGATTACCTTATTGCGGCTTCTTCCTAAAACTGTTCCACCCTTACCGTGTTAAGATTGAAGGAAAAAGTAAATTTTATCACTATTCTCATCAATTCAGTCCTGCATATCAGCAGGAGCACTGCTAAAACTGGCATGGAGCTTCTATTTCGGTACGTCTTCGTGTCCTACATGACCTACTTAAAACTCC
Organism: Aphidecta obliterata; assembly: GCA_963966015.1. NCBI lineage: Eukaryota > Metazoa > Arthropoda > Insecta > Coleoptera > Coccinellidae > Aphidecta > Aphidecta obliterata. Next base: position 25,428,532 of record OZ014432.1, read on the forward strand.
ATCTATCCAATAGATTCGTGACTCGTTTTAGAAGGGAAAACTCTCATGGAAACATTGAGGAAAATCTTCACGGCAGTGCCTTTTATGATTTTTGAGCGCTCGTTCTACCTACACGAATTTTGAGCCGAAAATGATCTGAATCGACAAGATTTGAAATTAGGTTTTCTTGATAATTTCAAAACTAAGGATTCGATCGTGACGAAATTTTGTATTTTAATGGAGAATGATATATTCAAGCTACATTTTTTCCAGATCGCAAAACCAGAATCATTTTAAATCACGACTAATTATTGAATGAAAAATCCTTATATTTCTGTAACAGCTGATTCGGCATAATTGACAAAAGCCGCTGTCATTTTTCTGACAGCTGTGAAATATTTCTTCAATTGGTTTCTAAAACTGGAAAATGCGAATCGACCTACAAGGTGGATAAACGAGCGCTCCAAAACTCCTAACTTCACGTTAGTGCTTTTTATAATTTTTTTTTTTTGAATGTGCGAGTTTTTTTGGTTTAGTATGATTTTTGGGTTTCGTCATTGAAGAAATAAGTTTCCTCCAAAGTTGGAGCTGATGTATAAGTCTGCCCAAGAAATAGAATGTTAAATTACGAAATGCAACCATTTTTTTTCTGAATAATTACTGAAAATGTGGAGAGACAATTTAGTTATATGACTATGACAGTTGGCAAAAAAATAATAATCAACAATGCGAAATAATTCCGTAATCGAGCTACCTATTTATTTTTCCTCAGTTCGAAAATTACTGAAAATGAGATACAAAATTTACAAATGTACACTGAATACGAAATTTTGAAAAATGACGCTCTGATTGAAATATGAACCAATTTTCACATTTTTCAACAAAATATGGAGCCCAATTCCTCCACAATTTTCAGTTTCAACGAATCCATTCACAATCCGACTCCGACTCGATCAACCGATATAATAATATTTGAAGGAGCATAATTTATTGCACATGGTCGAAAAAGTAATCGATGTTTATTGTTGAACATTCAATTCATCGTTAACGTCAGTCAGTATATTTATGGACACTTCCTATATAGTTCATGAATCATCGATATTCGAAGGATTAAAAAAATCAATTTGACCATAATTGGGGTAGCAAAATATATTTTATGTAGAGGTATTCAATCAGTTGTTGTGTGGAAAAATATTTTTCTGCATCTGATATAAAATTTATATGGAGATTTGATTATTTCATAATTTTTTTTAGCCATTAGTTAATTTTGATGAATTTAAATTACCTATGCAAATTCACCATTTTGTTGTTTTTAGTCAATATATTTATTGTTCACAAAATCTAGGTTAGTTCAATAAAAAATACAAATTTTGGGGGCGAAACTTGGTATGGCATAAATGATTTATGGCCAAAATTTTATTTTCCAATATTGCTTAGCTCGTGAGTATAGATAGAAACTTTCAAATCCGGTAGATAAAACACCGATACTCCACATAAAGTAATTTTCATATTATTTCAGAAGAAGTATCAAAAAGTATACAAAGATGTGATGGATAAATCTCCGTACACATAATGACTGAAAATAGAATATTTTTGGTTATATGTAATATGAAAAAAATTTACCATCAATTGCAATATTTTGTATGTTATTCACTCAACTTTTACGTTATATTATTTCACAGAGACAAGAGATCTTCACATCGAGTTTTCATTCAATAAAAACCATGAGAGCAGAAATATATATGTATATTTTTTCACCCCACCAGTTACCTCAAGGTATAAATCAAATTATTATATGAATTTATGAAGGTTTTTCAGTCTTGAATACCATAAAAAGATGTAAGATCTACTTCTAAGGTATATGTACTTGTTTCTCACGCTCAAATTTTTATGGAATGGTTCGATCAAATATAGTCTATGAATGACAACATTCTCCAGAATTATTCTTCAAACAATTTCCTGTTCAATAAATTTATTATGAATAGGTACCCACTTATTTTCATTTCAAATGAAGCTAAACAATACTCACCTCAAGAGGATTTTCTTGAAATTCATAACAAACTTTTGATAAAAAAAAAACATCCAAAGTAATAATTTGTTCACAATTGCAAAATATATAGGTAGATACTATCTAATTTTGAAAAAAAAATGAGTTTCCAACATTGAAAGACTTTGGAAATAGGTTAAATTGGTGTTGAAATTTCTGCCATACCATCGCAAGAGATGATAAAAGTGATTGTTCAACTTGAAATGAGTACAGAATCTCACCTGATCTTATCTTTGCTAAGAAGTTATTTATTCACAAATTTTATCATTTATCAATGGTTAGTTTTAACTACATAGTTATACAACAACATTCAGCGGATACTGCTGAATTCCAGAGGAAAAAGGATTACTATTATCGTTGATTGATCCCGGGTTTACTGATTTTATCAATTTCGTTTTTTTCAGTCTATTATTCGTTTGTTTTGATTTCATGATGAAAATTTGGCTTATCTTACCCAAAATGATCACTTTATAAAATTCGCGAAGAAACGTGCAATTCGACGATTATTCAAGATTCAAGATAAAAAACGAGAGTTTTTAGAGTAACTTTTATATGAACCTTCTTTATTTTTTAATACCCAAGGAATTCGACAAAAAAGAAACTATCAAAGAACCTACCTCAAAAAATGTGTCCAAGTCTTTCAAATTTATTTCAATGCATTTTTCCTAACCAGTAACCTCACAATTTCTACTTGTCAAATGCGATATCCCTGTCAGTTTTTTTTTGACAATTCAAGAATAGCGCGAAATTCAAAATGAAACCGATTGTTGAAAGACCTGTTGTAAATGTACAAAGAACATGGATTATTTTCCTGAAAATAATAGCAACCTCATTTTAAATTCTCAACTAGGCTCCGAAAAACAATGCCTATTGAAATTTCTGACAACCAAAACGGACTACATATCCACGCATTTGAAAAAACAGTTACACTTATGTCCGAAGCGAAGACAAACAAAATGAATAATTTTTTTGGACAACTCGAAATTAACTAGGTCAAAGCGTGGTCTATTGTTTTAAAAAAAGGTTTTCTTTTCGTTGAAAAAATTTTGTTCACTAGAGGGAGAATGGGAGATTTTTTCAAGGTTAATTTTTTAATTATCTCCATAATGGTTTGGGGAGGTGATTACGAAACTTCCAAATGAAGCATAGATAGAATGATAAAACTACGCGAGGACCAGCAACACAACCAATAATCTCGGATGACGGTTTAATCCTTCAATTACGCAAATATTTCTGCGCCTACCACAACTGGCCCCTTTGTTTTCAACTGCTTGAGGAGTTGGAGGCTACTGCTCTAATGAACTCCAGTCTCCAGAGTCGCCCGAGATGGCCTCAGGGGTTATATGTCTACATTTTGTATGATCTCATGGTCTAGTAATTATTGCATTGGCTGCGAATTGCGAGACATCCGGTTATCAGGTGATCAGAAATTCTTCCTCCCCCTCACATCAGTCATTTCCTGCAAGATGCAAGGTGCAAGGTGCTTTCTAAGGCGCCAGTGCTTATAGAAAGGAATCCCGTTTGAGCAATGTAGCATGTTTTTGTTGAGATCAAGATGGGTTATTGATCTATCAGTGTTGAAGATAAGAAGGAACTTTATGGAATTTCCCAAACCTGGATCCGCCTGAACTTTCTGCCATAAGCGTTACACAAGATAATTCTCAAATAATTCCCAAAAATTGGGACCTGGTTCTTTATATTGAAGAATTTTCGAGTACGAAATCTCAAAAACGATTTTCGCGGTGATAAAGCGATAGATGATAAAAATACTAGCCAGGCTTATCTATAACAGTTGCAATCTTCTGGTTCAACCGCTCGAAAGGAAGATAAATCGAGGAATTCCCCACTTCGGTCAAGGTCTCTTGCCAGGGTTCTTCGTCTGCGAAAGAAATAATCGTCCGACAGACTCACACAATATCTTATGAATGTCATTTTGCAAAAAAAGAACTAAACCACTAATGGTAATAGAGTGACTGTAAAAAGTGTGTAAGCATTGTTCAGGGACGTACAATAATGTTTCACGAACAGGTTCAGTTCCCAAAAAAAATAACAATCTTTTTGTATTATATTCATATATATGCGGTATCACTTGAAGGGGGACATTAGACCTGTTTCTGTGAATACCCTCACCAATATTCAGTCAACAGTGAACAGTTGGACGATCGTTCTAGCAATTCAATTTCCTCATACGAAATATTTTTTTTTAGGAAACAAAGCGAGTGTAAAGCGTAGAAAAAACAATAAAATATTCTATAATTGTTTCCAGTAGTGTATATGGTCCATAGCACATAATATGCAAAACCATAATGAAAATACCACGAGCTCCTTCTTATCATCTGATGGAAAAAGGTATAAACTCAATGGTGTGCAATTAGACCAATTCAGGTCCGATGTTTGGAATGGCCGTAACAATGGTAACTCTATCGGCTTCATGAAGCTCCGCAGGAACCATTTCCGTCCATTTGGTACCGGGAAAATCACTCGCATGGAACGTCACAGTTTGATGAGTCATGTTGAATTTATTCAACGAGTCAGGTAGAATCCATTAACGCCACAAGTGAATTTTCTTTACCGTGACGAAATAGGCAAAACACGAAGGGTATTTTTCCTTGCAAAACGTCATATTTTTGTCTATTTTCGAACGTGAATTTTTCTCGTTTCGAAGATATCGAGAAAATCGTTGGGAAAATTAGTAATAAATAAGCCATTTTGCCATTGTTTCCTCAAACATAATTTCCCCCAATATTTTGGATGTTTGAGGGGTTGATCTACATTTCCACTTTGCTGTCCCCTCAAGGCTATCAAAATCCACAACTACAAAATGAAAGTTCTCCTTATTTTTAACTCCCAAAAAATGTGGGAGGAGTATTTCATTCCGTTGTCAAAAGTCAGTTTCTTCAATTAATCAAAATTGCAGATTCTTCTTCGGTCCATAATGAATTAAAAAACTTAATAATAACCAATGAAGTATAAAATTTCGATATCCATTGAAGATAAATCATACCATTAAAGAAAAAATGCAATTCCAAATATTGCCAAAAAAAATATGAACAAATTTCCAGAAAAGGTCCTAATTCTGAACCTTTGAACAAAACAATTTTTTTTCGAGTAATTCCACTCGCAGTCAAATTCCTTTTTCTCGAATATTTTTCGATTATTCCTTCCCCTAAGAAAATATTTATTGTCGCTTATGGCCATGCATGATTTTTACGAATAACGCTCAATTTACAATAGCTTTTTGTAGTGCGCTATAATAATAATGAATCAATAGAATTATTTTCAGGCATTATAAGGTTTTATTGGAATCTCGGTTATCATTCTTGGCCTTCATATATCAACCTTCCTTACTGTATATTTCCACCAGAAACATTCAACACTGGTAACAGTTATACAAAAAAAGGTTTTAATTCTTTTTCATTTGAACAAAACAATTTTTTTTTTCGAGAAATTCCACTTGAAGTCAAGTAATTTCCTTTTTCTCAAATATTTTTTCGATTATTTCCTGCCCTAAGAAAAAAGTTATTGACGCCTATAGTCATAAATGATTTTAACGAATAATGCTCAATTTAAAATAGCTTTTTGTAGTGCGCTATAATAATAATGAATCAATAGAATTATTTTCATGCACTATGAGGTTTTATTGGAATCTCGCTTATCATTCTTGACTTGACCCCCATATATCGAGACTTCCTTACTGTATATTTCCACCAGAAACATTCAACACTGGTAACAGTTATACAAAAAAAGGTTCTAATTCTGAACATTTGAACAAAACAATTTTTTTTTCGAGAAATTCCACTTGAAATCAAGTAATTTTCTTTTTCTCAAATATTTTTTCGATTATTTCCTGCCCTAAGAAAAAAGTTATTGACGCCTATAGTCATAAATGATTTTTACGAATAACGCTCAATTTAAAATAGCTTTTTGTAGTGCGCTATAATAATAATGAATCAATAGAATTATTTTCAGGCATTATAAGGTTTTATTGGAATCTCGGTTATCATTCTTGACCTCCATATATCGAGGCTTCCTTACTGTATATTTCCACCAGAAACATTCAACACTGGTAACAGTTATACAAAAAAAGGTTCTAATTCTGAACATTTGAACAAAACAATTTTTTTTTCGAAATATTCCACTTGAAATCAAGTAATTTCCTTTTTCTCAAATATTGTTTCGATTATTTCCTGCCCTAAGAAAAAAGTTATTGACGCCTATAGTCATAAATGATTTTTACGAATAACGCTCAATTTAAAATAGCTTTTTGTAGTGCGCTATAATAATAATGAATCAATAGAATTATTTTCAGGCATTATAAGGTTTTATTGGAATCTCGGTTATCATTCTTGGCCTTCATATATCAACCTTCCTTACTGTATATTTCCACCAGAAACATTCAACACTGGTAACTGTTATACAAAAAAAGGTTTTAATTCTGAACATTTGAACAAAACAATTTTTTTTTTCGAGAAATTCCACTTGAAATCAAGTAATTTTCTTTTTCTCAAATATTTTTTCGATTATTTCCTGCCCTAAGAAAAAAGTTATTGACGCCTATAGTCATAAATGATTTTTACGAATAACGCTCAATTTAAAATAGCTTTTTGTAGTGCGCTATAATAATAATGAATCAATAGAATTATTTTCAGGCATTATAAGGTTTTATTGGAATCTCGGTTATCATTCTTGACCTCCATATATCGAGGCTTCCTTACTGTATATTTCCACCAGAAACATTCAACACTGGTAACAGTTATACAAAAAAAGGTTCTAATTCTGAACATTTGAACAAAACAATTTTTTTTTCGAAATATTCCACTTGAAATCAAGTAATTTCCTTTTTCTCAAATATTGTTTCGATTATTTCCTGCCCTAAGAAAAAAGTTATTGACGCCTATAGTCATAAATGATTTTTACGAATAACGCTCAATTTAAAATAGCTTTTTGTAGTGCGCTATAATAATAATGAATCAATAGAATTATTTTCATGCACTATGAGGTTTTATTGGAATCTCGGTTATCATTCTTGACTTGACCCCCATATATCGAGACTTCCTTACTGTGAATTTCCACCAGAAACATTCAACTGGTAACAGTTATATAAAAAAAAGTTCTAATTCTGAACATTTGAACAAAACAATTTTTTTTTCGAGAAATTCCACTTGAAGTCAAGTAATTTCTTTTTCCTCAAATATTTTTTCGATTATTTCCTGCCCTAAGAAAAACGTTATTGACGCCTATAGTCATAAATGATTTTTACGAATAACGCTCAATTTAAAATAGCTTTTTGTAGTGCGCTATAATAATAATGAATCAATAGAATTATTTTCAGGCACTATGAGGTTTTATTGGAATCTCGGTTATCATTCTTGACCCCCATATATCGAGGCTTCCTTACTGTGAATTTCCACCAGAAACATTCAACTGGTAACAGTTATACAAAAAAAAGTTCTAATTCTGAACATTTGAACAAAACAATTTTTTTTTCGAGAAATTCCACTTGAAGTCAAGTAATTTCTTTTTCCTCAAATATTTTTTCGATTATTTCCTGCCCTAAGAAAAACGTTATTGACGCCTATAGTCATAAATGATTTTTACGAATAACGCTCAATTTAAAATAGCTTTTTGTAGTGCGCTATAATAATAATGAATCAATAGAATTATTTTCATGCACTATGAGGTTTTATTGGAATCTCGGTTATCATTCTTGACTTGACCCCCATATATCAAGACTTCCTTACTGTAAATATCCACCAGAGAAATTCAACACTGGTAACAGTTATACAAAAAAAGGTTCTATTTCTGAACATTTGAACAAAACAATTTTTTTTCGAGAAATTCCACTTGAAGTCAAGTTATAAGCACTATAAGGTTTTATTGGAATCTCGGTTATGATTCTTGAATCTTGACCTTCATATATCAAGGCTTCCTTACTGCGGATTTCTACCAGAAACATTCAACACTGGTATTAGTTGTACAAAAAAGTCCTAATTCTGAACATTTCGGCAAAACAATTTTTTTTTTCGAGAAATTCCACTTGCAGTCAAGTTAGTTCCTTTTTCTCGAATATTTTTTCGATTATTCCCTACCCTAGGAAAAAATTCACTGACGCCTATGGCCATACATAATTTTTACGAATAAAAAAGAATCGAGAAAAGGAGTACATGAAGTTAGAAGCTCTCACACACTCGTTTTTGAGTAAAAAACCTATTTTCAATGTTTATTGTCAGTGTGATAAATATTGTCAATTTATTTTCATAAATATATAAGAAAAACTCGATTTACTTTTCACGTGGAACAGCTAAAATGCTGAATTTTCACAAAACACATTTTATCGATGGCCCGTATAGGTATAGACATACAATTTTAACGAATAGAACTCAAAATCGGTGTAATGACCCTTGAGTGATTTTTTTGAAACTGCAATAACGCCAATAAAGACCGGAACTTTTCTCCATTTGATCAAATGAAGATTATTTCAGATTACTTTGGGAACATCTGTATATTCATCCAAAAAATTATTCATTCCCAAATACACTCACCTTCTGGAAGGGTGAACTTTCTTATTTTTCCACCTGACCAACCACGGAATCACTTTCTGTTTATGTGACAAGGAGAATATGAACAAGTCCCTTATTTTCTTCTTCTTCATCTTCTTGTAGTTCTTGTCCCGTTTGTCCTCGCTGTAATAACAACAGTTTATCCATGAATTGGTTATGTTCCATACCAGTGAAGAAAAACTTATAATTAATTGTTTCCACATATCTGACTTCGGAGATGTCTTCCTCCTATCTACGACACACTCCAACGAGTTCAGCCTCAAGATCAGAGGAAATGATTGAGCAAAAAATAGGCTTCGAATAAATACATTGTTTCTATAAGATTTCCGCACTGTTTTAATTCTTGAAAAAACAATTTTTTCTGTTTTGTTGTGAGTGTGAATTGGAAGTGGTCGTAACTGAAGAATTATCGACTGGAGGAAGGTTAGGGGGTTTTGTGTGTATGGTTAAATGGATCGAATTCCACGAACTTGTTAGCTATAATGGGCTATTTATAGATCTGGGTGTCTTTTCATTCAGATTTCGGCAGTAAATAACGGAAATGGAAGTAAGGAATTATGACATTGCTGTAACAATGTTATAGGAATTTAAGAGACAGCAGAGAATCTTTCAAATGCAACAGAACACTTTCGATAACATCATTCTGCGATCAAATGTGTTTAATTTTATTTTTTATGTGATATTTATTGTCAATTTTTTCTATGCCTAAATTTTGGACGATGAAAGATAAATGGGGATTCTATTCTATTCCACTGGAACTTCTACAATTTACGTTTTGGATTGTCTGGGATCTGAGAATAATAGAATGAAAAAAAATATGTTCATCCGCCGTCCAGAGCTTTAAGCATGGAATTCGGTACAAAAGCAGTTACTATTCGGCGTTGATCCCCCTAGCTCTCAAATCTGATCCATTATTTTTAATGGCTTAAAATCGAGGGATCAAATCCAAAAAAGAATTTTTGTAAAACTATAGAACTCAGAATGATGAACTTCTAAATGTGTAGTGGTATGACTCTACTGAATCGATATCAAGTATTATTTTTTTATGGAATTAGGTAAGATCTTTAAGAGCTGGACTATCCTGAATATAGTATAGGTAAAAAAATAAAAGAATAAACAGATGGAAATATATCCAGAGGAAATTCCAAAGATTGAAAAATTAAATTAAGAAATTTTATGGCCCCCCGAAATTTTCACTTTTTGTTGAGTCGTTAGTATTTTGCGCAAAAATTGTTTTGGGCGAAGTAATTTCATTTTCTATCTGTTGAAAAGCTTTAATTCAAATAGATAAGTACCTGCTTGTTTTGTTTTCAGTTTCCGAAATCCCACACCGTTCGATGCACTTGTCGAAATTCTTCCTCGCTACTTTCGCCTTCTTCCTAGAAGTCTGGAAAGAAGGTCGGATTTTTCTGCGAAAAGCGTACGATCTACGAAAGTGGCATCCTTCACAATCATCTGCTTTATACGCTTGTTGCAAATTTATCCTTTTTATCAAGACACAAACTTCCGTATCCATAATGCGGTTTCGCTATATGATCTAATTCTCGTATTATCTGAGAAAGGGGAACCACGGTCCGAGTTAAATGTCTGGGGTTCTCAAGAGGTCAAAACCGCCAAAAGCACTGTTTTTCTGTGAATCCTCCGTCTAGTCCGCATTGTTGATGTCGTAATTGTACTTACTAGAGGGGGCATTTCCGTTAACATGGAAGTAGTATTGTTTCGGTGAAATGAAAAGAAGATATCCGTTTAATTTTATGTAATCTCTCGGGCGTGTAGTTGTACAGGTATAGCTATAGGCAGGCGTTTTTGACGGTCAGTTTATCTTATCGCTGCTCGTAATTGGATAGGTATAGTATAAAAATTCTCGTTGGCTACCAACATGTTTACCAGGTTGCCTTTTCTCAATATCAAATTATTGACATGATAAAATATTTTAGTCCTTTATATTGGTAGTTCTGTAGTACTGCCTTAAAAGGGCCACACACGCTGAAACATGCTGCGATACCTTGTATCGACTCCAGGAAACATGAAACGTGCATCAGTAGTATTAGCGCCCATACACACTGAAACTTGCATCAGTATCGCCGATTCTGCCTCGTCGCTCGCCGACCCCAATGGGATTCCAGACTCTGCATCTCTTGAAACTGCAACTGATACCAGATACGTGATTCAGAACCACACACACTGAAACTTGTATCATGAAACATTAGAGTCGATACTTGCATCGCAACATGTTTTAGTGTGTGTGGGCCCCATTACATGTTGTCGCCAAGCCAGCGGCAACACTGCATTGCTACAAAGTGAAGCTACTTCAGAGAGACCAGGGTTGCCAGGTCTACTGATTTTTCAGTAGATCTACTGATATGCATATTGATCTACTGATCTACTGAAACATTTCATAATCTACTGAAAAAAAAATTTTTCATCGGATCTTCTCAAAATTCACCATAAAGGGGTAATCGGCAACCCTGAAACCGAATATGGAATCAGTTATTCAATAAAAAATCTTATTGGCGAGTAATTGCCAAAAGTTTGATTTGCGAGAGCTCTTTTTTACCTGAGTGTACACCAAAATTTGATGAAAAATGGGATAAATTATTCAAGATCTGAACAAATTTTTTGATTTGGAATCTACATCCTCGAATTTGCCATCTGTAGTCTAATGCAAAAAGTTCATTTTCAGCATTAGCGAAAACTTCTTATTTTCGTATTTTCGAAGAAATACTTGGGTCAATAGTGTATAGATGGCGCTGGTAGAATCAAATTTGATACACAACAATAACAGGTCAAATAATGGCTGAAAAGTTCTCTTATCTTCAAACTGATGTCAGATTAGGAATCTACGACCTCAGATTTGCCTAAAAACATAATAGTTCCACCGAAAAAACTCCAAAGGAGAACTCTTCAGATAAATTTTTAGACGATGTTTTTTTGAACAGATCTTTTCAAAAATCACCACAAGGAGGTGAAAGGGAATCCTGAATACGAATATACGATCAATTTATCCCTGAAGTATCTCAATCACGTTTAATTCACGAATCTTTCAGTCTACTGGAGTGTGCACCATCTGTACTCGGATACAAGAAGTAAAATATCTTTCTTACAGAAAACTACTATTTTGGCAGTCCCTGAAGAACATTTCAGCAAGTCGAATATAGATGGCGCTGGTAGTAACCAATTCGATAAACAACGATATAACGTGAAATAATGGCTAAAAAGTTCTCTCATCTTGAAACTGATGACAGATAAGGAATCTACGAACTCAAGTCATCTTAAAAAGATAACAATTTTACTCCAAAGTAGAACTCCTTGCATAAATTTGAGGACGATTTTTTTTTCAAACAGATCTTTTTAGATTCACCACGAAGAGGTGAAAGGGAGTTCTGAATACGAATATACAATTAGTTTGTTCCTGAAGGATCTCAATCACGTATAATATACAAATCATTTAAATTAATTTAGTGTGTGCCATCTGCACTCGGATAGAAGAAGTAAGATATCTGCCATACAGAAATCTACCATGTTCGCGGTTCCTGAAGAAAACTTCAGTCAATCAAATATAGATGGCGCTGGGGTATCGAATTTGTTGAAAAATTAAAAAGCCAAGTGAATCAATGATTGATATGGTGGTCCATGTTTTCCTCAACAATCACCACACCACAAACTGAAAATGGACCATTTCTGAGAAACTGGTCTCAATTTCTGTAACCACCCCCCCAGTCATAGTTATTTTTCATTACCATTTTTTGAATTTTGAAGCAGAAAGGACTAGAATTCGAAAGTATTCAATTGGTCCAGCGTCAATAGTGGAACTGACGAGAGTACTTTTCTACTTGAGTGTACTCGAAATCTCAGAAAATAGTCTGAGCGCTGAAAAAATGTTATATTCGGAATCTACATCCCTTAATTATCACGAAAATATGCTCGATATGTTATATTTTAAATATCGATTTTTCAACTTCAAAGGGGGGACCCTTGGATAAATTCCAAAATTTTTTTCATCAGATCTTCTCAAAATTCACCAATAAGGGGTAATCGGCAACCCTGAAACCGAATATGGAAACAGTTGTTCAATAAAAAATCTTATTGGCGAGTAATTGCCAAAAGTTTGATCTGCCAAAGCACTTTTTTACCTGAGTGTACACCAAAATTTGATGAAAAATGGGACAAAATATCCGAGATCATGATTTTTTTGAATTTCGGAGTAGAATTGTCTAGAGATCGCATGAATTCATGATTCTCTATTCAATTGGTCCAGCGTCAATAGTGGAACTGACGAGAGTACTTTTCTACTTGAGTGTACTCGAAATCTCAGAAAATAGTCTGAGCGCTGAAAAAATGTTATATTCGGAATCTACATCCCTTAATTATCACGAAAATATGCTCGATATGTTATATTTTAAATATCGATTTTTCAACTTCAAAGGGGGGACCCTTGGATAAATTCCAAATTTTTTTTCATCGGATCTTCTCAAAATTCACCATAAAGGGGTAATCGGCAACCCTGAAACCGAATATGCAATCAGTTGTTCAATAAAAAATCTTATTGGCGAGTAATTGCCAAAAGTTTGATCTGCGAGAACACTTTTTTACCTGAGTGTACACCAAAATTTGATGAAAAATACGACAAAATATCCCAGATCATGACTTTTGAAGCAGAATGGACTAGAGTTCGAGTGTTTTCATGATTCTCAATCTAATTGTTCCAGCGTCAAAAGTGGAATTGACGAAAGAACTTTTCTACTTGAGTGTACTCGAAATCTCAGAAAAAAATCTGAGCTCTGAAAAAATGTAAGATTCGGAATCTGCATCCCTTAATTATCACAAAAACATGCTCAATATGTTATATTTTGAATTTCAATTTTTCAACTTCAAAGGGGGGACCCTTGGATAAATTCCAAAATTTTTTTCATCGGATCTTCTCAAAATTCACCATAAAGGGGTAATCGGCAACCCTGAAACCGAATATGGAATCAGTTGTTCAATAAAAAATCTTATTGGCGAGTAATTGCCAAAAGTTTGATCTGCGAGAGCACTTTTTTACCTGAGTGTACACAGAAATTTGATGAAAAATGCGACAAAATATTCAAGATCTGAACAAATTTTTAGATTTGGAATCTACATCCTTAAATTTTCAACCAGTAAGTAGTCTAATGCAAAAAGTTCATTTTCAGCATTAGCGAAAACTTCTTATTTTCGTATTTTCGAAGGGATACTTGAGTCAATAGTGTATAGATGGCGCTGGTAGAATCAAATTTGATACACAACAATAACAGGTCAAATAATGGCTGAAAAGTTCTCTTATCTTGAAACTGATGTCAGATTAGGAATCTACGATCTCAGATTAGCCTAGAAACATAATAGTCCCACCGAAAAAACTCCAAAGGAGAACTCTTCAGATACATTTTGAGACGATATTTTTTTGAACAGATCTTTTCAAAAATCACCACAAGGAGGTGAAAGGGAATCCTGAATACGAATATACGATCAGTTTATCCCTGAAGTATCTCAATCACGTTTAATTCACGAATCTTTCAGTCTACTGGAGTGTGCACCATCTGTACTCGGTTACAAGAAGTAAAATATCTTTCTTACAGAAAACCACTATTTTGGCAGTCCCTGAAAAACATTTCAGTAAGTCGAATATAGATGGCGCTGGCGGTAACAAATTCGATAAACAACGATAAAACATGAAGTAATGGCCAAAAAGTTCTCTCATCTTGAAATTGATGACAGATAAGGAATCTACGACCTCAAATTATCTTAAAAAGATTACAATTTTACTCCAAAGTAGAACTCCTTGCATAAATTTGAGGACGATTTTTTTTTGAACAGATCTTTTTAAAAATCACCACGAAGAGGTTAAAGGGAGTTCTGAATACGAATATACAATTAGTTTGTTCCTGAAGGATCTCAATCACGTATAATATACAAATCTTTTAGTCTATTTTAGTTTGTGCCATCTGTACTCGGATAGAAGAAGTGAAATATCTACCATACAGAAATCTACTATGTTCGCGGTTACCTGAAGAACACTTCAATCAATCAAATATAGATGGCGCCGGGGGTATCAAATTAGATCTAATTCATTAGTAGGTTCTCTATAAGAAACAATAAATATCAGTTGAGTGATTGAATCACTCGATAGAATTGCTGGTGTGAAAGAGCTCTAATCCTTAGCTATAAACATTTTGTTTCAATTCATCTAATTAATGAATAATTGGAGAAAACTACTTTTTTTCAATGCATTTATTTTTACAAAATATAATAAATTTCATTTATTTACAGTATGTATGAATTTCTCCAACCCTCAATTTTCCAACTTATTTCAATGATGATTTTGGAGAAAAAACTCATTTCTAAGACTGGATCATATCTTAAAACCTTTGTAAAATGCTTCTTCCGTAACTTTTTAGAGTACAAAATCGTCCCTCTGAAAAAAGAAAATGAATGAAAGAAATATTCAGACTTGTAGTGGAATTCATGACTTTGATATTCAATGAGAAACATGGTAAATATAACAAAATTATAATGACTTCAAGAAAATGTGTCGGGTGTGAAGTTTTTCGATCTGAATTTTGGTAATAGTTATGATTCCTTATTATTATTCCACATTATGGTTAAATTATCTCAAACGAGGTTCTAAGATAGTAAAATAATGAAAATTAATTACCAGTCCATTGTACTCTTCGATGTGTTTCTTGATCTTCGATTCATCAACCCAGGTAACGAAGTCCTCTAGTGTTCTAGTCACCAATAAAGCAGGATCCTTCACTAGTTCTGGTCCTATTCTTACATGCCCTTGCTCAATTAATTTTACTGCACTCTTTATTGATTCAGACATTTTATCTACAAAGCAATTATTTAAATAAAAATTGAACACTATAAATCTGTAAAAGACTTACTTCGCACCATTACCACTGGCAATCTTCTACGACAGAAACAAGATGCTGTAACCTTATCTGCCAAGCTTAAATCCCATCTTGTTGGTATAAGTCCCATTACATACCTAGGGAAAGATAGGTATAATATGAAATCAAGAATCACATTCTTCAAACATTCATATTAAGTATGTTTTTAGAGCTAATCTTTAGATTTGGTAGTGGTCTTTTAGGATAGGATGTTGCAATAGTGTAAGAGTTAAATATAACAATCATTGTCTTACAATTTTTCTATCAACCTGGCACTACAATCTGTACGGAATGGATCCTTTGGGTCAATTTCCTTGATCTTTCTAGCCAAATCCCGGATATTTCTTGCCATCTTATTGTACCTAAAAGATTGATCATATAAAAGTAATTTAATCAAAATTATATGTGGTTCGCTTACGTCGTATAATCCTCTCGTCTCTGTATGTGATATCTCCTCAGTATCTTCACTTCGTGTAAATTGTTATCACTTGACCAATCGATTAAATCGACTTTCTTGAGAAGCTTCTGTTCATGATATTTCAGTTTACGCATTTTGATTGTATAAGTTGGAGATATGTAAAAAAAAAAGTTCAATGCAATTTTTTTGGAATAAAGTAGAATAGTAAACAAGCAGCTCAGTAATGTGAGGTTATTTAGAATATTAGGTTATATCATAGAATGAAATATTTGTTGTCACTGAAATATTACTTTTCTTTGTTAACTCGTACGTGAACGAGGTTTTTTCAATTCGCGATTCCAAAAGTCTAAACGCACCCTGCCGGCTGAATCCCGAACCTAGAAAACGAGTATTGTTTTAATATTTCACGTGCTTTTAAGCCAGGCATTTTTATTTTATATCGAGGGTCCAGGTATTCTTGAGGTATATTTGGAAATTTTATGGTTTTCTGAGCAGAGCAGATTATTGAAAAAAAAAACTAAGGTGAGGTATTTATATCAGTGTTATTCAGTCGAAAAACGTTCACAAAGTTATTGAAATTAAAGTTAAAAGTTTGAGTCCACTTTCCTGGGGCAGGTTTGAGTTGTGATTAAGAAAGGTAATTCAATAATTATCAACAAGAGTGTTATGAAATTGATCTTCAATTCTATTTCAAAAGACTGTGACTTAATCTGTCTGTGAGAAAGAAATTAGAATCATCTTTAAGGTGAAGTCTTAATGAAAAGTTTTATGTTTAAATAGTATATGTACATATATTTGAGGATATTGGACTATATAACAATGATTGAACAAAGTTATAGTACTAGAAAAAAAAATTACGAAAAACACTGCCGTGAAGTCATGCAGGAGCTTCTGCGCGCTCGTACATCCATCTTGTAGGTAGATTCACATTTTCCAGTTTTAGAAATCAATTGAAGAAATTTTCGAAAGCTGTCAAAAAATTCTCAAACTTAGGCGAAACTCCAGACTTAATGTCAGTGCTTCAGCTGACCAATTTTCTTTCGATAATTCACTAGAATTTTCTACAATATCTATGGTCTTGGTGATGCGATCTTAACAAAATTTCGCACGTAGTTTGAATACATTATTCTTCAGCTAGTTGTACAATTTCATCCCAATCCAATCAGTAGTTTCGAAATTATCAGGAGAAGAATATATTGAACGCCCATATTTACGGAACCCCGAGTCTAATTTTGCTCAATTGATGAACGTGACGCGACATTCGCGATCCAAATCTACCCTGAAAATTTCAAGTTCCTGAGCCTTTCCCTTAGGAAATTATAATTTTCTATGGTTTCTATGGTTCTGGTAATGCGATCTGGAGAAATGTAGCTTGAATATATGATTCTCCATTGAAATTTCGTCACGATCGAATCTGTAGTTTTGAAATTTTCAAGAAAACTAAATTTCAAACGACCATATTTACGGAACCCCTAGTATAATTTTGCTTATAGATGAACTTGATCACGACATTCGCGATCCACACCTATCCTGAACATTTCGAGTCCCAAGGCATTTCCGTTCAAAAGTTACAATTTTCTATGGTTTCTATGGTTCTGGTCATACGATCTGGACAAAATTCCACCTCATTCTCCATTTGAGTACAAAATTTTATCTCGATCAAATCTGTAGTTTCCAAGTAATCAGGAGAACAAAACTTCCAACGGTCATATTTACGGAACCCCTGGTGGAATTTGGCCCATTAACGAACTTAACCGAGGCATTTGGGAACTTAATCCACACTGAAATTTTCAAGTCTCTAGGTTGTTCTGTTCGAGAGTTATCGTGCTTACGGCCGGACGGACGGACAGACTCGAATTTTTTGACGGATTCGTCATCAGTAAGTCAAACATAGTCGCTTGAGACCATTTTCGACTCAAAATTCGAAAAACACAGACATCGTGACGAAATGATATAGCCCTCGTGTAAGTAGTACGAGCGCTCAAAAATAGTTCACAATTGTAATTGTTGTGTCTTCAATTGCTCCTCGAAGAAAAATCGAAATCAAAACATTTCCATAAATTTCATAAAAAAGATGCCCCAAAAGTATGTGTCACTAATGCCTTTGGCATTGTGGAAAAAATGGACCGAAGAAAAGCACAAATGATCGACTCTATTAGGTGTAGCTTCCAATATTGAATAATAACAACAATAAATTGACAATAATTGAACACTGTCTTCAAATCAAATAGTGCTCCATTTTTCCTGTTGAATTATTATCAACTTCGATAAAATTAAAATTGGAAAAACCTATTTGTTCACCTGAAATCATTAAACTTGACACTACACCATCAATAATTCAATCCTTCACTGAAAAGTCTTCTCATTGAACTCCTAACAATCTGTTTCGCCAGGATAAATCCCGATAAGGTACTCGTTTTCCTCCATGTTTGTTTACATTTCGCAGCGCCCTCATCGGTAGTTGGAATCGCGAAAATGGAGATCATCGTCGAATGAATCATCACGACAAATGACACTTCATCTCTCATCTGACATTTCTGTCCCGTCCCTCCTACTTGCCGAAAAGAGGTTAATCTCCTGTAACAAAAAACTGAAAACAGTTACTTTACCAATTATTTGTTTTTTGTGATGAATGGAAATAGTAGCGATATCACAGTCGACCAAATTTGAGATTTCACATTTCAACTGCAAATTAGTTTTTGTTTATATGACTTTAATTAATGACAGCTGGTGAAGCGATACTTGACTAACAAACGGTTCAAATGTTGACTATGGAAACCTTCTAATTTCGGACTCATCGGTCATTAACTGGAGTTATTTGAATGATGTATTTTAAATGAATGATAAATCTTGTAGTCTCCTTATAAAGATGTCTAGGAATAATTTAGATGGTTCAAGAAGCTTCTCATCAAACAGCTGCAATAGTACGGCTTCTGAGTTTGAAATCGTCGAAAAACTCGGGAATGGAATCGAGGAGTTATCAGTTTCCAAAGGCAAAACCTCATCATCTGCAACGAAAACGCAAAAAGCCAAACGGATTAGATTTTATCACAATGGAAACAAATTCTTTCCTGGCGTTGTAGTACCAGTGAATAGTGATCGTTATAGATCTTTCGATAGCTTGACTACTGAATTGACTAATTTACTCACCAAAAATGTAACTTTGCCGAATGGAGTGCGATATATTTACTCCATCGAAGGTAAAAAGGTGAGACGTAATACCTGTTACAATTATGCCTTTGATGTATTTCTCAGAATATTGAAGTTCTAGTGAATGTATCCATTACAGATAACCAGTATTGATGAATTGGAGGAGGGCAAAGAGTATATTTGTGCTGGTAAAGGAGAGGCTTTCAAAAAGGCTGAATATTCTAGAACTGATACATTACGTTCCAATAAAAAGAAGTTGGCGAATAAACAACAGAGTAATCATTCATTACCCAAAGTAGTCCCTCCAAATTGCGTACGCCCTAGAATTGTTACTCTCGTCAGAAATGGCATCAAACCTAGAAAGGTGAGTTGTGTGAAGGGGGTTGAGTTTTTGTAACATTCTGTATGTTTATTGAATTTTGTTGTGTGACGGAAGGAAATTTATTGGCATATTTACAATTTTGTGATATTCCTTATATTTTTTACCATGCTAATGGAGAAAAATCATTTCCTGTCTTCTCATTAGTCATAAACCTGATACTGAAAAAATTAGGCGGTACAGACATCAATAACTTTGATTTGGAAAATAACGTACTACGTTGAGGCTTACGATAGTTTGGCAAAAAGGTATCGATATATGAATATTTTTGAAACTTCAAAAAAATGCTACTCGATTATTTACTTGTGAAATGCAAAATACAATAATAATTCCATAATTGGCTTATGAATTGGGGAATATCATAAATTAATTAGTCGAACGTACCCTAAAAATTCCAAAAGTCTAGGACTTTTTTTCTGAAGTTATGGACGGAGAGAATTGAATTGTGAGTCCACCTTAATCGTTTAAGACCATTCTCGTCTGAAATTTCGAAATTTACAGAAAGGGCAAAAGGATAACGCTCTTGTTTGTAAAAACAATCCCGCAAAAATATTATTTCAAGATGAGCCGTAATTGCGATTCACAAGGTCTTCCTCGATTCATATGTTTATAATTCACATTTTTTCAGGTTTTACGTTTATTATTGAACAAACGTAATTCGTCAAGTATGGATCAAGTACTTGGAGCGCTAACAGAAGTTGCCAACCTGGACTCGGGAGCAGTAAGAAAAGTTTTTACTTTAGCGGGTCAGTCAGTTGCAGATCTATCACAGTTTTTCTCCGAAGAAGATGTATTTTTCGTTTGCGGAAATGAGAGATGTACGCAAGAACATTTCGAGTTGGATTTCGAGGAGAGTAAGGCGATACAGCAGTACAAAAAAACGCCTGGCCTCAAGAATGGGTGTGTTGGTATTTATACTTTTTTTCGAATTTCTCTTGAAATAGCTGTTTAATTTCAGAAATGGGCCTAAACCAAAAATGCCCAGAAAATCGTTGAATCGTACGTATGTCTCTGAAGAAAGTATTCTAGAAAAATTGAATGAGAATATAAATTCTTGTTTACCTTCAATATTGAAGAAGAAATATACGGTTGGCAGATCTATCGGAGATGGTAAATACATTTTATAATTTCTTGGACACCATTGATATTTTTAATTTTAGGTAACTTTGCTGTAGTACGACTATGTAAGGATAATAGTGACAATAAGGAATATGCTTTGAAAATCATAGATAAATCTAAGTGTAAAGGAAAGGTGAATATTTTTTCTTCATTATTAGATATTTATGGTTGATGTTGGAGAAATTCATTGAATCATTGTATTGTTTCTAGAATAACTATTTTTTGAAATTTATTTCAGGAGGATATGATTGAAAATGAAGTCAAAATATTGAGAAAAATAAGTCATCCCAATATAATGTCATTGATAAGCGATCAAGATACAAAAAATTTACTGTTTTTGGTTTGTGAATACGTGCAAGGTGCGATATCAATTGAACAATCCGTTCTGATGAATTTTGAATGAACTCTTTGCAGGTGGAGATCTCTTTGATGCAATTGCAGTAGCGCAAAAATTCTCTGAAGAGCAAGCTGCCTTATTAGTCGACCATTTAGTCTTGGCTTTAGCCTATTTACATAATTTAAATATCGTTCATCGGGATGTCAAACCAGAAAATTTATTGGTAAGTTCTGACAATTTCGGATAGTTTGTGAATCAAATTTTGATACCCATCAATATTTAATTGTTTTTTTTAAGGTTGAGTTTCAGGATAACAGAATAAGAACATTGAAGTTAGCTGATTTTGGCTTAGCTTGTGAAGTAACTAAACCGCTTTATACAGTTTGTGGAACACCAACGTATGTAGCACCTGAAATATTAGCTGAATCAGGTTATGGATTGAAGGTTAGAACTCTATGTTTTCCTTAGGAATGTCATGATTATACAGGATGTTCTTTAAGGTGAGGCTTGTTTTATGTACCTGTAAAAAAAAGCCTCACCTTTGAAAACCCCCTGTATAATTGAAAGTAAAAGAATGAGAGAAATAAATGATTCTCATAAATTGATTTTTCCTCCAATATAATCAATGAAATATGGCGTTATATAAAAATTGGTTTTACATTTTCGAAAATTATTGACCGATAGATGTTGTTATGAATTTGATTTTAAAGAATGCTCAATTTTTAGTTCATTCTTGTCATCTTGGCATTTATTCGAATGAAGCTATTTACATTGAACCAAAAGAAAAGGGCCGGATATATGAACACTTATGTTTTTAATGTTGGAAATAAGAATACAGGGTGTCCCAAGTTCGAGTGCCTACTAGAAGTTTCTTGAGAATCGAACCTATTTGAAATCTGAAAATTTGGATTATGATATTGTTTGACTTAATCTACTGAGCTAAAATATTCTTGAAGCCTGAAGACTTTCAGTGATACAGGGAGTGAAAATAAATTTCTCGAAACATTTTTTTTCTCATTTTTTCGTCTCTCGTATAGTCGATTTTTCAATTTGAAATATATTTCAATTCAAATCGTTGCATTCGTCGAAATATTTTTCAAAATATCGAAAAAAAAAACTGAATAAAGAATAACTGCAAATGAAAAGCACTGCCGTGAAGTCAGGAGCTTTTGAGCGCTCGTTCATCCACCTTGTAGGTATATTCGCATTCTCCAGTTTCAGAAAACAATTGGACAGATTTTGACAGCTGTCAAAGAAAATTTCAAACAAAGGCGAAATCAAGATTTCAAGTTTTAGGTGACCAAATTTTTTTCGATAATTCGCTAGAATTTTCTACGGTATCTATGGTCTTGGTAATGCGATCTGGACAAAATTTCCCACGTAGTTTGAATACGTTATTCTGCATCTATGTGCGAAATTGCATTCCAATCCAATTGGTTGTTTCGAAATTATCAGGAAAAAAATTGTTTGAACGGCTATATTTACGGAACCCCTAGTCTAATTTTGCTCATTGATGAACGTGACCGCGAAATTCGCGATCCGAACCTATCCTGAAAATTTCAAGTCCCTAGGCCTTTCCGTTCGAAAGTTATGATTTTCTATGGTTTTGATCATTCGATCTGAAAAAATTTGGCTCCAATATATCATTCTCAATTTAAATACAGAATTTCGTCACGATCAAATCCATAGTTTTGAAATTATCAAGAAAACTGAATTTCAAACGGCCATATTTACGGAACCCCTAGTCTAATTCTGCTCATTGATGAAAGTGACCGCAACATTGAAGATCCAAACCTATCCTGAAAATTTCAAGTCCCTAGGCCTTTCCATTACAAAGTTATAATTTTCTATGGTTCTGGTCATACGAGCTGGACCAAATTTCGCATGTAGCTTGAACACGTAATTCTCCATCTGAGTGCAGAATTTCACCTTGATCGAATCTGTAGTTTCAAAGTAATCAGGAAAACAAAATTTCGAGCGGCCATATTCACGGAACCCCCGGGCGAATTTTGCCCAATAACGAACTTAACCGCGGTATTCGAGAATCAAACCTACCCTGAAAATTTCAAGTTTCTGGGACATTCCGTTTGAGAGTTATCGTGTATACGGACGGACGGACAGACTCGAATTTTTCGACGGATTCGTCATCAGTGAGTCGAACATAGTCGTTTGAGACCATTTTCGGCTCAAAATTCGAAAAATACAGACATCGTGACAAAATGATATAGCCCTCGTGTAAGTAGTACGAGCGCTCAAAAAGGAGTAAGTATTATGTTCGTTATTCCTATTCTCAATATTTCAAGCATAAACTGTTTTTCACATTTTTAAAGTAGAAGAATGAAGGAATATTGTGCATCTCCTTCACAGGGTGTTTTAAATATTTTGTCAAAAATTTTGATCAGAATTTTCCCACAACTTTTGTTTTTTTAAATTAGAACCCTATTTTTTTATGATCGCGTTGGATTCTGCGGAGAAAAATAATGATAGAAGTTTATGCTCCTAAATTAAATAAAACAAAAGTTGTGGGAAAATTCTGATAACAATTTTTGACAAAATATTCAAAATACCCTGTGAAGGGTTTTCCAAAATTTAGGAGATGCACAATATTCCTTCATTCTTCTACTTCGAAAATGTAAAAACAGTTTATGCTTGAAATATTGAGAACAGGAAAAACGACCATAATACCGACTACGCATATCTCCCTTTTTTTCCAGTTTTTGAGCGCTCGTACTACTTACACGAGGGCTATATCATTTCGTCACGATGTCTGTATTTTTCGAATTTTGAGCCGAAAATGGTCTCAATGTACTATGTTCGACTCACTGATGACGAATCCGTCGGAAAATTCGAGTCTGTCCATCCGGCCGTCCGTAAGCACGATAACTCTCGAACGGAACAACCTAGAGACTTGAAATTTTCAGTGTGGGTTCAGTTGCCGAATGCCTCGGTTGAGTTCGTTAATGGGCCAAATTCCACCAGGGGTTCCGTAAATATGGCCGTTCAAAATTTTGTTCTCCTGATTACTTCGAAACTACAGATTCGATCGAATGAAACTTTGCACTCAAATGGAGAATGAGTTGTTCAAGCTACATGTGAAATATTTTTTTTTTTTCGAAACTACGGATTCGATCAAGATGAAATTTTGTATTTTAATCGAGAATTATATATTAAAACAATATTTTGTCCAGATCGCATGACCAGAACCATAGAAACCATAAAAAATTGTAACTTTTGAACGGAAAGGCCTAGGAACTTGAAATTTTCAGTGTGTGTTTGGATCGCGAATATCGCGGCCACGTTCATCAATGAGCAAAATTAGACTAGGAGTTCCGTAAATATGGCTGTTCAAAATATTTTTTTCCTGATAATTTCGAAACTACTGATTGGATTGGGATGAAATTTTGCACCTAGCTTAGGAATAATGAATTCAAACCACGTGCCAAATTTTGTCCAGATCGCACCACTAAGACCATAGATACCGTAGAAAATTCTAGCGAATTATCGAAAAAAAATTGGTCACCTAAAGCACTGACATGAAGTCTGGAGTTTCGCCTAAGTTTCAGAATTTTTGTGACAGCTGTCGAAAATTCCTTCAATTGATTTCTAAAACTGGAAAATGCGAATCTACCTACAAGGTGCATGTACGAGCGCTCAAAAGCTCCTGCCTTCACGGCAGTGCTTTTCTCAATTTTTTATTTCGAAAACTATTTCGACGAATAGAAATATATTATTATATATTTTAAACTGAATAATCGATCAAATGACGAAAAAATGCAAAAAAACTTTTTCGAGAAACTTTTTTCCACTCCCTGTATAACTGAAAGTGTTCAGGCTTCAAGAATATTTTAGCTCAGTAGATAAAGTTGAACAATATCATAATCCCAATTTTCATATTTGGAATAGGTCCGGTTCTCAAGAAACGTTTAGTAGGCATTCAAACTTGGGACACCCTGCATTAAAACTAGTGCAAAGAGATTTCTCTTTGGTTATGTCAAAGACTTTTGTTTAGGTTATCTGTCAAAAATGTGGAATAACCGAAAGCATAGAGATTTATCTCTAGCCATCTCAGTTATGCTGAAACAAGTTACAATTGGACAATGCTATCAGGGCTGAATTTTGAAGAACAACCGGTCCTTAGAAATCAGTTCATTTATGCCATATTTATTAAATTTAATCACTCATTACACTGTTTATAGATTGATGTCTGGGCAGCCGGCGTTATTTTGTACATTCTGCTGTGCGGCTATCCCCCGTTCGTTAGTCAAGACAACGACCAAGAAAAACTATTCGACTGCATACTTTCGGGTCAATACGATTTTCCCGATGAATATTGGGGAGAAGTGTCGGGACTAGCGAAGGAACTCATCCAAAATATGCTTCAGCTAGCACCAGAAATAAGATTTTCAGCGGAAGATGTACTCGACCATCCATGGCTTCAACTTGCACAGGTATCTTCCTAACGTTCATCCACTGAAATGTACATAGTATTTAAAAACATATAAGAGAGGAGCTATAAGTACAGAAGTATTATGTTCAGTTTTCACGCTGAGATCCTCATTTTTGCCGTCAACTTCTTCAATATTTGATACCACCGCATCCATCTTCCAACATGGAGTAGCTGTTTATTCAAAATCAAATACGGCTTTTTTCTGCTCATTTAAATTTACTATGTAAATTATATAGTGCATATTTATGCTTTGTTTGTAACAGAAGTACATCAAAGTTCAGAACTAATAGAAAAATTATTACTTCATGCGATTCGTATACCAGTAGTTCCAAAATATGTTCAAATTATTATTTTCGGAGAATTTAGACGAAAATTGATCAGACTAGAGAATGCATTTTTCATCTTCAGATTATTTCTTTAATTTTAGAAATTTTGGTTGAAAATAATGATTGATTGCATAGTTATAGGTAAAAGAACGCTTTCTTTTGAACATGAAAAATATATCGAATTTATTATAGCTATATAATTTTATATTTTCGAATGGTTGTGTTGCAGATTTGTGTAATGGAATTTCATTGTTCAGTATTTTACTCTCGAATTATCGTAATAAATTTGGAAAGCTATATTTTGAGGTGGTTTGGTAGGAATTTTGTGGCAAAATTATTGCTTTGCTTCTTTGAATTTATGTAATGCCAAATCGCGAAATTGTTCTTATGGGGAAAAATAACTTAATTTTTTCAATTATACAAGCTGGCTCAACAAAACTTGACATATTTGATTTAGGTTATAAATACCGTTGAAAAAGCTCTGTGTTAGGTTTTGCTGGGAGTAAATATTGTTTATATTGTTATATCAATTATTTAATATTGAAACTCTTCAAGATTCAAGGAATACCTCAGCTCATTGTTCTTTTCACAAGTACTATCACCTTTTAGTAGGAAGAGTATTAATATTATATTAAGAATAATTCAATGTCTGCAAACAGGAAAACGAAGTGTGATCCAACTCGATTTCAATATTTTCAGAATATTCCAACAGCGTTTATTCATTTACAAGCTTTTTATTTCGAAGGTCAAGTTTTCTAGAAAAAATATCTGAAATGACGTTCATTTTTCTTCAAACGAAGACTAAAATATATGAAAGTCCTTCTATAAAAATGTTTTAGTTTTTTTAGAAAGAATAGTTGACTCATCATGAAATTCTCTTTTCCTCGACATTTTCTCTATGCATTTTCTAAAATCCGTCTTAATGAAAATTCAGTAATCTCTGGAACTTATTATTTCAGAGATATTTCTCTTTATGAATTTGGCTTCACAATGAATACAGTTATTTCATCACACAAAGAGTGACTTATTCTCCAACAGATTTCAAAGCTGTACTTTATTATTTCCGTTTGCTTCTTCACTGATTTCACAATATTTTTTGTAGGATCCCTATACGTAACCACATGATATATTCGCATCAGTTTTATTTTTTCACAATATGCCTTGGTAGAAAATGGAAAAACATGGTTTTTAATGCATCGGATAGTAGTATTTGACTCAAGTTATCTGAAGCAATATTGTCTAATATTTTGATACGAAATATATACAGCTCATTATATTTTTTTAGTGTGCTCAAATATGAATAAAGGATGATTATGTTCAAAAACTTCCTCTGATAATTCAGATGGAAAATATATTCGTTTTGGTAAATGAAGAAAAAGTTGAGTTTTAGGTTAAATGTCTGGGCACTTGATAATATTTTCGTTTCTTCTTGGTTTTAACATAACCATAAATTTTCAAAAATGATAGTCTTTCAGCTTTCATTGTAAATCTGAATGTTAACATTTAGTTATTGAGGATAAGGTGTTAAGGTTATGATTTCACATTATATTTTTTAACGAAGATCCTGAAAACTTTGACTTTGATGGAGTGCCTATATGCAATAATCTTCATTCAATATTATGATTATATTTCTCACTCGTTTATAAGCTGTGCAGGAATCCAATTGATTCTCAGGAAGTCTCTTTTTGTCACATTAATAGGAATCTCTTCTGGAATGAAGACTGATAGATTATGAAATATGTATTCAATATTCACATATGTTGAGTCTCAAAAACACCAGGTTTTATAAGGGCAATTCCTATATTATTCTCATTTATTTTAGTTCTCATGAAACAAATAGGAAAAGTAAAAAGTGCATATCATGTAAAGAACCAAAGTTTGTTTAAGGTTTATTCCAATCGTCCTTTATATAATTGAAACCAAAGTGTCTCAAAATTATTGGAAATTAATTTTCAAGATTTTATATGACAAAATTACAGAAATTATGGTAAATTAATTCTATTTGTATTGCCAGTTTAGGCGAGTAATTGCAATGTTAATTGAATAAACTTTTGTGATGAATTTTTAACAAATATAAAGAATTTCGTAATTGTATTTATTTTGTAATGATACTAGTTTAATGACTATTTATTTATGCCTAAGAACATCACTGTTCATTTTATTGTGTTTTATTTTTTATATTTTATATGTATGTACTATATTGAATCATCAATATTGAATTGTAAATAAATGCTTTCAGTTTTTTCAGGGTTTCATTATTGAATCCGAATAAAAATGAACTATGGGCCCTCGAGGATGAAACGCAGGTAAAAATTCAATAATGGGCATTCTTAGGTCAGAATTTGGGTAGATATAATATTTAGATCCGAAACAATTTGTTTTTAAATTAATAAGGCTCACGATTGAAGTGGCGATGATACAAACTTCTTCATAAGAAATCGAATGGTACCAATCCCAATCTTAGGAAACTTATGGTTCAGGAGATATAATTTTTTGAAAATCGCTTGGTGAATGACGAAATTCTGAAATTTCAGCGTCAGTTTGATTGGCTCTACCAAAGGATCTTTTTTTGCCTCATATTGTTAGTACTACCTCACATTTTGGTTGACCTAACTGTCAAGTGTCTGAAATATCGTAGAAAATTTCAATACTTGAGTTTTTAATGCAACTTCGAAAAAATCATACCTCCTAAATTGAATGCTTCCTAAGATCGAGAGTAGTACCACTCGATTTGTTATGAAAACGTTCATTGATAAAAAAAAATCATTCTAATCAAAGGTCATCAGTAAAGTAAACATGAACAGCAATACAAAATGGCATTTTTGAGCGCTCGTTCTACTTACACGAGAGCTATATCATTACGTCACGATGTCTGTATTTTTCGAATTTTTAGGCGAAAATGGTCTCAATCGACAAGGTTCGACCCACTGATGACGAATCCTTCGAAAAATTCAAGTCTGTCCGGTCTTATACACTATAACTCTCGAACGGAATGACCTAGAAACTTGAAATTTTCAGGATAGGTTCGAATACCGCGGTTAAGTTCGTTATTCGACAAAATTTGACCAGGGGTTCCGTAAATATGGTCGTTTGAAATTTAGTTTTCTTGATAATTTCAAAACTACGAATTCGATCGTGACGAACTTTTGTATTTTAATGAAGAATGATGTATTCAAGCTACTTTTTGAGCGCTCGTACTACTTACACGAGGGCTATATCAATTCGTCACGATGTCTGTATTTTTCGAATTTTGAGCCGAAAATGGTCTCAAACGACTCACTGATGACGAATCCGTCGGAAAATTCGAGTCTGTCCGTCCGGCCGTAAGCACGATAACTTTCGAACGGATCAACCTAGAGACTTGAAATTCTCAGTGTAGGTTCAGATCCCGAATGCCTCGGTTAAGTTCGTTAATGGGCCGAATTCCACCAGGGGTTCCGTAAATATGACCGTTTAAAGTTTTGTTCCCCTGATAACTTGAAAACTACAGATTTGATTGAGATGAAATTTTGCACTCAAATGGAGAGTGAGGTGTTCAAGCTACATGTGAAATTTTGTCCAGATCGCATGACCAGAACCATAGAAACCATAGAAAATCATAACTTCGTAATGAAAAGGCCTAGGGACTTGAAATTTTCAGCAAAGGTGTGGATCTCGAATGTTGTGATCACGTTCATCTATGAGCAAAATTATACTAGGGGTTCCGTAAATATGGTCGTTTGAAATTCAGTTTTCTTGATAATTTCAAAACTACAGATTCGATCGAGATGAAATTTTGTATTTTAATCGAGAATGATATATTAAAACAATATTTTGTCCAGATCTCATGACCAGAACCATAGAAACCATAGAAAATTGTAACTTTTGAACGGAAAGGCCTAGGAACTTGAAATTCTCAGGGTGGGTTTGGATCGCGAATATCGCGGTCATGTTCATCAATGAGCAAAATTAGACTAGGGGTTCCGTGAATATGGCCGTTCAAAATATTTTTTGCTGATAGTTCCGAAAATACTGAGCGGATTGGGATGAAATTTTGCACCTAGCTGAGTAATAATGTATTCAAACTACGTGCAAAATTTTGTCCAGATCGCACTACCAAGACCATAGATACCGTAGAAAATTCTAGCGAATTATCGAAAAAAAATTGATCAGCTGATGCACTGACATGAAGTCTGGAGTTTCGCCTAAGTTTCAGAATTTTTTGATAGCTGTCGAAAATTCCTTCAATTGATTTCTAAAACTGGAAAATGCGAATCTACCTACAAGGTGCATGTACGAGCGCTCCAAAGCTCCTGCCTTCACGGCAGTGCTTTTCGTAATTTTTTTTCCAGATCGCATAACCAGAACCGCTTTAAATTTCAACGATTTATTGAATAAAAAATCCTCATATATCTGTAACAGCTGATTCGGCATAATTGACAAAGAGCTGTTGTCGATTTTTTGACAGCTTTCAAAAATTTCTTCAATTGGTTTCTGAAACTGGAAAATGCGAATCTACTACAAGGTGGATGAACGAACGCTCAAAAGCTCCTGACTTCACAGTGTGCTTTTCAATTTTTTTCTCTTTAGTTCAAGATTTCCTACATTTTGAATCATCATTCACAGTTCAGAATGGTTTAGAACTGCGGAAAATTCCAAAGGTTCACGATCGGAAATAATAAACCAAAATAAAGAGGGAAATCTCTCGGAGTTTGAACCCAGAAACCCTACACTACGACCACATGTGATATACTTCCGCTTCTGCATGTACCAGGTGGCGTAATTAGGAATCGATAGTGGATTAGTTTCACGTTACGTGTGGGACGGTACACCAAAGACCCGTTCGATTCCAGATCCCCTCGTTTATCTTCTGCTAATTCTAGTTTACAACTTGAATTCAGCAGTTCCTTAATGGATCCCTAATTCTAATTCAAATAAATCGATTTCGGAAATATAGCTTGCTCTCGAATCGAAAAGGTGAAATTGAATTCTGTAAACATTGGTATTGGTATTATAATACCATTTAAATTGTTAAGTTGACCATTTGAGTATCGGTAATTTAAATCGTTGAGTTTTTTTGGGCGCTCGTTCTACTTACACGAGAGGATCCCTTCGAATTCTGAGCCGAAAATGGTCTCAATCGTCAAGGTTCGACTCACTGATAACGAATCCGTAGGAAAATTCAAGTCTGTCCGTCCGGCCGTAAGCACGATAACTCTCGAACGGAACAACCTAGAGACTTGAAATTTTTATTATGGCTTCAGTTCCCAAATGCCGCGGTTGAGTTCGTTAATGGGCAGATTTACACCAGGGGTTCCGTAAATATAGCCGTTCGAAATTTTGTTCTCCGTATTACTTCGAAACTACAGATTCGATCGGGATGAAATTGCATTCAAATGAAGAATGACGTGTTCAAGCTACGTGCAAAATCTTGTCCAGATCGCATAACAAGAACCATAGGAAATAATACCTTTCGAACGACAAGGCGGTCACGTTTATCAATCAGCAAAACTAGTCTAGGGCTTTCGTAAATATGGTCGTTTGAATTTAGTTTTCTTGATGATTTCAGAACTATGGATTCGGTCGTGACGAAATTTCGTATTTTAATGGAGAATGATATATTCAAGCTACATTTTTTCCAGATCGCATAATCAGAACCATAGAAACCATAGAAAATTATAACTTTTGAGCGAAAAGGCTCAGGGACTTAGCCTTATTAAACTTGGCATTTTTTTGTCTATTTAAAATACTGTTCGAAAGTTTACAGTCACAACACCCTCCCTGGGCCATCTGAGTTTATGAACTGCCGAATGGTCTACATGGAAAACAGAAAACTTTATTTTGAGACATTCAATAAAGCAACCAGCGATGATGTTGAGTTTCACCATTATTCAGTTTTCTTGAGAAATGAAAGTAAGAGAAGTGCCTTTGATCATAATCTTCATCACCTTTATTCGATTGCTGTGTGGGTCCAATTTGAACTAAATCACGACTCTGATGATTCTTTATTGGAAAATGTTCACATGCACATGGTGGATGTGAATACATTTCTATTCTACGTTCTACACCACTGGCATCACTGCTAGCTGACAGAAAACCTATCTTAATATATTCTTCATGATCATCAATCATTATTTTGCTTGTTTCTGTTTCCAATTCAGATCGACATTATACCTGTGTTCGACGGTCGCGCGGTATCGGTTATTATCTTCTTGAAGTCTTCGAATACTTCCAAAATTCAACGTCGTCACGTTGAAGATTTGGAAGTCGAAGCAATCGATTCAGGAGTTTCTTTACTAACAGATGCAGTCTCTTCAAGAAACTTCATCATACCTGAACTCAAATTATGATTTGTTATAGCTCTATCAGCATTTCTTTTTCTTTTTGCTGAGCCAGTTTCCCATTTCCTTCCGATATCTCTATCACGCTTAGAGCCTGGCCCTGAAATCTGTATATAAAGAGCAAGGTCGTATATTGTATTTGTAACCTGTAAAGAAGAAAATTGTAACCTGTAAAGAAAAAAATGTGAGGACTATAAAAATATTCCTCTTCAGTAAATAAGTACAAATTTCTGGGTACCTAGGTACCTATGCTTTTCTTCTCGAAAAGAATTCTGAAATTTCACTGGTTGTATAATGTCCGTTTATTATAATGTTCAATGATGTGCCTATATTTATCGTTTTCAAACACTTAAAACCACAATGCACTCATTCTCAGTTAAAAATCTGGTTGAAATACAGAATTTGGGTGTTGAGTACTGTTGAGAATCGTGAAAATATAACGACAACATTCGTGAGTACCCCTTTATCATGCAGACGAAGCCATTCGGCTTAAAAATCCCTCATCAGTAGCAGCAGCATGTCGTTGATGAATTTGAAGAGGACATTTTGTTCTTGATGAAAAAGCAGCCCTTCAATATGATAATATGTCAGCTCATTCTGTGAACAAATCCAAAACCAATCTTTTCATTCATACGGGAATAGAAAGGGTCTTATCTGTGCGTTTGAATATTACGTCAACGATTTCTACTCTACCCTTTCCAAAGACGTTGCAATCGAAAATATAGACGAAAGAAGCGAACACCGACCGATGTCCTTTGTCAACACAACAAATATTCAATATTGAAAACTCGAAAACACCAAGGAGGAAATATAAAAAATTACGAAAAGCACTGCCGTGAAGGCAGGAGCTTTTGAGCGCTCGTACATGCACCTTGTAGGTAGATTCGCATTTTCCAGTTTTAGAAATCAATTGAAGGAATTTTCGACTGCTGTCAAAAAAATTCTGAAACTTAGGCGAAACTCCAGACTTCATGTCGGTGCTTCAGCTGATCAATTTTTTTCCGATAATTCGCTAGAATTTTCCACGGTATCTATGGTCTTGGTGATGCGATATGGACAAAATTTTGCACGTAGTTTGAATACATTATTCCTGAGCTAGGTGCATAATTTCATTCCAATCCGATCAGTAGTTTCGAAACTATCAGGAAAAAAATATTTTGAACGGCCATATTTACGGAACCCCTAGTCTAATTTTGCTCATTGATGAACGTGACCGTGAAATTTGCGATCCAAACCCACCCTGAAAATTTCAAGTTCCTAGGCCTTTCCGTTTAAAAGTTAGAATTTTCTATGGTTTCTATGGTTCTGGTCATGCGATCTGGACAAAATATTGCTTCAATATATCATTCTCGATTAAAATACAAAATTTCATCTCGATCGAATCCGCAGTTTCGAATTTATCGAGAAAACAAAATTTCAAACGACCGTATTTACGGAACCCCTTGTATAATGTTGCTCATAGATGAACGTGATCACGAAATTCGAGATCCACACCTATCCTGAAAATTTCAAGTCCCTAGGCGTTTCCGTTCAAAAGTTAGAATTTTCTATGGTTTCTATGGTTCTGGTCATGCGATCTGGACAAAATTTCACATGTAGCTTGAACACCTCATTTTCCATTTGAGTGCAAAATTTCATTTCGATCAAATCTGAAGTTTTCAAGTAATCAGGGAACCAAAACTTTGAACGGCCATATTTACGGAACCCCTGGTGGAATTTGGCCCATTAACGAACTTAACCGAGCCATTCGGGAACTGAACCCACACTGAAAATTTCAAGTCTCTAGGTTGTTTTGTTCGAGAGTTATCGTGCTTACGGCCGGCCGGCCGGACGGCCGGACGGACAGACTCGAATTTTCCGACGGATTCGTCATCAGTGAGTCGAACATAGTCGATTGAGACCATTTCGGCTCAAAATTCGAAAAATACAGACATCGTGACGGAATGATATTGCCCTCGTGTAAGTAGTACGAGCGCTCAGAAATTACGAAAAGCACTGCAGTGAAGTCAGGAGTTTTTGAGCGCTCGTACATCCACCTTGTAGGTAGATTCGCATTTTCCAGTTTAAGAAATCAATTGAAGGAATTTTCCGGCGAAACTCCAGACTTCATGTCAGTGCTTCAGATGACCAATTTTTGAGCGCTCGTACTACTTACACGAGGGCTATATCATTTCGTCACGATGTCTGTATTTTTCGAATTTTGAGCCGAAAATGGTCTCAATCGACTATGTTCGACTCACTGATGACGAATCCGTCGGAAAATTCGAGTCTGTCCGTCCGGCCGGCCGTCCGGCCGGCCGTAAGCACGATAACTCTCGAACAAAACAACCTAGAGACTTGAAATTTTCAGTGTGGGTTCAGTTCCCGAATGGCTCGGTTAAGTTCGTTAATGGGCCAAATTCCACCAGGGGTTCCGTAAATATGGCCGTTCAAAGTTTTGTTACCCTGATTACTTGAAAACTACAGATTTGATCGAGATGAAATTTTGCACTCAGATGGAAAATGAGGTGTTTAAGTTACATGTGGAATTTTGTCCAGATCGCATGACCAGAACCATAGAAACCATAGAAAATCCTAACTTTTGAACGGAAAGACCTAGGAACTTAAAATTTTCAGGGTGGGTTTGGATCGCAAATTGCACGGTCACGTTCATCAATGAGCAAAATTAGACTAGGGGTTCCGTAAATATAGCCGTTCAAAATATTTTTTTCCTGATAGTTTCGAAACTACTGATCGGATTGGAATGAAATTATGCACCTAGCTCAGGAATAATGTATTCAAACTACGTGCAAAATTTTGTCCAGATCGCACCACCAAGACCATAGATACCGTGGAAAATTCTAGCGAATTATCGGAAAAAAATTGATCAGCTGAAGCATCGACATGAAGTCTGGAGTTTTGCCTAAGTTTCAGAATTTTTTTGACAGCAGTCAAAAATTCCTTCAATCGATTTTTAAAACTGGAAAATGCGAATCTACCTACAAGGTGCATGTACGAGCGCTCAAAAGCTCCTGCCTTCACGGCAGTGCTTTTCGTAATTTTTTTTCGATAATTCGCTAGAATTTTTTAAGGTATCTATGGTTTTTGTGAAGCGATCTGGACAAAATTTAGCACGTAGTTTGAATACATTATTCTTCATCTATGTGTGAAATTTCATTCCAATCCAATGAGTAGTTTCGAAACTATCAGGAAACAAATATTTTGAACGGCCATATTTACGGAACCCCTAGTCTAATTTTGCTCATTGATTAACGTGACCGCGACATTCGCGATCCAAATCTACCTTGAAAATTTCAAGTTCCTAGACCTTTCCGTTCCAAAGTTACAATTTTACATGGATTCTATGGTTCTAGTAATGCGATCTGGACAAAATATTGGTTTAATATATCATTCTCGATCAAAATACAAAATTTCATCTCGATCGAATCCGTAGTTTCGAAATTATCGAGAAAACAAAATTTCAAACGACCATATTTACGGAACCCCTGGTATAATTCTACTCATAGATGAACGTGATCACGACATTCGATATCCACACCTATCCTGAATATTTCAAGTCCCTAGGTGTTTCCGTTCAAAAGTTACAATTTTCTATGGTTTTTATGGTTGTGGTCATGCGATCTGGACAAAATTTCACATTAAGCTTGAACACCTCATTCTCCATTTGAGTGCAAAATTCCATCTCGATCAAATCTGTAGTTTTCAAGTAATCAGGAAAACAAAACCTTGAACGGCCATATTTACGGAACCCCTCGTGGAATTCTGCCCATTAACGAACTCAACCGTGGCATTTGGGATCTGAACCTACACTGAAAATTTTATGTCTCTAGGTTGTTTCGTTCGAGAGTTATCGTGCTTACGGACGGACAGACAGACTCGAATTTTTCGACGGATTCGTCATCAGTGAGTCGAACATAGTCGATTGAGACCATTTTTGGCTCAAAATTCAAAAAATACAGATATCGTGACGAAATGATTTAGCCCTCGTGTAAGTAGAACGAGCGCTCAAAAAAAAGAATTCAAGTAGTTCTTGCCTAACTAGCACACGCCCTCGAATTTTGATGATTCTTCGAGACTTTAACGATATTTCTTCCTGGAATTTTAAGCATCTATTGTCAGAATAATAAATTATCACTATGTTCATACCAATTCGATATGTACGTCACGTTTCCTTTTATGTATGGTGCCACCCTCTTGACTGTCATGTTGGAAGGGTGTAATTTACTTAACCAGGAAATACTATGCATTTTGAATCATAAGTGGTTATACATGATAATTTGTTGGTAATAATTAAACTCATCAAAACTTGAACTTGAATTGACTTTTCAA
Organism: Aphidecta obliterata; assembly: GCA_963966015.1. Taxonomy (NCBI): domain Eukaryota; kingdom Metazoa; phylum Arthropoda; class Insecta; order Coleoptera; family Coccinellidae; genus Aphidecta; species Aphidecta obliterata. The sequence goes on from OZ014432.1 coordinate 25,464,854, forward strand.
ACCATGGAATACTTTGGAAAAGTAACAAATTGGCGAATGCGCCACTCTGAAAATTTTCCTGGTGATTCCAATGTATTGTGTATTTCAGTCTAGTCTTCAGGATGGGGTTTATTTTCCCAAAAAAGATTTTGAAAGGTATAAGAAAAGTCATAACATTATGACTAAGCAATAATAAGAATTCCCGATAATCCAAATGCATTTATGCGTGTCATGCATGTCTACACAATGAATCACGATTCCTCATTCAACAGATATGTTTCCTTTTTCCCGGAAACTCCGGCATTACTTGGAAAACCACTCCAGCCACTTCTTCGCTCAATTGCCCCGGCTATTCAAATGCAGAAGAGTGAGAGTGGTTGCTCGCAGAAACAGATGCCGACAACGATAGCAGGATTCCGCGAAATTCAAAGAATCCTCCGAGGACTTCTCAGTATGGATTTGCCATTAGATTCAACGTGACGGATGCGCGTGCGTCAATCGCACGTGCTCCGGGTTTCAGATGTTTGTAGCCGCCGCTTGCTGCGATATTGCAGACTGCGTGACGGACAGCAGCTTCTTTTTTCCCTCTTTTCTGTTCTTCGGTTACACGGTGTGAACTTTGTCACTTAGGTTTAGGAGAATTTCGTTGCTGCTGATGAAGTTGGGACGCCAAAGACACCACTAAACACGATTTATTTATTCGAAGAAAATTGATCGATTGATGAAATAAGGAATAACTACTTCTTAATTTTTGAGAACCCCCTTAATATAAGGCCCTTAAGAACACAGAACATCAATATGGTTGTTCTTGGCCTACAGACCGAACGACCTGATTCCTGACCCTTCTTTAGTGACGCAAGAAAACGTTTTCATCAAAAAACCACTTTTTTTTTACATAATTTCGATATTCAAGAGTAGTAGCTTCTGAAGAAGAGATTGACAAGGTTTCTTGGTCAACTATGAGATTTGGTAGGATATCAACACCACCAGTAATTTGTTCATTGCTCCTCGCGAATTCATACCAACAGCAACAAGGTAAAAAATCAGAGCCGACTGAAGTGAAACGCAATATAAACAGGGGAAACAGAAATCCAATTACAGAAATATCGGCTTCCTTGTCGTGGAAATTCACTCAGCATTTAGCAGCACAATTTTCTCTCTTTGTGCCCATACCGGCCGGCCTGGAGGCAGATCGGTGCATGTAATTAAATGAATTTGGCCCGGAGGAAAGTGAAGTGCAGAGGAGCTCAGAAAGTGAGTCGACCTTTGGGGTTTATCTCCTGAATTATGGGAAAGCCTCCTCTACATCCTACGCTCTCAGCGAAATGCTGAATTATGTTTGTGCCATGTAAAATACGCCGTTTTGTCTTATTCGGGGGTGGATTCTGTAATATTCGCTTTGAGATAACGAAGCTATGGCGAATCGACGTAAATTGTGATTTTTCCGTGAAATTCCTGTCATATTGAAATTCCTACATTCTGAATATAAATCGCTATTATTTTGCGAGAAAAACTTTGTTTTTCTGGAGGATATGATTTGTGAATAATTCCAATAGTTTTTTGATATTTTCCCCCAACTACTTTCAACGATAGAAAATCAATGATGTTTATTTCAAGTTACTCGAAGAAGTGTCGAGACAATACTCATTAACTAGAAAAATTTCACAATAACAACCTGTTTCAATTTTTCATGCCCAATTTCTTTGTTTTGGCATCAGTTTATATTAGTGTCAGTTGTCTTTCTTTCTTCAAGTGTCCGTCATTCACTCCAACTTCAAATTTGAAAAGGAAAATAATATAGCCAACGACTCCCTAGAATTCCAGACTTTCGTGGAAATTAATTCAGAAGAAATCGAGTAAAATCCACTGAAAATTCAAAACATTGGAAGGCAGGTATAAAGATATAAAGGCAGTAATGAAATGAATAGGATATTAGGTAAAGAATTCGAAGAGCACTGACACCAAGTGCGGTCATCCCTCCAGGTGTTGAACCCGTACAAAGCTGCTTGGCTTCAAGTCTTATCAGAACAGAATCTTCATTTATGTGTTTTTCGTATGAAGGTTATTTTACAAAAGTTTTCAATTAATTATTTACATTTAGTTGTCCCTGCAAGTATTTTTTGCTTCACTACAATTATCGTAAATTTGGACATTTTGTCTATCAAAAATTTGTTTACAAAAGGTATGACTAAAGAAATTTTTACATTGATATTTACAGGAAAATAAAATCAAAAACCTGCTATCAAGTCTTATCGAACTCACCTTCGGTTCCTGAAAGACTGATCGAACCAGATATTATGAATCGAACCACAGATTTTGTGAACCAAACCAGACGTTAGTGCGACAAATTATGTCTTCGATAAAATCGATACTTCAGGAGATGGAATCCCAGAATGAAATGGAAAATCAAATTTAACAGATCAGAAAAACTCAATTTACTTTTCACGTTGAACAGGTAGTTGAGCTTCATATGACTCATTTGATTGATTTTTCAAAGTTTTTCTAGTGGTTTTCACGAAATTTCACACGAACCTTCGTTTTGTGAAAGACTGATCGAACCAGACATCATGAAACGAACCAGATATTCTGTGAACCAAACCGGACGTCAGTGTGACAAATTATGTCTTTGATAAAATCGATACTTCAGGAGATGGAATCACAGAATTAAATGAAAGATCAAATTTCTCAACAGATCAGAAAAACTCAAGTTTCTTTTCACGCTGAACAGCTGTTGAGCTTCATATGACTCGTTTGATTGATTTTTCAAAGCTTTTCTAGTGGTTTTCACGAAATTTCACACGAACCTTCGTTTTGTGAAAGGCTGATCGAACCAGATATCATGAAACGAACCGAATATTCTGTGAACCAAACCGGACGTCAGTGTGACAAATTATGTCTTTGATAAAATCGATTCTTCAGGAGATGGAACCACAGAATTAAATGGAAGATCAATTTCCTCAACAGATCAGAAAAACTCTATTTACTTTTCACGTTGAGCTCAATATGACTCATTTGATTGATTTTTCAAAGCTTTTCTAGCGGTTTTCACGAAATTTCACATGAACCTTCGTTTTGTGAAAGACTGTTGAACCAGATATCATGAAACGAACCGAATATTCTGTGAACCAAACCGGACGTCAGTGTGACAAATTATGTCTTAGATAAAATCGTTACTTCAGGAGATGGAATCACAGAATTGAATGGAAGATCAAATTTCTCAACCGATCAGAAAAACTCTATATACTTTTCACGTTGAGATTTATATGACTCACTTGATTGATTTTTTGAAGCTCTTCTAGCGGTTTTCACGAAATTTCACATGAACCTTCGTTTTGTGAAAGACTGATTGAACCAGATATCATGAAACGAACCACATATTCTGTGAACCAAACCGGACGTCAGTTTGACAAATTATGTCTTTGATAAAATCGATACTTCAGGAGATGGAATCAAAGAATTAAATGGAAGATCAAATTTATCAACAGATCAGAAAAACTCAATTTACTTTTCACGTGGAACAGGTAGTTGAGCTTCATATGACTCATTTGATTGATTTTTCAAAGCTTTTCTAGTGGTTTTCACGAAATTTCACACGAACCTTCGTTTTGTGAAAGACTGATCGAACCAGATATCATGAAACGAAGCACATATTCTGTGAACCAAACCGGACGTCAGTGTGACAAATTATGTCTTCGATAAAATCGATACTTTAGGAGAAGGAATCACAGAATTAAATGGAAGATCAAATTTCTCAACAGATCAGAAAAACTCAATTTACTTTTCACGTTGAAAAGCTGTTAAGTTTCATAATGACTTATTTAATTGATTTTCTAAAGTTTTTTTAGTGGTTATCACGAAATTGCACACGAACCTTCGTTTCGTGAAAGACTGATCAAACCAGATCTTATGAAACGAACCTCAGATTCCGTGAACGAAACCGGACGTCAGTGTGACAAATCATAACTTTCATAAAATCGATATTTCAGGAGATGGAATCATAGAATTATATGGAAAATCAAATCTGTCAACAGATCAGAAAAACTCAATTTACTTTTCATGTTGAACAGCTGCTAAGCTTCATATCACTCATTCAATTGATTTTCTTAGGTTTTTTTAGTGGTTTTCACGAAATTTCAAACGAATCTTCGTTTTGTGAGAGACTGATCGAACCAGATATCATGAAACGAGCCACAGATTTTTTGAACCGAACCGGACGTCAGTGTCATGTCATGTCTTCGATAAAATCGATATTTCAGGAAATGGAATCACAGAATTATATGAAAAATCAGATTTCTCAACATATCAGAAAAACTCTATTTACTTTTCACGTTGAACATCTGTCAAGCTTCGTATTACTCATTCAATTGATTTTTTAAAGTTTTTTTAGTGGTTTTCACGAAATTTCACATGAACCTTCGTTTCGTGAAAGACTGATCGAACCAAACCAGACGTCAGTTTGACAAATTATGTTTTTGATAAAATCGATCTTTCAGGAGATGGAATCACAGAATTGAATGGAAGATCAAACTTCTCAACAGATCAGAAAAACTCAATTTTCTTTTCACGTTGAACCGTTGTTAAGCTTTATATGACTCATTTAATTGATTTTTATAAGTATTTATGGTGATTTTCACGAAATTTCACATTAACCGTCGATTTGTTTTGTTTTCAATTTAATAAAAATGAAATATTACTCGAATCATTGTGATAGAAAATTCGGATAACTTCGAAATCCTTTGGTGAATTTAGTCCATTTACGAACTTAACTGGCGAAGTCAGACCTCGAACTCTAGTCCTTTACCTTCGAAAAAGTCATCGTGTTTTTGAAGGGGAGGAAGGCCGGGCGAACAGAATTGGATTTGACCACGAGTTCTTCGTCTGTGAGCACAAATATCCTTTGAAACCATTCTAGGCAGGTTCCTCAATTGATTCTAATGCGACAAAATTTCAGGAGTCGAGAGTTAACTTACGAATTTCAATATCTTTCTCAACTGTTCTGTTTCCTGCTATGAACCGTTAGACATTAATTGAAAGTTATATCTGCAATATGGCTCAAGAAGTGAACAGAATATCATTCGTTCCAGACCACAAATCATTCATTTTAATATATACCGCCTGCTATCCCCCTTTATTAGTGGCCATTCATTCGGCTTCGAATTAGCCGAGAATGAATATTGTAACAGCATTTTAATCAGTGGGAGCCCTTTGTTGCTCCAGGCAAAGCAGCCCTGTTTCGCTTCCAGAAATAATAACAATAATTTCGGTCAGAGTACGGGGTTGGTTTGGTGGATAGTGACTTATTAAAATGCAGGACATCCTCGTACCCTCGTTATTGAAAAATTGCAGCAAAACCCTACTCATGTAGTTATGCAAGAGCGAAACGGAGCAAGTTCGACATGCTTGCGTTGGCATCCCTGGATGTCATTTATTCCCAATTGTATATGTACTCGATATCAGATGGCTCACGTAGAATCAAGTGGAAGGAGGGGCTTTAAATATGAATATCGTTCATCAGTCATCACCTTGAACGAATAAATAGAGAAACTCAGCGAATACTTTTAACAAATTGACAGATTGAATGACAGACACTTCAAATGATTGACAACTGACACTTATGGCAGATATTCATGGACGCCAACATAAATAATTCAAAAATGCCACCAGATTATTCCATCGATGCTACAACTTCACCTATCCTCCAACCGTGTTAATACCATCTCAGTCGAGATTCATAAGGGTCCAAAAACGACCGGAAAATAAAAAAAACCGTTTCACCTGAAATGGAGTAACTTCCAATATCTTCGATTTGTCTTAATCGATCGATTCTAGTGTAATGAAAAAGTTGCTACATCTCAACTGAATGAATTTTTCAATATTCAGCTAATGCATGAAATCAGCCGTTTCACCGGAAATGGAGTAACTTTTTTTTCAACTTCCAATATCTTCGATTTGTCCGAATCGATCGATTCAAGTGTAGTGAAAAAGTTACAACATCTCAACTAAATGAATTTTTCAATATTTACCTAATGCGTGAAATCGGCCGTTTCACCTGAAATGAAGTAACTTTTTTTTCAACTTCCAATATATTCGATTTGTCTGAATCGATCGATTCAAGTGTATTGAAAAAGTTGCTACATCTCAAGTAAATGAATTTTTCAATATTTACCTAATGCATGAAATCGGCGTTTCCATCTGAAATGGAGTCACTTTTTTTTCAACTTCATATAACTTCGATTTGCCTGAATCGATCAATTCAAGTGTATTGAAAAAGTAGCTACAGCTCAACTGAATGAATCTTATCTAATTCAGTTTCGAAAAGTCAGATTTTAGATGACGTTTTTGAATTGTGAAACGTCGGATTTTTCAAAACTGTCACTCGAGACAAATGAAATAGAGTTGTGTAATATTCATTACGCAACTAGTTGTGTAATGAAAGAACAAGAAACTGATAATTTTATTCTTTGTAAACGAACAGGATTTTTTCATTTTGATATAAGAATTAATATGTACCTTCGCAAATAAATAATTTTTGTCATCAGCTTCTTTTATGAAAGTTTCGAATTGCTCCCTACTGAACAGTTTTGATTTTTTTGCATGATAACCCACTGACTGTCTTTTCAATAATGCAATCAATGTGGTGTAAGTTTGGATATCAACATCTTTCTTAACTTCTAGTCCACTCTTCAACATGGAATATGTCTTCCACATCGTCGATGCTTTCATAGTTACGAAATATGCCAAGATGACTTTTCAGTTATATCTGTAACCTTCTTCGTTTGGCACCATTCTTCAAACTCTTGGTATGCTGCGTCATATCTAACATTGAATTTTTGTAGTATTAATTCATTTAATGCCTTATTTGCCGATTCTTTTATATCCGATGGTATTTCGTCAACAACTACTTCGGAACAACTACTCATTTTTGAGCGCTCGTACTACTTACACGAGGGCTATATCATTTCGTCACGATGTCTGTATTTTTCGAATTTTGAGCCGAAAATGGTCTCAATCGACTATGTTCGACTCACTGATGACGAATCCGTCGGAAAATTCGAGTCTGTCCGTCCGGCCGTAAGCACGATAACTCTCGAACGGAACAACCTAGAGACTTGAAATTTTCAGTGTGGGTTCAGTTCCCGAATGCCTCGGTTGAGTTCGTTAATGGGCCAAATTCCACCTGGGGTTCCGTAAATATGGCCGTTCAAAGTATTGTTCCCCTGATAACTTGAAAACTACAGATTTGATTGAGATGAAATTTTGCACTCAAATGGAGAATGAGGTGATCAAGCTACATGTGAAATTTTGTCCAGATCACATGACCAGAACCATAGAAACCATAGAAAATTGTAACTTTTGAACAGAAACGCCAATGAGCAGAATTATACTGGGGGTTCCGTAAACACGATCGTTTGAAATTTTGTTTTCTCGTTTATTTCGAAACTAGGGATTCAATCGAGAAAAAATTTTGTATTTCAATCGAGAATGATATATTGAAACAATATTTTGTCCAGATCGCATGACCAGAACCATAGAAACCATAGACAATTGTAACTTTTGAACGGAAAGGCCTAGAAACTTGAAATTTTCAGGGTGGGTTTGGATCGCGAATATCGCGGTCACGTTCATCAATGGGCAAAATTGGACTAGGGGTTCCGTAAATATGGCCGTTCAAAATATTTTTTTCCTGATAGTTTCGAAAATACTGAGCGGATTGGAATCAAATCTTGCACCTAGTTGAGGAATAATGTATTCAAACTACGTGCGAAATTTTGTCCAGATCGCACCACCAAGACCATAGATACCGTAAAAAATTCTAGCGAATTATCGAAAAAAAATCGATCAGCTGAAGCACTGACATGAAGTCTGTAGTTTCGCCTAAGTTTCTAAAAGATATTGGAAGTTGAAAAAAAGTAACTTCATTTCTGGCGAAACGGCCGATTTCATGCATTAAGTGAATATTGAAATAGTTATTTACATAATCAGTTATGAAAAGACCGATATTGTTCGACTCGCGTAATTTGCAAAACTCGCTTCGCTCGTTTTGGCAAATATTACACTCATTGAACAATATCGGTCTTTTCATAACTGATTATGTAAATAGCTATTTCAATATTCACTTAATGCATGAAATCGGCCGTTTCACCTGAAATTAAGTTACTTTTTTTCAACTTCCAATGTCTTCGATTTGTGTGAATCGATCGATTCAAGTCTAGTAAAAAGTTGCTACATCTCAACTGAATGAATTTTTCAATATTCAGCTAATGCATGAAATCGGCCGTTTCACCTGAAATAGAGTAACTTTTTTTTTCAACTTCGAATATCTTCGATTTGTCTGAATCGATCGATTCAAGTGTAGTGAAAAAGTCGCTACATCTCAACTGAATGAATTTTTCAATATTCAGCATGAAATCGGCCGTTTCACCTGAAATGGAGTAACTTTTTCCACAATATCTTGCTTACCTAGTGTCCATTCGAGTAGAGTGAAGGAATTGAATTTCTCAGTTTTTCAAATGAAAACATTTTTTAGATGTTTTGAGATCGTCAACTCTCGAGATATCACAGGAATGTGATATTATTGAATAAAGTTCTATTTTACATTGTTACTGTCAATGAGCTGTATCCACATATCCTCCAAACGTGTTAATATCATCTCAGTCGAGATTCACGAGGGACCAAAAAGGACCGGAAAATTAAAAAACCGATAACATCACCCCACCCTCATATACAGCCGAAATTGCACCATATGCATTTTTATGAATCAGCGATCCAGGCGCAATAAACCGATGACTACCCACAATCCGGGAGTCCACCCTGGATGAATGCAACAGAGTACAACAGCACGTGACACACGCTCGGCGATACTCCCGAAGAATAAATACAAGTTGTCCTTACAGGGGATTCCAATTGGATTCCCATACTGGGCCGATGAGTCATCCGCCAAATAGCGAAGGGAATTACGGGGGATTCTCCGAACGGAACAGCCCGCTTGATTCGGCGTTGGCGGTGAATGGGGAAGTGGCAGGACCGTAGTAGTGCCCCGAGGAGATCTGCCCGAGGCTGCACTTATTCTGCGTCCCCTTTCGTTGTAGCATCGATCTTGTTGGATTTTCCTTTGGTTGTCGGCGGCAATCTTGACAATCTACTTTCGCTTTACTGACTTGCTGGGGGTGATGAAAACATCTAAGACCATTTGGTTTCAGAGGAAATGACGTTGATTAAATCTAGCACACTGAACGTGGGAAAATTAAAACAGCACTAAAATAATGCGATTGTGAAATTCTTCTCACATTAAAAAGTCGAAGACTCTGCTAGAAAAGTGATCAGCCAAACTGACCAAGATTCTCCCTAGTGCGGCCCTGAGTCCATCCACCCTGTCAGTGTTTGATTAAGGTAATAACTTGAAGCGTGAGATTGGTTACAATCGGGCGACACTGCAAAGCAATGCAGCCCTCCCATCTCCGTGCCACCCCCTCAGTTGGTTGTGGATTGCTGAAGACTGAAAGTGTAACTCGATATTACAATGCGGGCTGGCCATTGTCGGCGTTTTTGTGTTGACTGATCTCATTTTCCGGCTTTTTGGTGATGATGCGAGTGTCGGCGATATAATGAGCAGTGTTGGGGGATGTGAAATCGGTGGTGGTGTAATAGGATTATGACCTAAGATCGGTGGATGTTAAAGTTCAGTGTTTAGTTGGTTTTAATCGCCGATGAATTGGTGCATTTGGAGTTAGACGACACCTGTGTTGGTGCCTCGGAGAAGCTTTCCAGATTTCATGAGCGTTCGGTTTTTATCTGTATGCTCCAAATTTGGGGATGATTAATTTAGATTTGAGTCTTCAGCAAGTTGGTTAGTCCATGTTGGTCATCGTGCCATTTGTATTACCGTCATATTACTTCTCATTTTTATTAACACATTATTAATTTCCCACTACTATTTCTTTTCAATTTGGACAACTCTCTTATTGAGCAATATAGAGGTGTTTTGTCTGCGGCAATATTTATTGAGGCAACATCGAAGAGCGATAAAAACAACCAAAGCACTAAAAATATATTATTCATATAAATCCAATTTGCCGGATTCAATCGATTCAAGTGTACTGGAAAAGTGACTACATCTCAACTAAATGAATTTTTCAATATTTACCTAATGCATGAAATCGGCCGTTTCACCTGAAATGGAGTACCTTTTTTTTCAACTTCCGTTACCTTCGATTAGTCTGAAGTGATCGATTCAAGTGTAGTGAAACAGTTGCTACATCTCAACTAAATGAATGTTTTAATATTTACCTAATGCATGAAATCGACTGTTTCCCCTAAAATGGAGTAACTTTTTTTTCAACTTCCGATATCTTCGATTTGTCTGCATCGATCGATTCAAGTGAAGTGAAAAAGTTGCTACATCTCAACTGAATGCATTTTTCAATATTTACCTGATGCATGAAATCGGCCGTTTCGCCTGAAATGGAGTAACATTTTTTCAACTTCCATTATCTCCGATTTGTCTGAAACGATCGATTCAAGTGTAGTGAAAAAGTTGCTACAACTCAACTAAATGAATTTTTCAATATTCACCTAATGCATAAAAACGGTCGTTTCACCTGAAATGGAGTAATTCTTTTTCAACTTCCAATATCTTCGATTCGTCTGAATCGATCGATTAAAGTGTAGTGAAAAAGTTGCTACATCTCAACTAAATGAATTTTTCAATATTTAGCTAATGCGTGAAATTGGCCGTTTCACCTGAAAGGAAGTAACTTTTTTTCAACTACCAATATCTTTGATTTGCCTGAATCGATCCATTCAAGTGTAGTGAAAAAGTTGCTAAATCTCAACAAAATGAATTTTTCAATATTTACGTAATGCATGAAATCGGCTGTTTCACCTGAAATGGAGTAACCTTTTTTTCAACTTCCAATATCTTCGATTCGTCTGAATCGATCGATTCATGTGTAGTGAAAAAGTTGTCTCAACTAAATGAATTTTTCAATATTTACCTAATGCGTGAAATCGGCCGTTTCACCTGAAAGGAAGTAACTTTTTTTCAACTACCAATATCTTTGATTTGCTTGAATCGATCCATTCAAGTGTAGTGAAAAAGTTGCTGAATCTCAACAAAATAAATCTTTCAATATTTACGTAATGCATGAAATCGGCTGTTCCACCTGAAATGGAGTAACCTTTTTTTCAACTTCCAATATCTTCGATTTGTTTGAATCGATCGATTCAAGTTAAGCGAAAAAGTTGCTACATCTCAACAAAATAAATTTTTCAATATTTACCTAATGCATGAAATCGGCTGTTTCACATGAAATGGAGTGACTTTTTTCCAACTACAATTAACCATCAAAATTAATTTTGCGAGACAACCGTAACCAGACAAACTCCCTATTGATCACTCAATTATAACGATCGTAAATATAAATCTAATCTCCAGATTTTAATGAATTTCAAAGCGTTTGAAAAAAAAATAACATATTCCATTCGGAGGAGAAGTGACTTTTCATGGCTCGCTTTCAATTACCCGCCTCACTCCGTTCGACAACGGCAACACAAGCTGGCCATGAAAAGTGACACGTTTTCTCCTTATGAAATAAAATACTATTTCAATATTTACCTAATGCATGAAATCGGCCGTTTCCCCTGAAATGGAGTAAATTTTTTTTCAACTACCAATATCTTGCCTATGTCCGTTCTAGTGAAGTTGCGGAATTAAATTTCTCAGTTTTTCAAATGAAAACTTTTTAGTGATGTTTTAAGATGGTCAACTCTTGAGATATCACAGGAATGTAATATATTTGAATAACACGTGCTAATTAACATTGTTACTGTCAATGATCTAAGTGGTTTAACGTCTAGTGGACCATTGCAGAGAAAGTCACTAATTTCTGGAAAACTAAGATCACAGATCTAAACACAACAAAATATTCGAGAAATGAACAATGCCCCTACTCAATCGTCAATCTTCGAACGAAGAAGAAAAATCCCTCGACTGGGACTCCCCCTCCACTTTAACCGGGACCGTGAAAAGGAGGCCAATTTCCGGAGATAGTCTTCTGGAGGCGGATGACACCTTAGATAAATTCCCTCTTGATTTGGAAGCTGAAAAGGAGATTTATTATACGTCAGCCAGGATGAGAGAGGAGACGGGGAAAAACAGAAGTGAGTAATTAAAAGTTGAATTATTTCAGTTAATGTGAGATGATTAAATCGTTCATAAAACGTCCAAAGTTTTTCGGATATTTTTTAATATTTCATTAGCGAGCATTTTCTCGTGATGGATTTCTTGGCGGATTCTTCATGAACTTTTACTCATTTTCAGTGTGTACGGAGTTTTCTTATAGGGGTGAGGGTTTAAGGGGTGAGGGATTGCTTCATTTATGAGAACTTTGACACCTTGTATGTTATCAAGATGACATCCAGAAATGGGAGAACCCTTATGTCAACTACAAATTTCCGACTGAATCCCACTGAATGGGAGAGGAAACACTTCGGATATAACCAACAGCTCTGCGAAGGTCGTAAAATCACAAGAGGAAAATTGTATTTCTTTTCACGGTGCCAGAAATAGGGAGATGAATCTCCCCTTGATATTTAATAGCGCGTTAAATGGGTATCTGCACCTAATTTGAGACGGAGAATGGTAACGGAAGCATAATTCCACAAGGATCTACCTCTCGCCGTCCCTGATTAATTATGTAGGATTACCTTCGTTCTTCCAATTAAGGACATCGTTTGTCACCGAGTTTCCACACTCAAAAACGTTCAATTTTCGAACAGGATTCAGATGTGCTTCTTGAAGACACAGACTCGTACACTCTTCAGTATATTTTTCTCTACACTTCACTTTCCCCTAACTAGGGTGTACCTACTTTACTCAAAGTTCAACTTGAAAATATTTTTCTTTGCACCAGTTGTATTTCAATAGGGTTATCTTTTATCTGGGAACGTGGGCCAAATGTGACAGATGTGATACATGTGCTCATAACCTTTCCGACTTATTGATTAGTAGATACTGTCCAAAGAGAGTAACGAGAAAGAATCAAGACCGGCACCTCCGCCAATTTGTAACAAACATTTCGTTCGGTTTCATGAAAATACTTGTGAAATTTCTAGAACCAAATAACTATTCTGTGGTAGATCTGAACCTCCTTTGAAGAAGAAGTACTCCCCTTGCATTCTCTCAATCCACTGGAATTCAAACTAATCGCTATTACATTTTTTCCAGCCAACAAGCGATCAAAATTGCCAACCTTCATTTCTCGATCAAAGACCCCATCCAACAATTCTTCTCGAGGTGGCAATTCAGGTTTATCTCTTGAAGGAGGAAAATCTAGCGGATATCAGCAAGTTTTAAGGTAAACTGAACAAGCGTACTTATAGAAACGTCTGTGGGGTGGTTATTCAGCCGTATATTGTTAGGAGGTAGGGAATTTATAGTTGAGAAGTCCTGAAATGTTGCTTGTAAATTTGAAAGTTTGCTTGAGGTCGAATCCCGAAGGATTTGTGGAACACGAGACGGAATTATCTTGGTCCGGGAGTTCAAGAGGCGAGGGGTGTTTCAAGAATGTGAAGACTTGGATGCCGACCATCGAAGAACAAAAATGTGTTAAAAGTGGTTTCCCAATTGAAATCAATCATAATAATTTAATGTTCCTTTTTTTCAAAGTTTATTGGGGTCAACCATTTTAATATCCAATTGAATTTGTCTATCAACAGTTTTATACATCCATCGGTTGTTGTTTCATGTTAATTATTTTTCGTTTTTCGATAACTATGAAGAGTTGTCTTCGATATATGTATTTCTTTCTTTGTTGATTTAAATTTTTCGTTTCCCAATTTGATTTGTCTTTTATAATATATTTTTTGGTTTTTTCTTACTGTATCATTATTACTTTCTTTATTTATTCTATTCGGGGATTGGTCATTCAAAAATCAACAATCATAATTACAATGTTTAGTTCCATGTTGATTGATTCTTGGTTCTTTGATAAATTTGATTTGATAATTTCTCACATCTTTGTTTTCTCATTATTAGTTGATTGAAATGAATTTCACGTGAATTATTAAAAAAAAAAAATTTATTTCTCTTAGATTTTCAATCCAGCACCACCTCTCCTCCCACTTTCAATATTAATTTTTTCGATTCGACAAAAATTTCTCCCCATAAAATTCTTTTCAGATTGACCGAAAAACATTCAGATTCTCCAGGGTCGAAAAGGTGGAACGAGGATCAATGGCAGGTTCATCCATATCTGATGGAAAGGGTCCAAGTTGAATCGGAAAACGCAACTTTGCGAGAGGAAGGCTTTAGCAGACGATCGGGAACTTTTGCTTATGGTACGTTTGGCGGAGATTTAATACGGATCAAAGTTATCCGATGAGTGGAAACGGGGATTGTACTTTAATCGATTCCATTTTGTTTTTTCCTGACAACTTTTATCCCCCTGTTCACTCCGTGAATTGTAGTGCAATTTAATTTTGTGTATAATACAGGGTTTTTATATATGATTGTAACATCGCAGTGGGCTTGGAAATATTCCTATTTGGCCGCTTTACATGCACACTGTTCACATTCGCGATTCCAGCCTCAGAATTTATTTTCTGCGCGTATGACAAATAAAACATTATTGTTCGTTCTGATTAGCAATAATAAATGACGTTTCTTCATAATCTGCCCCCTTGTACTTGAATAGAAGCGTTTCTTAACTCCTATTTAGAATTTTGAAGAGTGTTGATAACTGTGTGCATACAGTTGAACAGTTTCTTCAAATTTTGTAGGTGATTCATTCTCAACGAATGAATGAAAGATATGCAGAGATAATTTCTTTGGACACATTTGAGGATTTTGGAATATCTATGGTGATTTTGTAAGGGTATAAATTCAATTTTTTCTTCAACACATTGTAGCAACTAATCCGAGGAACTCTAGACTGAAAAGACAATTTTTTTAAAGACATAAGAGGATTTTGGAATATCTATAGTGATTTTGTAAGGGTACAAATTTAATTTTTTCTTGGACACTTTGTGGCATGTCAGGAAACACTAGACTTTAGTTATTTTAGCGACATTTGAGGATTTCGAAATATCTATAGTGATTTTGTAAGGGTAAACATTTTATTTTTCCTTCTATTCTTTGTGCTAATACTCAGGGGAACACTAGACTGAAGAGATAGTTTTTCTGGAGACATTTGAGGATTTTGAAATATCTATAGTGATTTTGTAAGGGTAAAAATTCAATTTTTATCTTCTACACTTTGTGGCAAGTACTCAGAGGAACACTACACTGAAGAAATAATTTTTTTAATGAAATTTGAGGATTTTGGAATATCTATAGTGATTTTGTAAGGGTACAAATTTAAATTTTTCTTCGACACTTTGTGGCAAGTCAGGAAACTAGAAGGCAGAGATAATTTTTTTAATGAAATTTGAGGATTTCGGAATATCTATAGTGATTTTGTAAGGGTACAAATTTAATTTTTTCTTCAACACTTTGTGGCAAGTCAGGAAACACTAGACGGCAGAGATAGGTTTTTCAAAGAAATTTGAGGATTTTGGAATATCTATAGTGATTTTTCAAGGGTACAAATTCAACTTTTTCTTCGACACTTTGTGGCAAGTACTCAGAGAAACACTAGACTGAAGAGATAATTTTTTTAATGAAATTTGAGGATTTTGGAATATCTATAGTGATTTTGTAAATGTACAAATTAAATTTTTTCTTCAACACTTTGTGGTAAGTACTCAGGGAACACTAGACTGCAGAGATAGTTTTTTTTAGAGACATTTGACTATTTTGGAATATCTATAGTGATTTTGTAAGGGTACAAATTTAATTTTTTCTTCAACACTTTGTGGCAAGTCAGGAAACTAGAAGGCAGAGATAATTTTTTTAATGAAATTTGAGGATTTCGGAATATCTATAGTGATTTTGTAAGGGTACAAATTTAATTTTTTCTCAACACTTTGTGGCAAGTCAGGGAACACTAGACGGCAGAGATAGGTTTTTCAAAGAAATTTGAGGATTTTGGAATATCTATAGTGATTTTTCAAGGGTACAAATTTAACTTTATCTTCGACACTTTGTGGCAAGTACTCAGAGGAACACTAGACAGAAGAGAAAATTTTTTTAATGAAATTTGAGGATTTTGGAATATCTATAGTGATTTTGTAAGTGTACAAATTTAATTTTTTCTTCAACACTTTGTGGCAAGTCAAGAAACTAGAAGGCAGAGATGATTTTTTCAATGAAATTTGAGGATTTCGGAATATCTATAGTGATTTTGTAAAATTACAAATTTAATTTTTTCTTCAACACTTTGTGGCAAGTCAGGGAACACTAGACGGCAGAGATAGGTCCTTCAAAGAAATTTGAGGATTTTGGAATATCTATAGTGATTTCTTAAGGGTACAAATTTAACTTTTTCTTCGACACTTTGTGGCAAGTACTCAGAGGAACACTAGACAGAAGAGATAATTTTTTTAATGAAATTTGAGGATTTTGAAATATCTATAGTGAGTTTGTAAGGGTACAAATTTAATTTTTTCTTCAACACATTGTGGCAAGTCAAGAAACTAGAAGGCAGAGATAATTTTTTTAATGAAATTTGAGGATTTCGGAATATCTATAGTGATTTTGTAAGGGTACAAATTTAATTTTTTCTTCACACTTTGTGGCAAATCAGGGAACACTAGACGGCAGAGATAGGTTCTTCAAAGAAATTTGAGGATTTTGGAATATCTATAGTGATTTTTTAAGGGTACAAATTTAACTTTTTCTTCGACACTTTGTGGCAAGTACTCAGAGGAACACTAGACTGAAGAGATAATTTTTTTAATGAAATTTGAGGATTTTGGAATATCTATAGTGATTTTGTGAATGTAAAAATTTAATTTTTTCTTCAACACTTTGTGGCAAGTACTCAGGGAACACTAGACTGCAGAGATAGTTTTTTTTAGAGACATTTGACTATTTTGGAATATCTACAGTGATTTTGTAAGGGTACGAATTTAATTTTTTCCTCAACACTTTGTTACAAGTCAGGGGAACTCTTGTTTTAAGACATACTTTTTTTGAGACATTTGAGGATTTATTGATTTTGTAAGGGTACAAATTCATTTTTTTTTCTTCAACACGTTGTGGCGAGTACTCAGGGGAACACTAGACTGAAGTGATTGTTTTTAGGGACATTTGAGGATTTTGGAATATCTATGGTGATTTAATAAGGGTAAAAATTTAGTTTTTTCTTCAAAACTTTGTGTCAAGGCAGGGAACACTAGACTTAAGAGAAAGTTTTTTCAGAGAAATTTCAGGATTTTGGAATATCTATAGTGATTTTGTAAGGGTACAAATTAAATTTTTTCTCTTTCTCTTTAACACTTTGTGGCATTTCAGGGAACAGTAGATGGCAGAGATAGTTTTTTCGAAGAAATTTGAGGATTTTGGAATATCTATAGTGATTTTGCGAGGATACAAATTTAATTTTTTCTTCAACACTTTGTGGCAAGTCAGGGAACACTAGACTTAAGAGAAAGTTTTTTTAGAGACATTTGAGGATTTTGGAATATCTATAGTGATTTTTTAAGGGTACAAATTCAACTTTTTCTTCAACACTTTGTGGCAAGTACTCAGGGAACACTAGACTGCAGAGATAGTTTTTTTTTAGAGACATTTGACGATTTGGGAATATCTATAGTGATTTTGTAAGGATACAAATTTAATTTTTTCTTCAACACTTTGTGACAAGTCAGGGGAACACTTGTTTTAATAGATATTTTTTTAGAGACATTTGTGAATTTTGGAATATCTATAGTGATTTTGTAAGGTTACAAATTTAATTTTTTTTTCAACACTTTGTGGCAAGTCAGGGAACACTAGACGGCAGAGATAGGTTCTTCAAAGAAATTTGAGGATTTTGGAATATCCATAGTGATTTTGTAAGGGTACAAATTAAATTTTTTCTTTAACACTTTGTGGCATTTCAGGGAACACTAGACCTAGGAGAAAGTTTTCTTAGAGAAATTTGAGGATTTTGGAATATCTATAGTGATTTTGTAAGGCTACAAATTTAATTTTTTCTCCAACACTTTGTGGCAAGTATTCAGGGCAATACTAGAATAAAGAAATAATTTTTCCCTTGTTGGAGTTCCCAGCTGAATAAATCTATTAATAACAGCTCTGATGTGGGCTTTCAGAGAGGATTTTCGCCAGATATTAATTTTTACACCCCTTTATAAAATGAATCCATTCACCATTGGTGAATGAACCGTAACGATAATAGGAAATGACAATAAATGTTTTGTGTTCTAAATCATAAATCATTGCCGGTTTCAATAATTTTTACGGTTTTGAAAACTGGAGGTTTACGAATTTAAATAAAAATTGACATTTAAATAATAATGGCTGTCTGTTTCGAAATTCGATGATAGTTCGGAAAATTATGTGAGGAGCGACAAACAATAATCCAAAGCTGACTGTGATTTCACAATCATTTATAAAGACCCATTGTGGATTTTCATCAATTATCGGCTACCTCTATTCGATGTCTCGATACATTTTTTTCTCATTCTTCAGTGGAAGTCCAGAAAACCGGAGTGTCAGATTCCGACTCAGGGATCGCTTCTCCACTCTCTCCCTCTTCAGTGTGCGGTTTCCTGGGATACGCAGATAAGGATAAGGAATATTGCAGCGGCGACGGAAGTGCGGATATCGAGACGAAGGAGCCTTGCGAGGATACAGTCCTTCATGCATACCAAAAACCGCAGGTGAGAACACATCTTGTAGCTTGTCGCTCAATTCTGAAAACGTAAAAAGTTTTATTCTTCGAAAAGGAAATTATTCAATGAAAAATGCTTGAGTGTTGAAGATTCGGTATTCCCTAACTTCCCCGAACTTGCCAGATAAACAGAAACAACGATTCCGTTCTTTGGGAAAATTACAAAAGTTATATCTTCCGAACGCATCCTCCGCGTAGGCACAAACTTCATTCTTCGGGCCCAAATCGTAATAAAGGACCGAGCCGAGACATATCAGATTGTCGAATGCAAATAAGAACGTTTACCCTCCAAGGAGAAGTTGAAATGTTACTTTAGCCGACAATAATTCAAACCGCGGCGCAGATAATTCTATTCGAAACGTGCAGAAATTGAACTCGCAAATAGTTGGATGCATTAATTAACCTGCTTTTCTATACCTTTGTTTAATGTATACTGTTCGCGCCGGGTCTGTAACGTGGAAGATTTATGGCGAAACAAACAGATTTAGTTGTTGCCCCATACATTATTTATTTTGCGCGCAGTCTAATTTTTCGGTCTGCTGTAAAATTCGCGACTAATGTTTGCACCTTCTTGAGTGATTTACAACTGTTTCAATTCGAACGCTGTTCACGGTTGAGAACTTTAATTTGTTTGTTTCATTATGTTGTTACTCGTACTTGTCTGATACTGTGAAAAAGAGCAGTTAGTATTAATGGATATCTATTTCGATTCAATTCTATTATATTCAAATTACAAAATATTATATTTCTTCAACGAAAATCTCAAGGGGAAGTTCACGAGTTCACCTAAGGGTGTTCTACCACTTAATCCTTGTTCTCGCATGAAAAGAAAAAAAATACATTCTGTGTGCAATCCATCCCAAATCTTATTGGCGTTTTGAACATAGTATAATTATGTGCTCTGTTCTCTGTTTTATTTTTCGCAACTACTTCTCTTTCGGTCCAGTGTAAGCTGCTTCATTTAGTTCATTATATTAGTACTTTTGTAGTAGTGAATTATTTCTATTGATTTTGCAGATATGTTAGCTTTATCACTACGAAAGACTTCGTTGAATGCCGAGTGAACAAGACCAAACTAAAAATTGTATATTCCCTAAATCCAATTCAGAACAACACACACGGGCAGAAAATTTTGAGGATATAGACCTGGTTTTTACATTTAACCATATTTTATTGATTATATATTAAACTAACTCGCACAAGCTCTGAGTTTATGAGGGGTCTCACAAAGACCTAGGTTAGTCGGAATATAAACATAAAAATTACGGAAAGCACTGCCGTGAAGTCAGGAGCTTTTGAGCGCTCGTACATGCACCTTGTAGGTAGATTCGCATTTTCCAGTTTTAGAAATCAATTGGAGGAATTTTCGAAAGCTGTCAAAAAAATTCTGAAACTTAGGCGAAACTCCAGACTTCATGTCAGTGCTTCAGCTGGTCAATTTTTTTTCGATAATTCGCTAGAATTTTCTACGGTATCTATGGTTTTGGTGATGCGATCTGGACAAAATTTTGCACGTAGTTTGAATACATCATTCCTCAGCTAGGTGCAAAATTTCATTCCAATCTGATCAGTAGTTTCGAAACTATCAGAAAAAAAAAATTTTTGAACGGCCATATTTACGGAACCCCTAGTCTAATTTTGCTCATTGATGAACGTGACCACGATATTCGCGATCCAAACCCACCCTGAAAATTTCCTAGGCCTTTCCGTTCAAAAGTTACAATTTTCTATGGTTTCTATGGTTCTGGTCATGCGATCTGGACAAAATATTGCTTCAATATATCATTCTCGATTAAAATACAAAATTTCATCCTGATCGAATCCGTAGTTTCGGAATTATCGAGAAAACAAAATTTCAAACAACCGTATTCACGGAACCCCTAGTATAATTCTGCTCATTTATGAACGTGAACGCGAAATTTCAGATCCACACCTATCCTGAAAATTTCAAGTCCCTAAGCCTTTCCGTTCGAAAGTTACGATTTTCTATGGTTTCTATGGTTCTGGTCATGTGATCTGGAGAAATATAGCTTGAATATATCATTCCCCATTAGTATACAAAATTTCGTGACGATCGAATCTGTAGTTTTGAAATTATCAAGAAAACTAAATTTCAAACGACCATATTTACGGAACCCCTAGAATAATTTTGCTCATAGATGAACGTCATCACGACATTCGAGAACCTCACCTATCCTGAAAATTTCAAGTCCCTAGGCGTTTCCGTTCAAAAGTTACAATTTTCTATGGTTTCTATGGTTCTGGTCATGCGATCTGGACAAAATTTCACTTGTAGCTTGAACACCTTATTCTCCATTTGAGTGCAAAGTTTCATCTCGATCGAATCTGTAGTTTCGAAGTGATCAGGGGAACAAAATTTTAAACGGCCATATTCACGGAACCCCTGGTGGAATTTGACCCATTAACGAACTCAACTGACGCATTTGCGATCTGAACCTACACTGAGAATTTCAAGTCTCTAGGTTGATCCGCTCGAGAGTTATTATGCTTACGGACGGACGGACGGACGGCTGGACGGACAGACTCGAATTTTCCGACGGATTCGTCATCAGTGAGTCGAACATGGTCGTTTGAGACCATTTTCGGCTCCAAATTCGAAAAATACAGACATCGTGACGAAATGAAATAGCCCTCGTGTAAGTAGTACGAGCGCTCAAAAACATAAAACATAAAACATAAACAAATAATGTTATGGAAATCAATATTTTCTTTATCATTCTTCTTTTCATTTCTAAATCCAAAAGAGCTTTTTCAATTTGCACTTGAGATAGTTTTTTCCCCTTAATTTCTGATCTTTTTTCCTCTGCCATTGACAGAGGGTACTTTCCGAATTTGTTATATTCACTTATAAAAACCGTATCAAACTAATCAAAAGAGTTGGAAATTGAGGTTAACAGCGTTGAATTCTTTTGATTTTTTGAATCAGGCGTGTATGCAGAAGACTTTCCTCGAACAATTTTGAATGAAAATTCAATATTTTTCCTGTAATTCAATTCATCCCAGGCGGATAATTTAGACTTACTTCAACAATTACTGGCGATGAAAATGAAAAAATTTGAAATTTCTTTCAATATCAAAAAGTGGTTTTCAGTAGACATTGATTTGTTAATTTGATTTTGATCCATAACCTTTCACATATTTATACATGAACTTACTCCGATTTGAAAAGTGATGATTTAAAATCAAATTAAGGAATCGATGAGAACAACTTTCTGTTATTGGAAGAAATAACAATTTTCAATTTCTTTCTTTTTTATCGTCAATAATTGTTGAACCAAGTTTAAATTATCCGCCTTGGATGGATAGGATTACACGCAAAAATATTGAATTTTTGTCCGAAAACATTCGAGGAAAGTCTTCTGCATACAAGCCTGAATGTACATTCAAAAAATAACGAAAAGCACTGCCGGGAAGGCAGGAGTTTTGAGCGCTCGTACATGCACCTTGTAGGTGGACTCGAATTTTTTTGGGAAACCAATTGACGAAATTTTTGACAGCTGTCAAACAAATTTTCAAACTAAGGCGATAATCCTGACTTCAAGTCAGTGCTTTAGGTGACCAATTTTTTTTTCGATGATTCGCTAAATTTTTCTACGGTATCTATGGTCTTGGTGATGCGCTCTGGACAAAATTTCGCACGTAGTTTGAATACATTATTCCTCAGCTAGGTGCAAAATTTCATTCCAATCAAATCGGTAGTTTCGAAATGATCAGGAACAGAATATTTTGAACGGCCATATTTACGGAACCCCTAGTCTAATTTTGCTCATTGATGAACGTGACCGTGAAATTCGCGATCCAAACCCACCCTGAAAATTTCAAGTTCCTAGGAGGTTGTAATTTTCTATGGTTTCTATGGTTCTGGTCATGCGATCTGGACAAAATGTTGCTTTAATATATCATTCTCGTTTAAAATACAAAATTTTATCTCGATCGAATCTGTAGTTTCGAAATTATCGAGAAAACAAAATTTCAAACGACCGTATTTACGGAACCCCTAGTATAATTCTGCTCATTGATGAACGTGAACGCCACATTTCAGATCTACACATATCCTGAAAATTTCAAGTCTCTAGGCCTTTCCGTTCGAAAGTTATGATTTTCTATGGTTTCTATGGTTCTGGTCATGCGATCTAGAGAAATTTGGCTTGAATATATCATTCTCCATTAGTATACAGAATTTCGTCACGATCGAATCTGTAGTTTGGAAATTATCAAGAAAACTAAATTTCAAACGACCATATTTACGGAACCCCTAGTATAATTTTGCTCATAGATGAAAGTGATCACGACAATCGAGATCCACACCTATCCTGAAAATTTCAAGTCCCTAGGCGTTTCCGTTCAAAAGTTACAATTTTCTATGGTTTCTATGGTTCTGGGGATGCGAGCTGAACAAAATTTTGCATGTAGCTTGAACACCTCATTTTCCATTAGAATGCAAAATTTCTTCTCGATCGAATCTGTGGTTTCAAAGTTATCAGGAAAACCAAATTTCGAGCGGCCATATTTACGGAACCCTTCGGCGAATTTTGCCCAATAACGAACTCAACCGCGGCATTCGAGATCCGAACCTACCCTGAAAATTTCAAGTTTCTAGGACACTCCGTTCGAGAGTTATCGTGTATACGGACGGCTGGACGGACGGACAGATTAGAATTTTTCGACGGATTCGTCATCAGTGAGTCGAACATAGTCGTTTGAGACCATTTTCGGCTCAAGATCCGAAAAATACAGACATCGTGACGAAATGATATAGCCCTCGTGTAAGTAGTACGAGCGTTAAAAATGGAAAGAATTCAACATGACGTTTATGAGAAATCATTGAAACAATTACTGTGGTGCATAGGCCGAATGGAAGTAGCAACACCTTAGTTAGGAGAAAGTCTTGTGCAAACGGTCAATAGCGTGTTGTCTCATATGGTAGACCAGAGGCAAATAAATTGGTCAATCAAAGAAGACCGAAGACGTCGAAGAAAAAATTTTTCCTCGGACGATTCCGAAGGTTCATTATTGAAATAAGTTCAACGTAAGGTTTCTCCCTGAAACTTGTATCTTCCAAAACTTCTTGACAGCAAAAGGTTGGATTCCTGGATACGAGACCCGACGCTGTCGAGCCTAATAACTTCACGAATTCGATAAAGCATTGAATTATCTTGTTTGTCTTCCACCTTCATCTGACAGACGTAAAGGAATTGCAGATGCGGCGGGGGCAGAAGAAGGTACAAAGTTTATTCCATAAAATTCTACCCGACGACGACCCTCCTTTTTACGCCTTTGGCAGGGACGAATAACAGAACAAGGTAATATGTAGATATTGAGTTATTTCTGGAAGAGAATACCCTCACTTGGACGAATATGCCGTTTGGCAGTATTCTTTTATCTCGAACTGTTCTATTTTCCCGAGACGAAGTTTTCTTTTTGTTCGCAATGGAAATACCTCATTTGTTGGGTGGTAAACTGAGTGGAGGGGACGTTTCGAGAGTATATAAGAGGTTTTTTGTCTTTATTTTCCCGAATAAGAAGCTTCCCTTGAATAGAGGATGTAGTATGTATCCTGATACATACTACACCCGAACACTCTGTGTATTAACGATCTTGAGATGCAATATCTGTTACCTGCAAAGGTAAACTGATGTGTTTACTACGATGTTTAATGTTATCGATCATGTTATCAATTCTCAAGGTTATTATGATACAATCGATTAAACATGTAAATATCTAATGAATATATAAACACTAACATTTTGCTAGAGAGATCAGAGTCTCTAGATATTACGAATAAACCTTTGACGAGTTATTAGTGTATTATTCACCATCCCTCGACTGCATAACGATTGAGCGAACCTACCCTAGCTGGTACGTTACAAGGAGATCAAAATTGCGTTAATCTACAATATTTTGTACCTATGCATTGTTTTTTTTTTAGAATCAATATTCCAATGAGCGCTGCTCTAAAATCTTCCAAAAAGAGAATTGAGGTTTGGTCAAAAAAAAAATTCGAATGTCGTTTAAGGTATTTCTGGTTCCCTTATTCAATCGAGGTCAACAAAAGTCCTTTGTGTCAACAGCAGGGGCTACAATCCAAACCTTTTCGTTCAAAACCACCTCGTACAATAAACACAAATGAAACCTGCGAAGAAAACTGAAATCTCTCCGGCTGATTGTGATACGAAAGTCAATATTTGTTCTATGCGAAGGACGCAAGAGGAGGGATGTTAATACGATATAGGTTGAATGGGGCTACCACGCAGGGGGCGAGAATTCTGCGGAAAAGAACAACCGGGCACCCCTCCGCGGACGCGCGCCTTGAGAGAAATCAGATTGATCAGTGAACCATGCGGTAATTCAAGTCGCCCTCATCTATTCCTATGTCCCGAAGGGTTGGAAAATAATATGTCAGGAAAGCCATTGGGATATAATGTTTTGCTGTAGTGACGGGATTATGGGGTGTTCTTGGAATTTCGACGGATTAGAATCAGGAAATTGCAGTTAAAATTAGATTCTTCATAGAAAGTTGTTTGATGAGATTCAACGTATTTCACAATTGAGGATTCTCGGATACTGTGAAGAAAAGTTTAACCTATTTGGAATGAAAATATTCGGAAGCGTTTGAAATAAACGTCACAAAAATAATATCGAATTTAGTTTCATATATTTCTAAGTGGAGTGAAGACCAAAAAAAAAACGTCCAACACCTCCAAAAATAAATGGATGATTAAAATTTGAAGGAAAAAAATGAACATATTATTTCAATACAGAAAAAAAGATGAGGTAATACAGAATTATTGTTCGTTTCTGTATTGTTTTGGGCGTTGGTACATTATTATTGATTCACTTACCACGAGTTTCAACTCATATATTTTTTCGTTGAGGTTTATATTCTTGAAGAAATGGGAATAGTCACAGACAGATTCATACCGTGTGCGAATTTAGTTTTATGTCATTTGGGCCCAGAATAATGATTTAATTTTTTTTCTTATTCCAATAATATTCAGGTAGACGAAGTCAAATATATCCACTCATCGTCGAATTTTTGCCATCTGTTAATTCGAAAAGACTGCTCCAATTCAGCCAAATAAAATCGAATAAAACATATAAAATATTTCAATCTGAAAAAATTACATATTCTCTGAAATGCTTTCTAACCGAGATGTTGGACTTCTTGCAAAAAATATTCTATTTTCTTGAAAATCATCTCATTTTTGGTATAGAGGAAATAGACGAAAACCTTTTTTCAAGTTCAAAGCATTTCAGAGGAAATATAAATTTCAAAAGTAAAGTTGACACAAAAATAAAAACTTCTAATATCTTTCACAAAAACGACTAAGTCCATAGATGATTAAAATTTGAAGAAAAAAATTGAACACATTATTTCATTAAAAAAAAACAGATGAGGTATTTCAAAATCATTGTCCCTTTTTGTATTGGTTTGAGCCTTTATTATTATTTTTTCACTTACCACGAGTTTCAATTCATATATTTTTTCGTTGAGGTTTATATTCTTGAAGAAATGGAAATAATTGCACACGGATTTATGCCGTCAGCAAAATTTGGTTTTATTTCACTTGAGCCCAAAATAATGATTTAATTTTTTTTCTTATTCCAATAAAATTCAGGTAGTAGAAGTCAAATATATCCACTCATCGTCGAATTTATGCCATCTGTTAATTTGAAAAATTTTTCTCCAATTCAGCTGAATAAAATCGAATAAAACATATGAAATCTTTCAATTAAAAAAAAATCACATATTCTCTGAAATGATTTGTAACCGAGATGATGGACTTATGGGGAAAAATATTCTATTTTCTTGAAATTCATCTCATTTTGGTATGGAGGAAAAAGATAAAGACCTCTTTACAAGTTTGAAACATTTCAGTGGGAGTGCGCCTATTTCGAAAGTGAAGTTAACACAAAAATGAAAACTTTCTATAACTCTCAAATAAGAGACCAAGTAAATGGATGATTCAAATTTGAAGAAAAAAATTGAACACATTATTTGAACACAGAAAAAAAGATGAGGTGATACAAAATAATTGTTCATTTCTGTATTGTTTTGGGCCTATTTTATTATTTTTTCATTTACCACGAGTTTCAACTGATATATTTTTTTCATTGAGGTTCATATTCTCGAAGAAATGGGAATTATTACGCACAGAGTTATACGTGTACGAAATTGGTTTTATTTCACTTGAGCCCAAAATAATGATTTAAATTTTTTTCTTAATTCAATGATATTCTGGTAGTAGAAGTCAAATATATCCACTCATCGTTGAATTTATGGAATTTATGTTAATTTGAAGAATTAGTTCCAACTCAGCTTAATAAAATCGAATAAAACATAAAATATTTTACTTAAAAAAGATCAATGCTTTTTTTGACTTATGGGGAAAATATTCTATTTTTTTCGAAAGTCATCTCATTTTTGGTATAGAGAAAAAATATGGAGTCCGTTTTTCAAGTGCAAAGCATTTTAGAGGAAATATCTATTTCAAATGTAAAGTTAAGACAAAAATTAAAACTTTCCATATCTCTCAAAAAAAAACAAAGTAAATGAGTGATAAAAATTTGAAGAAAAAAAAATGAAAACATTATTCCTATACAGAAATTCAGATGAGGTAATTCAAAATTATTGTTCGTTTTTGTATTGTTTTGTGCCCATATTTTTATTTTGTCAATAACCACGAGTTTCAATGCATATATTTTTTCGTTGAGGTTTATGTTCTCGAAGAAATGGGAATAATTGCACACGGATTTATACCGTGTGCAGATTTGATTTTTTTTGACTTGGGCCAAAATAATGATTCAAATGTTTTTTTTCTTGATATAATAATATTCATCGTCGAATTTATCACAGCTGTAAAATTTTCCTCAATTCAGCTGAATAAAACCGAATAAAACATGAAATATTCTAATTAAAAGGGATCACATATTCTCTTAAATGCTTTGTGACCAAGATTATGGACTTCTGGGTAAAAATGTTCTATCTATTTATTTCTCGAAAATCAAAATAATGATATTTTTTTTCAGGTAAGTTCAAAGCATTCGAGAGGAAATATTCATTTCATCTTTTTCCACAGAATGGGCAATATAATCAAGCCATGTATGAATAAAAATTTCCTTCTTTATTGGAATTCAACAATTTTTGTATCTATATAGTTCCAAAACGGAATGTACAGGTCTCGAATATCTGGAATTGTTTTCTAAATAAACATATGATAACCCCTCGTCTGATGGAATTTCATTTCCGTTTTACGCGATTAATGGAATTTCGCTGTGGTGATCCATCAGAGTTCCGACTGAAACGAAACCCTACCGCGCAACATGAACAGTTGTACGGGTTTTTGGTCAGGATGCACTGAACGAATTTTAATGAATGAAGAGATAATACGGGGATAGCTTTGACATATCTGTATTCCAGATCTGCGACGGACCCTTTTCCACCGTGAAATTTGCATCGAAATAGACTTTATTATTCGGGTTCAAAGAGATGTAATTTGGGAACAGCAGCGGTAACGGCACCCCTCTATTATGAGCGGAAAATTAATCGAAGATATTCTCGTTCGAAAATACTTTTCCGTCGACCATAGAATAAAAGCTTATTTTAACGCACTCGAAATCATCCATTAATGACCCCTATTAATGCATGATTTCTTGTATTAATGCATGATTATCTTGGCAACCGATTATAAAATATTCAGTCGGAGCATAGATGCATCTATGTCGGAGCACGATCGAGCTGTCAAAATTATTTATTCGCTTTCGATCAAAATCTGATTTTATCCGTTACGCTATTACATAATGAATAACGAAGAAAATATCCCTTTGACACCGACAGATGTGACAAAAACTGCTGAAGCAGCAACTTTGAGTCTGCTTCCTGATAAGAGCCGCCATTTATATGAGAAAACCTATGCTGAATTTAGATCTTGGTGCAAGGACAAGAAGGTTCGGAACTTTACGGAAACGGTTTGGTTGGCATACTTTACGGGTATTGCAGAAAAGGGGCATCTAGCAAGTTTATGGCCAAAATATTCGATGCTGAAATCAACAATAAATGTGATAGACAATACTGATATAAGCAGATACCACAAACTGGTGATGTTTATTAAACGGAACAGAGAGGGATATATCCCAAAAAAATCAAAAGTTCTCGAAAAAGAACATGTGAGAGAGTTCATAGCGAATGCTCCTGATAGTGTTTTCTTGATGTCGAAGGTAAAAATAAAACTCAATTGAATCGTTATTCCAACTTATTCTCATTATCTCGTTATAGTGAAATAACTATCATTGTTTGATTTGTAGGTCGCTTTGATATTCGGAGTAGCGGGTGCATTGAGAAAAGATGAATTGTTGAGGTTGCAGAGAAAGGATGTACAAGATATGGGATCGAAATTTTTGGTGACAGTGAATTCATCGAAAACACATTCGAACAGGATATTCACTGTCGTGGATAATGATGAGCATACATTTTCAAACATAATAAAGAGATATATATCCTTGAGGCCAGCTCACACTCCACACGAAAGATTTTTCGTTTTTTATAAGAACTATAGATGCTCAACACAAGCAGTTGGAATTAATACATTTTCTAAATTATCGTCAATGATTGCAAACTTTCTTAAATTAGAGCAACCACATTTGTATACAGGTCACTGTTTTCGGCGTTCTTCTGCGTCTATTCTTTCTGACAGTGGTGCAGATTTTTCAGCCATCAAAAGACGCTCGCTCCGCTCACGCGTTAAAATATTTCGACCATTAATCGCTGTCATTAATAAACTAGTTGATTAAATAACTATTTCTCGTTTCGTTAGATCTTAACTCGTTGATAACCTGGTGATTTCATGTATACACGAAAATAATAATATAATATAATAAGCATCAAAAAATGAAATTTGCACCCGAATGAACTTCTCTGGTTTAAGGTCCCAGGAACAGGCATTGTCTTCCAGGTTTCACACCCAGTAGAACTGTGGCTGTCTCGGTTTTAGATCCTCGGAATTCTCCACGTTGGTGTTGAACAAACAGAAAATTTTCTATGAACTACTCAAATTCACATCAACGTGCAGCCTTCCAAGTAACATTCAAAGAACTGGAAGAGGTGAACTCCCGAATTTCTTGCGTTCGGTTACTTGATGCTCGCTTCAATCAGTCCATTCGATTCACTGATCCCTGTCGAATCAACCGGGAATCGAATTAAAACGCAATAAATCATGGTTTAGCAGACCCCGCAACCTCCAGGCAATACACCATGGAATAAGGTGATTACAATAGAGCTCTCGTAGGCCACTTAAGACTGGAGGAATTGGACCCGACAGTGATCTAAGACTCTAAGACTAAGGAGGGCGAAAATACCAATTTTGTTATGGGATCTGAAGTGGCTTGTTGAGGTTTCCGTGTTGACGATTCACCCTCGTCAAGAAGGCCATCTTTATCTGTCCCGAATTGTAAATGCCGTGTCACCTCCAAATTAGGGACGTCTTTGATGGAGCGGATGAATATTTCGGGGGAAGGAAGGGACTGGGACATCTCGCAAATTAGTTATGGAATTTTGTGCGAAGTAAATCGCTGATGGCTTTATTCGACTCGTTTCTGACTTGAAGAATTATGTTATTTTCGATTAATTCCCATTTTTTCGTTGTTTTGCACAAACTTAAATGGATGATTTTACAGCCACCAAATTCAATTTTTTTTTTTGAGGATGTGTTTTCATGCTTCCTGTTGGAGCCATCAGTCGACCTGATCTGGCAACTAACGCCCTAGACACCACCACAAGGAAAGCGGTACTCTCCGCTCCATTGATCTTGATTTTACAATAAGCACTAGGTATAATTTACTTCCCTTCGTCTAATCGTCTAATCTCGTTTTACCTTTTTCCTCCTGTTGTAAGCTTAGAGAGGTCTACCTCTTTTGCATGGTTCTTTGCTATTCATCATTGGCTTATTTCCTCTTGTCTGTGGTTCTGACTGGTATCATTACCATCCTTCTTATCTCTTTGTTTTCGTGTTCTTTCATTTTTTCGATTGTCTTCTTGGTTTGTTTATCAATTATTTCCTCGATTGTCAGTATTTTTAATTATTCTCTTATTTGTTTATTACTGTCGTACCATGGGGCAACTACAGCTATCCTCATTATTTTATTCAACGTACTGTGCAGATCTCTCTTTTTGCTACATTCGACATTGAACCAGACTACTCCTGCGTACGTTTTGCTTGGTATTAGCACTGTCTTAACTATCTTCATCTTGTTTTCCAGCGAAAGTTTGCTGTTTGAATTTAAGAGCGGGTATAAATACCCATGTAGTTGCCTGGTCTTCTTTTTGATTTCTTCCATTTGTTTGTTGAATTTCAGCTTTTCGTCTAGGGTCACGTCCAGATATTCTGCTTCATCTTTCTATTCTATCTTTGGGTTTTCTATAATGGCGTTCCCTGCTTTTTCCTTCTTCAAATTTGTGCCGCCGAAGTATTTGGCAACTATTTTCTTCGAATTCATCTTGAACCTCCATTTCTTGAAATGGCTCATCAGTCTGTCTGAGTATATCTGGAGTTGCTTCGTTATGGATTTCCTTATTCTGCTGGAGAAGTATACAGCAATGTCATCTGCAAACTGGGCAATCTTACATCTTTCCATCTTTCGTATGTCATATATAGGGTGGTCCAGATCTTAACCGAAAAATTTCAACCACGTATTCTACTTCAAAAATAAGCCCTAGTTTGTCCTATAAACATAAGTCGAGAAATACTTCCTCTCCGAGATACAGGATGTTGAAATTATAGAAAAAAAAATTGAGAAAAGCACTGCCGTGAAGGCTGGAGATTTTGAGCGCTCGTACATGCACCTTGTAGGTAGATTCGCATTTTTCAGTTTTAGAAACCAATTGGAAAGATTTTGACATCTGTCAAAAAAAAATTCGAACTAAGGCGAAAATCCAGACTTCACGTCAGTTCGTCCAATTTTTTTTTCAATAATTTGCAAGAATTTTCTACGGTATCTTTTGTCTTGGTACTGCGATCTGGACAAAATTTCCCACGTAGTTTGAATACATTATTCTTCATCTATGTGCGAAATTTCATTCTAATCCAACAAACAAAAAGTTTCGAAATTATCAGGAAAAAAATAGTTTGAACGGCTATATTTACGGAACCCCTAGTCTAATTTTGCTCATTGATGAACGTGAACGCACAATTCGCGATCCGAACCTATCCTGAAAATTTCAAGTCCCTAGGCCTTTCCGTTCGGAAGTAATGATTTTCTATGGTTTCTATGGTTCTGATCATGCGATCTGGACAAAATGTAGCTCGAATATATCATTCTCATCTTAAATACAAATTTTCGTCACGATCAAATACATAGTTCTGAAATTATCAAGAAAACTGAATTTGAAACGACCATATTTACAGAACCCATAGTCTAATTTTGCTCATTCATGAACGTGACTGCAACATTCGAGATCTACACCTATCCTGAAAATTTCAAGACTCTAGGCCTTTCCGTTCGAAAGTTATAATTTTCTATGGTTTCTATGGTTCTGGTCATGCGATCTAGAGAAATGTACCTTGAATATATCATTCTCCATTAGTATACAGAATTTCGTCACGATCGAATCTGTAGTTTCGAAATAATCAGAACAAAATTTCGAACGGCCATATTCACGGAACCTCTCGGCGAGTATTGCCCGATAACGAACTTAACCGCGGCATTCGAGATTCAAACCTACCCTGAAAATTTCAAGTTTCTAGGACATTCCGTTCGAGAGTTATCTTGTATACGGACGGCCAGACGGACGGACAGACTCGAATTTTTCGACGAATTTGTCAGCAGTGAGTCGAACCTTGTCGATTGAGACCATTTTCGGCTCAAAATTCGAAAAATACAGACATCGTGACGAAATGATTATAGCCCTCGTGTAAGTAGTACGAGCGCTCAACAAAAAAGTTTTCGATTGATTTACACTGCTTGAAATATTTTTATGAAATTTGGGATATAGATTTCAAGCATCAAGGAGCATTTCTTGCATCAAATTATTTCCTTTCATTTCTCCGGTGGCGTCTGTTCTGCATCGAGACTGTATATTTTTAGACAAAAAATAATACGCCTCTGGTTTTTCCAACAATAAAAATTACTTTTGAAATCCCTTTTTAATTCAGAGCAAATTCGGTCCCTGACTTTTTCACGTAGAAGGCACAGTTCCCGAGTAAAAAAATAAAACACTTTCCCATGCACGAAGAAATCGCTAAAATTTGATATACCTAGTATCTACGTATTATTTCTTTGTCTGAAAATATTCAGTCTCGTTTCAGTACGGACGCCACGGGTAAAATGAAAAAAAAAAATTTTTTTATGCAAAAAGTGCTTCTTGATGCTTAAAACCTATATCCCAAGTTTCATAGAAATATTTCAAGCAGTGTAAAAGTTATCAATAAAAAACTTTTTTTTTTATTATTTCAACACTCTGTATCTCGGAGAGGAAGCATTTCTCGACATATGTTTACAGAACAAACTAGGGATTATTTTTGACGTATAAAACGTGGTTGAAATTTCTTGGTTAAGATCTGGACCACCCTGTATATGTTGAACAGCAATGGTCCTAGGAGCGATCCTTGTGGTACGCCTGTTTGAATTTTCCTGGTGGTTGACCTCGTACCATTTATGTTGATTTTGAATTTTCTTTTCTTCAAGTATGCTTGTATCAATCTAGTCAGTTCGGATGGAAACTTCCACAACTTCATCTTGTAAATCAGACCTTGGTGCCACATCTTATCAAATGCCTTTTCAATATCCAGGAAAACGGCTCCGGTGTCTGTAGATCGTTTCATTTTTTCTTTTATATCTTGTGTTAATCTGAGCAGTTGGTGTACC
Organism: Aphidecta obliterata; assembly: GCA_963966015.1. Lineage (NCBI taxonomy): Eukaryota > Metazoa > Arthropoda > Insecta > Coleoptera > Coccinellidae > Aphidecta > Aphidecta obliterata. The sequence continues at coordinate 25,498,486 of OZ014432.1, forward strand.
GTCGAATGTTCCGTGCGGAAACTTAACTGGTGGTCTGAAGTTATTTTCTTGATTTTCACGAAATCTGCTATTTTTCAGTATACCACCTTCTCTATCACTTTGTTCAGTGCAGGAAGTAGGCTTATAGGTCTATAGTTTATTGGGAGGTTTTTGTTCTTTTTTACTTTTTTCCATATCAGTATCGTGTCAGATGTCTTTCATTTTTTAGGGTTATGCCCTGTTCGTAGTATAGCCCTGGCTATTTCTGCTTTTTCTTCTTGCGCTTCATCTGGTAGGTTTTTGAGAGCCTGATTTTGGATTCCGTCTATTCCGAGGGCCTTTCTGTTTTTAATTTGTCCAATAATTTCTTTTATTTCGTCTCTGGTTAGTTCATTCATTTCTTCTTTTGTTCCGTAGAGGTCGGTGGCTGGTATATTCCCAATTTCTTCTACTGACTTGTTGAACTTGTCGTCGTTGTTCTTCGGATTTGGCTCGAATTTTTGCTTTAGCAAGTCGGCGAACATTTCAGCTTCTTCTTCATTCGTAATTCCTGTCTGAGTCCCTTTTGTCAGTTTCGGAATCTTTGTTTTCGTTTTCTTTCTGGTTAATGCTGATGCCATTTGTCATGGAGATCGATCTTATGTATCTAGATTCTCTAGCTTTTTGTCCCATTCTTCCGAAAATGATTCACGGACTCTGGCTTTCACCTCGTTGGTTAGTTTATTTATTATGGTTTTGTCATTCAGTAGTGCCTGTCTTTACTATTTCTTAGCCTTCCTTTTTTCCTCTAGTAAAATTTGCACGTCTACATGTAAAAGACTTTTCTTCGGTATTTGTTTAGTTTTACTCGACTGTGTTTGGGCTTCGATGATTCTTCTCTCTAGATCTTCGATTGCTTTATCTATTTCTTCTTCGTTGTTAATCTTCACAATTCTGGATTTGAAGACTTCTTTGAATTTCTTCAAGTTTATTGTTTTCGTATTGGTAGGTGATCTTTCGGTTTCTATTTTCGAAGTCAGGTTCACAGGGCAATGATCCGATGATAGATCCATCCTGGTTCCGATCTCAAAATTTTTTCTTACGTTCTTTCTTATTGCTAAATCCAGGACATCCGTCGTTCCTGTTGCGACATGGATGGGTGTGGGGTCATTCAGGTCGACAACTAGTAATCTATGTTTGTCGGTGATTTGTTTAAGTTTGTTCTCTTGACTATTCACTCTTCTGCTCTTCCTTCGGACACCTCAAGATACCTTAAGAAGAGAACAGCGGGATACAACGCTGTTGTGCATAGTCGGTAACGCCATCTTCCGAACCTGCTGAAAGCCCCTTGAAATTGCATGTCCCATAATGCTTCAGAAGAAGGGGATATAACTAATGACGTCGAATGTATAAGTTCCAACAATGAGGAATAATAAAATTGAAAAGAAAATCTTTTGTTGATTATGCGAGTCTTCCATGTCCATTGTCCAACTAATATTTCCGCTGTAAGTTAGTTGCGTGTGAAACGGAAAGGTATTCAGATCAAAATTCTTATTCGTGCATAAAATATGCGGGGTTGGTTTAAACAAGTGACAGACGTGTTAATGATAATACCGATATTTCCTTTTTCGATGGATGCGTGCTTGATTAATTGCATCTTCCATTGAGCCGAGTCAACAATGCTGGGAATTAGGCAGGGTAGTGAAGCTTCAGCACGACACAATCGATTCCTTCAAACCAACGCAATCTTCATGTATAACATATTGGATTTGATGATAGAGATTAATTTATATTATTTCATTTTTGATGCGATAAAATGCGGCGATGAAGATCAGACGATTCGGTTTTGCACGAAATGCGGCGATATATATCAGAAGATTCGAATAACTCGGCGATAACTGAGAAGATTTTTGATTTTTAACGACGGTACGTGACTTTCTCGGTGACTTACTAATTAATGGCGAATTTGACAAAGAAATCACTGACTGACAGACCCCCGCCAAACGACCTCGAGTCAGCAACCCAATACTCTTCACGACGTGACAAGTAGAAATGATGAGGTTATGAAAATTGATCGGTACACGCCCTCACAACGCACTCAAATAGTGAACATTCACCATAAAAACGGACAAAACAGTGAAAAGTTTACGAATATAGTTCACGTGAAGTTCGTACTGCTTTTGGTAATCATTAGTGGCGTCTCGTCAGAGGAAGCCTGGGAGTTTTTCTCCCTTAAAGTTCTTATTGCTTCAGTTCTCTTGTATTTTTTTTAACAAATGAGAATAAAATTTCTCGTTTCATCGACAAAAAAAAATTATTTAAACATAGAAAGAGGATACCTTTGTGTGATTTCAAGTTGATCGAGACCAAAATTCCCGGACGACCTGCTGCAAACCGTTGACATGAATATCGTGTTAATGGCCGTGAAGCCCTTCCGACCCCGTCAAGATTACGTTCGAATTTTTGCGCCCCTTCGAAGAGAGGGCAATCTTAGTCCAATGCTCCTATGATTTCTACTCGAGTGTCATTGCTTATGAAGTCAATTTACAAGTAATTACGGGGTGAATTTCCCGGGTACAGCCGCCCTCGACTTCACACCCTGTAATATTCGCAGGGGTCCGGAAAAACGGAGGAAGATAAGTTCATTTTCCCAGTATGTGTTCGGAATAGGTTTGTCAACATTTCTCGTCATTATCTCTCTATTGCGTGACTCAGTCATTTCCCAATGTCAACATTTTTGACGTTCATTATTTCGCGTCGACATATTTTGAGAAGGGGTCACATAAATTTTCCTTCTTCTATTGTTCAGTTGAGGTGAAAAAATTACAAGTTATATAATCTATTTTTTCTAGGAATCTAAAGAAGATAAAAGTAAGAATGATTTTCCTAAAATCAGCAATTACCACATTAAAAATATTGTGTAAAATGTATACAACTTATCGCTTATTCATTGTGGTATATATTGTTTGTAACAAGTGAGTTATCCCCACACGTCTTTCATCTGCATCTTGAAGGAAAAATTATTCAAATTTGAATCTATGTTTTGTTATACAAAATAATAAAGAAATAGTTATTTAATCAACTAGTTTATTAATAACAGCGATTAATGGTCAAAATATTTTAACGCGTGAGCGGAGCGAGCGCGTTATTGTTTGAGACAATTAATCGCTGAATTAATAAACCAATAACTGCAATACCCGTAAAGTATGCCAACAAAACCGTTTCCGTAAAGTTCCGAACCTTCTTGTCCTTGCACCAAGATCTGAATTCAGCATAGGTTTTCTCATATAAATGGCGGCTCTTTTCAGGAAGCAGACTCAAAGTTGCTACTTCAACAGTTTTTGTCACATCTGGCTGTGTCAAAGGGATATTTTCTTCGTTATTCATTATGTAGTATTTTGAATATTTTATATAGAAGATTTTTGGAATGTTGACTCATTTCGACGAATTCTAGCACCTGTCAAAAAAAAAGCCTCACCTTTGGAAACACCCTGTACATTAACAATTTCAACTGCAACATTAGGCAAAGAAAGCATGGAGGTTCAACATTCTTTGATGGATGGGTTATTCTGGATATTATTCTTCGATAATCTCACAGTTTTTGCAATTTTTGGTGTGATGGTAATCTTGGTAATGAATTATTTCTTTGATGCTGATGGATGGGTATCGGAGAATCAATTGGATTGCTTAGGAATTCTTCGCAATCAGCAGGGAATACTTCTCCCGCAAACAATTAATCCCAATTTTCCCTTGCGAATCTTGTAATAGACTCCCTCGAGTGTTGGGAGAATATGCCTCACTAATTGCTCATCTTTAAATCTTATCACGCGTTTCTCTTGTTATACAGAGGGATTACCAGAGTTATTAATTTTGATGACAAACGAAGAACATTCAATCGAAGATTACACTTTCCTTAAAATGTGCAAATTGAATGGGAAAAATACTGTCGTTTGGTTTATGTTTATAGTTCAAGAAGGCTGCAAGAATAATTCGTCACCAATTGGGCATAAACTCGATACTCTTCGCCATTAATGTTATTGAATTGGCGACCTCTTAAGTGAAGACGAAAAATATTGGCAATACAATAACACTTTTCGTATCATAACCAATTATACTCGTTCATTAAAGGCATTTGGATGATATCATTTATTCTTTCTTAATGAACATTTATATGTCTCATGGGCAATAATTCATTCGATATGTGTTGGTTTTAGTATTTTAACTTGTTTCCCATTTTTCCTTTAATTGTTGAGGAGCTCAGAGGGGAAACGATTTAACTCACCATTAATATTTCAGGGAGTTTTATTATTGGGTATAACTAATTAAATGTGGGAATCGATAAAATTTCTGTTCAGTTATGACATAAAAAGTCTTTGCAGACCTGAAAACTTTATTTCCTAAAGTTGGTTATTCCGAAATGTAGGAAAGTAATAATTACTGACAGCTGCAACGCCTCTCTATCCGGTAGGCGGTTTTATGTTACTATATTTTGGGGTAACTTTCTCCCCTCATGTCGAGTAAAAATGCCAAGACTGAGAAATGTTGATATTTTGTACAGCTACAACAGAATGAATTATATTATTATATTGAATACATCAGTAGAACTCAATTTTTCTGTGTACAAAAATGGTCTTCAGTGTTCATTGTAAGTATGAAAAATACTGCAATCAATTCATTAAAATTCCATAGATGGAATCATCGAATTATATTGAATACCTATTAAAGAAAAACTAAATTTTTTTCTGTGTTCAAAATAGCCTTCAGTGTTCATTGTTGGTATGACAAATACTGTCACATTATTTTGATAACCTTGAATAGATGGAATCACCGAATTATATCGAATATATCAGAAAAACTCAATTCTTTTCTATTTCAATACAGCCTTCAGTGTTCGTTGTCAGTATGATAAATATTGTCATTTTATGTTTGTAACCTTCTATAACTAAAATCACAGAACTATATTGAATATACCAGAGAAACTCAATTTTTTTTCTGTGTACCAAAACAGCCTTCAGATCTCATTGTCAGTATGATAAATACTTTCATTTTATTTTGTTATCCTTCAATAACTAGAATCACCGAACTAAAGATCAGAAAATCTCATTTCTTTTCTGTGTAACAAAACAGCCTTCAGTGTTCATTGTCAGTATGATAAATATTGATCATTTTATGTTTGTAAACTTCTATAACTAAAATCACAGAACTATATTGAATATACCAGAGAAGCTAAATTTGTTTCCTGTGTACCAAAACAGCATTCAGTTCTCATTGTCCAGATCGAATGGCCAGAACCATAGAAACCATAGAAAATTATAACTTTCGAACAAAACGTCCTAGGGACTTGAAATTTTCAGGATAGGTTCGGATCGCGAATTTCGTGGTTACGTTCATCAAAGAGCAAAATTAGACTAGAGGTTCCGTAAATATTGCCGTTCAAACAATTTTTTCCTGATAATTTTGAAACTACTTATTGGATTGGAATGAAATTTCGCACATATATGAAGAATAATGTTTTCAAACTACGTGGAATTTTGTCCAGATCGCATCACCAAGACCATAAATACCGTAGAAAATTCTATCGAATTATCGAAAAAAAATTCCTTATATTCCTGTAACAGCTGCTGTCATTTTTTTGACAGCTGTCAACAAATTTTTCAATGGAAGGTGGATGAACGAGCGCTCAAAAGCTCCTGACTATACGTCAGTGCTTTGTATAATTTTTGTTTGTGTAACAAAATAGCCTTCAATGTTTATTGTCAGTATGATAAATACTGTCATTTTATTCAATGAACTCCAATATATGTAATCACCGAATAATATCAAATATATGAGAAAAACTCGAATTTTTTTCCACATGGAACAGGTAGAAAAATATATTTCCATATAACTCATTCAATTGTTGAGTTATATGTGGACAGAAATATTCAGCAGGATATGGCGAATAGGTCCTGAGATACTGAAGTTTCGATAAAAAAATTTCAAAAATGTTTGATTAACACAATTTCACATGAATATCGTTATTTTTCGAAATATAGAAAAGGAAAAAAATTCAGATGGTTATATCTACTGAAGCCTTCGTCGGATTTCGGCCATTAACGATCTCAACCGGCGCATTCAGACCTCGAACGTACCAGGAGAATTTCTAAATTTTAAGACAATTTTTTTCGAGATTTCAAGTTGGAATGAGACAAAGCGAATCAAATTAATGGAGTCACCTTGTTTCGACTCATGTCGAAATCTTTCGGAAATCACACGCGACAAAAATCCGTATAAAAACGGGGAAGTCTAATGAAGAACGTCGACTTGATGGGTTTCCGAAAGCCATCGCGACTACCTTCCTACTTTGAGCACCGCGGAACATGTTTCTAACAAGGTAATTAATGTCTTCCTGTGGAATGGCACTCAACGTCATTTGAGACCCATTCCTCGATACCATCACAGCTATTAGGGAGGTGTTAGTTGACTTATGTTCTTGTCACATATTTTTTATAGCTGATAGGGAGGTTAGATACTTCCTTAAACTGGATAATTTCAAACGCGTTCTTCAAACATCAATAGTTTCATATTATAATATCAATGTTCCTGAAATTTTCCTAGGTTGGTCGATTATTCAACACGTCATGGAGGAAACCCAGTTTTATTTTAATGAGTTTATCGTATGCCGTCGATTTGTTTGCTCTACCTGTTAGCTGACTCACAACAAAGTTTCACGAAGTGCAACATTAACAGTTGCAAGAAATATGTATTTATAGATCCGTAAGGTGATGCTAGAAAAGATCTGAAATTTACATCATAAGCTGGTGGAAAAACAAGGTGGAGATCTTAAAATAGCCCTGAAAATTCAGACGCCGGATGTTGTGTTGACAAATGTTGATTCAACGTAAATCTCCCTTGTTTTAGTTCAGTGACGGAAAAATTGTAGCGTAAATTGAATTAAGGAGTACAACTCAGCTGGTCATAAATCAGGGACTTTTTTTCGTTCGTTTTAACATATGCGGAGGAATAGCTTTGAACAAGAAAACTGTTTCAGGCATGAAAACATGCAAAAAACTCACGAAACAGCTTTTTCTGACTTTCATAAACACTTCAGTTCCCTCTTGAATAAATTCACATCCACGTCGTTCAACTGAATGATTTTGTGATCCTGACTTTGGAAATAGAAACTGACAGATCACCTACCAATAGGAGAACCATAAACTGGAAGAAATTCAAAAAAGTCTTCAAATCCAGAAGTGTGAAGATTTACAACGAAGAAGAAATAGATAAAGCAGTCAAAGATCTAGAGGTAAGAATCATCGAAGCCCAAACACAGCCGCGCAAAACTAAACACATACCGAAGAAAAGTACTTCACCTCTAGACGTGCAAAGTTTATTCGAGGATAAAGGGAAGGCCAAGAAACAGTATAGATGGTCAATACATCCAAATGACGAAATTATACTAAATAAACTAACCAACGAGGTGAAAGCCAGAGTCCGTGAATTATTTACGGAAGAATGGGACAAAAAGCTAGAGAATCTAGATGCAGAATATCGATCCTTATGGCAAATGGCATCAGCATTTACCAGGAAGAAAACGAAAACAAAGATTCCAAAACTGCCAATTGAACCCAAACAGCAATCACGAACGAAGAAAAAGCTGAAATGTACGCCGGCACAAATTTGAAGAAGGAAAAAGCAGGGAAAGTCATGATAGAAAGCCAGAAGATAGACTGGGAAGATGAAGAAAAATATCTGGGCGTGACAAAAAGCTGAAATTCAACAAAAAAATGGAAGAAATCAGAGAGAAGACCAGGCAACTACATGGGTATTTATACCCGCTCCTAAATGCAAACAGCAAATTTTCGCTGGAAAACAAGATAAAGATAATTAACACAGTGCTAATACCAAGCATAACGTACGCAGGAGTAATCTGGTTCAATGTCGAAAGTAGGAAAAAAAAGATCTACAAAGTACGTTGAATAAAATAATAAGGATAGCTGTAGGTGCCTCGTGGTACGTCAGCAATAAACAAATAAAAGAAGAATTAAAAATACCAACAATCGAGGAAATAATTGATAAACAAACCAAGAAGACAATCGAAACATTGAAAGAACACGAAAACAAAGAGATAAGAAGGATGGTAATGATACCAGTCAGAACCACAGACAAGAGGAAATTCCCATGAAAGAAGCCAATGACGAATAGCAAAGAACCATGCAAAAGAGAGGAGGACCTGTTTAAGTAAATAACAGAAGAAAAACTGAAATATTTCAATAAAGAAGAAGGGAATTAAATTCCAGTCCTTTGCAAAAACCAAGACCTATGAAGGATGATTTTGCGAATATGATTATGATATATATACATCTTATTTTTTTTTCAATTCATTGTTCAGGGCTCTCTATGGGTAGACACAGTCAGAAACCGATCTAGTGCAGGAGTTGAAGATTTTGAGTGTCCACTTCTTGGTCTTTCGGTCACGTTTCCTGTTTCTCGATTTCGATGTACGAGCCGAGAAACTACGCTTTCACTAGCTTGAAAGAAATTCGCAACATCTCTCTGATAACGTCCCGCCTCGATCATACCAATAACCCCATTGACTTCATGCGCACTCAATTAAAGTCTAGGCATTATTTCCTAACACAAATTTTCAGATTTTGCATCAAAGTTGATTGTAAGAACGTAAAACAATAACTGATCCGAAATTCTTAGCAACGCAAATGATGAGAACTTACCAGAAACTGAAAAAGTTATTGTTATTACAACAAAAAATCACGAAAAGCACTACCGTGAAGTCAGGAGCTTTTGAGCGCTCGTACATCCACCTTGTAGGTAGATTCGCATTTTCCAGTTTTAGAAATCAATTGGAGGACTTTTCGACAGCTGTCAAAAAAATTCTCAAACTTAGACGAAACTCCAGACTTTGTCTGTGCTTCAGCTGACCAATTTTTTTTCGATAGTTCGCTAGAATTTTCTACGGTATCTATGGTCTTGGTGATGCGATCTGGACAAAATTTCGCACGTAGTTTGAATACATTATTCCTCAGCTAGGTGCAAAATTTCATTCCAATCGAATCGGAAGTTTCGAAATTATCAGGAACAGAATATTTTGAACGGCCATATTCACGGAACCCCTAGTCTGAATTTGCTCATTGATGAACGTGACCGTGAAATTCGCGATCCAAACCCACCCTGAAAATTTCCAGTTCCTAGGCCTTTCCCTTCGGAAGTTATAATTTTCTATGGTATATATGGTTCTGGTCATGCGATCTGGACAATATTTAATATATCATTCTCGTTTGAAATACAAAATTTTATCTCGATAGAATCCGTAGTTTCGAAATTATCGAGAAAACAAAATTTCAAACGACCGTATTTACGGAACCCCTAGTATAATTCTGCTCATTGATGAACGTGAACGCCACATTTCAGATCTACACCTATCCTGAAAATTTCGAGTCCCTAGGCCTTTCCGTTCGAAAGTTATGATTTTCTATGGTTTCTATGGTTCTGATCACGCGATCAAGAAATGTGGCTTGAATATATCATTCTCCATCAGTATACAAAACTTCGTCACGATCGAATCTGTAGTTTGGAAATTATCAAGAAAACTAAATTTCAAACGACCATATTTATGGAACCCCTAGTATAATTTTGCTCATAGATGAAAGTGATCACGACAATCGAGATCCACACCTATCCTGAAAATTTCAAGTCCCTAGGCGTTTCCGTTCAAAAGTTACAATTTTCTATGGTTTCTATGGTTCTGGTAATGCGAATTTCACCTCGATCAAATCTGTAATTTTAAAGTAATCAGGAAAACAAAATTTCGAGCGGCCATATTTACGGAACCCCTCGGCGAATTTGGCCCAATAACAAACTTAATCTCGACATTCGAGATTCGAACCTACCCTGAAAATTTCAAGTTTTTAGGACATTCCGTTCGAGAGTTATCGTGAATACGGCCGGACGGACGGACAGACTCGAATTTTTCGACGGATTCGTCATCAGTGAGTCGAACTCTGTCGATTGAGACCATTTTCGGCTCAAAATTCGAAAAATACAGACATCGTGACGAAATGATATAGCCCTCGAGTAAGTAGAACTCAAAAAAGACCGTTCTAAGAACAATCTGTACTTGCAATCTAACATGCTGATTCCGGTTTAATTGACTTGAGTCCTGTGAGCAGGAAAAACGATGAGTATAGCGGTGATCAGGTAACTTTATTTCAAAAGGGATATTTCCGTAAATATTAATTCGTATACTCAACATTTTTCTAGGTTATATTTATGTTTTATTTCTATGATGAAATTTAGTTACTTTTTGTAACCAGAAATAAAGCCTCGACTGGACGTTCATGGCCTGCTTCGATGTCAATAATTCTTAAATGGACTATATAATATAAATTCTCCCCATTCCAGACACCTATTGGCGAAGTCACTCTTAGTCTTTAGATAGAATGCATTACTACAGAAAATTCCTGCGAAATCTCGGGTTATAAGCTTCGAATACAACTAACTAGTACTGTAAGTTATGAACGATAGTTCTTTAATTCAACGGAAAATTACTGTTAAATCGATACTACAGTTCCATTATAAGTGAAGTAATTCCTGTTTCAGTTAAGTGTTCAATACTGGAAATTCTTGTAGAAACTGAATTTGAAGCACTATCTAGTTTGTTTATTGAACTGTAAGTAGTCACGCATATTCCGGTTTTCGTCACAGTATTATTTTCCTGTTGAAATTACAAACTGCAGTTTGGTTGCATCAAGTAATATAAAAACTAAAGCTGTCGCTTATAGTTTTTCTCGTCACCTGATGAAGTCATGGTATGGCGAAACACGTGTAGTGATTTTGAACTTTCAATTAGTGAAAATCGTAGTTGATTAGTGAATACTCTAATAAGTTAAAAAAATATTTGAGACTGGGTACAATAGTAGGGTCGTCGTGAAAGAATTTTTTTGTGTCTTCACTCTCAAAAGACCATCGAAATAGATAGTATTCCACAATCTATTTCCATCCACGTCCTTTCCCCATGTCATGCAATGCACGGCATGTTCGAAATATAAACTAACCGCAGTTGGAAATAATCAAGATTCCACGATGCGAGGGAAGTCGTGCCCCATTATCTCCAGGTGAGGCGGAAGGAGCAATCAAACCCAAGATCGCCGCGACGCTGCTGTCACAAATGCGACGGCCGCGCGTGCGCGGCCTGACTTGGCGCCGTGCCGTGCGACAGAGCCAGGATAGTAACGTGCCGTCCGTCGTCTTCGGAACGATGCATTCCAGACGCCTCGACCGGAAGCGTTGAGCGGAAACGCGGAAAACCCGCGGGCCTCGGTGGAGATCGGCGACTTGCGAAAAAGTTTGTTGTGACGGCCGATTCGGGAAATTCACGTGTGCGCGCAAGAAGTTCGCAAAAGCGTCTTCAGGGATGAGTGTGTCGTTCGGTTTATAAAAATACTATTTAATTTTGAAATGGTGAATAGGATCCTATTGAGAAATGGTATCTGTATGTGCGGATTTTACGATGTTGGGAGGAGTGATACTGAAAGTTGTTGTCGATGTGTTTCACGGAGTTGCGAAATTGAAATGCCAATTGGTGGCAGCTGTGGTTCGCCACGTTTTTGTTGCCACTTCGAAAATAAACATGTCAAGCCAAGTCATACTAGAAATAGGATGGGATAAGTAGGGAAGATTCGGAGAATAACACTAGGATTCCGAATTAATCTTGGATTATATCTGTTTTGAAGGGTTTGAGGTTGATTGCTCATTCGGTTGGACAAGTTTCTGTTTATAACCAAACTGTTGCACCATGCCTTCGTGTCACATCGAGAGCCTATTTTATTTCTTTTAAATAATATTTGAACATTTGAATCTACTGGATATAACCACAAGATGAGTAGAATTCTGAGCCTCCATAGTTTTTTTACTTGGCTTTGGCTTCCTGCACCTTACAATTATTCCTCAAGTATTTCGAGTCAACAACGGGTTATATTTGTCCGATGACTGGGATTGGACAAAAAGGGTTCATTTCAATAAAAGAACAAAGTATCCAAGTAAAACATGAAATTATTGACATGTAAAAATATAAAAAAAATTCCAAAAGATCAAAATTGGCTTGGAAATGATATGTGCCCGGCAGTTTTTTTATTGGGGCAGTTTTTGCACTCTGAAGACCCCAAAAAATATCCGCCCTCGGAAATTTTCTATGAAGGTTGGGCTAGGATTCTTGCTCTTCGGCTTCCAGATATTTTGAATCAATTCCATTGTTCATTCGACCTCAGTAAAAAGAAGAGATATTCAATGAAAAATTTTCTTCCATCTATTGCAATTCCCCTTTCTCCATACTCTTGTTACAATTGATTGTGATAGATAATGTGAATCTAAATCCGCATATCAAAATCGGAAATTGTTTAAATCACCTCGACATGCTTCCATATCAAAAAACAAAACACGAAAATAGTAGACGTTTAAGCTCCATTCAAATTCATCTTCTTTCCAAACTGTTAAAACATTCTTCGAAAGTGGGCGCACCACTTCTCTTCAAATTCAGACTTTGATGAATTGAAATAAGGGCAGTTATTTGGTGGAACGATGAGATTTCTCCTTTGTTCTTAGCCGTTTTTAGTTTTATGAATTTTTTCTCGGGATATATCTTAACTGTCTTTATCGCTGTTGGATTTTTCTGAGCCATCTTGAAACTTATGCCAATAATGGTCGAGGGTTTGTCACAACAACAAAAATTGTCGCGCTTCTCGTTTTTTTTTTAAGGGGGTGGCTTTGCTTACTTAATATGCAGTTGGCAGTGCCTCTTTTGAATAAACGTAAAATCATCGCATCGACTCGGAATAATAGTTGAGTAGTCGTCCATATGATTTAAAAAAAATCCCAAAAAAACCATTTCCGTATAGCATATTTATACATTTCGATAGAATTTCCTTGTTTCAGCAGATATCTCGCATTTTCGACAACAGCGCATTCGTATAATGATCATTTACTTTGGTTTTCGTATTATTATGGTAGAATTATATGTATAAATCTATTTATCAAACCTTCGATTCACCAGAAGCAAAAATACTACATTTCAATGCTCTAATAAAGGAGGAGGCTTTGCTAACTTGATATGAAGTTGGTAGTGCCTCTTATGAATAAACGTAAAATCATCGCAACGATTCGGATTAATAATTGAGTAGTCGTCGAAGTTCATTTGATCCAAAAAAAAATCCCTAAAAACCCTTTCCTTATTACATATTTATACATTTCGATAGAATTTCCTTGTTTTGGCAGATATTTCGCATTATCGACAACAGCGAATTCGTATAATGATCCTTTACTTTGGTTTTTGTATTATTATGGAAGAATTATATGTATAAATCTATTTATCCAACCTTCGATTCACCAGAAGCAAAAATACTACATTTCAATGCTCTAATAAAGGGTGATGCTCTGCTAACTTGATGAACTTGAAGTTGGTAGTGCCTCTTATGAATAAACGTAAAATCATCGCAACGATTCGGAATAATAATTGAGTAGTCGTCAAAGTTCTTCTGATCCAAAAAAAATCCCTAAAACCCCTTTCCATATTACATATTCATACATTTCGATAGAATTTCCTTGTTTCGGCAGATATTTCGCATTATCGGCAACAGCGCATTCGTATAATGATCCTTTACTTTGGTTTTCGTATTATTATGGTAGAATTATATGTATAAATCTATTTATCAAACCTTCGATTCACCAGAAGCAAAAATACTACATTTCAATGCTCTAATAAAGGAGGAGGCTTTGCTAACTTGATATGAAGTTGGTAGTGCCTCTTATGAATAAACGTAAAATCATCGCAACGATTCGGATTAATAATTGAGTAGTCGTCGAAGTTCATTTGATCCAAAAAAAAATCCCTAAAAACCCTTTCCTTATTACATATTTATACATTTCGATAGAATTTCCTTGTTTTGGCAGATATTTCGCATTATCGACAACAGCGAATTCGTATAATGATCCTTTACTTTGGTTTTTGTATTATTATGGAAGAATTATATGTATAAATCTATTTATCCAACCTTCGATTCACCAGAAGCAAAAATACTACATTTCAATGCTCTAATAAAGGGTGATGCTCTGCTAACTTGATGAACTTGAAGTTGGTAGTGCCTCTTATGAATAAACGTAAAATCATCGCAACGATTCGGAATAATAATTGAGTAGTCGTCAAAGTTCTTCTGATCCAAAAAAAATCCCTAAAACCCCTTTCCATATTACATATTCATACATTTCGATAGAATTTCCTTGTTTCGGCAGATATTTCGCATTATCGGCAACAGCGCATTCGTATAATGATCCTTTACTTTGGTTTTCGTATTATTATGGAAGAATTATATGTATAAATCTATTTATCAAACCTTCGATTCACCAGAAGCAAAAATACTACATTTCAATGCTCTAATAAAGAGGGATGCTCTGCTTACTTGATATGAAGTTGGTAGTGCCTCTTATGAATGAACGTAAAATCATCGCAACGATTCGGAATAGTAATTGAGTAGTCGTCGAAGTCCATCTGATCAAAAAAAAACATCCCTAAAAACCCTTTTCATATAACATATTTATACATTTCGATAGAATTTCCTTGTTTCGACAGATATTTCGCATTATCGGCAACAGCGCATTCGTATAATGATCCTTTACTTTGGTCTTCGTATCATTATGGAAGAATTATATGTATAAATCTATTTATCAAATCTTCGATTCACCAGAAGCAAAAATACTACATTTCAATGCTCTAATAAAGGGGGAGGCTTTGTTAACTTGATGAACTTGAAGTTGGTAGTGCCTCTTATGAATAAACGTAAAATCATCGCAACGATTCGGAATAATAATTGAGTAATCGTCGAAGTTCATCTGATCCAAAAAAAATCCCTAAAACCCCTTTCCATATTACATATTTATACATTTCGATAGAATTTCCTTGTTTCGTCAGATATTTCGCATTATCGGCAACAGCGCATTCGTATAATGATCCTTCATCTACTCCGATTGAATAATATAGTCATTACTCAACTACTTCGAATCGAGTAATGGTATATGTAAACAAACACCTTGAGTGTTCTCCCACTCACTCACTCCTATAACTCCCCTGTGTGATTGGCCGTAAGGGAACAGTCCATTATTAGTATTGAGGGGAGGTCACTTGAATAATTTTGACGTTTAATCAAATTGAGTTGATACCTAATTATTATTGTGGATATTTCGCTGAAAAAGATTAATTCAGATAGTGAAGATGAATTATTATGTACATCTTCAGAAATAAAACAATCAGCTAATGTTACCATAAAGAATTTATTGCCCGAAAAATACCAAAATAAATATGAAGGTGTATACAACAGTTTTCAAGATTGGCGTAGCAGTAAGAATATCAAGTCATTGTTTACAGGGAATGTTCTTTTGGCATATTTTAGTGAACTTAGCACTAAATATGAAGCATCGCCCCTATAGACTTTCTACTCCATGCTAAGAAGCACAATCAACATAAATAATGCATGGTTATATGTAACTATTAAGATTTTTAAATAAAGTTCTTTCTCTGTACTTGTATCTTAGTATTTATTGTTACAATCGTAGACAAAGTATAGTATTCAACTTGCGGTAATGGCCATAACTCACTTGATGAATTACAGCACTCGCCTCCGGCTCGTGCTGCAAACTTCATCTGCGTGAGTTATGACCTACATTACCGCTCGTTAAATAATATACTTTTACTTTGGTTTTCGTATTATTATAGGAGAATTATACGTATAAATCTATTTATCAAACCTTCGATTCACCAGAAGCAAAAATACTACATTTCAATGCTCTAATAAAGGGGGAAGCTCTGCTAACTTGATAAACTTGAAGTTGGTAGTGCCTCTTATGAATAAACGTAAAATCATCGCAACGATTCGGAATAATAATTGAGTAGTCGTCGAAGTTCATCTTGACCCAAAAAAATTCCTAAAAACCCTTTCCATATAACATATTTATACATTTCGATAGAATTTCCTTGTTTCGGCAGATATTTCGCATTATCGGCAACAGCGCATTCGTATAATGATCCTTCACTTCTGTTTTCGTGTTATTATGGAAGAATTATATGTATAAATCTATTCATATAACCTTCCATTCACCAGAAGCAAAAATACTACATTTTAATGCTCTTTTAGGGGGTGGCTCCGCTAACGTGGTATGAAGTTGGCTCGAAATAACTCGAAATAATTGTTGAGTAGTATAATGATCCTTTATTTTTATGTTCGTATTATTATTGAAGAATCAACATGAAGCTATTCATCAAACCATCCATTCTCCAAATGCAACGTTTTATTGCTTTTTCAAAGGGGGTGGCTCTGCTAATTTGAAATAAAGTTAGCAGTGCATGCATCTCACGAATAAACATCGCAATGGCTGTGAGGAATTGTCCATCTAAGCTAAAAAGAACGCCAAAAATCCTCCCCTAATGTCATATTTATACATTTTAACTGAGCCAATCCTCATTAAAAAAATTTCGAAAAGCACTGCCGTGAAGTCAGGAGCTTTTGAGCGCTCGTACATCCACCTTGTAGGTAGATTCGCATTTTCCACGAAGAAAATTTCAAACTAAGGCGAAAATCCAGACTTCTCGTCAGTGCCAATTTTTTTTTCGATAATTCGCGATTTCTACGTTATCTATGGTCTTGGTAATGCGATCTGGTCAAAATTTTCCACGTAGTTTGAATAAATTATTCTTCATGTATGTGCGAAATTTTATTCCAATCCAATAAATTGTTTCGAAATTATAAGGAAAAAAATAGTTTGAACGGCTATATTTACGGAACCCCTAGTCTAATTTTGCTCATTGATTAACGTTAATGCGAAATACGCGATCCAAACCTATCCTGAAAATTTCAAGTGCCTAGGCCTTTCCATTACAAAGTTATAATTTTCTATGGATTATATGGTTCTGGTCATGCGAGCTTGACAAAATTCTTTATGTAGCTTGAACACGTAATTTTCCATCTGAGTGCAAAATTTCATCTCGATCGAATCTGTAGTTTCGAAGTAATCAGGAGAACAAAATTTTGAACGGCCATATTTACGGAACCCCTGGTGGAATTCTGCCCATTAACGAACTCAACCGAGGCATTCGAGATCTGAACCTACACTGAAAATTTCAAGTCTCTAGGTTGTTCTGTTCGAGCGTTATCGTGCTTACGGACGGACGGACTCGAATTTTTTAACGGATTCGTCATCAGTGAGTCGAACATAGTCGTTTGAGACCATTTTCGGCTCAAAATTCGAAAAATACAGACATCGTGACGAAATGATATAGCCCTCGTGTAAGCAGTACGAGCGCTCAACTAGAAGCCCGACAAATGTTTGCTTTTAGGACAAATTCTCGACAATAATGCGACTTTTATTGGAATAAATTCAATTGGTTTTTGTTAGAGTGTCTCTGCTAACTTTATGGGGGTATTTACTGGGGAGAAGAACTATTGGTACATATAGGTCCCAGTTATATTTTAAAGGTTATAAAATACCGAAATATGAATCAAACTTTCATCTAATGATTAACCTGGATATATTGTTGAGAAGATATAGATACTTTTTAACACAATTTCGAGATAAAGTCAATGGAAACAAAAGAAGCATGTGACGCATAAATAGTTTAAAACTGGTTTATACCCGTATTGAAAATATTGAACTAAAATTATTTCATATCTGCCTGAAATACGGATGGAACATTCTCATGTAGAGTTTTTTGGTCAAAGAGAATTATTTGAGACACATACGATTTGTTCACAATGGGGAATAAGAAACTTGCTGAAATATGCCGAACATCCCTTCTGAGATATAACTAGAAATTTTGAGATTAAGGGTAAACTTCGAAAGTGGACACTGTACCCTCCACTTTATGGTCATTAAGAGACCCTCGTAAATCAATTGTGGGGGTTCATAGTCTATCTGAAATTCCGTTTATAGAGAGCAGAAGTTAATTCGGATGAACTACAATTAGAAATGAATTACGAGTTGTCACCACAAATTCTAATTTAAACAAATCACACTGGGCGTTTCAGCGTTACTGTTCGTCACTTGGGTAAAAACATGGGAAAAGTTGATCATCTGCAAGTTTTCTGTGAATAGGGGCGCCCGAGTGAATTATCTCCATCATATACATACCTGTCGAGTTCGCCGTTACATAAGTCGAGGACCCTTCGACAAGACCGACGTTTCCCATAATTCACCCACGAAAAGTCATGTGATATCGTGGAAATGATGCGAATCGATGTACCCCGGGGTGCACGCCGGCGAGTTATGACCGTGCAATTGAAGAAATGAACGAATTTAACATGTGTTTCTTTTTGGGATCTGAGGGTTCACTGATAAGAATTACACCGGCATAAATTGATAAGAATATAATTAGTTTTGTTCACGCAGAGTTCAAGATTGATTCGGAACTAAACTTTGCGAGGGCGGATCGATTTTAGGGTAGAAAGGGGTTTCTCTGAACAATTCAAAACAAATTTAATAAACGTTGCTCCAACAAATTAATCCTTTCCAATTATATCTGATTAAAATAAATCCATAATGGCCCATCCAATGCTCAGTCTGTTTATTTGTGAGACCTTGAACCACCGTATGTCAATTCTGAGAAAACGATTCTTGCAGAATTGGCATTAAAAAATGCCATGTGCTTTCTCTGTTATAATTCAACACCCACTGGACTGCTAAATGCGACTGTTTTTGCATCATGACTTTTTCTAAGAACACTCACTGGGATTTTTGTATGATATGTTTTCGGTCCAGTCCTCGAGTATTTCTAACAGCTGGATGCAATATTTTTAGTGAGTGCCAGGTTTCTATCGTTCAATGCTATTAATGGATTTGATCAAAGTAAATGGCGCTGAGCTGACGAAATTTATCAGTGATTTCCTGAGTTGAAAAGGTTACATCAAAGGAACATGTTCGTTATCTTAGGAGCTATTGCATTAGCAATATTTTTGGGTCGGAGGTACTTTTAGTGGACTGAATGAGATTCAACTTCTGAGAAATAAATGCTAAAAGAAAGTATATTTTTTGTGTTGAATCTGGCAGAAGTCAAGTACTTGCCGCAATTTGTCGAAAACTTGATTAATTGGTTTTCCGTCTACATTATTAATTAAACCGTTAATTGATTTCTTTCATGAAGTGAGCCTAACAGCTTGGCGGGGAGTTTACTGAAAGGTTTATGTTCTCCTTGTAGAAGAAAAGGTTGAAAGTTCATTTCGACGTTCGTTCTATCTTACGAAAGAGGTAAAGGCTGAAAGTTCCGAACAAACTGTGCCGGAATGAATTTATTGCACCCAATTAGGGTGAAGTATTAAAACAACCCGTTCCTCCTTATTGGGGATGATTGATTTGATTCCTTCCATAGATTCCCTGTTTTTTGGACTGAATTATGTATTTAATTTCTTCCTGCATCATTGGTTTGAAATTCCCAACAGTAGCTTATTTTCAAGTGTGACTTAAATAATGGTTACTATTTTTATTCTAAGTGTCACATAAAACGACAAATCTATCGCTCAACTCGATTCAAGGGCCACCTGATGACATTTCTTGATGGATGACTTGAATATAACCTCCAAATTTTTGGAAAATTCTCGAAAAATTTGTTACTTGTTCTGATAGTTCAGAGAGCAAAGTGACAAATTGAGCTTGTTTTTACATAAATATATAGTTCCAATTTGGACTAAAATGAAAGTTTTCATAAGGAATAGTAATAATGACCTCTACTGTGAACTGTGATAGAGTTGGGCAAGTTCAGAACAGGTTTTCCTGGATATTTTTTCCAACTTGTGTCTTCCAGTTCTCTATATCTAATCATTTTCTTTTCTTTATTTATTTTTTTCAAATTTTATTCTCACAATTATTACAATTTTTTATTTGTTCAAACATAGTCTTGTGTTTAAATAATTCTATATCGAATCGAGCTTTCCAATTTGTAGTTGATGCAGTTCTTCATTCTTAATTTTTTGACCTTTCCCTTTGGAGTAAAAGATTTTCGTCTTAATATATATATATATGTATATATATGATAAATATCTTCACTCTGGTAAGAAAAGCAGTATCAAACTAAACACAAGAGTAGGAAATTGAGGTTATGAGTGTAATATATTCCATTGAATGTAGATCTATTTTATCACATCTATAATATTTGGGCAACGTTGCCAAGTATTTTTTATATGGTCGTTTGAAATTTAGTTTTCTCGATAATTTCGAAACTACGGATTCGATCGAGACAAAATTTTGTATTTTAATATGGAATGATATATTCAAGCTACATTTTGTTCAGATCTCATGACCAGAACCATAGAAACCATAGAAAATCATAACTTTCGAACGGAAAGGCCTAGGGACTTGAAATTTTCAGGATAGGTGTGGATCTTGAATGTCGTGATGACGTTTATCTATGAGCAAAATTATACTGGAGGTTCCGTAAATATGGTCGTTTGAAATTTAGTTTTCTTGATAATTTCAAAACTACAGATTCGATCGTGATAAAGTTTCGTATACTAATGAAGAATGATATATTCAAGCTACATTTCTCCAGATCACATGACCAGAGTCATAGAAACCATAGAAAATCATAACTTTCGAACGGAAAGACCTAAGGACTTGAAATTTTCAGGATAGGTGTGGATCTGAAATTTTTTTCCTGATAGTTTTGAAACTACTGATTGGATTGGAATGAAATTTTGCACCTAGCTGAGGAATAATGTATTCAAACTACGTGCGAAATTTTGTCCAGATCGCTTCACCAAGACCATAGATACCGTAGAAAATTCTAGCGAATTATCGAAAAAAAAATTGGTCAGCTGAAGCACTGACATGAAGTCTAGAGTTTCGCCTAAGTTTGAAAATTTTTTTGACAGCTGTCGAAAATTCCTTCAATATGTTTCTGAAACTGGAAAATGCGAATCTACCTACAAGGTTGATGTACGAGCGCTCAAAAGCTCCTGACTTCACGGCAGTGCTTTTCGTAATTTTTTTAGGGTTTGAATTCATTGAAAAATTATGGGTAGGATGAGGGAAAAGAATGCATTTCATAAACTGGTTTTTCCCCGGGAAATAATGGTTGAATATAATTTGAATAAAAAAATCTATTACTGAGTTCTCTCGAAAAAATTAGCCTTTTTACATCGCTTCATAACCCTCAAAAAATGCATTTCAAAAACTTGTTTTCTCACTGGGAAAAAGAATAATTCTTTTTAGATCGCTTCATAACTACCTAACCAAGTTAGTGGTTCTTCGATTTTCCAATTTTTTTTTTTACTTATTACTCTTTTAGTTTTATTCATATTGGATCAAACCTATTACGAATTGTTGTGATAATTTACAGGGTGATACTCGTTTCAAAGTTACAATTCCTTCCTAACCCGCAAACTATTTTGTCGCACGCCATTATGTTTTTTTTTATAGTTTAAGTTTATTTTTCGTTTCTTTCTTTTCTGTATCTTGTATCGGTATGCGTCTAAATTATCTGAGAGATTTATATTTCACATAAACCAAGAAAGCTTAACTAAGAAAACTCAACGAAAACATTAAATTTAGTGTTCGGAATGATTTCCATAACTCTTGCCTAATTTTAGAACGTTTCATTTGGAACACTCAGTAGAATTTGTCAATATTCATAATACCAGACCTCAATGATCAGAAAGTTACTGCACTCCGAACTCGAAAGAACTGTCTAATAGATACAAATAAAATTCTTCGAAATCTATATCTGGACACAAATAATAGTTATTTATTTCAATCAAACAGTTCGAAAAAATTATAAAAAGCACTGCCGTGAAGTCAGGAGCTTTCGAGCGCTCGTTCATCCACCTTGTAGGTAGATTCGTATATTCCAGTTTTAGGAACCATTTGAAGAAATCTTTTACAGCAGCTCTTTTTCAATGAGGCCAAATCTGGAAAAAATTTAGCTTGAATGTATCATTCTCCATAAAATACAAAATTCCGTCACAATCGAATCAGTAGTTTCGAATTGATGAGAAGAACAAAATGCCGAGCGGCCATATTCACGGAACCCCTGGTAGAATTTTTCTCAATAACGAACTTAACCGCGGCATTCGGATTCGAACCTACCCTGAAAATTTCAAGTTTCTAGTTCGTTCCGTTCGGGAGTTATTGTGTATACGGACGG
Organism: Aphidecta obliterata; assembly: GCA_963966015.1. Lineage (NCBI taxonomy): Eukaryota > Metazoa > Arthropoda > Insecta > Coleoptera > Coccinellidae > Aphidecta > Aphidecta obliterata. The sequence goes on from OZ014432.1 coordinate 25,520,612, forward strand.
ACGGACGGATAGACAGACTCGAATTTTTTCGACGGATTCGTCACCAGTGAGTCGAACCTTGTCGATTGAGACCATTTTCGGCTCAAAATTCGAAAAATACAGACATCGTAACAAAATGATATAGCCCTCGTATAAGTAGAACGAGCGCTCAAAAATGGTCGCAACCACGCCTTGAATCTTCTCTCTCTGAAACTATGGAATAAAATTTTTAGTGCGTTATATAATTTTATGAAATGAAATATTTTACTCATCCTCCAACGTAACTAAAATCTGCTCGTAGTATTCCATATTTTATGGTTAATTAACGTTTTTAGTTCAGCGAAGACCATTACTCCTTTCTCGCGTTCTCATCATAATATTCCTTTGTTTATCCAGCCGGTAACACCTCCACGTCATTTTATGTTCTGACTATTATTATGACTTCCCCGAATCCTGCTCAGCTATTTCGTTTGTAGTTCAATTTTTTAAAGCATCCGTGTCGGGCTCAATGGTCGTCTAGGTTGAAATAAATCGTTCAGAGAATGCTCGAACAATGTTGCATTTTGTAGGCGGAAAAGTGGAAACATTCACTCATATCTACACTGCTGTAGTCTCTCACGTCAACTTTATCATCGCCTCACTGTACTGATGAGGCTCAAGAAAGCCTAAAACGGTCTGCAGTTGAGAACGATGATTTTGATGTTCTCTGGGTTCACTCGGATTTACTTCTAGACCTGCTTTTCGTAAATATTATATTTTATTGTGTAGATATCAATAAGTTTGTACAATGATTTTTTCGGATGGATTGCCCTAGAGCTATGCAGTTTAATAACACTTCGATGATTACTTACTATCGAGTTAACGTTTTTTTAGTTTGGTTTTTAACGGTTTGTTCGCATCTGTCACTCTCTATTATACTTCAATATAATGCTCTGAACGGCATAATGAAGACCGATTTGGGTTGAGCAGTGGCGATTCGTAATTCCCAAATTGAATTGGATGGTCCAGTGGAGTTGAGTTGAATTGAGTTCGGTTCTTTATAAACAGAATTTTAGATAGGTAACGACTCTTACGAGGGGCTTTTAACGGCCACCAAATGGATGGTAGTGTCCACATTCAAATCCAACGCATCAGAGTGATGTTTTCTCGATGTTGTTGACGATGGTCTGTTTAGTTTTGAAGAATTTGAAGATTTATACGGTTTTTCCGGCTTTTCTACTGTAATAATGACCCTATTGAGTTGCACTAGCACTCATTTTATTCGTTTTTGGGCGCTCGTTCTACTTACACGAGGGCTATATCATTTCGTCACGATGTCTGTATTTTTCGAATTTTGAGCCGAAAATGGTCTCAAACGACTATGTTCGACTCACTGATGACGAATCCGTCAAAAAATTCGAGTCTGTCCGTCCGTCCGGCCGTTCGTAAGCACGATAACTCTCGAACGGAAAAATTTAGAGACTTGAAATTTTCAGTGTAGGTTCAAATCCCAAATGCCTCGGTTGAGTTCGTTAATGGGCAGAATTCCACCAGGGGTTCCGTAAATATGGCCGTTCAAAATTTTGTTCTCCTGATTAATTCGAAACTGCCGATTCGATCGAGATGAAATTTTGCACTCAAATGGAGAAAGAGGTGTTCAAGCTACATATGAAATTTTGTCCAGATCGCATCACCAGAACCATAGAAACCATAGAATATTGTAACTTTTGAACGGAAACGCCTAGGGACTTGAAATTTTCAGGATAGGTGTGGATCTTGAATGTGGATCGTGATGACGTAAATATGGTCGTTTGAAATTTAGTTTTCTTGATAATTTCAAAACTACAGATTCGATCGTGACGAAATTTTGTATATTAATGGAGAATGATATATTCAAGCTACATTTCTCCAGATCGCATGACCAGAACCATAGAAACCATAGAAAATCATAACTTTCAAACGGAAAGGCCTAGGGACTTGAAATTTTCACGATAGGTGTGGATCTGAAATGTCGCGTTCACGTTCATCAATGAGCAGAATTATACTAGGGGTTCCGTAAATACGGTCGTTTGAAATTTAGTTTTCTCGATAATTTCGAAACTACGGATTCGGTCGAGACAAAATTTTGTATTTCAATGGAGAATGATATCTTCAAGCTACATTTTGTTCAGATCTCATGACCAGAACCATAGAAACCATAGAAAATCATAACTTTCGAACGGAAAGGCCTAGGGACTTGAAATTTTCAGGGTAAATCTAGCGAATTATCGAAAAAAAATTGGTCAGCTAAAGCTCTGATGTTAAGTCTGGAGTTTCGCCTCAGTTTGAGAATTTTTCATTTTGTTTCTGAAGCTGAAAAATGCGAATCTACCTACAAGGTGGATGAACGAGCGCTCAAAAGCTCATGACTTTATGGCAGTGCTTTTCGTCATTTTCTACTCTCCAATCTCCATTATTATGTTGTTGAAATTATCACCATCGCCCCATTGGTTCAGGTTTTACAAGCAAAAAACTGCGAAAAAACACAGTCTTTTTGGTGTTTTTTCGAAATTTCAAGAAAAGTAATCACTTGTCACGATTTATTATCTTCGAGCATTTGACCCAACCTTACTTTGATTTTCTGGCCTCAACTCATTGATTTTTCGAAATTTGTATCCTGAACTGTTCCAATTCAAGCCAACCTAATCTATCCTTATCCTTAACTGATCACTGAAATAGATTATGCTTTTTTGAAGGCTCACACTTCCAACAAATGAATATATTCGTTAAACTTGCCGATTCTCGATTCTAAATTATTGACTTAAGTTAGGGTTTTTGTGTGCCTTATTATGGTAGTTTTGCGTTATACAGGGTATTCCTAAATTGGAGGTACAAACGAAGAGGGGAGATTGCTTGGGTAATTTCAAGAAAAAAAGGCCCATAAACATGGGATCGTTTCGTTTCCGAGATACAGGGTGTTAAAGTTTGAATTTTTTTTCAAGATTTTTTCTCATAATAGCTACACTTCACAAGATATTCAACTGAAATTCGGCATAGGTTTTACAATTGAGAGTTTGCACCATGTGACATGCAAATTTCGATAGCAATTCAATAGGGTGATATTTTTTCTGGAACACCGTCCCCTGTTTTACTCCAGAATTTTTCTTAGAGAGCCACTGTTAGTTTTGTCGTATCTGCTACCGATTTCGAAAAAAAAAATTTTGAACGATTCTCTCGAAATGCTCAGAAAAATCCAAATTGTCATAAAAATTCATTTAGTAAGCTGTGGTGAATTAATTCATTATTAGATTTTATGGTCATTTTCCCGATCTGTAGCAATGATTCATAAAGATTCGATAAACTCGTATAATCATTATAAAAAATGTATTACTATAAGAAACACCCTATATCCCGAAAACGGAACGTTTGCGATCCCATGTTTATGGGACTTTTTTTCTTTAAATTACCTAAGCACTCCCCTCTCCGTTTGTACCTCCAGTTTAGGAACAGCCTGTATATTGGTCAACCTAATTGTCATAATATCATGTATGGTAAACACGTCAATATTTACTTATTATGATGCAACTTTCAAAAAATCATATCTCTTAAACTAGAAGTTGCCTGAAGTGGAGACAGGCGCCATTCGTTTTTTTTTCCGAAATTGCATCTACCAAAAAATCGTCGACAAGATCTCTTACTGAAGTAAACACGACTCGAAATTTTCTTTTATTTTTTCGATGTTCGGTGCACTCAAGTTTTATTCCTACAATTTGTATTCAAACCTGAAACAAATTAGAATACCAACATTTCCGCCCGTTTCTCTTAATCACCCATTCGACCGAACCTCAAAACATTTCAACGTTTTTCCGACTGGAGAATGAGAGTGGATTTTTCGCATCTCTGAAATGAAATTCTCACGTCAATTACCCCGAAGTGAACCCATCGAGAACTGTATATTGCATAAGAGGGTAGAAAATGGAAACGAAATTATTCTGGAATTGAAATTTCGCGCTTTTTTTATTCTAAACAAAGGGAATGAAGGAGGTACCCAGTGAATAAAATAGTTTGCTCCTTTTGTTTGTTCTTTTTTTTTACTTTACTAAATAATACTGTTTATTTGATTGGAAGTATTACAATTTATCATCAAGAAATTCCTCACAATTTTAACGTGCAGCATTTGCAGCTGCGTTAGGTAAAAGTATCGAAGATATAAAAAATAATAAAAAAATAACGAATGCAGAAACACATCGACAATGAATGATTTTCAGATTCATGAATTCCATTGTTTCGAGTCTCTTCATGGGCAAGTTATGCAGAGAGTAAGCCAACTTAAGAATTAACCTAAGAATAATCTCACTAATGGACATTGAGTATTCACCCGAACTAGAATTCCTATTGGTTGTTTTCAGCAATTCTTAAGTCTAAGGTTGATTTTCTGTATAATTTCACTATCAGTCTACGAAAATACATGGGATTTTCCGTAATAGTTCATTCGAAAATGGCCAGCCACATGATGACAAAATATAAAACAAGGTTTTTCTAGTAGATTCAAATATTTTTGCTGTTTTTTTTTTATAATCAAGGTTGAATATTTCATTTTTCAAATTATGTCGTTTTTCGAAAAACCTTTGAAAAAACCCATGAATTCCGCCCACCGAATAAAATCTCACCTCTTCGTCATTCAGTTTGTCGAAGCTGAAACCGGATGGCCTCAGAAAATAGAACTTCCGAAATGGGTTAGTGCGATTTTTGCCGAAGAGCAAAAGACTCTCGTTGAGTGAAAGCAAAGTCACGAAATGTTTCCCGGATGTATAAGAGGGCCGAGATCGACCCACGGTTCTACCGACGATATCACGAAGCAGACGAAGTCGATTGTCCAGGTGAGAATTTTTTTAGAAAAATATACGATATCGAATTTCAGAGCGACAATATGCATGGTCACTAATTCCTGGTGAAAATAACACAAAAGTGAGTTCTGCAAAAGTCATTTTAAAACTTTTACACCATTTGCGAAGAATAACCTTTAAAATTTTTTTGAATATTTTGAGTTAATAAAAATAACAATGGAGGGAAAAAAAGGAAGTACGTATTTGGTAAACATTTCAAGCATGCTAATCCTTGCTTGCAATTTCATCAGCTGCTGTTGTAGCTGTTGTCTGGATACAATTGAACAACTAATTGATCCCGAAATAGATCAGAAGAAATCCAAACATCTGGATCTGTTTCGTGATATATTATGTCATAATGAAGCTCCTAGTTTACATTTGTTTGTTGAGCTCAAGTCTGTTTTATTTTGGAAGATGCATGCGTTGTATAATGGGAGTTGTGCCGAAGAAATTGTATTAGTTAATGGCGTTAATCAGTTATTTTATTGAGGAAATTGGAGATGATGCTTTAAGTGATTTAAAAATCTGTTTCTGCATCAATTAATTAATTGCTTCGTGAATTCCATGAAAATACCACGTGAAGAAGAAGATGATAGGACACATATTTCAATGGTTCGAAGAGTTCGAAAGCGCCTAAATAAACGCGTGAACGCTGGAAAATTCACTGCCGAAAATACAAAATTAACTACTTCGTGGAGCCCACCATATATTAAGCTCGACAAAATGCAAAGTAATCAATCAATATTATGCACCCCTCGGTGACTGCGGGCTTTGGGGCGAAAAATAAATAAACGGAAGTGTTACTTCGACTTTTCAAGCAGTGGAGTTTCATACGAACTCGTTCATTTTTCTTTGGGCATTAGTGTCCTGTGTAAACTAGGGGAGTTCTTATTAATTTTGGGGCCAAGATAACGGAAACTTCCCCAAAGCTCGAAAACGATGGGAGCGAATATGGAAAAGATGTTGGAAAGTGAGATAACATTCTATTCGGTTTGCCTCACACTACGTGGAGAACTCTTTGGTTATCTTGAAAACCGATGAATGATTTTTTTTCACATTCTGTGCCTCGATTATTTGCCCTGAAAATTCATGGATTATGGCTGTAAAAATGTGAAATAATAAACCAAAACCTTATTTTAACTCTGTTTATCACCAAGAATCAGTAGGTTTCCCAATGTTAATACCACTTAGTCATTCCAGCTAATCCCTATCTCATAAATTCGCTGAAATCATTCATCAGCACGGGCCTGTTCATCACCAAGGCCTACGTGATGGAGTAACATATCATGTTGTTCATTGTTAGTTGACAGAGATTGAACAATGTGTCATAGCTTCATATGGAAATAACATATTGCATATTGATCAATTTGCACATCAACATTTCATAATGGAGCTATCAGTGAATAAGGATGATGTGCAAACATTTTCATATTCAGATACCATACTGCCATCATCAAAAAACTTAAATTGAATTTGGTTTATCAATAAAGTGCTCTTGGTAATATAGCAAAAGATTCTAATAATAATTTCTAATTCTATAACAAGGATTCGATGAATCTTCGAATTTTGGAAAAACTTTTCACATTTCTTATTCAAATTAGTCGAATGGATTGGAAAAAATCATCTGTCCAAGAAAGAAAATGAATAAATAAAAATATCCAGAAAAATCCCAAATTTTAATAAACCGTTTTGTTTTTTCCTAGCTTTATTAGGAAACTAGTTTCGGTTCGTCTTCGAATGGGCATAATCAGCTAAATTTTCTCAATACGGCCCTGTTGTTTCAATCACCGAATCTTAGCTCATTTTTAATTAGGAATCAGTTAATATAACACTTCTAACCGCACAAGTAGGTTTTCATTCGGAGTTTTTTTTTTGGTTTTTGAGTGCTTTAAAAATATCCATTTAAAGGGAATCATGAGTATAAAAGTCAATAAAACACAAAATGTCGAACCTTTTTTTCTCAAACAATGATTCAAGAAAATTTCAATTGAGAGATAATACGAATTTAGGAAATGTCTTATTATTTCAAATTAACATTGTCAAATGGTGAATGCTTCAAAAATATCTATTTTGGACGAATGCTGACTGTATAAGAGTCCATAAAGCACAAGAGTCGATAATTTTTTTTGATCAATGATTCGAAAAAGTTTTAATAAAAAGTTTTACGAATTTAAGAAATGTTTTATTATTTCAAATAAATATTGCTTCATGGTAAATGATTTTGAAATATTCATCTGGGGGAATCATAACATTGAAGTCAATTAAGCCAAAAATGTCAAACATTTTTTCAAAATCAATGATTCGAAAAAGTTTAATTAAAAATTAAAACGAATTTGGGAGTTTTTTTATTATTTCAAATTAATATTGCTGAATAAAAATATCCATTTGTATGGGGCGAATTATGACAGTATTGAAGTCAATAAAGCACAAAATGTCAAAAATTTTTCCAAAATCGATAATTCGAATTTGAAAGATGTTTCATTATTTCAAGCTTATATTGCAAAATGGTAAATGCTTCAAAAAATTCTTCATTTGGGGCAAATCATGAAATATAAAAATCGATAAAGCACAAAATGTCAAACATTTTCTTCAAATCAATGATTCAAAAAGTTTGATCAAAAAGTAATACGAATTTTGAGATGTTTCATTATTTAAAATTAATATTGCTGAATAAAAATATTAGAGATGAAACGGATATCCGGTAACTATCCGGTATCCGGCCTATCCGGCCTTGTTTTGAATATCCGGCCGGATATCGGAGAGTAAAATTCGAAAAATTTTTCATTATTTACACAAGGAAAATCATACTACAATAAGTTATGAATACTTTTTATTTTTATAATAGCATGTCAAAAATGTGTATTTTTTAATTATAATCCGTTCAGTACTCAAAATTAACAAGTGGCAAATTGTGGTGAATGAATACCAAATTTTCCGCATTTGTTGGTAAGAGGCGACTCCGCTTGGCTAGATTTAATCTTTTTCAAAGTAAAGTAAGGGCAGTAAGACCGTAGTAGTGGGTGATGAAAATGAAATAACACCAGAATGAATCACTTTAAGAATATAACAATATTCATAATTTTTCTTATCGTTCAATAAAAGAGAAAACATGACTTCTAAAACTTACGTACCTGCCTTTTTTCCTTCACCACCTCGAGAAATTTGAACCTGACACAATAAACATACGGCGTACTTGTTATCGTCACTGTTCAAAACAAAGTATTGCCAAATTGGCGATCGTTTTCTTGATGATGACATTTCTTATTGAAAATAAAACCACGGGGACAAGTGAGAACACGATGGAATACGGAATAAACGAACAATCTGAGAAGCAAACTTACTCGTGCGCATGCGCGATAACACTCAATCATGCACAAGCGCAATAACACTAAATCATGCGCATGCCCGATAACACTCAATCGCTACCGTGTAGTCCCGAATGCACCGATTGAAGTGCCGAATATCCGGCAGCCGGATATCCGGCGCTCCGGCCTCGGAGCTTGCCGAATATCCGCTATCCGGTATCCGGCCAATTCACTATCCGTTTCATCTCTAAAAAATATGCATTTGCATGGGGCGAATCATGCCAGTATTGGAGTCAATGAAGCACAAAATATCAAACATTTTTGAGATCTCGTTCTTTCAAAATTAATAATTCAAAAAAGTTTGATCAGAAAGTAATACGAATTTGAGAGATGTTTTATTATTTCATATTATATATTATATTTCAAATTAATATTGCTGAATAAAAATATGCATTTGCATGGAGCGAATCATGACAGTATTGGAGTCAATAAAGCATAAAATGTGAAATATTTTTGAGCGCTCGTTCATCAAAATTAATGATTCAAAAAAGTTTTGAGCAAAGATCAATACGAATTTGGGAGATGTTTTATTATTTCAAGTTTATATTGTTGAATGGTAAATGCTTCAAAAAATTTTCCATTTGGGGCGAATCATGAAAATATAAAAGTCGATAAAGCACAAAAGTCAAACATTTTCTTCAAATCAATGATTCAAAAAAGTTTGATCAGAAAGTAATACGAATTTGGGAGGTTTTTTTATCGTTTCAAATTAATTTTGCTAAATGGTAAAAGCTTTAAAAATATCCATTTAGAACGAATGATAACTGTATTGAAGTCAATAAAGCAAAAAATTTCAAACCTTTCTTCAAAATCAATGATTCGAAAAAGTTTGATCAAAAAGTAATACGAGTTTGGGAGATTTTCATTATTTCAAATTAATATTGCTGAATAAAAATATCCATTTGCATGGGGCGAATTATCAGAGTATTGAAGTCAATAAAGCACAAAATGTAGAAAAAAATTTTAAAATCAATGATTCAAAAATGTTTTGAGCGAATAGTAATACGAATTTGGGACATGTTTTTTATTTCAAGTTTATATAGCTTAATGGTAAATGATTCAAGATAATTTTTCGTTCGGGACGAATCATGAAAATATAACAGTCGATAAAGCACAAAATGTCAAACATTTTCTTCAAATAAATGATTCACAAAAGTTTGATCAAAAAGTAATACGAATTTGGGAGATTTTTTATTATTTCAAATTAATATTGCGGAATGAAAATATGCATTTGCATGGGGCGAACCATGACAGTTTTGAAGGTAATAAAGCACAAAATGTCAAACATTTTTGAGCGATCGTTCTTTCGAAATCAATGATTCAAAAAAGTTTTGAGCAAAGGGTAATACTAATTTGGGAGATGTTTCATTATTTCAAGTTTATATTGCTTACTGATAAATGCTTTGAAAAAATGTTCATTTGGGGCGAATCATGAAAATATAAAAGTCGATAAAGCACAAAATGTCAAAATTTTTTTTTAATCATTAATTTGAAAAAGCTATGATCAAAGGTAATACGACTTCAAGAAATATTTTATTATTTCAAGTTTATATTGCTGAATGGCAAATGCTTCAAAACTATTAATTTGGGGCGAATCATGAGAATATAAAATTCAATAAAGCAAAAAATGTCGAACATTTTTCTTAAATCATTGATTTGAAAAAGTAATGACTGGAAAAGTAATACGAATTTAGTAAATGTTCTGTTATTTCAAGTTAATATCGCTGTATGTTGTATCCCAGTTAATTACAATATCGATCAAGATATTTTTGTTTCTTCAAAATCTACCATGTTTTTCACTTTTCCCTTCCTATTCACCTACCTTAGGTATTGCAACAGACGAAAAATGAAGTCTTTCGAAAATATGAATTCTTTCGATGAATAATATCATCTCATTAAGAATTGAAGAAAAAACTGTTGTCTTAAGAAACAACAAGGCCGTTATTCAGCTGATGTCCCCTTTATTTCGAAACGTCGCATCACAAAAATATTGAAGCCATTGTATAGAGCAGATATGGTGGCAATTTAAATGTGGAATTCATTCCTAAATTTGTTTTCAAAAACGAACCCTTTCGAATTGAAACATTTTCCGAACGGTATATTGTTATCTGTAAAAAAAAAACATTTTTCAGGTTTCACAGATCGCGTATCTGTAACCTTTCCCTAGATACTGATGCTATTCCATTCTTATGTATTAAAGTGAAAAAATTCTTTTGAAGGAATGTAAAAATTGGTTCATATTCAGGTTTTTCAAGTTTGGCGTCATTTTTCGAAAAAAAAATACGGGAAATTTCGGATTCATTGACTATCCAAAAACATTTAGTCAATAAACTGGCATTGTTTGAAATATGCGAAGAAATCTATTTATCAAGACTAAAATTGTTGAAATAGTTCATCACCAAATTTCCAAAGAATTTCCTTCGATATCTGGAAACGAATAAGAATTTACATATTTTATGATTGATATGACCGCTACCTTTGGAAAATTTTCGGTCGAGTGGCAGAAACCCCGTATAATAAAATGGAAAATTTTAATCTCCATCAAAATAAGACATCATTTTTCATGTACCTAAAACTGCGAATATACTCCCATATCTCCCGCAACTAAATTCTACGATATGGGGTACCATATATAACAAGCTTTTATCTTGATTAAAATTCAGCAGATCTTTCGTGTGTATAACTCACGTCACTACTGTAGGCAATATTAGAGAGTTATAGACACCACCGTATTCTGCATTCGTAGCGTGGCCCATTTTTCGTTGGGGAAAATGCATCTGAAAATTACAGATGATATATGTGCATATGGGAGAACGGTGGGAGGACCGCAAATTCAAAAGAGGAAATATCGGTAAAATACCATCATTAAATGTAGAGATCTGACTAGGCTTAGAAATATTATGTCTCTGTGAAGATTGATTCCGAAGATTTCTCAGAAAAAATAAACCTTACGTAGTTGGTTACTCAAAGGAGTGACCAATCAATTATTCCTTCTCGAAGCACAAATTGATTAAAACGGAAGATTGGACACGCCTCGAGTAATTAATTATTACCACAGTAATCAATGTTTTCCTTCGATTCCGAGAATAAACGGATCAACGTCGTAGAAAAACGGGCGGAAAGCTCTCGATGAAATTATGCCGTTCTCCCACAATGAGACTTATTGGGAGTGTAAGAACCTGCTGGCGCCTTTCTTGTTTATATTCCAATATTCTTCGGGCTAGACATGCACTTTCGCGACAATAGAAACACCCGGTCATGATCGGCGACTCGCTGTAACGACGAATTAATTGGAAAGTAAACATTGATCGGGTTCTAAACGACTGTGATGAAATATTAATAACTCACTTCATTTGAATAATGAAGTTGGGCCGAAAACGATAAGAAAGAAAAATGAACAAAGTATTTTATTACCATCAATTTGTGGGAATCAATTCGAATACTGTTACCTCGTGATGGATAGAATAAAAAATTCACAGTCGCAATCTTCTCATGAAACCGAAATACATTTTTACCTGAATATTCCCCATTGTTGGAAATGTCCATAAAAAGAGGTATATTCCCTACGGCTCCATCAGAGCGTGAGGATATTGCCACAATTTTCCACTATATCTGGGGTAATGACTCGGAAACTAACCAGCACAATATCGGGGGGTTGGATTTCATCCCCTTGAAAGCTGGCGCTATATCAACTACTACAACCAATAAACAAACCCACCCCGACATATAATAACAAGGGATCGAAATAATTTGTTGTGGAAATATTGAAGGCATTGTTATTGCTGTAGAATTGTAGGAAGTTTCTTTGAGTTTCGCGTTGAACACAGCCACGTTATAATTATGATTATTGAACTTCTTGTGTGACAAAGGAATTTTCACAAATTATGGTAATTACTTCAGACTGAAAGAAAAACAATAATTTCAGTATGACTATCATCTGAACAATTTGGAAAAAATCATACCTCGAGTTGAACAATGCTGTTTTTCATTCATTAATGCCAATAATATAACAATGCCTAATAATATAAGGTTATAAAGCAAGATTTATACAGGGTGTTTTCAAAGGTGAGGTTTTTTTTTTTGAGCAATCTAATGTGATAGTTGCTGCATGTAACCATTTGTTATTACGCCGGACTAGACTTTGTGCGGATCTGGTGAACATTTCGAACAGTTTCTGTAAACAATTTGGATCAATTTTATCGGCGAGTTTGTGAACCTCCTGATTTTTTTTATAGGACCTTTTCAATCAGTAATTTTTCCTCTCCTTAGTTCGAACTTTAAGAATTATACCGTACAGAAAAAACCTCCTGATAAAATTTGAAAGAGAAATTGAATTGCATTTTTCAGATACCATACTGCCATCATCAAAAAAATAAAATTGAATTTGGTTTATCAATAAAGTGCTCTTGGTAATATAGCAAAAAATAATAATTTTTAATTCCCTAAAAAGGATTCGATGAATCTTCGAATTTTGGAAAAACTTTTCACATTTTTAATTCAAATTAGACGAATGGATTGGAAAAAATCATCTGTCCAAGAAAAAAAAATGATTAAATAAAAATATCCAGAAAAATCCGAAATTTTAATAAACCGTTTTGTTTTTTCCTAGCTTTATTCGGATACTAGTTTCGGTTCGTCTTCGAATGGCCATCTTCAGCTCAATTTTTTCAATACGGCCCTGTTGTTTTAATTACCAAATCTTAGCTCCTTTTTAATTAGGAATCAGTTAATATAACACTTCTAATCGCTCGAGTAGGTTTTCATTCGGAGTTTTTTTTGGTTTTTGAGTGCTTTGAAAATATCCATTTGAAGGGAATCATGAGTATAAAAGTCAATAAAACACAAAATGTCGAACCTTTTTTTCTCAAACAATGATTCAAGAAAATTTTAATTGAAAAGAAAGCCTCAACTCAAAAAACAACCTGTATTATTGTGTCATTTTCTGCCTGGAATATCGAATGCATGCATTTGATTATGTTACAATTATACCATCAACAAGCCTTCTGTCGCGTTCTGGCGTTCTATGCATGCATTTGCTTCTGTTACAATTATACTGCTAACACGCCTTCTGTCGCGTTCTGGCGTTCTGTCGTGGATCGAAATCAAGCGAGTGGCGGAGGCCACGCTGTTTTCACTCGGAATAAACTAGTTCATAAACACAGTGAATCACAATGGAGTGATTTGTTCGTGGAAATTTATTCGTATGTTGAAAAAATCATGGTGGAAAATGACTTCACACTAATCACGTTTAACGATACAATAAAACACAGCCGAGTTGGAAGTTGGGGTTAATAAATTGCCGCCACAATTCCCTCTTGGCTTGTCAATTACATTATGACACTCGATAAAACTCCGCTTAGAGGTTTTCAAACATTAGATTTTTTTCAACAGTGGTTTTTTTTTAAGCCCATTCATTATTGAAAATTATTTCTCCGCTGTATATAAGACTAATGTGTTTACTTTCTGCATTATTGAAGCTATAATCCACCCTTTCATATTAGTATTATCAATAAAAAGGCCCACATAGAAATAATAGTTGTTATTGGAATGTTTCCCCGACCTGTTACAACCACGTTATTGATAGTAAATTATGAATTACCAACCGTACAGCAATCAATATTAATTTGAGTACCAACATGAGGATTATTGAATTAAGCTCTATTATAATTTAATCCCTGTAAATTAGATTAACGTAGAGTTGTAGTGATTTATATTTGAGTAACACAAACAAATAATTGATTGCATCGTGTTGATCTACATACGATAGCAGTTCAATTACGTTATTATTGTGCGGTGGGTATGAATGCGCCGGTTAGGTTCGTTGATGGTCGAAATCTGCCTGAGGCTTCCGCAGATATAGCCATCTGAATTTTTTCTTCTCGATAATTCGAAAAATACCTATCCGATCGAATTGAAACTTTGAAGCTAGTCGGAAATTTCGTGCGGATCTGGAAGATTTTTGAACAAATTATTTTTAAAACTTGCTATACAGTGTGTTCTCAAAGGTGAGGCTTTTATTTTTACAGGTGCTAGAACTCATCGAAATAAGTCAGAATTCCAAGAATCCTTTGTATGAAATATTCCCCAGGGTCGAGTATTGCGAAATCAAAGTCACTCGTAGTAGTCGTTGTAGAACTAAAAAATCATTAAAAATGATTATGGAATTATTCGTGAACAAACTGATGTGATAGTTGCTGCATGGCGCCAGGCAAGACTTTGTGCACATCAAACGAATGGTGATCATTCCGAAGAATTTCTGTAAACAATTAGTAGCAATTTCATTGATGAGCTTGTGGACTTCCTAATTTTTTTTTACAGCACCTTTTCAATCAGTGCTTTTTCCTCTCCTAAGTTTGAACTTCCAGAATTATACTGAGGACAAATCTCCTAATAAAAATCGAAAGACAATATACAAATTTGCGATAAAATCCAGCCATTCATCTACTTGCTGGAATGCATATGGCACCGTGATTTATGGCAGATTTCCCAACAGAGTCGCATGATGATGATGCCCTAGATCTTTCACAATTTTTCAAATTTAGAAGATTTCTTTAGAAGAGTTCTAGCACCTGTCGAAAAAAAAGCTGTATTGTTTGTTATTCGAAACTTCGAATTGGTCTGACTCAAAAGATTATATATTATACCTTTGTACAACCATCAAATGAGTTATGTGGAAATTCAGCTTTCTAGCCGTTCCATGTGAAGAAAAAATTAAGTTATTCTCATATATACAATATAATTCTATGATTCCATATTTTGAAGTTCACGTGCGGAAAAGCTTCTGACTTCATGCCAGAGCTTTTCAAAATTTTGATTTTTTGTAGAATCTATTTTTTCCAGAGTGAACTCATTTTGTTTTTTGTAATTGCGTTATATTCGACAGATATGAGAAGTTTAGAATCGCAGTTTTTAAAAGGTTTCTGAAAATATTTTTTTCTAATTTTTCTAGTTGAGCGATACTCACGAAATTTCACATGAACCATCGTGTTATTATTTTATCTCTAATAACAAGAGTTTGATTCGATTGAATCATTATTTTTCTAATAAAAGAGAAAAAAGTTCTGTAGGTATTTTTTTTTCTGAAAATTATCGTTTGTCGAGGGCCGGTCATTTTATTTTCTTGTGGATTGCATAATATTTGACAGATATAAGAAGTTTCGAATCGCAGTTTTCAAAAGGTTTCTGAAAAGATTTTTTCTAATTTTTCTAGTTAAGCGATACTCACAAAATTTCGCTCGTCCTACTTACACGAGGGCTATATCATTTCGTCACGATGTCTATATTTTTAGAATTTTGAGACGAAAATGGTCTCAATCGACTATGTTCGACTCACTGATGACGAATCCGTCGGAAAATTTGAGTCTGTCCGTCCGTCCGGCCGTCCGTAAGCACGATAACTCTCGAACAAAACAACCTAGAGACTTGAAATTTTCAGTGTGGGTTCAGTTCTCGAATGCCTCGGTTAAGTTCGTTAATAGGCCAAATTCCACCAGGGGTTCCGTAAATATGGCCGTTCAAAGTTTTGTTTCCCTGATTACTTGAAAACTACAGATTTGATCGAGATGAAATTTTGCACTTGAATGGAGAATGAGGTGCTCAAGCTACATGTGAAATTTTGTCCAGATCGCATTACCAGAACCATAGAAACCATAGAAATATGTAACTTTTGAACGGAAACGCCTAGGGACTTTAAATTTTTAGGATAGGTGTGGATCTCGAATCTCGTGATGACGTTCATCTATTAGCAAAATTATACTAGGGGTTCCGTAAACATGGTCGTTTGAAATTTAGTTTTCTTGATAATTTCAAAACTACAGATTCGATCGTGACGAAATTTTGTATACTAATGGAGAATGATATATTCAAGCTACATTTCTCCAGATGACATGACCAGAACCATAGAAAATCATAACTTTCGAACGGAAAGGCCTAGGGATTTGAAATTTTCAGGATAGGTGTGGATCTGAAAGGTCGCGTTCACGTTTATCAATGAGCAGAATTATACAAGGGGTTCCGTAAATACGGTCGTTTGAAATTTTGGTTTCCCTATAATTTAGAAACTACGGATTCGATCGAGATAAAATCTTGTATTTTAATCGAGAATGATATATTAAAGCAATATTTTGTCCAGATCGCATGACCAGAACCATAGAAACCATAGAAAATTATAACTTCCGAAGGGAAAGGCCTAGGAATTTGAAATTTTCAGGGTGGGTTTGGATCGCGAATTTCGCGGTCACTTTCATCAATGAGCAAAATTAGATTAGGGGTTCCGTGAATATGGCCCTTCAAATTTGTTTCACGAACCATCGTGCTGTTATTTTACATCTAACGACAAAAGTTTGATTCAATTGGATCGGTATTTTTCTAATCATCGAGAAAAAAATTCTGTAGGAATTTTTTTTCTGAAAATGATCTTGTTTGTCGAGGGCCGGTCATTTTATTTTCTTGTGGATTGCGTTATATTTGACAGATATGAAAAGTTTGAAATCGCGGTATTTGAAAGGTTTTTTCAAAGATTTTTTATTATCATTCTAGTTAAGCAATACTCATGAAATTTCACATGAACCATCGTGTTGTTATTTTACATCTAACGACAAAAGTTTGATTCAATTGGATCGGTGTTTTTCCAATCATTGAAAAAAAGTTCTGTGGGTATTTTTTTTGCTGAAGCTACCGTGTTTGTGGAGGGCCGGTCATTTTATTTTTTTGTGGATTGCGTAATATTTGACAGATATGAAAAGTTGAAAATCGGGGTTTTTGAAATTTTTATTCTATTTTCAAGTTAAGCTATACTCACGAAATTTCACATGAACCATCGTGTTGTTATTTTACATCTAACGATAAAACTTTGATTTGATTATATCGGTATTTTTTCAACCATTGGGAAAAAAAATTCTGTAGGTATTTTTCTTGCGAAAATTATCGTGAATTTGGACAAAATATTACCGATCTTGTTCATAGAAAATACAAAATAGATGCGTAAAAAAAAAGTGTAGTGATTTAATAAATTTCAACTTATGGTGACATTATTCTCGTATTTGGCTATAGATAAGTACAATTCGGCTCGAAATTTCCGCCGATAACGACGGAAATGCGGGGACATCATTCCATAAACCATCTGGCCCATCCAGTATTCCGCCCTCGCCCACAATAAACCTCTTTCCGAATTGGAATTTAACACGAACTTAACATCGGCATTATCCCCCGACGGATAAGACTGATGGCCAATGTTTTCGCTTCAGGACCGGTCGATTCGATGTGCCTTTTTCGCGTTTTCTTCCGGGAACTGCCGCCGGTCCGGAGTATAGATTTTGGGGCTGAGACGGGGATAAAGGTGGTGTAAATAATGCAGCTCACGTAACCTTGTCGTATTTGAGTCAGAAATAGCACTAAATGGGAGGGGGGGGGGCACTGCGTTGCCGACAGAACGCAGCTACTTTTCGAGGTGGAGCAGGATCGTCTTCGATATTCGGGATTACATTTAGGAGTTTATAAAATTTCAATTGAATTTTATTTATATCGGTAATGGAACTGGTTCTGTTGCCCAGGTTTGGGGAGCCAAGGAAAACCACCAATGGAACCTCGTTGTAAATTTCAATTTTCCTTCAAATACCTTCAACGCCTTTGTTGGGCAGTTTATTTTATCGGTTCATCATTGCGATAACCTGGAATATGGATTATCCCATTCACAAATCCAAATTGGAACAAAATTCACATCACGTGTATGAAGATGAGATGAATCATGCGTGAATTATTACAGGCACCGTTGTTCCCTGTCGGTTCATATATCATCCTCCTGTTCCAACCCTGTCCGCGTACCCCTGTTGTTGAATGTTGACGAAGTAACGAAATTGGAAGCCCCGCGACAAGCAGCGAACAACACAACTCCAATTTTAGAATTTTATCAGCTTGTCATCGAATAATGGGAATACCTCGACCCAAATTGAGGATGCTGGTCTGTTTTTCTTAGCAGATGGATCGATATGACGCTCATCAAATTTCGATCAACTGCGGTTGAGGTCCGCTAGCATCCTCGAGTTCTTGATGGCTAATGGAATTTTAAGATGCGTGATTTTGGTTTTATGAAATGAGATTCTGAATTTCACTATAAGTTATGTGGAATTTTATATGAAGCTTGTCACTAGTCACAATAGAAGCGCAATATTTGATTAGCGCGCCATGTCATGATTTGACTGTTGAAAACTATTATGACAGGTTGACAGACAGGATTCCATACTATTTTCAATTTCGAAACACAGGTTGTTGAAGTTGTGGAACCTAATAAAAAACTTTCTGGAAAATTCCAGGCAAAGGAAGGCTGCTTGTATAAAAAAAAATACGGTTCATATCGAACATCTTTCTCAATACCCTGATGAAAATCTCGTCAATTTCCTTCAATACAATTATGTCCTTTCGTCTGACCATAAACACTTTCAAAGAAAGAGGTCGATAGTTTTGAAATTTTTAGGGTAGGCCGATCTGATTTTTTTTCTTAATAATTCGAGAAATACCGATATGATCGAATTGAAACTATGTAGTTAGTTGGGAGATAATAATACGAAGGTTCATGTGAAATTTCGTAAAGATCATATCTGTAGCAGATTTTTGAAAACTTCGGTATCTCAGAAAATGTTCGCCATATCCTACTAGAATTTTGTGTGAACATATAATAAGGCAAAGATAAAATTAGTTATGTAGAAATTCAAATTCAATTAAATTTTTAGGGCACGCCGATCTGACATTTTTTTCTCAATAATTCGAAAAATACCGATATGATCGAATTGAAACTATGTAGTTCGTAGTGTGATAATGACACGAAGATTCATGTGAAATTTCGTGAAGATTATACCTATAGCAGATTTTTGAAAAGTATTATTTTGAAACTCAGGTATCTCGGAAAATGTTCGCCATATCCTACTAGAACTTTGTGTGAACATATAATAAGGCAAAGATAAAATAAGTAATGTAGAAATTCAAATTCAATTAAATTTGTGGGGCACGCCGATCTGATATTTTTCTCAATAATTCGAAAAATACCGATATGATCGAATTGAAACTATGTGGTTAGTTGTGAGATAATGTCATGAAGATTCATGTGAAATTTCGTAAGGATCATATCTATAGCAAATTTTTGAAAAGTTTTATTCTAAAATTTAGGTATCTCGGAAAATTTTCGCCATATCCTACTAGAATTTTGTGTGATCATATAATAAGGCATAGATAAAATTAATTATGTAGAAATTCAAATTCAATTAAATTTGTGGGGCACGCCGATCTGATATTTTTTTCTTAATAATTCGAAAAATACCGATATGATCGAATTGAAACTATGTGGTTAGTTGTGAGATAATGTCATGAAGATTCATGTGAAACTTCGTGAGGATCATATCTATAGCAAATTTTTGAAAAGTTTTATTCTAAAATTTAGGTATCTCGGAAAATTTTCGCCATATCCTACTAGAATTTTGTGTGATCATATAATAAGGCATAGATAAAATTAATTATGTAGAAATTCAAATTCAATTAAATTTGTGGGGCACGCCGATCTGATACTTTTTTCTCAATAATTCGAAAAATACCGATATGATCGAATTGAAACTATGTGGTTAGTTGTGAGATAATGTCATGAAGATTCATGTGAAATTTCGTAAGGATCATATCTATAGCAAATTTTCGAAAAGTTTTATTCTAAAATTTAGGTATCTCGGAAAATTTTCGCCATATCCTACTAGAATTTTGTGTGATCATATAATAAGGCATAGATAAAATTAGTTATGTAGAAATTCAAATTCAATTAAATTCTTAGGGCACGCCGATCTGACATTATTTCTAAATACATAATTCGAAAAATACCGATATAATCGAATTGAAACTATGTAGTTCGTTGTGTGATAATGACGCAAAGATTCATGTCAAATTTCGTGAAGATTATATCCATAGCAGATTATTGAAAAGTTCTATTTTAAAACTTAGGTATCTCAGAAAATGTTCGCCATATCCTACTAGAATTTTGTGTGAACATATAATAAGGCATAGATAAAATTAGTTATGTAGAAATTCAAATTCAATTAAATTTTTAGGGCATGCCGATCTGACATTATTTCTAAATACATAATTCGAAAAATACCGATATAATCGAATTGAAACTATGTAGTTCGTTGTGTGATAATGACACGAAGATTTATGTGAAATTTCGTGAAGATTATATCTATAGCAGATTTTTGAAAAGTTCTATTTTAAAACTTAGGTAACTCAGGAAATATTCGCCATATCCTACTAGAATTTTGTGTGAACATATAATAAGGCATAGATAAAATCAATAATGTAGAAATTCAAATTCCATTAAATTTTTGGGGCACGCCGATCTGATATTTTTTTCTCAATAATTCGAAAAATACCGTTATGATCGAATTGAAATCATGTAGTTCGTTGTGTGATAATGACACGAAAATTCATGTGAAATTTCGTGAAGATTTTATCTATAGCAGATTTTTGAAAAGTTCTATTTCAAAACTTAGGTATCTCAGAAAATGTTCGCCATATCCTACTAGAATTTTGTATGAACATATAATAAGGCATAGATAAAATTAATTATGTGGAAATTCAAATTCAATTAAATGTTTAGGGCACGCCGATCTGATATTTTTTTCTCAATAATTCGAAAAATACCGATATGATCGAATTGAAACCATGTAGTTCGTTGTGTGATAATGACATGAAGATTCATGTAAAATTTCGTGAAGATTATATCTATAGCAGATTTTTGAGAGGTTTTATTTCAAAACTTAGGTATCTCGGAAAATGTTCGCCATATCCTACTAGAATTTTGTGTGAACATAATATAAGGCATAAATAAAATTAATTATGTAGAAATTCAAATTCAATCAAATTTTTGGGGCACGCCGATCTGATATTTTTTTCTCAATAATTCGAAAAATACCTATATGATCGAATTGAAACTATGTAGTTCGTTGTGTGATAATGACACGAAGATTCATGTGAAATTTCGTGAAGACTATATCTATAGCAGATTTTTGAAAAGTTCTATTTTAAAACTTAGGTAACTCAGGAAATATTCGCCATATCCTACTAGAATTTTGTGTGAACATATAATAAGGCAAAGATAAAATAAGTTATGTAGAAATTCAAATTCAATTAAATTTTTAGGGCACGCCGATCTGATATTTTTCTCAATAATTCGAAAAATACCGATATGATCGAATTGAAACTATGTGGTTAGTTGTGAGATAATGACATGAAGATTCATGTGAAATTTTGCGAGGATCACATCTATAGCAGATTTTTTTTCAAATTCTTTTTCAAAACTTCTGTATCATATGAAGAAGATGTGAAGAGAAAATTGGAAATTGTTTTTCTTATATATTCAATATAATTCGGTGATTCCATCTTTTGAAGTTCATGAAAATAAAATTACATTATTTGTCATACGGCCTGCCAATGAACATTCAAGACAATTTTGATACACAGAAAAAAAAATTGAGTAATAATGATTTCTGATGGTTTTTTTCACTCAAAATGTGTTATTGACTCCAGGATACCTCAAACGTTCATCCAGAACAAGAAAATATTCTCCGATGACTAGTGGAACTAATCGACTCCGTACCCCAAAAATAACCCTTGAATTTTTCGATGTGTGCATTTACACATGTCTCGATAGGGAAAACGAAGAGTTTTCATTAACCCTGCATTAATTTGCTTGGGTATATTGCTATAGTAATAGCAAGAGATGAGGCAAGATTTCTCATTTCGTGGCAGAGCTAAGCCATTTAGCGACTAGCTCAGCCCAAAATATGCAATGTAGATAGGGGAAGGTTCTCATTATTTCGCCTGAAGTCTGAACCGCAGTGAAAATATCTTAGTGAAGTGTAGGGTGGTTTCCTTTGTGGGATAACTATGCATGGCCCATAGAACTACACGATTCATATAGGATTAAGTTGTCCTTCAGTAATGAAGAATATGCCTATAGGTCTATTCGGGTCCACTGTTGGAATCCCCTCCGATGAGACTCAAAATCGAATTAATATTTCATCAAGGTTTTCCAATTCCAATAATAAACTTTTCGAATCGATTGGAGTGGTGAATTTCTTGTTAACGGATGTCATCAGATATCTCAACATAGAATGTTCACATAAAATAAGCACAACCTCCCCACTAGAAAGTAGTTCCGGGAAGAAACACACTTTTAATATCGCACTAACTGGACTGGAATTCCTGGACAAGATTATTGGTAGTCCTCCTATATATATGCGTCTCAACACGTCGCTTCATCAACACCTGTCTGCATAGCCCTTAACAATAACGCCCTAATTGAATCGTGCCTACAAATACTACGGCATCCGATTTGATTAACCAATTCAGATACCCAATTCGGTCGATCAGGACTGGGAATGACTTTGAAATTCAGCAGCGTAGGATCCACTCTCCAATTAGATTTAATAGGTCTGTCATTTCTCGGGGTGATAATTACGAGGTTGTCTGAAGTTCTTCTTGTTCAGTTTCACACCTGGACAGAACTGAAAGGCAATCGGAAATCTGAGGTTCATAGATGTAGACCGGTTGTTGATTCGTTCAATAGTTCTGTGTCTAGCAAATTCTGTATACAAGATATTATCGAATTGAATGAGTTTTTCCTCATAGCTGGTGATATTTTTACCCTCCAGAACTTTTTATGGTGCGCCACTGGGAGTCGAAAAAATGTGAAGAAGAATTTCTTTTTTTGGTATCTTGCCATTTTTTGAATGAAACAAAGATTCTTCTTTATAATTTATGAACTACCAGTGGCGCACACCACAAGTTCTTGGGGGAAAAAACATCACCCTCTTGATTTTCTCAGCAATTGGCATGCCATCTGGCAGGAAAAAGAAACATTGCTTCAGAAAAAATATCACCCTGTTCATTTTCACATGCCAATTGTTGTTAAATTCCAAGTATAAATCAAATATCCAATTTTTAGCGCAATATCTAGAGAAATGCAGATGCTATGAAGAATAAACTTTGGAAAATTCAAAATGGAACACCCTGTACCTCGGAACGTTTATTCATTTCCATACCTTCCAAGTAACAAACCCTTTTCATTTGAATCTCCGTGACAAACTGAAAGGGTAGGCAGTACAAAATGAAATTAAGAACACATTTCTCATGAAGAAACAGGGTGTTAAAGATGGAAAAAAAATTGTTTTTTTGCAATAATTTCAAATGGCTGAATATATTTCGATGCGACTCAAAATAACCACATTCCTCAATTACAGTTAATTTTCAAAATTCCAAACATTTTCAGTGGCATAGACAAAAAAGTCCCGAACTTGAACGCTCCTGATAGTTTCGCAAATTTCTTGACGGAATTGTGATTCCTACAAATTATTCTTCGGAAATGGTAAGTACTCATGGTTGAAAGCTCTCAGCCTCTCCGATATCGGAAAAAAAGGGCTTCGAACATTTTTTTTTTGAGTTTGATTTTTCTTGAAAATAGAAAAACTAAAAATTTGAGAAATGCACTGTCGTGAAGTCAGGAGATTTTGCGAGTTTGTTTCTGTTTACCAAACCGGCCTCCAGTGTTCATTGGCAGTATGACAAATAATAATGTCATTTAAACTTCGAAAGATTGAATCAACGAATTATATCGAATATATCAGAAATACTAATTTTTTCTGTGTACCAAAACAGCCTTCAGTTTCCATTGTCAGTATGACAAGAACTGTCATTTTATTTCTATAAACTTCGAAAGATAGAATTATAATGAATATTTTGAAAAAAAAATCTTTTTTATCCTGACAGAATAGCTTAAAAGCTGAATTTCTACATAACTCTGTTTATCAATGTCTCATATTTTTGTGTAAAACGGCCTCAAACATTGAAACTAAGATAAGAGAATTATATTTTCATATAAGTGAGTACATAATGTATTATATTGAATATTCCTACAAATACAGACCATAGAATAAAAATATTTTTTCAACAACACCTATGAAATGAATGGAAAATTGAATTCGATTTACAACGAAATAAACTTTACTAAGACATTGTTCTCAGTTATTCTTGAATTGTATACTTTAGATTGGACAAAAATATTTGTATTCAGTACTGCTCCGTTTATATTCTTACCATTACATTGTAATAAAATTGATCAACTTAATAATCTTACAAAATTTTACACCAACCTCTCTGAATATTATTCAGATCACTGATAAAAAGTCTTTCAACTAAATACTGAATTTAAAAAAATGAAACTAAAATTAATTATGAAATTGTTTAAATGTCAACAAAGTTCGATATTTTCCGAGAACGTTTAGGTTTTACTTTAATCACTTATATTCTAACGAGTATTCTAATGTTTTCAAAGGACCCCAAAGGAAGAAATCACAGGGTTTGAGATCAGAAAACTAAGGCATCATACGCATCATAGATGATTTCCCGTATACTGACCGCAGACAGCTGGTGTTATCTACACATTTGGATATCAATAGGTACCTAGCTCAGATCCGGACTAGGAATTTCTCAGATTCGCGGGTAACTTTGATTTCTAAATACTCGGCCCTGATGAATTTTTTATACAAAAACGATAAACGATTTTTGATATATCGAATTATTTTGATGAGTTCTATCGCTGGTCAAAAAAAAGCCTCACCTTTGACAATTCCAGCCACAGAATTTATTTTCTGCGCGCATGACAAACATAATGTCACTTCATTATTCATTTACATTGTAGTTCAGAACCAACTATTTTTTGTTAATGTTGATATTGTATTGAAATAAAGGACGCCATACACTACGCCCCAATTATATGAGATACTTCCATCATCGAATTAATTGAAAACAAATGAAAAAATCATCCTCCTAGAACTAAGACTACTTCATGAAAAGAAGAAAAATGGTTCTATGGCCAATGGAAAGAAGAAGAAAAATAATGCTCAGTGTGCAATTAATATTGAGTTCCATGACAAATATAATTCCAAGGAAGATAAACTGATGTTATAATAAAATTTTTATTTTTAAGTGAAAATCGTGACAGTTAAGTGAAGTGTTGAAAGAACATAATATTTAATTATGTCTGAAAACGAAGAAGGTTGTGAATCATTCTCTGATCTATTGGATACATTATTCACCAGAATCCCCACACATGAAGATGCAGAACATCGCAGTATTGACGCAGAAAAAATAATTCCTCAAGAAGTGTGCCATCAGGAGAACGAGTTATCGGGTCAACATATCACGTTCAACCTTGCTAACGAAAAAAAATTTGAAAGTGAACGAATTGTGAGCACATCAGATGGCAGTCGAAGCAAATTTGCATCCAAAGAAGACATGGAGTTTGGATACATAAGAAATCAAACAGAAATTAGACCAGATATAAATTCTCAAAGTATTAACAAATCATGTGCTTCATCATTTGACGGCGATAGTGTTAATAATACTTTTAAAAATACGGTAACCAGTGTGTTTGAACCAGTTCAGACTGTCATGAGTAAAACATCAAAAATCAAGAATATCAATTATCCAGATTTAAGTTTAATATCTGGAATTCCATCGTCGTCATCTTCGATGATCACATCAACTGATTTCCACTTCAATAATCAGCAAGATTACTCATATACTATTACTAAGAAAACTATTGAACAACAAATCATCAGTATTCTATCCAGAAAATCCTTGGAATTATTCGATATTCTAAATGCGTTAAACTGTGATGGGCATTACAATTTGTTAGATACCCAAAATGCTTTGGATAAAGTTGCAATATTGAAAGGAAAGGAATATTACCTTCGGAAGGAAATACTGGAAAATTTCGATTCCCTTGAGAACTTCGACTATTTCAATGAGATTTCTCCTCCCAAAAACAAAATTCATATTCACGAGAATTTGGAACTGCCGAAAGGAAATGATCTTAGAGCGGAATCGACTGGTGAGGGGCAACAAGGATCAAGCGAAGAAATGCCTAATATCAATTCTGATTCCATCCCAACAATACTTGAAGGTCGAATAAAACGCATACTGACCAAATATGGACCTTTAGAACTAATGGGCATATTTGAAGCACTGAACGAGGAAGAATATTGTGAATGGAAGAAAATGAGAGAAGCACTCGATAAAGTGGCATATTTGTTGAATAATAAGTATCACTGGAGGGATGAAACAAATCAACTACAATTGTTGTCGGTACATAAATCGCGAGCTAGACGGAGAAAGAAAATGATTAAAGTAAAACCTAAAAGTTCTCGCAAAATATTGAACTTTGTAGACATTTAAACAATTTCATAATTAATTTTAATTTGATTTTTTTAAATTCAGTATTTAGTTGAAAGACTTTTTATCAGTGATATGAATAATATTCAGAGAGGTTTCTGTAGAATTTTGTATGATTATTAAGTTGATCAATTTTATTATAATGTAATGGTAAGAATATAAAGGGAGCAGTACTGAATACAAATATTTTTGTCCAATCTAAAGTATACAATTGGAGAATAACTGAGAACAATGTCTTAGTAAAGTTTATTTCTTTGTAAATCGAATTCAATTTTTCATTCATTTCATAGGTGTTGTTGAAAAAATATTTTTATTCTATGGTCTGTATTTGTAGGAATATTCAATATAATACATTATGTACTCACTTATATGAAAATAAAATTCTCTTATCTTATTCATTTTATAGGAAACCATAACGAATCAAAAAACGTGAATAAATTATGAAACGAGAAAATTGTCACTCAACAGAAATAAAACAAACAACATATATCAGAAACTGGGTTTGATCCGCTACACAAAATTAACAAAATATACATTATTACAATAGAAGCTGATGGAATTCAAAATAATGGAATATGAAATTGAAGGAAAAAAACTGAAAAATGATAAAAACTTGATGAAGTTTAAACAATAAACCAAATTGAATTACAATTAAATTTACAGGTATATTTGAGATATTTAGAGGTACTCGGACTGAATATTCCCTCGCAAAGCACGAAACATTTTTTTCGCCAAACCATCTCTGGTTTTTTTTTCCTATGAAATCTAATAAATTATTCTCAAATGTGAAACAAATTTAATACAAAAACTTCTATTATTTTCATCAGATTTGAATATTTTCAAAACTATTTCTGATATATTCATCTTGAATATATCATAAATAAAATCATCAATCAGAATACAAAATCTTGGACAATTAATTTTAAATAAGCCACTCGGAAAAATATTTCGTTTGTTTAAAATTAATTACTCTTGAATATCTCCAAAACTATTTCTGATATATTCATCTGAATAAAATCATTGTTACATCAGAGTACATACATTTGGACAATTCATTTTAAATTAGCCACTCGAAAAAATATTTTGTTGAATTTATCTTTGAATTCTGTCATATAATGAAATTACTTCTTTATGCGATCAGGTTTGGCGGAAAGAAAACTCACTATATCTTTTCGGTTTTCCCCTAACAAAATTTCTCAATGTAGGCTGAGATTCATAGCAACGTATAAGTTGGGAATATTATTTTGTTTTACGACCGCATAAAATTTATGAAATATAATGAAAATATATTGAAAAAAGGTCATCGATAAAAAGGATTATTTTTGCGATAGTCTACTTCTATAGAGAAGAGCATTTCTGATATATTCATCTTGAATATATCATCTGAATAAAATCATTTTAACATCAGAATACATAAATTTGGATAATTAATTTCAAATTAGCCACTCGAAAAAATATGTTGTTGAATTTATCTCTGAATTCTGTCATATGATGAAATTACTTCTTTATGCTATCAGGTTTGGCGAAAAGAAAACTCACTATGAAAGCGATACTTTGCGAAACATTTTGCGCACGCATCTGTAGTTCCCTAAGATCTCTTTTTGGTTTTCTCCTAACAAAATTTCTCAATGTAGGCTGAGATTCATAGCAACGGATGAGTTAGGAATATTATTTTGTTTTACGACCGCATAAAATTTATGAAATATAATGAAAGTATATTGAAAAAAGGTCATCGGTGAGAAGGATTATTTTTGCGATAGTCTATTTCTATAGAGAAGAGCATTTCTGATATATTCATCTTGAATATATCATCTGAATGAAATCATTTTAACATCAGAATACATAAATTTGGATAATTAATTTCAAATTAGCCACTCGAAAAAATATTTTGTTTGTTTATAATAAATTATTCTTGAATATCAAACAATTACAAATACTTCTATTATTTTCTTCAGATTTGAATAGCTCCAAAACTATTACTGATACATTTATATGAATGAAATTATTATTGCATCAGAATTCATAAATTTGGGCAATAAATTTCAAATTAGCCACTCGAAGAAATATTTTGTTGAATTTATGTTTGAATCCTGATGAAATTGCTTTTTATGCGAATCATTGTTACATCAGAATACATTAATTTGGACAATTCATTTTGAATAAGCCACTTGGAAAAATATTTTGTTGAATTTATCTTTGAATTCTGTTGTATGATGAAATTGCTTTTTATGCGATCAGAAGATTTTGCGCAAAGAAAACTCACGATGAAAGCGATACTTTGCAAAACATTTTGCGCACGGATTTGTCATGTTTGCGCACGCATCTTTAGTTCCCTGAGAATACTTTTTGGTTTTCTCCTAACAAAATTCTGCAATGTACGCTGAGATTCGTAACAACGTATGAAATAGGAAGATAATTTTTTTCTACGACCGCATAAAATTTATGAAATACATATCAAAAATATATTGTACCTATATTGAAAAAAAATCATCAGTAAAACGGATTATTTTTGCGATAGTCTATTTGTATAAAGAAGAGAATTTCATATATATTCACCTTGAATATATCATCTGAATAGAATCATTTTAACGTCGGAATACATAAATTTGGACAATTAATTTCGAATTGACCACTCGAAAAAAAATTTTGTTTGTTTGTAATAAATTATTCTTGAATGTCAAAAAATCACAAGTACTTCAAATCAGAATACATTAATTTGGACAATTCATTTTGAATAAGCCACTTGAAAAAATATTTTGTTGAATTTATCTTTGAATTCTGTTCTTCGATGAAATTGCTCTTTATGCGATCAGAAGGTTTTGCGCAAAGAAAACTCACGATGAAAGCGATACTTTGCAAAACATTTTGCGCACGGATATGTCATGTTTGCACACGCATCTTTAGTTCCCCAAGAACACTTCTTGGTTTTGTCCTTACAAAATTTTGCAATGTAGGCTGAGTATCATAGAACCGTATGAGTTAGAAACATAATTTTTTCTACGACCGCATAACATTCATAAAATATATTTAAAATATATAAATATATTGGAAAAAAATCATCGGTAAAA
This sequence comes from Aphidecta obliterata, assembly GCA_963966015.1. Classification (NCBI taxonomy): domain Eukaryota; kingdom Metazoa; phylum Arthropoda; class Insecta; order Coleoptera; family Coccinellidae; genus Aphidecta; species Aphidecta obliterata. The sequence goes on from OZ014432.1 coordinate 25,550,132, forward strand.
ATGATTATTTTGCCATAGTCATATAAAAAAGAAGAAGAGCATTACCATTTTTCCCACATGGTCTCAAATGATCAGGTTGGACTCGCAGATGAAGAATTCGAGGTCAAACTCAAATCTGTCCGTCCGGCCGTAAAATCAATAGATTTCGAAAGAATGGGTCTAGAAAATTGAAATTTTCATAGTTCGTTCGATGTCTGAATACATCTGTTTTTTTCTGAATAATTCAAAGAATACCAATCTGGTCGAATTGAATACTTCAGTGGATGATTCCATAACACACAATTTTAATACATAAATATCCCAAACGAGGCACTGACATTCTCCCTTTTCAGATCTACACCGACTGGGCTAATCACTATCTGGAAAAGGCAAGAAGCAAAAAACGTGTCAATTCATTAGCCTCTGATTGTAGCGACGGAGTACTCCTTGCAGAAGTCATCGAATCAGTCAGTAAGTATATGTGAGATAACTTTTCATGTGAAATATTTCGAACTGAATATAAAGAAGAAACAATATCTACTTTGACGAAACCCTGTTTTTAGGCTTAATGTTGAGTATAATCATTTTTTTTTCATAGATAACGTTAAACAAATTTTTGTCAATTATAACAGTAAAAATATCTAATTGAAAGAACAAACTTATATTCCAAAGTCATCTCCGCTCAACGTGTAGGTGACTCACATGCATATGCATGTTGAGTCACTGAAGGTACAGACATAAAGGTGTAAAGCATGGTCGTTCCTCTTATTGTAGTTTTTTTCTGCTACACCCCTAGCATCGGGTAAGCCTGTTCCATGGCGCCAAGAAGAGGCTTTCATAATATTCCGGTACTTGTGTAGGAATACACATTGTGGGCTATTACAATGCAAATGCAACATGAAATAAATATTCAAATTGGTTGAAAATTGAAGTCACCACTTGGTAAGACGCCCACGATAATCTACTGGGAAGGTGCCACGAGCAATGAGAAGAAAAAAAGCTACAGGTTTTCAACTGGGTTCATTATTCAGAGTTGAGTAATTGTATTATGTTCAGATAAGAGGAACTGAGCCAATAACTTACATTTTTGACTTGGAAACATTTCAGGTATGGGGATGTCCCTAACTTTGAATTAAGAATTTATTGGAACGGTGGATACTGTCAGATACCATCTATTAATTCCAGTTATTCCATTTTGAACTCATACATGTTTACTTCCTTACAGTGTGCCAAAAAATTCCAGACATGAACAGAAAACCAAAAACACCAACACAAATGGTAAGCGATAAAGTCATAATTTATATCTTCATCCAAAATCATTTCCATGTTTACATTTCAATCAATTGTATAATTCCAAAGTATACCTATTATTGAAATTTTCGAGAATATTCAAATGAGGAACTTGACCATATTAAGCGGAGATTTCATTGATGTGTCCATAAGGCGACAAAGGTGAACGTGGGTGTTCGGTACCATATAAGGGTTTTAATTTATGTGCTTCCAAGAATCTACCTGCTGCTGGTAAGCCTGGGAATATCGATCTGGAATGGACTTATTAAAGTAAGCTCCTAATCTGATCATAAAAGTGTTTACGTCTGTTAGAAAAACTTGAAAAAATGTCATCTATATGTTCCTTCGGAAAGGTCCAAATTTTAATTGAAATCATTTTAAGATGAATTAATGAAGAAAATTCCAATGGTCCAGTAGGGTTGAAAATCTGCGTTCAATTTCAGTTATAGAACAATTTATGACAGGCTTATTTTTACAACTGCTGCTGGGGGTTGAGGGGGGAAACGCAACTTACCTACTTATTGAAGCATATGATGCAAAAGTGAACCATTGAATGGGTAATAACAATTTTTATTATTATGACAATATAAATAAAATTTGTATCATATACTTGATGTGAGACTGTATAGCCAAATAATCAAGTTGGAGAAATGCCACTGAGTGAGGGGGTTCCAAATTCGATAGCTTATCAGTCGTTTCTGAAGAACAAGAAAATTATATTCATCTATCTGAATTATTTTTGTTCCTGCTACAAATTGGTTATTTCAAATGGGACACCCTGTAGATCATTGCATTTTTCCCTTCGCGATGGCTTTGCGATTATTTTTGAATAAAACTTCCCTACACCTATGGAAAGATGTTTTCGAAAAATTGATTTTTTCCATATTTTTTGTAGGAAACATAGCTTCAATTGATTGTGGTAATTGACGATTATTTTTAATATCATTACAATATGGATAAAATTTATATTTTATACTCTATCCAACACTCTATTGCCAAAGAATCGAGTTGAAGAAATTAATTCTTCTGGGTGCAACAATTCTAATGCCACTAAATGTGACAATTCGATAGCCTATCAGACGTTTCTGAAGAACAAGAAAATTTTATTTTTTTCTACTCTATCTAAAATATTTTTGGTGCTGCTACAACTTTGTTTTTTCAAATGAGACGCACCCTGTATATCGTTGCGTTTTTCGCTTCGCGATCGCTCCACGATTATTTTTGTATAGAACTTCCGTATACCTATCACCAGCTGTTTTCAAAAATTTATTTATTTTCATTTTTTTGTGCGAAACAAAGTTTCAATTAAGTGTTTGTTATTGTGGTAATTGATGATTATTTTTATTTTCATTAAAATATGGATAAAATTTATATTTTATACTCCATATAACACTGTATTACCAAAGAATCAATTTGAAGAGATTATTGCTTCTGGGTGCAACAATTCTAATGCCACTGAGTTTGGCAATTCGATAGCCTATCAGACGTTTCTGAAGAACAAGAAAATTTTATTTCTTTCGACTCTATCTAAAATATTTTCGGTGCTGCTACAACTTTGTTTTTTCAAATGAGACGCACCCTGTATATCGTTGCGTTTTTCGCTTTGCCATCGCTTTACGATTATTTTTTGCATAAAACTTCCCTATACCTGTTACCAGCTGTTTTCGAAAAATTTATTTATTCTCCTTTTTTTGTGCTAAACATAGCTTCAAGTAAGTGTTAGTTATTGTGGCAATTGATGATCATTTTATCATCATTACAATATGGATAAAATTTATATTTTATACTCGATGTAACACCGTATTGTCAAAGAATCAATCTGAAAAGATTATTGCTTCTGGGTTCAACAATTCTAATGCCACTGAGTGTGGCAATTCGATAGCCCATCAGACTTTTCTGAAGAACAAGAAAATTTTATTTCTTCCTACTATATCTAAAATATTTTCGGTGCTCCTACAACTTTGTTTTTTCAAATGAGACGCATCCTGTATATCGTTGCGTTTTTCGCTTCGCGTTCGCTTTACGATTATTTTTGTATAAAACTTCCCTATACCTTTCACTAGCTGTTTTCAAAAATTTATTTATTTTCCTTTTTTTGTGCTAAACATAGCTTCAAGTAAGTGTTTGTTATTGTGGTAATTGATGATAATTTTATCATCATTACAATATGGATAAAATTTATATTTTATACTCGATGTACACCGTTTGCCAAAGAATCAATCTGAAAAGATTATTGCTTCTGGGTTCAACAATTCTAATGCCACTGAGTGTGGCAATTCGATAGCCCATCAGACGTTTCTGAAGAACAAGAAAATTTTATTTCTTCCTAGTATATCTAAAATATTTTTGGTGCTCCTACAACTTTATTTTTTAAAATGAGACGCATCCTTTATATCGTTGCGTTTTACGATTATTTTTGTATAAAACTTCCCTATACCTATCACCAGCTGTTTTCGAAAAATTTATTTATTTTTTTTTTGTGCGAAACTTCTGGGTTCAACAATTCTAATGCCACTGAGTGAGGATGTTCCAATTCCGATAGCCTATCAGACGTTCAATTTAATTCTTTATTATTTATTTTATTTCTTTCTATTCCATCGATCTAAAATATTTTCGAGGCTGCTACAACTTTGTTATTTCAAATGGGACATCCTGTATATCATTGCGTTTTTGGCTTCACGATCGCTTTACGATTATTCTTGAATAAAACTTTTTTATGTCTCTGCCACTGTTTTCAAAAATTTTATTTATTTCCCTATATTTTGTGCGAAACATAGCTTCAATTGGTTGTTTAGTATTGTAGTACTTAATTTTTATCATCATTACAATATGAATGAAATTTATATGTTATGCTCGATGTAACACTGTATTGGAAATGGAGATTTCGACAAATTTCACTAAAAATTCTGGAAATCAAATACACTTTATGGAGCTGAGAAATCGTTAGAAAACATTACTTACCTCTATTTCTTTTGTCGACGTATTCGACCCAATTAATCTCAAATGCATTACCTATCGCAGAAATAATTCCTAAAGAAATGAAATCACAGAATTAATTACATATATTATTTTTCTGTTTGTTTATATTCATATAAAATATATCATATGTAATTTTTTGAACGAAATCAGATAACTGAGATAGCTTTTTTGCTTGGACCAGTTGAATTTTTATGATCATTATCGATGCTCCATAATCTAATCACAAATTTCATCGCAATTCTTCAAAAAAAAAATTTTTTTAACTTCTTGCTCACGAAATTTCATATGAACCTCAGTGTCGTTATCTCACAACTATAACTTCAAAGTTTCAATTTGATCGGATCTGTGTTTTTCGAAAAGTTGGAAAAAAATTCAGATGGATCTACTTTCACCTATTTCAAAATTTCAAAACTTAGGTCTTTTCTTTCGAAAGTTATCGTGACGAACGGACAGAATTGAATTTGGCGAAAATTTCTTCATTAGTAAGTCTAAAGTAATGAAGACCCTTCTTGGCTCAAAAAAATGTCTCCCCACAATGAATTCTTTTTTCCCAGAATTATTTAGAATTATACCAAAGCATGCCTCCTGAAATTGAAATCATTTAGTCTTTATCTCTTAGAGATAGATACCCAATAAATATTTTTTTATAATTGGGTTGACCATAAGGTCAACCCAATTTTTGCGATTTAGGTAATGAAGTATTTCTCAATAGTGTGATATTTCACATATTCTAGTTGATGAATTCATGTCACGATGCATTAATTTGATATCAACATTGCCAAAGGAATTGCACTTGATATATCTAATCTCGGAAATGACTTCATAAGTGTCAATTAAGCAATTATTATTCTTCTTAATATGGCTTAATCGGCACAGATGCAAAACATCATTTTGTGGAATTTCTCTCGTTGTAAGCGGGAATGTTATTTTATAGGACACTGTTTATGACGCTCATTTCTGAGGTATTTCGAAGTCGTTCATTGATTTTACTCCGGTTTTGATACGAGTTATACCTTGTTTTATTTCATTTCTTGAAAAGAACCGAATATTATTACCCAGCGTTCTTGCGGTAATTCCAACGTCCCAAGTGTTATTCCAAAAGTTCTGTCATAAGCCTAAGAAACTGTAACTCATTCCGGAACGAATTAGAACTAAATAGCGGTCGAGATTAAAAAAAAACTATTCACAATAAATTCCCTACCATAATAATGGATAACGAAAAGTTACGCCATCGCCTGAGGCGGGCGAAGAAGAGAACCTGTTACCGAATAACGTTTTGTGTGTATACCGAAGATACCGCTGTTTTGTTTGCTACCTGATTATTAGCATTTATCTGAAGAGCCATCTGATCGATTTTTTTTGTTCGTCTGATGATCTACTTTTCGTAATATATTTAATTATATCGATAGTGAATTATAACGGCTGAACGACGAAACTGGACATTGTGTAGTTCGAGAATTTCATTCAGGAATTCGGGGATCCTTTTTGGAATCGGGTCAGAGATTGATGGTCGAATTAATGAACGTTTCAACTTATTATTTTTCGATATATTTTTTTATTTAACCCTTATAGAATTCAATTGAATACTACTAATAAAAAAAAGTTTCTGTGAAGAGGTTTTGGAACTACCTGTAAATAACTACGCCTGCTGCTAATTAATGTAGATAACAAAGAAGCGAGGTTATGTTTCTCGTCCGCGTTATAGAAATCAAAAATGAACATATATTTCTCAAAATTTAACCTTCGAACATCTTAGTAAATCCAGTAAATTCGATTAAAATATGAATTTTTTTGAAGAGGGTTTATTTTATTTGAATGTTATCATGGGAATTAAAAAAAAATAGAATTAAGCAATCCGGTTTTGACAATTAAGAAACGTCAGAGTGAAATTGATCTTGAAAAAGAGTTGTTTGAAGAGTGGTACAAGAACAAAAAAAAACATCGAAGTTTTATTGTAAAATCTGGTCAAATCGAATTGCATGGGACTTGAAATTGAAATTGGGGAATGAAAATAACAACGTGATGATACATGATATATATTTGGAAAAATCATAGTATGGAAAATCATCAGAATATTCAAGAATTGGTTCGATATAGAGAAAATTGAAGGAACTTTATCTGGACTGTTCTCTGTGAGTGTGTACATTTATGGATACATAGTTAGAAAGGAATTGCTGATCAATAATTTTCATTTTTATCAGAATAAGTTTATTGAGTTTAGATAATAAGTTGTTGTAAACAAAAATTATTTTTATTTGTGCACCTTAAGAACCCTCCTTAAAAAAATTACGGAAAGCACTGCCGTGAAGTCAGGAGCTTTTGAGCGCTCGTACATCCGCCTTGTAGGTAGATTCGCATTTTTCAGTTTTAGAAATCAATTGAAGGAATTTTCGACAGCTGTCAAGAAACTCTGAAACTTAGGCGAAACTCCAGACTTAATGTCAGTGCTTTAGCTGACCAATTATTTTTCGATAATTCGCTAGAATTGTCTACGGTATCTATGTTCTTGGCGATGCGATCTGGACAAAATTAAGCACGTAGTTTGAATACATTATTCCACAGCTAGGAGCAAAATTTCGTTCCAATCCAAACAGTAGTTTCGAAACTATAACGAAAAAAATATTTTGAAGGGCCATATTTACGGAACCCCTAGTCTAATTTTGCTCATTGATAAACGTGAACGTGACCTTTCAGATCCACACCTATCCTGAAAATTTCAAGTCCCTAGGCCTTTCCGTTCGAAAGTTATGATTTTCTATGGTTTCTATGGCTCTGGTCATGTGATCTGGAGGAATGTAGCTTGAATATAAATTTCTCCATTAGTATACAAAATTTCGCCACGATCAAATCTGTGGTTTTGAAATTATCAAGAAAACTAAATTTCAAACGAACATATTTACGGAACCCCTTGTATAATTTTGCTCATAGATGAACGTGATAACGACATTCGAGATCCGCACCAATCCTGAAAATTTCAAGTCCCTAGGCGTTTGCGTTCAAAAGTTACAATTTTCTATGGTTTCTATGGTTCTGGCCATGCGTTCTGGACAAAATTTCACATGTAGCTTGAGCACCTCATTCTCCATTCAAGTGCTAAATTTCATCTCGATCAAATCTGTAGTTTTCAAGTAATCAGGGAAACAAAACTTCGAACGGCCATATTCACAGAACCCCTGGGCGAATTTTGCCCAATAACGAACCTAACCGCGGCATTCGAGATTCAAACCTACCCTGAACATTTCAAGTTTCTAGGACTTTCCCTTCGAGAGTTATCGCGCTTACGGCCGGACGGACAGACTCGAATTTTCCGACGGATTCGTCATCAGTGAGTCGAACATAGTCGTTTGAGACCATTTTAGTCTCAAAATTCGAAAAATACAGACATCGTGACGAAATTAAATAGCCCTCGTGTGAGTAGTACGAGCGCTCAAAAAGAGTCGCGGTAAAAAAATAAAAAAAAATTGAAAACAAAATTATTTGAATATTGTTAGTGGTTTTTCATAAAACTTCAAAATTTCAAAATTCAATATTATAAATCTCTGGAGAACCATAACAATGAATTCTGTGGCTAGAATTGCAAGTGTGAACAGTATGCATATGAAGCGGCAAAATAGGAATATTTCCAAGCCCACTGCGATGTAACAATCATTCATAAAGACCCTGTATATGAGAAAAAACATTAAGTGGTTCTCCCAACAGCTCAAGAAATGGAAGAATATGGAGATCAACCAGCTCTTCCACATAAGGCTGGGCGTTTATATTGCCTCAATTGAATACCAAACAAGACCTTGTACCAGACATAAATAGTCGCAATCAAAAGATGCATAGATATAAACCTGGAAAAAAACTATCAAAGCTGATATGGAAGTGCCAGAGGAAATTTAATGAGGTAGGCAAGAACAACAAGGTCTCTTTAGTATGGGTTCCTGGTCACTCAGGAATCGAAGGAAACGAAGAGGCCAATACACTTGCCAGAAAGGGAGCACAAACGCAACTTACTAGCCCAGAACCTTTCTGTGACATAGGCAAATGCACCTATAAGAAAGAGTTTTTGGAGAAGGAAGAGGCTGAAAGAGAAACACTCTGGGGGAATCTTCCAGGAATGGATCACTCCAAAAAGTTTCTTCGGCACACCAAAAGTGCAAGATCCAAAAAGTATTTGGATCTCAGTAAGAATAATGTACGCCTCCTCACAGAACATTGTCGCCTTAGAAAGCATATTATGAGAATGGGCTTAACAGAAACTAACGAGTGTAGATTTTGTGGGAAAGAGGAGGAAACTCCTGTTCACCGGGTTATAAAATGCCTCACCATTGAAAACCAGCGCAAAGACTGTCTTGGACCAGAGAATTACTGGAGGAACGAGGATTTGACCTCCTTGAAGCCCTCTCAGATACTGGAGTTCATTGGAGCTCTGGAGCTGGAGGGCGAGCTATAGGTGACGCTGTGCGAAAACAGCTCTGATGGGGGCACAATAGACCTTGATTTCGCAGTGAAATGTAACCCACTTACCTAACTAACTAACCAGTACCATAACTTATGTTAATATTGGTCCATACATGTGGAAGTTAACCCCACCTGCTCGCTATTTTTCCTGCAATTCGTCACCTACTCTCGATTGCGTCGTCTAGGCCAGTGGCAGAAGCGCCCAACGTGCACCTACAAGAATAATTGTTATGCGTACCCACGCTTTATCACTGGTATCACGACGAGGTGGGGACCCCGATACCCATATCCTTCGAGGAACCGGCACGAGATGACAACAACACGTGCACCAGGGCACGACCAGCTCAACAGCGTAACCCACCGCGTGTTTTTGGTCAGTCTGCGACCTGGCGCGCTTCCTCGACGGACTCTGTGGATAAGGCGTGCGCTCCGCTAAGTTCCTGTCGAAATCGTGATCGGATATATAGTGTGTTTTATGATGAGTTACTGTTATGGTTTGACGGTGTGGAATTTTGGATGATTTTTTACTAGGAGGTATGTTTAAATGCCGAGGTCGCATTGTGTGTGTCGGTTAATAGCGAAGATCAAAGGAACGTCGGATACCAGCAGTATCGCAAAAAAATTTTCCTACGTGTTTTTGTCTCCCGAGAAGAATTTACGAGACCGCAAAACTGTGAATACTTAATTAAAAAATCAATTGGAGACTGCCTGTGTTCAATTCGGTAATCATGTCTGAATCCGTTGAAGACTAGCTCGTATGATTCCCTACCAAAATTTTTTTCAATGACAAAAAAAATTGGTAATTTTTGGCTTATATTTTGATATGGCATCAAACTACTCTGCGAGTTTTTATATAAATCGTTTTGCAAGTAAATCTTCTGAAAATGAAAATCAGATGGCAATGTGTTCGTGTTGCTGAGAAAAATTTTGTGAATTTTTTTAATGGCTATTTGGGCAAATGCGAAATCATGAGTTTGGCCCAATATATTTAGATGATGCTTTTTTTAAAGACGCACTTTTTTATAAGAATTCGATTCTACCGGTATCAATCTTAAGAAACCCATGTTTTAGAAGATATAATTTTATGAAAATTGGCTAAAAGCTAAAAACCATGAAAATTTACATATTTATGGTGAATTTTCTTTCTTTGATGAATTATTGAAAAGATATTCGAATATAAAAATTACGAAAAGCACTGCCGTGAAGGCAGGAGCTTTTGAGCGCTCGTACATGCACCTTGTAGGTAGATTCGCATTATTCAGTTTTAAAAACCAATTGGAAAGATTTTGACAGCTGTCAAAAAAAATTCAAACTGAGGCGAAAATCCAGAATTCACGTCAGTGCTTTAGGTGACCAATTTTTTTTCAATAATTCGCTAGAATTTTCTACGGTATCTATTGCCTTGGTAATGCGATCTGGACAAAATTTTCCACGTAGTTTGAATATATCATTCTCCATCTATGTGCGAAATTTCATTCTAATCCAATAAGTAGTTTCGAAATTATTAGGAAAAAAATAGTTTGAACGGCTATATTTACGGATCCCCTGGTCTAATTTTGCTCATTAATGAACGTGACCGCACAATTCACGATCCGAACCTATCCTGAAAATTTCAAGTCCCTAGGCCTTTCCGTTCGGAAGTTATGATTTTCTATGGTTCTGGTCATGTGATCTGGAGGAATGTAGCTTGAATATAAATTTCTCCATAAGTATACAAAATTTCGTCCCGATCGAATCTGTAGTTTTGAAATTATCAAGACACTAAATTTCAAACGACCATATTTACGGAACCCCAAGTATAATTTTGCTCATAGATGAACATGATCACGACATTCGAGATCCACACCTTTCCTGAAAATTTCAACTTCCTAGGCGTTTCCGTTCAAAAGGTACAATTTTCTATGGTTTCTATGGTTCTGGTCTTGCGATCTGGACAAAATGGTCACATGTGGCTCGAACACCTCATTCTCCATTCGAGTGCAAAGTTTCATCTCGATCGAATCTGTAGTTTCGACGTAATCAGGAGAAAGAAAAAATTTTGAACGGCCATATTTACGGAACCCCTGGTGGAATTCTGCCCATTAACGAACTCAACCGAGGCATTTGGGATCTGAACCTACACTGAAAATTTCAAATCTCTAGGTTGATCCGTTCGAGAGTTATCGTGCTTACGGACGGACGGACAGACTCGAATTTTCCGACGGATTCGTCATCAGTGAGTCGAACATAGTCGATTGAGACCATTTTCGGCCCAAAATTCGAAAAATACGGACATCGTGACGAAATGATATAGCCCTCGTGTAAGTAGTACGAGCGCTCAAAAAATATTTCTAGTGGGGATAGATTTTTTTTGTATTTTTTCCGGAGAGTCCAATAGCTCTTCTATACAGTGTTACAGGATTATCCATCCATTCTGGGACACCCTGCATAATACAACAATACCAAGAATATTTCGGGGTCTCCAATTTAGCTTTAACATGGAATTGTTCCATTAGGTACTTAGTCCTTCACTAATGAAGGTTATAACAATGATGTACAATGTAGGTACATTTACTTTCACCAGTATTTCCAAATGAGCAATTTGGAGTCATTTTTAGTTATTTATGCAACGCTTCTTTTACCTACACTAAAAGTTTTTCTTTAAACGAGAAATAAATTATCCCTCACAGTCATTCTTATTCACATTCACGTTGATCCTATCAATATCAATTCAGAGAAGTCCATCACAATCCGACTGTATTTATGTTCGGAGAAGCTAATTTATCGTTGGGATTTCTCGTGAGTGGTTACATGATACTGTATTTATGAACAGATTGTTTTCTTGCTGATATAAATCAACTTGAAACGATCACTCGAGTTGAAGTAGGTAGCTTGTATACATCGAAATAGCAAATTTGCTGGCACATGCTTCATCAAAGGACAAAATTATAAGTTTGTTCAACCACTGTTTTTTTTTTACTCCACTTGTTTTAATGATTTTTGCCAGCATATTTTATGATTTTCATTAACACCTACGTTGTTTGGGAATCGAATTGGTCACGTGCGATCGAACTGAGGGTTTTGCAATAGGAATCAGACGTGAAATTAAGTTTTCTTGTTGGGATTTATTCGCAAACAAAAAATCTTATTCGTATTTTGTTCATGCATAGAAATTATACATGAAAATAATGAAATGGAACGTTAATAAAAAGTCGCAATTTCTCAACTATACAGCAATTTTGTGGTTGAATGGATCTACGGTTATTATATCATTACAATCAATCAATATCGGTCACTGCAAATTGAATTCGAATGGACGGGGCAATAATATTTCAAATAAGTTATACTCGAATACGAAAATATTGGCGATAAATGAAAAAATAGGTATTTCGGCTTCGCAAAACTATTGAATTGATTTTTTCTATTTTTATTTAACGTATATGCATGTGTTCCATTAAATTTTTTCGAAATCAGTTAATGAAAGTGAGGAAAAAACGAATTACATAAATTTTAAAGGTGCTCTATTTTTCGGATTCATTTTCAATTTGTTGAATACTTTTTGTGTAATAAAATATAGTGTCGCTCAGCCTCTGTCCATTTCTTTTTTCTACAAAGTTTTTGCAATTTTACGCAAAAAAAATTTTCATATTCGAGTTTCATCATCAATATTAAAATAATCTAGTTATTTTAACTGCTCCTCGTTACCAGTTATTTTTTAGCTATCACCTTTTTCTTCCTAAGGATTACTTAGGTTGGTCTCACAGATGAAGAATTCGTGGTTAAATTCAATTATTTTTTGGCAACTTCTTATATGAATGATGAAACGATAACATTGCCAAAATAGTTGATATGTTCCAAGTCGAATAAAACAGAATTAATTCAGTAATTGCTGCAGTTACTTTTTTTGAGCGCTCGTTCTACTTACACGAGGGCTATATCATTTCGTCACGATGTCTGTATTTTTCGAATTTTGAGCCGAAAATGGTCTTAATTGACAAGGTTCGAATCACTGATGAAGAATCCGTCGAAAAATCTTTCCAATTGGTTTCTTAAACTGGAAAATGTGGATCTTCCTACAAGGTGCATGTACGAGCGCTCAAAAGCTCCTGCCTTCACGACAATGCTTTTCGTAATTTTTTTTTATAATATTTACAACTGCGGCATTAAATCTTGTTCTCTTCTGCCTAGTAAAACAAATAACTCCTGAATAACGTTCTTATCATTTCATCAACGTCGAAGAATGCTGCAAGTTATTAAGTATGCTAGATCAATTTTAAAATTGATGAAGATATTCATTCAGGTTTTACCTCCCATGGTACACGTCCTGATCTGAAAATATATCAGGAAATGAAATCACGTAATCGGTTAGGAAGTCTTTGCATTAGCAATGGAAATAACGTCGTCGGCCTTATTCAAGTTCAGGAGGAACACAGGCCAAGAACTTATAACTGGGAAGTTGGGGTTATAACTTATTCAATGCTCGTTATTAATTCATAACGTCTTACGTCTCTCGAAGTGGTCATACGGTGTTTTTTTTTCGAGTATTCGAGTAGTTCCATTTCAAACGAGCAGGGAATAAAAAGTAGGATAAGGGAGGAATGAAAATTCGAATTATTTCTGTTGAAAGAGCTGTGAGATGTTTAACACCGGTGATTATTTCTTCCTCTGCCAGTGAAGTGGAAAAACAGTGAACACCTCTGAATCCCCATTATACGATTGTACCGAAAATTCGACAAAATGTTTCATGGGTTTCTTCACACGTGAACAACAATTTTCTATGGAAAAGTTGTAATAAAATTCCATAAATCTCATAGCATGTTGTTCTCACTACCGTTGAAATATCCCATATCTATTTTATTCAATAACTGCCCAAGTATTAAATGGCTCGTAAAATTGGCCGACTTGCTCAGCCAGTCCATTAATGGTAAACACGACTCTCGCACGCTATCGAAAAGACATAAATGTGGAGTTGAGCAAGGGGTTTTATGTTTAATGGGTCAGTGTTTCTTCTATTACGCCTAAGTGACGAAACCAACCCCCACTTACCGTATGTTCGTTTTTTAATTAGTGAATGAAAGATTAATCGTCAGCGCTGCAGAAATTATTTTCAGGGGATTCAGTGGGGCTGGAATGGGTCTTTGGGTCGATTCCCCGAGGCACGAGAATTCTGAAGCGCCCCTGTTCCTTCCATTAAAGCCCGCTTCACACTAGGCCAGCAGTGTCGTTCCAATCTGGAGAACATTACTACAGAGCGAAATTGTAGGTTGAGGCAGTAAAAGAACAGATCATCAGACTGGATATGGTTGGATGGTTCGAATCCCACGAAATGTGATAATTAATTTCAAGAAATTTCTGACAGCTGTCAAAAAAATGACAGCAGATTTTTGTCAATTATGCCGAATCAGCTGTTACAGAAATATGAGGATTTCTAATTCAATGATTCGTTGATATTTAAAATGGTTCTGTTTATGCGATTTGGAAAAAAATTAGCTTCAATATATCATTCTCCATTGAAATACAGGATTTCATCGTAGTTTGGAAATTATCAAGAAAACTGAATTTGAAACAACCATATCTACGGAACCCCTGGTCGAATTTTGCCCAATAACTGCGGCATTCGAGATTCGAACCTAACCTGAAAATTTCAATTCTTATCAAAATCACCCCCGGTTTCTGAAAAAGACTGATCAGACATTTCTTTCATTCTTTAAGTGGACCTCCGTGTTCTTATCTTTAAACTGATCACAAACTTTTAATTAAATGGAATCGGTATTTTTCTAATTAATAAGAAAAAATTACAGGGCTATATCAAAGGCAACCTTTGGTGGATTAACGAACGTAACCGGCGCATTCAGGCCTTGAAGGTAATGTGAAATGACGAATTAGTTTAATCTAATAGTTTGGGACCAATCTTGCCCCAAAATTTTAAAATTTTATACATTTGGGCGAAATTGTAACGCTAAAATTGATGATGGTTCTCTATTCTACCCAAGTCTGTATGTTTTTTTTTTCGAAAAGCAAATCTCACCCTTGAAATATATCAAGAATAATAATCAAATTGGATTTATATAGTGAAGGTTTTCAATGTGAGGCTTGCTACTTATGTGACACATGATTTACATATAATTCAAGCATTTATCTCACAAAAATTGATCGATAGAAAAAAAGAGTTATCGAGAATTGTGCAAGCTTGCTCATAGGAAGGCGCACAAAAAAACTGAGTTCGCACATAATTCACATTTTTTCAATAATAAAGGAGTTATCGAAAACTGTGCGGCAATTTAGGGAAATTATCAAAAAAAAAATGACGAAAAGCACTGCCGTGAAGTCAGTAGCTTTTGAGCGCTCGTTCATCCACCTTGTAGGTAGATTCGCATTTTCCAGTTCTAGAAATAAAGTCAAAATTATTTTGACAGCTGTCAAAAAAAATTTCAAACTAAGGCGAAACTCCAGTAAGTGCTTTAGGAGATTTTTTTTCGATGAGTCGCTAGAATTTTTTGGGGTATCTATGATTTTGGTGATGCGATCTGGACAAAATTCCGCACGTAGTTTGAATACATTATTCTTCATCTATGTGCGAAATTTCATTCCAATCCAATAAGTAGATTCGAAATTATCAGCAAAAGAATAGTTTGAACAGCTATATTTACGGAACCCCTAGTCCAATTTTGATCATTGATGAACGTGACCGCACAATTCGCGATCCGAACCTATCCTGAAAATTTCAAGTCCCTAGGCTTTTCCGTTCGGAAGTTATGATTTTCTATGGTTTCTATGGTTCTGATCATGCGATCTGGACAAAATGTAGCTCGAATATATCATTCTCAATTTAAATACAAATTTTCTTCACGATCAAATACATAGTTTCGAAATTATCAAGAAAACTGAATTTCAAACGATCATATTTACGGAACCCATAGTCTAATTTGGCTCATTCATGAACCTGATCGCAAGATTCGAGATCTTCACCTATCCTAAAAATTTCAACTCTCTAGGCCTTTCCGTTCGAAAGTTATAATTTTCTATGGTTTCTATGGTTTTGGTCATGCAAGCTAGACAAAATTTTGCATGTAGCTTGAACACGTTATTCTCCATCTGAGTGCGAAATTTCACCTCGATCAAATCTGTAGTTTCGAAAAAATCAGGAAAACAAAAATTCGAGCGGTCATATTTACGGAACCCCTGGGCGAATATTGCCCGATAACGAACTCAACCGCGGCATTCGAGATTCGAACCTAACCTGAAAATTTCAAGTTTCTAGGACATTCCGTTCGAAAGTTATCGTGTGTACGGACGGACGGACGGACAGACTCGAATTTTCCAACGGATTCGTCATCAGTGAGTCGAACATAGTCGATTGAGACCATTTTCTGCTCAAATTTCGAGAAATACAGACATCGTGACGAAATGATATAGCCCTCGTGTAAGTAGAACGAGCGCTCAAAAAATAAAAGCCTCCAATAATCGCGGGCTTTACACATAATTCATACCTAATTACGTTTATGTTTTTGATAGATTGTTCTGAAATGGTTGTGCTTGCTAACTTGAAGTGTGTCTTGGAAAGATTCATTGAAACTTAAGTATCGAGGATCAGAACGCATGTCATTGACTTCGTAGTTTCTATTTTCGGTTTTTAGTTTATGGGCTAATTAACTAATTTTACGGTGTATAAAAACTACATGCTTTATTTATTTGTCTGCATCCGCTGGTTGTTTTGTGGTGGGCTGCGAATTCGAGAAACGAATGGATGTTAATGATGGACTCATTTGTATATATCAAATCCGAAAGCTTACTTTCTGATGTAACACGTCATGAATATAACACGGGGGTTGACACCTACGCCCCACATTCAGAATATTCAATAGATATGACGGGTAAAATTTCGAACGAACATAAATCCATACCCAACAAGGTGAATCCATTGAAAACGCCTCTCTCATAGTTTTCTCAGGGAAAAACTTGATAGAGATGGAGCAAATAAGTTCACATCAGGATGACCACTGTTTCAATATTGATGAAAAAAATTCAAATTAGTTCGACGACCGGATATTGAATGGTTCATATCGAATTCCTCATTGTTTGTTGTCACGCCCAAAACTCGAAAAGGAAATAGATGCTGCAATGTATGTGCATGTGTGAGTAATTCGTACCCAATCGACGATTAAATTATACACATTTGAAACTATTCTGTCTGAAATCCCACAACCGGTTACGGTAAGAATAAAGTCATCTCGTATGACTCAAGCTTGGGGCGATCTGTTTCATTACGTGGATGGGTGAAAAACAACTGATAAATTATATGGTTGGCTCGATGGAACACTCCTGCCTCATGGGGAGAATTCGCTGGTATTATCACTACCTACATTAGCGCGAATCGGTGTTGAATTGAATAGAAACTTGTTGACGGCTAACCAAGAACCACCTTTGACGTGAATAAGTGGAAGAAATACCAACAGATATCGAGTGAAACTTTTTAAGCTCCTAACTTTTATATAATTTTGGAGGCCTATTCAACGATACCCCAGATAATGTCCATGGAAATATTTTTTCCGTTCCTCCTTTCTGTTTACCTTATTTCACTACACCATTTTACAGCGATTTATATAAGGTGCCTTCCCTTCACAATTTCATCCATACATAGCAAAAAATAACATGCAGAATTTCCAATAGTAAAATATTATGGCTTCGAAAAGATTTCTCTTCTGTAACCCTTGAGTTCATCAAAAAGTTGGGGTAAATGAAGGAAACTTTCACCACCAATAAGTTTTTCTGAGTGAACCTATAACTCTGAAACTCCTTATTCTTCAAGGTTTAACTGATGCTCTTGGATAGGATTCAAGGATAATAAAATTAAAGAAAATGGCATGCATAATTTTTGGTGGTAAAGTCATATGGCTTTGAGTTCTATACATATTGGGGACAATAAATAAAAAATTACATGCTCCATTCTTTGTAGTAGAATCTTATAGCTTAGAGTTCTATACAATGTTGAAGAAAATAAATGAAAATTTGACCACCAATAAGTTTTTCTGATTGAATCTATACTTTGAAACTCGCTTATTCTTCAAGTTTCAAAGAATGCAGTTTGATAGGATTCAAAGATAAAAAAATTAATAAACAATGACATGCACAATGCACAATATTCAATAGTAAAATCTAATGGGTTTGACTTCTATAGAAAGTTGGGGAAAATAAATGAGAATATTACCATTAATAAATTTTCCTGGTTGAATCTTTTACTTTGTTTTGTTTTGTACAATTTAAAAATGACATGCTCAATTCTTTGTGGTAAAATGTTATGGATTTGAGTTCTATAGAAATTTGAGGAAAATAAATGAAAATTTTACCACCTATAAGTTTTTCTGATTGAATCTATAACTTTGAAACTAGCTTATTCTTCAAGGTTCAAAGAATGCAGTTGGAAAGGATTCGAAGATAAAAAAAATTAAAAAACAATGACATGCACAATATTCAATAATAAAATCTGATGGGTTTGTTTTCTATAGAAAGTTGGGAAAAATATATGAGAATTTCACCATCAATAAATTTTTCTGGGTGAATCTATTACTTTGTAACTCGCTACTTCTTCAAGGTTTAAATAATGCAGTTGGATAGGATTCTAAGATAAAAAAAAATTAAAAAAATTACATGCTCAATTTTTTGTGGTAAAATATTATGGCTCCGAGTTCCATACAGAGTTGAGGAAAATAAATGAAAATTTCACGACCAATAAGTATTTCTGATTGAAACTCGCTAATTTTTCAAGATTCCAAGAAAGCAAGTTGGATAGGATTCGAAGATAAAAAATAATTAATAGTAAAATCTAATAGCTTTGAGTTCTATACCAAGTTGGGGAAGATAAATGAGAATTTCCCCACTAATAAGTTTTTCTGGGTGGATCTATAACTTCGTGACTCGCTACTTCTTCAAGGTTCAAATAATGCGGGTGGATAGGATTCAAAGAAAAAAAAATTGAAAAAATGAAATGCTCAATTTTTTGTGGTAAAATGTTATGGCTTTGAGTTCTATACAAAGTTGAGGAAAATTAATGAAAATTTCACCACCAATATGTTTTTCTGATTGAATCTATAACTTCGAAACATGAAAAAAATTTTGAAAAATGACATGCACAATATTCGATAGTAAAACCTATTGGCTTTGAGTACTATACAAAGTTGGGGAAAATAAATGAGAATTTCACCATCAATGAGTTTTTCTGGGTGAATCTATAACTTCGTAACTTGCTACTTCTTCAAGGTTTGAAGAATGCAGTTGAATAGGATTCAAAGATAAACCAATTTTTTTTTAATTACATGCTCAATTTTTCTTGTTAAAATATTATGGCTTTGAGTTTTTTACAAAGTTGGGGAAAATAAATGAGAATTTCACAATTAATAAGTTTTTCTGGGTGAATCTAAAACTTTGTAACTCGCTACTTCTTCAAGGTTCAAATAATGCAGTTGGATAGAATTAAAAAAAAAAGAATTAAAAAAATTATATGCTCAATTTTTCGTGGAAAAATCTTATGGCTCTAAGTTCTATACGAAGTTGGGGAAAATGAATGAAAATTTCACCACCGATATGTTTTTCTGATTGATTCTATAACTTTGAAACTCGCTAATTCTTCAAGGTTTGAAGTATTCAGTTGGATAGGATTCAAAGATAAAAAAACTTTTAAAACATGCACAATATTCCATAGTAAAATCTAATGGCTTTGAGTACTATACAAAGTTTGGGAAAATAAATGAGAATTTCACCATTAATAAATTTTTCTGGGTGAATCTATAACTTCGTAATTCTCTACTTCTTCAAGGTTAGAAGAATGCAGTTGAATAGGAAGATAAAAAAATTTTCAATAAAATTATATGCTCAATTTTTTGTGGTAAAATCTTATGGCTCTGAGTTTCATACAAAGTTGAGGAAAATAAATAAAAACTTCACTACCAATAAATTTTTCTGATTGAATCTATAATTTTGAAACTCGCTTATTCTTCAAGGTTCGAAGAATGCAGTTGGATAGGATTCAAGGATAAAAAATTTACAAAAAATGTTATGCACAATATTCGATAGTGAAATCTAATGGCTCTGAGTTCTATACAAAGCTGAGAAAAATAAATGAGAATTTCACCATTAATAAGTTTTTCTGGATGAGTCTATAACATTGTAACTCGCTACTTCTTCGAAGTTTAAAGAATGCAGTTGTATAGGATTCAAAGATGAAAAAAATTCAAAAAAATTACATGCTCAATTTTTTGTTATAAAATCTTATGGCTTTGAACTCTATACGAAGTTGAGGAAAATGAATGAAAATATCACCACCAATAAGTTTTCCTGATTGAATCTATAACTTTGAAACTCACTAATTCTTCAAAGTTCGAAGAATGCAGTTGGATAGGATTCAAAGATAAAAAAATTCAAAATAAAATGACATGCACAATATTCAATAGTGAAATCTAATGGCTTTGAGTTCTATATAGAGTTGGGGAAAATAAAACAGAATTTCACCATTAATAAGTTTTTCTGGGTTAATATATAACTTTGTAACTCGCTACTTCTTCAAGGTTTGAAAAATGCAGTTGGGTAGGATTCAAAGATAAAAAAAAACGAAAAAATTACATGCTTCAGTTTTTGTGGCAAAATCTTATGGCTCTGAGGTCTATACACAGTTAGGGAAAATAAATAGAAATTTTACCACCGATAAGTTTTTCTGAGTGAATTTTGAAGAATGCATTTGAAGAGGATTCCAAAATAAAAAAACCTATTTGGTTTCATTTCGACGAATAATTACACATTGAAGTTTTCTTTCCTAAACAAGAACTATCTCAGATATAAACCTTACCTACTTCTAGGGAATTTTACGATCCGATTTGATTTTAGTACTATATAATATGAGGTTTCTTCTCATGTTCAAAGCGCTCGGACTAGGCTAGTGGGAGTGTTGAAGTGTATGATTTTTTTTTGGAATAACTGAAAAATTTATTCCAACTGGATTCTATAAAACTGTGGTTATTAGGGTGACATATCGAAATCTTCCATCACTAATAAATTCCGTTGCATCGAACGCCCTGAAATATTCCAGTTGCTAAAAGCATCCTCTCTCATCTCCTGGTATTTCCTCTCGAACTCCTCAAAAACTATTAATACGGTAATTCACAATTTATCGTCGCAGATAATCTATTCGAAAACATCGCCCGCAGCATCTTCCGCAGAGATCTAATTCAAGTATGTACCAACTTTATGTCAACCTCTACGAATATTCCCACACTTAGGATGTTTAATTTGTGGACGAATGGGCTTCCTGGCCGTTGGCGTTTTAAGACTGGTTGATTTTTTCATTTGATCGTCTAGGTACGAGTCGATGTTTGATGAGTCATAACGGTATTCAATGCACATTCGTGTTGACCTCATTCGCTTATTATTTATCGACCTGACAGTATCGACTTATTAGCACTTAGTGTTGCTAATGACAATTGAGTATGCTCAACGAAGATGCATATAAATGATTAAATAGGATATTGAACTGTAAAAAGTTATGAAAATACACTATAAGTGCCATAGGAAATGCAACACACATAATTATCCATATTATTCTCATAAAACCTCGCACATTTGCTATAGTTAATGAAATTTTGGAGGCATTCCTAGCAGTATTTTTTTTATACGGATTTATCTGGCGTAACAGGGTCCGAACAATATGAAAATGAACACCCATTATTCAGTCACTTTTCTATGTTGAATGTACCGGGCAAGCTAGCACAATTCTCAAATCTCTCAATTCCTATAAAACGAACACCAGGATTATGTGTAAATTATGTGTCACTATTGTGCAAAGTTTGTTGTAATTGTGCGCCTTGCTTTTTTTTCATCGAGAATTGTAACTAATAGCTTGCCTTCTTGAAAATTATTTCACTCGATTTTTCTGGTCAAGCTAACACAATTTTCAATAACTTTTATATTTATCACTCAAAGTTGGAAAAAACGAACCCCAGGAATATGTGCAAAAAATGTGTAATTTATGTGCAAAGCTAGTTTTCTTGTGCACCTTGCTTTTTTTTCAGAAGTGTGTAAGCTTGCAGAATTCTTGATAACTTTTCCATTTATCACTCGATTTTGATCGAATAAATATTTGAATTTTTTGTAAATCATATGATCTTTATCTGATAAGCAAGTTTTCTATATACGTCAACTTATTTTGTGAGAATCGAGGATTATTTAAGTTGCCGGTCAAGCAAACACAATTTTTGATAACTCTTATATTTATCACTCAAAGTTGAAAGAAACCAACCCCAGGAATATGTGTGAAAAATGTGTAATTTATGTGCAAAGCTTGTTTTCATTGTGCACCTTGCTTCCTTTTCATCGGGAATTATGAGTAGCTAGCAGAATTCTCAAAAACTCTTTTCTCTATCACTCAATTTCAATGAACAAATTACCAGGATTATATGTAAATTATGTGTTATTTATGATCAAAGCCAATTATTTCCGTGCAGAATTGTGTAAGCTTGCAGAATTCTTGACATCTTTCCCATTCATCACTCGATTTTGATTGAATGAATGTTTGTATTTCGTGTTATTATATGCTTCTTATGTGAGAATCAAGTTTTCTATATACGTCAACTCATTTAGTGGAAATCAAGGATTATTTTAAGTTGCCGGTCAATCAAACACAATTTTTGATAACTCTTATATTCTTCACTCAAAGTTGAAAGAAACCAACCCCAGGAAAATGTGTGAAAAATGTGTAATTTATGTGCAAAGCGTGTTTTCATTGTGCACCTTGCTTCTTTTTCATCGGGAATTATGAGTAGCTAGCAGAATTCTCAAAAACGCTTTTCTCTATCACTCAATTTCAATGAAAAATTACCAGGATTATATGTAAATTATGTGTTATTTATGATCAAAGCCAATTCTTTGCGTGCAGAATTGTGTAAGCTTGCAGAATTCTTGACATCTTTCCCATTTATCACTCGATTTTGATTGAATGAATGTTTGTGTTTCGTGTTAATTATATGTTTCTTATGTGAGAAGCAAGTTTTCTATATACGTCAACTTATTTTGTGGGAATCGAGGATTATTCAAGTTGCCGGTCAAGCAAACACAATTTTTGATAACTCTTATATTTATCACTCAAAGTTGAAAGAAACCAACCCCAGGAATATGTGTGAAAAATGTGTAATTTATGTGAAAAGCGTGTTTTCATTGTGCACCTTGCTTCCTTTTCATCGGGAATTATGAGTAGCTAGCAGAATTCTCAAAAACTCTTTTCTCTATCACTCAATTTCAATGAACAAATTACCAGGATTATATGTAAATTATGTGTTATTTATGATCAAAGCCAATTATTTCCGTGCAGAATTGTGTAAGCTTGCAGAATTCTTGACCTCTTTCCCATTCATCACTCGATTTTGATTGAATGAATGTTTGTATTTCGTGTTAATTATATGCTCCTTATGTGAAAAGCAAGTTTTCTATATACGTCAACTTATTTTGTGGAAATCGAGGATTATTTTAAGTTGCCGGTCAAGTAAACACAATTTTTGATAACTCTTATATTTTTCACTCAAAGTTGAAAGAAACCAACCCCAGGAAAATGTGTGAAAAATGTGTGATTTATGTGCAAAGCGTGTTTTCATTGTGCACCTTGCTTCCTTTTCATCGGGAATTATGAGTAGCTAGCAGAATTCTCAAAAAATCTTTTCTCTATCACTCAATTTCAATGAAAAAATTACCAGGATTATATGTAAATTATGTGTTATTTATGATCAAAGCCAATTCTTTCCGTGCAGAATTGTGTAAGCTTGCAGAATTCTTGACATCTTTCCCATTTATCACTCGATTTTGATTGAATGAATGTTTGTATTTCGTGTTAATTATATGCTTCTTATGTGGGAAGCAAGTTTTCTATATACGTCAACTTATTCTGTGGAAATTGAGGATTATTTTAAGTTGCCGGTCAAGCAAACACAATTTTTGATATCTCTTATATTTATCACTCAAATTTGAAAGAAACCAATCACAGGAAAATGTGTGAAAAATGTGTAATTAATGTGCAAAGCATGTTTTCATTGTGCACCTTGGTTCTTTTTCATCGGGAATTATGACTAGCTAGCAGAATTCTCAAAAACGCTTTTCCCTATCACTCAATTTCAATGAAAAAATTACCAGGATTATATGTAAATTATGTATTATTTATGATCAAAGCCAATTCTTTCCGTGCAGAATTGTGTAAGCTTGCAGAATTCTTGACATCTTTCCCATTTATCACTCGATTTTGATTGAATGAATGTTTGAATGGAATTATGAGTAGCTAGCAGAATTCTCAAAAACGCTTTTCTCTATCACTCAATTTCAATGAAAAAATTACCAGGATTATATGTAAATTATGTGTTATTTATGATCAAAGCCAATTCTTTCCGTGCAGAATTGTGTAAGCTTGCAGAATTCTTGACATCTTTCCCATTTATCACTCGATTTTGATTGAATGAATGTTTTTGTTTCGTGTTAATTATATGCTTCTTATGTGAGAAGCAAGTTTTTTTATATACGTCAGCTTATTTTGTGAAAATCGAGCATTATTCTTAGTTGCCGGTTAAGCTAACACAATTTTCAATAGCTCTTATATTCTTCACTCAAAATTGAAGAATACGAACCCTAGAAATATTTGCTAGATATGTGTATTTTATGAGCAAAGCCAGTTTTCATTATGCACCTCGCTTTTCTTCATCGGGAATCATAAGTAGCTAGCAGAATTCTCAGAAAATCTTTTCCCTATCACTAAATTTCAATTAGAAAATTACCAGAATTATATGTAAATCATGTGTTATTTATGTTCGAAGCCAATTTTTTCCGTGCAGAAGGGTGTAGGCTTCCAGAATTTTTTATAGCTTTTCGATTTATCAGGCGATTTTTATTGAATAAATGTTTGAATTTTGTGTAAATTATATGATCTTTATGTGATAAGCAAGTTTTCTATATACGTCAAATTATTTTGTGAAAATCGAGGATTATTCTTAGTTGCCGGTTGAGCTGACACAATTTTCAATAGCTCTTATATTCTTCCTTTACTTTCCTCAAAATTGAAAAATACGAACCCTAGGATTATTTGCGAGAAATGTGTAATTTATGAGCAAAGCCAGTTTTCATTATGCACCTTGCTTTTTTTCATCGGGAATCATAAGTAGCTAGCAGAATGCTCAAAAAATCTTTTCCGTATCGCTAAATTTCAATGAGAAAATTACCAGAATTATATGTAAATTATGTGTTATTTATGTTCAAGGCCAATTTTTTCCTTCTTCATATCGAGATTTATGCTAGCTAACAAAATTCTTATTAGAAAAAGTAGAGGCATATACTTATAATTCACACACAGAATACAACCGGGCCCCCTAACTCGCACAAAATCTGAGCTTATGAGTGGTCTCACAGACACCTAGGAGAGTCGAGATATAAACATTAAACCAACACATATAATAATTATGGGTATGGTTTGGAACAATTGTGCTAAAATGGTTGTGCTTTCTCGATGTGATTTAAAACGTGGCCAATAATGCTATAGTCTTCCCTCAATAATTGCATATTGATTGAAAAGATTTTTGTTCCGTAATTTCTGGTACCTTCTAGTTAATTACATAATTTAATGAAAGAAAAAAACAACCTCAGGTACATAACACTCACTCAATTTTTTTTATAACCGACTTCCCTACTTATTACTATTCCGCTGTATCAGATAATTGTTCTTGATTATTAGATTCGCAAGAATTAATTCAGTGCCAGAGAACAAATGAAGGTTATGATAAACGCAATTGGTACACTATCATTATGATTATATCTCATTCTTGGAAATTGCAAAATTACCGGTCGAACATTATATGAACGCAATTTTTTTCCAGTTATTCGTCGTAATGAACACATAAAAATTACGGAGTTTCAGGCGATCTTCGTCCTTCGTTTATGCAGGTATCTTCCATCGAGTATCTTGTCTTAAACTGGAATGTTGGGAAATATCAAGATCTTATTCCTCGCTTCTACCATTATTAATTTTTTTGCGTTAACTATCAATATATCAATTTAGGCTTTGGGTTATATGCTTCAAGAACCCCTTGCGATCCTTTATTCATGTTGTTAATTTTATTATATATTCCGTTGTAGCACTAAACATGCTGTTGATTCCTTTCAGAAATGGGTATTACATATTTTAATTTTTTTTTCAAATTTTTTTGGAAATAAACCATACATATCAATTTGTGCCGGATATTAGAGTAATGACCTATCTGTCGGTTCTTCAATGGACGGGGCATTGTTTAAACCTAATAGCACGTACCGAATAGAACAATTCCCAATTTATTTCGAATCAATCAGATGGTCACGTGCTGCAGGAGATTATGACCATGAACAAAGAGCACTGTGGTTATTCAACGGTCAAATCCGAGCCCAAGGCCGATTCTGATGATGTTGATGTCACTATTCAGCCTCTTCAATATTCGCATATAAAAATTCCTAGAACGGCAATTAAGGAGTCGGACGGAAATGTTCATTTTCCATTATTCATTGTCGAAACCGCAGATTTGGTACGTACCAGATAACTATTTATATCTGGAGCCAAATACATGTCTGAAAAAAAAGGGAGGTTGATTGCTGGTGCTGTGAATCAGTGTGCGTCTGGTATATTGTTGGTTCATGTTGCAGCCTTGGAGGCGAAATGAAAAAAAAATCATTAAATTCTCATTTGTAAATGTTTGTAGTTCTCGTGTAAAGATCGGTGAAGAATACTGTGATGTTGGATTCTACCTAAAGTCAATCAAATTGATATAAGTTCCCGAAGTTAATTAATTATTTTCTTAACTTGTAGTTGGTATCCCGAAAAAAACATTCGCTCAAGTGTTTTGGTCACCGGAATTATTTCTAATCGAAAATTGTGATTGCGGAATTCTCAATATCTCTTCTATTTCTCATTCTATATTAATCGTTTAAAGGTGAAACAATTTTCAATTAAGAAAAGTGAAGGCGCAAAAAATCGTGTTCTCCACACATAATTTGCACATAATTACGAATATTGTTTTATGGATTGTGCCGAAATGGTTGTGCTAGCCTTCTAAAAATAGTTCAGGCAGTTTTTTCTTTTTCATCGTTTAAAGGTGAAACAATTTTCAATTAAGAAAAGTGAAGGCGCAAAAAAATCGTGTTCTCCACACATAATTCGCACATAATTACGAATATAGTTTATGGATTGTACCGAAATGGTTGTACTAGCCTTCTGAAAATAGTTCAGGCAGTTTTTTCTTTTTCATCGAAATTATTCCTGGTACCCAGGACATGTGTTACCAACAGAACATGTACCTACGTATTCCTTCGGAGAGCCCATTGGACAAAAAGAACTGAATCTGTCTCAAGTTCATTCAACTTCATTGTTTCTTCGGCATTTCTTTATATGGAAACAAAACTTTTTGAATCTGTAATAGGGTTTCTTAGGTACCAATTCTTCTTGGACGTTCAGTTCTCTACTTCTTTATACTGGGTGAATTTTTGAGTTGGTCACACGATATGATTTTTGAGGTAAAAGGAACATATTATTTCCCTTTGCTTTTTAGATTTCTTCCTTGTTTGAAAAAAAACCGCCATCATGTGCATATTTATGTATATTTCCAGGTATCTCGAAAAAGAAGTATTTCGAGAATTCCTAATGAGCGTTTCGTTCATCTGACACTCTGTATAATTTTTCACTCCTTACAGAATTCGAATTGAGTAGCTGAATTTGAAATCTCTAACCGAATTAATTCAATCACTACTCAATTAGTTTTCGATTATAACTAAATTCAATCGTTATCCAAATGGAGAAAGCATGAAATTGGGATAATTTTTTCGGAAATCCTAAAAAATTTATAGTTTTCAATGTAATTGGACTTTCCATTTCACTACTCCTTGAAATTGTGGTTCAATTACGCCATGAAGTTGTTGAAAACATCCAAAATATTGCATAAACTCGCCGAATAAGCTAGTACAACAATTCCCAATGAGTCTTTCGTTTACCACACAATTTCAATAAGACAAACGCCAGGATTATGTGGTATTTATGTGCAGATCCATATTTTCGCTATTTTTTTCATCGAGAATTGTACTAACTTTCCGATCAGGCTAGCCGAATTTTCCATACTCTCTCGATCACTCAATTTCAATGAGAAAATGTAAGAATTATGTGTAATTTATGTGCAAAGCCAGTTTTCTCTATGCGCCTACCTGCTAGAGTTATGTGCAAATTATGTGGAATTTATGTGTGGCAGGCAAGCACAATTATTGAAAACCATTTTATGTATCACTCAATCTTCATCAAACAAATGCTTCAATTATGTGCAATTTATGTGTGTCACCTGTGTGTTTAACTATTTTTTCATTGGGAATTGTACAAGCTGGAACAATCTTCAGTTACTCTTCTATTCATAACTCATATTTGATGAAATAAATTCCAGAGTTATGTGCAAATTATGTGTAGTTTATGTGTGGATTAAGAATAGTTTTCCTTGAAGGCTTGCACTATTCCTTGATGATGCTTGAATTATTTGCAATTTATGTGTGTCATCTGTGTGCTTACCTATTTTTTAATTGGGAATTGAAAATGGTGCATGCTGAAACAATCTTTTGTAACTATTTTATTTTTAACTCATATTTGTTGGAAGACATCCAGAGTTATGCGCAAATTTTGTGCAATTTATGTTTGTCACCTGCGTGTTTAACTATTTGTTTCATTCCAATTGTACAAGCTGAAACAATCTTAAGTCACTCTTTTATTTATCACTCATAGTTGTTTGAATAAAAGCCAGAGTTATGTGCAAATTATGTTTAGTTTATGTGTGGAGTGAGAATAGTTTTCCTCGGAAGGCTCGCACAATTCCTTAAAACACTTTTATGTATCACTTAATTCTCATCAAACAAATGCTTGAATTATGTGCAATTTATGTGTGACATCTGTGTGCTTAACTATTTGTTTAATAAGGAATTCGGCATGCTGAAACAATTTTCTGTAACAGTTTCATTTTTAATTCATATTTGTTGGAATACATGCCAGAGTTATGCGCAAATTATGTGCAATTTATGTTTGTCACCTGCGTGTTTAACTATTTGTTTCATTCCAATTGTACAAGCTGAAACAATCTTAAGTCACTCTTTTATTTACCACTCATAGTTGTTTAAATAAAAGCCAGAGTTATGTGCAAATTATGTGTAGTTTATGTGTGGAGTGAGAACAGTTTTCCTCGGCAGGCTCGCACAATTCCTTAAAACACTTTTATGTATCACTTAATTCTCATCAAACAAATGCTTGAATTATGTGCAATTTATGTGTGACATCTGTGTGCTTACCTTTTTGTTTAATTAGGAATGTGTCATGCTGAAACAATCTTCTGTAACACTTTCATTTTTAACTCATATTTGTTGGAATACATGCCAGAGTTATGCGCAAATTATGTGCAATTTATGTTTGTCACCTGCGTGTTTAACTATTTGTTTCATTCCAATTGTACAAGCTGAAACAATCTTAAGTCACTCTTTTATTTATCACTCATAGTCGTTTAAATAAAAGCCAGAGTTATGTGCAAATTATGTGTAGTTTATGTGTGGAGTAAGGATAGTTTTCCTCGGCAGGCTCGCACAATTCCTTAAAACACTTTTATGTATCACCTAATTCTCATCAAACCAATGCTTGAATTATGTGCAATTTATGTGTGACATCTGTTTGCTTACCTATTTGATTAATTGGGAATTTGGCATGCTGAAACAATCTTCTATAACACTTTCATTTTTGACTCATATTTGTTGGAATATATGCCAGAGTTATGCGCAAATTATGTGCAATTTATGTTTGTCACCTGCGTGTTTAACTATTTGTTTCATTCCAATTGTACAAGCTGAAACAATCTTAAGTCACTCTTTTATTTATCACTCATGATTGTTTAAATAAAAGCCAGAGTTATGTGCAAATTATGTGTAGTTTATGTGTGGAGTAAGAATAGTTTTCCTCGGCAGGCTCGCACAATTCCTTAAAACACTTTTATATATAACTTAATTCTCATCAAACCAATGCTTGAATTATGTGCAATTTATGTGTGACATCTGTTTGCTTACCTTTCTGTTTAATTAGGAATTTGGCATGCTGAAACAATCTTCTGTAACACTTTCATTTTTAACTCATATTTGTTGGAATACATGCCAGAGTTATGCGCAAATTATGTGCAATTTATGTTTGTCACCTGCGTGTTTAACTATTTGTTTCATTCCAATTGTACAAGCTGAAACAATCATAAGGTACTCATAGTTGTTGAAATAAATGCCAGAGTTATGTGCAAATTATGTGTAGGTTATGTGTGGAGTGAGAATAGTTTTCCTCGGAAGGCTCGCACAATTCCTTAAAACACTTTTATGTATCACTTAATTCTCATCAAACAAATGCTTGAATTATGTGCAATTTATGTGTGACATCTGTTTGCTTACCTTTCTGTTTAATTAGGAATTTGGCATGCTGAAACAATTTTCTGTGACACTTTCATTTTTAACTCATATTTGTTGGAATACATGCCAGAGTTATGCGCAAATTATGTGCAATTTATGTTTGTCACCTGCGTGTTTAACTATTTGTTTCATTCCAATTGTACAAGCTGAAACAATCATAAGGTACTCTTTTATTTATCACTCATAGTTGTTGAAATAAATGCCAGAGTTATGTGCAAATTATGTTTAGTTTATGTGTGGAGTGAGAATAGTTTTCCTCGGCAGGCTCGCACAATTCCTTAAAACACTTTTATGTATCACTTAATTCTCATCAAACAAATGCTTGAATTATGTGCAATTTATGTGTGACATCTGTGTGCTTAACTATTTGTTTAATAAGGAATTCGGCATGCTGAAACAATTTTCTGTAACAGTTTCATTTTTAATTCATATTTGTTGGAATACATGCCAGAGTTATGCGCAAATTATGTGCAATTTATGTTTGTCACCTGCGTGTTTAACTATTTGTTTCAATCCAATTGTACAAGCTGAAACAATCTTAAGTCACTCTTTTATTTATCACTCATAGTTGTTTAAATAAATTCCAGAGTTATGTTCAAATTATGTGTAGTTTATGTGTGGATTAAGAATAGTTTTCCTTGAAGGCTTGCACTATTCCTTGATGATGCTTGAATTATTTGCAATTTATGTGTGTCATCTGTGTGCTTACCTATTTTTTCATTGGGAATTGTACAAGCTGGAACAATCTTCAGTTACTCTTCTATTCATAACTCATATTTGATGAAATAAATTCCAGAGTTATGTGCAAATTATGTGTAGTTTATGTGTGGATTAAGAATAGTTTTCCTTGAAGGCTTGCACTATTCCTTGATGATGCTTGAATTATTTGCAATTTATGTGTGTCATCTGTGTGCTTACCTATTTTTTTAATTGGGAATTGAAAATGGTGCATGCTGAAACAATCTTTTGTAACTATTTTATTTTTAACTCATATTTGTTGGAAGACATCCAGAGTTATGCGCAAATTTTGTGCAATTTATGTTTGTCACCTGCGTGTTTAACTATTTGTTTCATTCCAATTGTACAAGCTGAAACAATCTTAAGTCACTCTTTCATTTATCACTCATAGTTGTTTAAATAAAAGCCAGAGTTATGTGCAAATTATGTGTAGTTTATGTGTGGAGTAAGAATAGTTTTCCTCGGCTGGCTTGCACAATTCCTTGAAACCCTTTTATGTATCACTTAATTCTCATCAAACAAATGCTTGAATTATGTGCAATTTATGTGTGACATCTGTGTGCTTACCTATTTGTTTTATTGGGAATTTGGCATGCTGAAACAATCTTCTGTAACACTTTCATTTTTAACTCATATTTGTTGGAATAAATTATGTGCAATTTATGTTTGTCACCTGCGTGTTCAACTATTTGTTTCATTCCAATTGTACAAACTGAAACAATAAGTTACTCTTTTATTTATCACTCATAGTTGTTGAAAAAAATACCAGAGTTATGTGCAAATTTTGTGTGGGGTGAGTATAGTTTTCCTCGGCAGGCTTGCACAATTCTTGTAAACTCTTTCATCTATGACTTAATTTTGATGGAACAAACGCCTGATTATTTGTAGATTATTGTACCTACAATTTTTGATAAGACTGATATGAAGGAAAGGCGCACAAAAATCACTGTACACATAAATTCTTCATAATTCGTACATAATTACGGATATGGTTTTGATCGAAGCTTAATGTCTCTCCGTGGATATAAAATTAAATTTGTAGTAGGTACTGCAGCAACGAAACGAGAGTCCAAATTCGAATTCGCCACATTCGAAGCGCGAATTCGCGTGAAATCGGCTCGGCGAAAGGTTAGCCTGCATCGTAATCTCTTCGAAATGGGTTTATTTCACCGAACTGTCGTATATTTCATTATTATTGTATGCAAATGCTTGGACACGGAGAGTGCAATCGGGATTGCATAAGCGCCGAAACAACTGGCTAGTGATTCAGCTTTTATTTTGACCAAAAAAGGATCGATTTCATATTAGACAGACGGGGATTTACGAGCAATTTTCCCAACTGTTTCGGTTAATGAACATCCGACCGATCGGACAAGATTGGGACCGCTGGGACTGCCGAACTGACGGGTTACAATGTATGTATGAAATGTTTGTTGATTTCAAACAACGCGATAAATAACGGCGGAAAAGCTATCGCCGGTTAGGGTCATTACGAGAGTTGAAGTGCGGAGTTTTCGGTCGGCTGGATCTCTATTTTTTTTATTTCGGCGGGTCTGGAACTGCTAAAAACGAAAGTTAATCAGCGGAATGTGAGTGAACTGTATTCGAACCAACAAGGGATTTTTTGAAGGCTCCCTTGAGAAGCATTCAACTTTCAGATCTTCTATAATCTTTTTTTTTCATACGCAGATAACCACTGGTTTTGGTTTATCACTTCCAATAATGAACCTTTATAATCGATTTTTCCATGAGATTTTTTGGAATTCGCCACTGCTTAAGTGGGGTTTCTAGAGGAAAGACAAGCCAAAAATGTTGTCGAAGCTTCAACCTTTGTCACTCGGTCAAAATACAAGAACAGATGGATTGACAGTTTTTCGACTGTCACCAGGGCAGCTTATTTTAATAGGGGAAGCTACATAACACCGAGGCAATCTCGGAAGTTATATTCACCACTTCTACCAATAGAACTATTGTTGGACTTACCTCCATATACAAAAAAAAAGCTCAAATAGATAGCCAAATGGCTCTAGGGCACTTGCAAAGCCCACGACTGTGATTCGAAAACCCCCTGGAACTGTAAAAATCACTGCTAACGCCTGCAACCTTTCAATTTCAAACTGAAGATGATTGGAACTTGACACAGATAGATTTTTCGATTCCAATTTCCCTACCAATGCTTCGTTTGAAACACTAGATGGCGTGATTCCACACCGTTATTCCCTCATTTTATTGCCTGAGATGATCTTTTAGCAAACTGCTCGGCTCATTTGAATATCTACGAGTTCGTCGTATCGTTCGATTTAACTTTGTGCTCGAGTTTCAAATACATACTTGAAATTTTACGCTTTGAAATTTGAACTTCAATACTCCACATCGTCTATCCAGCATTTTGCTCCTTTCGTTCCAGATCAATAATACATATATGTACATCAGGAAATCGCACAGAAAAACTTCAATTGAGAAGGAGTTTTATCTAGTAAGTAGCTTTATCCCGAAAATATATCTAGAAGAATTTTTTTTTAATTCAGAAGCTTTCTGTTTCATCTATGGGAGATGATTACCTTCAACTAAGGTCCTTCAGTAGGGAAGAAGAGACAAGAATCCTCCCTGTTACCAATATAATTAATTTGAGCATAATCTATCCATTCGTTCACAAATAATAACCGACAATATTCTATAATAATAACTACGAAAAATATAACTAAAATAATGCAAACGATTCCTTTCAGTTGGATTTGTCGAACTCTCGAACAAAGTAGAAATTTCAGTATTCTCTCAGAAGTCTAGAAACGGTTAGGTTCCTATCGGAACATTATCTGTTCATTAGAATCAATTGATTTGGTCAAGTGATATGATTCTTATCCCTTATTTAGTTTCTAAGTACGTATGAGAGATGAAGTGACAAAAATCCTCCCTGTTAACGATATAATAAATTGTTCACAAAAAACACTCGACAATATTCTATAATAATAACTACAAAAAATTCAACTAAAATAATAAAAACTATTCCTTCCAGTTGGATTTGCCGAACACTCGAACAAAGTAGCAATTCCAATAATCTCTCAAAAGTCCAGTTAGATTTTTATCGGAACATTATCTGTTCATTATGATCAATCAATTTGGTCGAGTGATGGGTTTCTTATCTCTTATTTACATTCTAAGTACGTACGAGAGAAGATACAAGATTCCTGTCCTCCCTGTTGCCAATATAATAATTTTGAGTATAATATTTCCCTTTCCTTTCCTACGCTTCATGAAGTCGATTGAAGATATTTAATTCGATATTTGTATACAAATAATAATAATTATAACATTCATGAATCGAAGATGAAAATAATGTAACATAAACCTTTAAACATTGAACGGATATTCAGAACTTAGTATTCACTAATCCAATAGACTACGATTTGCACAAATAGGCATTGTTTTTTTGTTAACAAATAACACTCGACAATATTCTTCTATAATATCTACGAAAAATACAACTTAAATAATGAAAACAATTCCTTTCAGTTGGATTTGTCGAACTCTCGAACAAAGTAGAAATTTCAGTATTCTCTCTCTCAGAAGTCTTGAAACGGTTAGGTTCCTATCGGAACATTATCTGTTCATTAGAATCAATTGATTTGGTGAAGTGATGGGATTCTTATCCTTTATTTACTTTCTAAGTACGTATGAGAGATGAAGTGACAAAAATCCACCCTGTTAACAATATAATAAATTTGCGTATAATCTATCCATTCGTTTACAAATAAAACTCGACAATATTCTATAATAATAACTACGAAAAATTCAACTAAAATAATGAAAACGATTCCTTCCAGTTGGATTTGCCGAACACTCGAACAAAGTAGCAATTCCAATAATCTCTCAAAAGTCCAAAAACGGTTAGATTTTTATCGGACATTATCTGTTCATTATGATCAATCAATTTGGTCGAGTGATGGGATTTTTATCTTTTATTTACATTCTGAGTACGTACGAGAGAAGATACAAGATTCCTGTCCTCCCTGTTGCCAATATAATAATTTTGAGTATAATCTTTCCCTTTCCTTTCCTACGCTTCATGAAGTCGATTGAAGATATTTAATTCGATATTTGTATACAAATAATAATAATTATAACATTCATGAATCGAAGATGAAAATAATGTAACATAAATCTTTAAACATTGAACGGATATTCAGAACTTAGTATTCACTAATCCATTAGACTTCGATTTTCACAAATAGTCATTGTTTTCTTCGTTAACAAATAACACTCAACAATATTCTTCCATAATATCTACGAAAAATACAACTAAAATAATGACAACAATTCCTTTCAGTTGGATTTGTCGAACTCTCGAACAAAGTAGAAATTTCAGTATTCTCTCAGAAGTCTAGAAACGGTTAGGTTCTTATCGGAACATTATCTTTTCATTAGAATCAATTGATTTGGTCAAGTGATGTGATTCTTATCCC
Organism: Aphidecta obliterata; assembly: GCA_963966015.1. Lineage (NCBI taxonomy): Eukaryota > Metazoa > Arthropoda > Insecta > Coleoptera > Coccinellidae > Aphidecta > Aphidecta obliterata. The sequence goes on from OZ014432.1 coordinate 25,585,504, forward strand.
TTATTTACTTTCTTAGTACGTATGAGAGATGAAGTGACGAAAATCCTTCCTGTTAACAATATAATAAATTTGAGTATAATCTATCCATTCGTTTACAAATAAAACTCGACAATATTCTATAATAATAACTACGAAAAATTCAACTAAAATAATGAAAACGATTCCTTCCAGTTGGATTTGCCGAACACTCGAACAAAGTAGCAATTCCAATAATCTCTCAAAAGTCCAGTTAGATTTTTATCGGAACATTATCTGTTCATTATGATCAATCAATTTGGTCGAGTGATGGGTTTCTTATCTCTTATTTACATTCTAAGTACGTACGAGAGAAGATACAAGATTCCTGTCCTCCCTGTTGCCAATATAATAATTTTGAGTATAATCTTTCCCTTTCCTTTCCTACGCTTCATGAAGTCGATTGAAGATATTTAATTCGATATTTGTATACAAATAATAATAATTATAACATTCATGAATCGAAGATGAAAATAATGTAACATAAACCTTTAAACATTGAACGGATATTCAGAACTTAGTATTCACTAATCCATTAGACTACGATTTGCACAAATAGGCATTGTTTTTTTGTTAACAAATAACACTCGACAATATTCTTCTATAATATCTACGAAAAATACAACTAAAATAATGACAACAATTCCTTTCAGTTGGATTTGTCGAACTCTCGAACAAAGTAGAAATTTCAGTATTCTCTCAGAAGTCTAGAAACGGTTAGGTTCTTATCGGAATATTATCTTTTCATTAGAATCAATTGATTTGGTCAAGTGATGTGATTCTTATCCCTTATTTATTTTCTTAGTACGTATGAGAGATGAAGTGACAAAAATCCTTCCTGTTAACAATATAATAAATTTGAGTATAATCTGTCTATTCGTTTGCAAATAAAACTCGAAAATATTCTATAATAATAACTACGAAAAATTCAACTAAAATAATGAAAACGATTCCTTCCAGTTGGATTTGCCGAACACTCGAACAAAGTAGCAATTCCAATAATCTCTCAAAAGTCCAAAAACGGTTAGATTTTTATCGGAACATTATCTGTTCATTATGATCAATCAATTAGGTCGAGTGATGGGATTCTTATCTCTTATTTACATTCTAAGTACGTATGAGAGAAGATACAAGATTCCTGTCCTCCCTGTTGCCAATATAATAATTTTGAGTATAATCTTTACCTTTTCTTTCCTACGCTTCATGAAGTCGATTGAAGATATTTGATTCGATATCTGTTTACAAATAATAATAATTATAACATTCATGAATCGAAGATGAAAATAATGTAACATAAATCTTTAAACATTGAACGGATATTCAGAACTTAGTATTCACTAATCCATTGGACTACGATTTGCACAAATAGGCATTGTGTTTTTCGTTAACAAATAACACTCGACAATATGCTTCTATAATATCTACGAAAAATACAACTAAAATAATGAAAACAGTTGGATTTGTCGAACTCTCGAACAAAGCAGAAATTTCAGTATTCTCTCAGAAGTCTTGAAACGGTTCGGTTTCTATCGGAACATTATCTGTTCATTAGAATCAATTGATTTGGTCAAGTGATGGGATTCTTATCCCTTATTTACTTCCTAAGTATGAGAGATGAAGTGACAAAAAACCATTGGTTTACAAATAACACTCGATAATATTCTATAATAATAACTACGAGAAATTTAACTAAAATAATGAAAACAATTCCTTCCAGTTGGATTTGCCGAACACTCGAACAGAATAGCGATTTCAATAATCTCTCAAAAGTCCAAAAAAAAGTTATATTTCTATCGGAACATTATCTTTTCATTATGATCAATCAATTTGGTCGCATGATGGGATTCTTATCTCTTATTTAATTTCTAAGTACTTTTGAGAGAAGATACAAGTTTCCTCCCTGTTATTTACGATTTTCACAACTAGGCATTGTTTTTTTCGTTAAGAAATAACACTCGACAATATTTTCCATAATATCGACGAAAAATACAACTAAAATAATGAAAACAATTCCTTTCAGTTGAATTTGTCGAGCACTCGAACAAAGTAGCAATTTCAGTATTCTCTCAAAAGTCCAAGAACGGCCAGTATGTAGAATATACATATTGTGATATTTCAGAATCACAAATTTTTTTGTAAATCTAGAAGAATCAAATTAATCACTGCACCACTCGTAGGTATCAATTACTCCGGTTTATATCGAATTGCATAAGGATTTTTTCTCTCTGGTGTGAATTAGATACCAACTTTTAAGGTCATGTTTCCATGTCGAGCTATTTGATTTCAACCCATATCAGATTGTACCACCTATTATGCAATGCGTTTTACGTAAACTGGAAAATATCTCCAAACGAAAACGTATTAACTTGATATATGCCTCGAGTTGGCGTAAACATTGGAAAGACAAATCCACTTTATAGGTCAAATGTCCTTGTTTTCAATTAGTTCACATACCTAATAAAGTCTTGATGTCGGTGTACGTCACCTCTAAAATTAATGAATGAATCGCTTGACGAATTTTCGAGAATTGTTCAAGAAAATCGGAGGAACTGATGCGTGTGTGGTTTTAGAATGACGCTAAACCAAAATCAACAAAATTTATCAGCTATCTTGAAATGATTTTTTTCTGAGCTTCCCATTAATCAATATAATATAAATAAGGAGATCTTCTTACTTAACTTTATGTGTCTGAATGTAGAACATATTTCTAAATGTTAAAATATACATATTTCCAATTAAGTCATATAAAAGTTGAATATCACCATTGAACGAAGGGAGACAGTATAAACGTCTATTCACAAAGAAATAAACGTCTTTCCTCAACTCCGAGAGTGACGTCGACATTGAAAATTCTTTCAGCGAACTCTCTTGCGAAATGTAAATAAATCGAAAGATCAGGGCTTGCTGTTCCTCAAGATTTCTTATGCGTTCTGTCCAAACTTTCTTCATTTTAATGAAGTTGATTTAATGCTTGGAATTATTCGAATTGAGGACAATTTATTCGTTATTCCGAACACTTATTCGAGAAATATTAAGCAAGAAATGAGTTTTGGCACTGTTTTCTTATGAAAAACACATTTTTCAATAGTTTTTTTTTGGCACCCAGAGATTGCTTCATGAAACCTCGATTTGAAGGATTTTCGGAAATTTCATTAATATTGCTTAGATGTTAGTAGGATGTGTTCCCTTTTTGAGCGCTCGTTACACTTACACGAGGGCTATATCATTTCGTCACGATGTCTGTATTTTTCGAATTTTGAGCCGAAAATGGTCTAGATCGACAAGGTTCGACTCACTGATGACGAATCCGTCGAAAAATTCGGGTCTGGCCGTCCGTCCGTAAGAACGATAACTCTAGAACGGAAAAACCTAGAGACTTGAAATTTTCAATGTGGGTTCAGTTCCCGGATGTCTCGGTTAAGTTCATTAATGGGCCAAATTCCACCAGGGGTTCCGTAAATATGGCCGTTCAAAGTTTTGTTTCCCTGATTACTTGAAAACTACAAATTCGATCGAGATGAAATTTTGCACTCAACTGGAGAATGAGGTGTTCAAGCTACATGTAAAATTTTGTCGAGATCACATGACCAGAACCATAGAAACCATAGAAAATTGAACGGAAACGCCTAGGGACTTGAAATTTTCAGGATAGGTGTGGATCTCGAATGTGGTGATCACGTTCATTTATGAGCAAAATTATACTAGGGGTTCCGTATATATGGTCGTTTGAAATTTAGTTTTCTTGATAATTTCAAAACTACAGATTCGATCGTGACGAAATTTTGTATACTAATGGACTACTTGAAAAATTGGATGAGAGGTTTTTGAAACTTCAAATCACAGCTCAAATCATCACAACTATTCGGGAACCACAAATATTTTCAAACAATTTTAACTGCAACATTAGACAATGAAAAAAGGCAAGAATGATTCCTAATCGACGAATAAAAATTGAACCTGATGGAAAAATGCTCACATCTACATCTTCAATTCCTTGTAGATGTCCCTTCTTCAGATTGCTGGAGAAAAAAAAACATAAACATTGAATGGATTTTCACAATGGTTATTTATACAAATAAAACACCTTGCACTTCCACAAGTAGAATAAATGATCCATGTGATACATTTTTTCACAGCGAATCTTCCTACAAGGTGGATGAACGAGCGCTCAAAAGCTCCTGACTTCACGGCAGTGCTTTCTATAATTTTTTTTTATATCTGAATGAATTGAATAATATTTTTCACTAAAATTTCAAATCAGTGGATCTATCTAAAATTAATTTCGAAAACTCCGAAAATATACATCATTAAATTAAGAATCGAGTTTTCTCAAAACCCAGTTTATATTTTTTATTTCGGTTTTCTTGAACAAGAAACGTGACATTATTTTTCTATACTATATGTTAAGTATCTTAAAATGAACTAGTATCACATTCCTCCTTGTTTGAATGGACAGATCGAAAATGCAGTTTGAAATCGGTTTAGTTGTTTCCGAGAAGGCAATGCTTATTTGTATTCTTTTAAATTTTTTGTAATGAGTTTATGAGATGGGAAGTATCACCACAACACAACTATTATTTCTGGTCATGCGATATCAACGACGTCGTTGCTTCTTCTGGAACGCCCAAACATCACCGATCAACTTCATGAAAAGACATCCTGCTAATATATATCTTGCTTGGTCTGGCAGGTATTCCATGAACCATAATATTGGAAACTGAAAATCGTCAAGTTATTAATATTCAATGAATGGCATCCTCAGTTAGTTTTGGTAAAAAATGTCTGTTCATGTTCGTATTTATGTGTTTGGTTTTGTCTCTCTTCAAATTGAGTTTTTGGAAATTCACGTTATGGAAAGAAGTGCAATATTTTGAAACATGAAATGACCATGGCTTTAGACAGTTTTTGTTTCAACCTCATATATACTTCTAATAAGGTAATCGTTACTTATCGTTCGCGGAAGCTGAAAACAATAGCCGATACCAAAAAAATCGGATATCTCATATAAAGATCTACAAACATACAACAATTATTGAGTAGAGTCGAGCACGAATCCACACGATATCACTTCTATTAGGCATTAAACTATGTACAATGTAGCCATAATTTTCAATACGGTGTCGTGAGTAAAACTTATTAACAACCATGTACTTTCATTTATTCGGAAGCAATTATGTCCTGGAAAATAATAAGGATAAGTTTGCCAAGGTATAATATCACCTGATCCGAACGAATGTTTTTGTATGTAAGAAAAGAATAATGTGTTCTTAGGTGGAAATGGTATGGAAGAAGAAAGGGACGTCTATCTGTATCTGTACGAGTTGTATTTTGGTCATATACTTCAAGGATGTTCAGTGCATTCTTCAAAAAAATTGTATGTAGTACAAGAAAAACCTTACCAAGGCTAGCTTTGGCAGAAAAAAAATAAGGAGAACGCCATACTCACTAGAAGGGCTTCAGTAAAACCACCCATAGATGACGCCAGTAATAATTGTCGGCTACACATTTGACAGCGTTGAACATCGCGAAAAACTTTTCTAACCATAATCAAAAATAATATGAATCGACAGCATTGTTTTGGTAAAACTCCAATGTAGTACAGAATAGGAAATGCGCTCAGTACAGCTTCATAAGGGTACATAGTTTGTAGCCGAGAGGGAAATGTTTCTTAGTTTTGGTCATTTTCAATTGGTTGGTTGGTGAGGCTTATGGTGCATGCCAAAATTTACTGGAAATTTAGTGCTTCGTTCAGAATCTTGACTGATTTTGACAAACGTCATAGCGATTTTGTGGTATGTCATAATGTCATACAAAAAGTGAAAGTAAAATCCATCGAGATTTATTTCTCACCGTCATCGCCTCATAAATGCCACCGACTGAGACAGATAGCAAAAACGCCGGAGTGGTGATCTGCTCAGTTCTCTTCATATCTCTTATGACTTTTTTGACGAAAACCAGGAGTAACACAAATTTGCACAGTGGTTTCGGTAATAAGCCTACATAGTAAAATATAGGGAATGTACTGAGTACCATAAGAGTGTTTCTCTCGAAGTTGGCCATAGTTCTGATGCGGTCTGGTCGAGTAACATCTTAAAGGTCAGTTGGTATGAAGTTGCATAATGAACTGAAATGTTTGACGAGTAAATGCGACATTCAACTTTGCTTGTCATTTTGATATATGTCATCGATTCTGAAAATGAGGTCATTATTTTCTTTTTCTTTTGGTTTAAATGTTTACCGAAGTTGAGTTTGAAACCTGTTTTTTTTTTCAGCTCGAAAACATCAACTTATGCCTGAACCTTCTGAAAGCCCAGCATGTGTCCGGAGTGGAATCGGTGTCTGCACAAGAACTGAGAGATGGCAAGTTGAAGGCTATTTTGGCTTTGTTTTTCGCCCTGTCGCGTCATAAGCAGGCTGCAAAGCAAAGGGCCCAACAGGTCCAACAACAACAGCTTGCGGAGATGACTCCAAACAGGTAATAATTCATGTTATGACGTTTTTGTTAACACTAGTTCATTTGTACGTTCGGTCAAACTTCCCGATGAGTTAGGGACTTGGAACTTTTGATATACCTAGCTCCTCGTCTATCTTTCTATTTGTTTGTTTGTTCGGTACGAATTTTGAAACCACATTATTTTTTTAATTCCAGTTACTTGAACGAAATAACGGACTGATGGAGTTTCGTTCAGGACTCTCTTGAAATTATCAAATATCCCAAAAACGGTATAAGTTTGTTGAAACAACGTCCAACAAAACCTAATGTTTTGATTTTTAGAGAAATCCATCCAAGTTCCAGGATATCTATAGAATAAATTTTAAATGATTGCGACATAATTTTCCGTAAGCAACATGGAAAAACTCTGTGATTTCTCGGACTTTTATGGAGTCGTAAAATATGTCCAATTTCTGTCTGAAGAAAATCGAAAGACGGCGAAATGTGAATTTTGCAACAAGAGTTGCAATTTTAAATGAAGAAACAGCCCGATAGTTTCGTTCAGAACTTTCTTGTTATCATCAAAAATCCCAAAAATAGTATAAGGTTGCTGAAACAACGTCCTATAATACCTAATTCACACAATGTATCCGGCAAATTGTTGGATTTTTCGAGAAATCCATCCAAGTTACAGGATATCTATAGAATACGAAATAATTTTCCGCAAGAAACGCCAGAAAAACTCTGTGATTTCTCGGACTTTTATGGAGTCGTAAAATATGTCCAATTTCTCCAGTAATTTCCGCCATTAACATGAAACTCTCAAGAAAATCGAAAGACGTCGAAATGTGAATTTTGCAACAAAAGTTGCATTAATTCCAAGAACTTAAAAATTTTAAATGAGGAAACAGACCGATAGTTTCGTTCAGAGCTTTCTTGTTATCATCAAAAATCCCAAAAATAGTATAAGGTTGCTGGAACAACGTCCTACAATACCTAATTTAAACAAAGTATCCGGCAAATTGTTCGATTTTTCGGGAAATCCATCCAAGTTACAGGATATCTATAGAATACGAGCGATTTCGAAATAATTTTCCGCAAGAAACGCGAGAAAAACTCTGTGGTTTCTCGGACTTTTTTTGGAGTTGTAGAAGATGACAAAGTTCTTTCGTATTTTCCGCCAATAACATGAAACTCCCAAGAAAATCGAAAGACGTCGAAATGTGAATTTTGCAACAAGATTTGCATTAATTCCAGTAACTTAAAAAACTTAAATGAGGGAACAGCCTGATAGTTTCGTTCACATTTTTTCGTGAAGATGAAATATCCCAAAAACAGTATAAGGTTGTTGAATTATCGTCCAACAATACCTAATTCACACAATGTATCCGGCAAATTGTTCGATTTTTCGAGAAATCCATCCAAGTTACAGGATATCTATGGAAAACGAGCGATTTCGAAATATTTTTCCGCAAGAAACGCGAGAAAAACTCTGTGGTTTCTCGGACTTTTATGGAGTCGTAGAAAATGTCAAAATTCTTTCGTATTTTCCGCCATTAACATGAAACTCTCAAGAAAATCGAGAGACGTCGAAATGTGAACTTTGCAACAAGATTTGCATTAATTCCAGAAACTTAAAAAACTTAAATGAGGGAACAGACTGATAGTTTCGTTCAGATTTTCTCGTGATTATGAAATATCCCAAAAACAGTATAAGGTTTTTGAAACATCGTCCAACAATACCTAATTCACACAATGTATCCGGCAAATTGTTCGATTTTTCGAGAAATCCATCCAAGTTACAGGATATCTATGGAAAACGAGCGATTTCGAAATAATTTTCCGCAAGAAACGCGAGAAAAACTCTGTGGTTTCTCGGAGTCGTAGAAAATAACAAAGTTCTTTCGTATTTTCCGCCAATAACATGAAACTCTCAAGAAAATCGAAAGACGTCGAAATGTGAATTTTGCAACAAGATTTGCATTAATTCCAGTACCTTAAAAAACTTGAATGAGGGAACAGACTGATAGTTTCGTTCAGATTTTCTCGTGATTATGAAATATCCCAAAAACAGTATAAGGTTGTTGAAACATCGTCCAACAATACCTAATTCACACAATGTATCCGGCAAATTGTTCGATTTTTCGAGAAATCCATCCAAGTTACAGGATATCTATGGAATACGAGCGATTTCGAAATAATTTTCCGCAAGAAACGCGAGAAAAACTCTGTGGTTTCTCGGACTTTTATGGAGTCGTAGAAAATGACAAAGTTCTTCCGTATTTTCCGCCATTAACATGAAACTCTATTGAAAATCGAAAGACGTCGAAATGTGAATTTTGCAACAAGATTTGCATTAATTCCAGTACCTTAAAGAACTTAAATGAGGGAACAGACTGATAGTTTCGTTCAGATTTTCTCGTGATTATGAAATATCCCAAAAACATTATACGGTTGTTGAAACATCGTCCAACAATACCTAATTCACACAATGTATCCGGCAAATTGTTCTATTTTTCGAGAAATCCATTCAAGTTCCAGGATATCTATAGAATACGAAATAATTTTCCGCAAGAAACGCCAGAAAAACTCTGTGATTTCTCGGACTTTTATGGAGTCGTAAAATATGTCCAATTTCTCCAGTAATTTCCGCCATTAACATGAAACTCTCAAGAAAATCGAAAGACGGCGAAATGTGAATATTGCAACAAGAGTTGCATTAATTCCAAGAACTTAAAAATTTTAAATGAGGAAACCGACCGATAGTTTCGTTCAGAGCTTTCTTGTAATCATCAAAAATCCCAAAAATAGTATAAGGTTGCTGAAACAACGTCCTACAATACCTAATTTACACAATGTATCCGGCAAATTGTTCGATTTTTCGAGAAATCCATCCAAGTTACAGGATATCTATGGAAAACGAGCGATTTCGAAATAATTTTCCGCAAGAAACGCGAGAAAAACTCTGTGGTTTCTCGGACTTTCATGGAGTCGTAGAAAATGTCAAAATTCTTTCGTATTTTCCGCCATTAACATGAAACTCTCAAGAAAATCGAGAGATGTCGAAATGTGAATTTTGCAACAAGATTTGCATTAATTCCAGTAACTTAAAAAACTTAAATGAGAGAACAGACTGATAGTTTCGTTCAGATTTTCTCGTGATTATGAAATATCCCAAAAACAGTATACGGTTGTTGAAACATCGTCCAACAATACCTAATTCACACAATGTATCCGGCAAATTGTTCGATTTTTCGAGAAATCCATCCAAGTTACAGGATATCTATGGAAAACGAGCGATTTCGAAATAATTTTCCGCAAGAAACGCGAGAAAAACTCTGTGGTTTCTCGGACTTTTTTTGGAGTCGTAGAAAATGACGAAGTTCTTTCGTATTTTCCGCCAATAACATGAAACGCTCAAGAAAATCGAAAGACGTCGAAATGTGAATTTTGCAACAAGATTTGCATTAATTCCAGTAACTTAAAAAACTTAAATGAGGGAACAGACTGATAGTTTCGTTCAGATTTTCTCGTGATTATGAAATATCCCAAAAACATTATAAGGTTGTTGAAACATCGTCCAACAATACCTAATTCATACAATGTATCCGGCAAATTGTTCGATTTTTCGAGAAATCCATCCAAGTTACAGGATATCTATGGAAAACGAGCGATTTCGAAATATTTTTCCGCAAGAAACGCGAGAAAAACTCTGTGGTTTCTCGGACTTTTATGGAATCGTAGAAAATGTCAAAATTCTTTCGTATTTTCCGCCATTAACATGAAACTCTCAAGAAAATCGAGAGACGTCGAAATGTGAATTTTGCAACAAGATTTGCATTAATTCCAGTAACTTAAAAAACTTAAATGAGGGAACAGACTGATAGTTTCGTTCAGATTTTCTCGTGATTATGAAATATCCCAAAAACATTATAAGGTTGTTGAAACATCGTCCAACAATACCTAATTCATACAATGTATCCGGCAAATTGTTCGATTTTTCGAGAAATCCATCCAAGTTACAGGATATCTATGGAAAACGAGCGATTTCGAAATATTTTTCCGCAAGAAACGCGAGAAAAACTCTGTGGTTTCTCGGACTTTTATGGAATCGTAGAAAATGTCAAAATTCTTTCGTATTTTCCGCCATTAACATGAAACTCTCAAGAAAATCGAGAGACGTCGAAATGTGAATTTTGCAACAAGATTTGCATTAATTCCAGAAACTTAAAAAACTTAAATGAGGGAACAGACTGATAGTTTCGTTCAGATTTTTTCGTGATTATGAAATATCCCAAAAACAGTATAAGGTTTTTGAAACATCGTCCAACAATACCTAATTCACACAATGTATCCGGCAAATTGTTCGATTTTTCGAGAAATCCATCCAAGTTACAGGATATCTATGGAAAACGAGCGATTTCAAAATAATTTTCCGCAAGAAACGCGAGAAAAACTCTGTGGTTTCTCGGACTTTTATGGAGTCGTAGAAAATGTCAAAATTCTTTCGTATTTTCCGCCATTAACATGAAACTCTCAAGAAAATCGACGTCGAAATGTGAATTTTGCAACAAGATTTGCATTAATTCCAGTAACTTGAAAAACTTAAATGAGGGAACAGACTGATAGTTTCGTTCCGATTTTCTCGTGATCATGAAATATGCCAAAAACAGTATAAGGTTATTGAAACATCGTCCAACAATACCTAATTCACACAATGTATCCGGCAAATTGTTCGATTTTTCGAGAAATCCATCCAAGTTACAGGATATCTATGGAAAACGAGCGATTTCGAAATATTTTTCCGCAAGAAACGCGAGAAAAACTCTGTGGTTTCTCGGACTTTTATGGAGTCGTAGAAAATGTCAAAATTCTTTCGTATTTTCCGCCATTAACATGAAACTCTCAAGAAAATCGAAAGACGTCGAAATGTGAATTTTGCAACAAGATTTGCATTAATTCCAGTAACTTGAAAAACTTAAATGAGGGAACAGACTGATAGTTTCGTTGCGATTTTCTCGTGATTATGAAATATCCCAAAAACAGTATAAGGTTTTTGAAACATCGTCCAACAATACCTAATTCACACAATGTATCCGGCAAATTGTTTGATTTTTCGAGAAATCCATCCAAGTTACAGGATATCTATGGAATTCAAGCGATTTCGAAATAATTTTCCGCAAGAAACGCGAGAAAAACTCTGTGGTTTCTCGGACTTTTATGGAGTCGTAGAAAATGACGTATTCGTATTCGTATTTTCCGCTTCAACATGAAATTCTCAAGAATATCGAAAGACGTCGATGAGTGATTTTTGCAATAAGAGTTTCATCAATTCCAGTAACTTAAATGAGATTACAGACTAACAGAACTTTTATGGAGTCGTAAAATATCGTCAAATATCTATTGTATTTTCCGAATCAACACGAAACACCTAGGAAAATCGGAAGGCGTTGATCCATGAATTGTCATCTCTTTGAGTTCTTCTACAAAATCTATATTGTTTGAGATTTGAAACTTTCTATTGCTCTTATTCGAAATTATGTATATACTAAGTGGAAAAGGAGGTGGTAGGTTGTAGGTTCATAAAACTTATGAATTGTATTTTGTTAGTACTTGAAGATCTTCATCGGACTATCCTCGTCAATATGTTGCATGGCATAATGTCAGTAATGAGAGTCGAGTATCATAATTAAGGATCTCGTAACAGAAATATCAACATCAGTTTATTCAATTAAACTCAGAAATGTCTACAGTTCGGACTATTAAACTTGTGGGTGCTCATTTTAGTGGTGTTTTCCCGACGACTGTCTACGGAATCGATATAAATTCATTCCATTCGAGTGTATCAGTTTAATTTTCCGGAATTATATAATCCAGTGAACGAATTCATTGTAATAAGTTTCCTCTGGCGAAAATGGAATCGAGAGAGCAGAACGAAATTGTGGGGGTGGTGAATGAGAAATTCGATACTGGGGGATTGAGGAATTTATAATCGATTCTAGACCAGAATGCTGATTTGTTTCCTCAGATTCTTAGAGAATTTTTATGAATGATAACTTGGCTGATTATAGAAGTTCAGACTCCATATCTGAATGCAAATTTGTTATACTGTACTAATTTCATACTCCAAGCCCCATCGAGTTATTTGCGGAAATGCCTCCTCGAAACGTTCGAATTCGAGCGAAGATTCGAATCCATCCGAAACACCATAAAATTGAAAATTAACCCCTGGCGTAATTTATAATTCGGTACGTTTAGGCGCAGGGTAGTAAATCATGCCGAAAATTAACCGCGGGGATTATAATTTATGGGGTGTGCCAGTTATTTTGCGTTTCCGATACGTGGCAGATAGCCCGAGTGTTCACGCCGATATGTTTTAGGGGTATATTCGAAATACCGACATTGAAAATTGTCGTTTCCTTTCATAAATGAATGGTTTGAAATGTCAGCTTTTGAAAGTAAAAAATAATAATAAGTTTTTTGTCGAGAATCTTGATTCTTTCGATTGAACAGTATCTTATGGTCTCTTCAGTATCATTGTGAGAGAATTGCTAATTTCGGAACGTCTCCAAGTGCATAACGATATATGAGAACCATCGCATTCGCCAATTTGCAACCAAACATTTTTACTGAAAATTCTTATCTCAAATAAATGAGATATATCGACGTTAATTTACAAATAATATGTGAAAAACCTATTGAAATTCATGCTCCTTTAGCCACGAAATTGTGTGAAAGAAAAATGATAATATGTAAATCTTGGGTTAAAAGATAAATAAGAGTATTAACGTTCATACATAATAATTTGAGGAATTTAACGCAGTTTCATTAAAAAAAAAACCGAAGGACGAAAAACATTTCGAAACATAAAAAAAAAAATTCAAAAATCAATTTCAGAAATTTTACAAGAAAAAAAAGTAGGTAATAATGTTTTAGTTGATTCATAACATAATAGACGAAGGCAGTAGAGTGAGGTGGTTCGTGGATGTTTAGTGATATGTTTTCGACTCACAAATATGATTACTTTCCTCAAAATTTGAAAAAACGCTACACCTTTCAAAATGGCCGAGTTATGAATTTTTGAAAAAACGCTGATTTCTAAGGGTTTTCCGGCTTTTCTACAGTAATAATGACCCGATTGAGTTGCACTAACATTCATTTTCTTTGTCTTTTCATTCTCTGTTGTTGAAAGTGTCCGCATCGCTCTATTGGTTCGGATTTTACAAGCAAAAAACTGAAAAAAACACCGTTTTTGGTGTTTTTTCGAAATTACAAGAAAAATAATCATTTTTGCGAGTCGAAGACAGATTACTTAACATTCACAGACCACTCTACGCACCCCCCACTCGCAGTTTTTGTTTACGATTTTTATCACGAAAAAATCCATATTGCCTGGTTAATTTACACATGATATGTCAAAAAGTTATCAAAATTCATGGTCCTTTTCCCACAAAATTTTGTGAAACGAAAAATGTATCAAAGTTCAAAACAATTATTTCACGAATTACGAAATAGTTTCATAAAAACAGAATTCGTTCTTCACGAAATAAGACATCGACCTTAAATTCACAAAGGACATGTAAATTCTGGATCACAAGATAAGTTAAGTATTAACGTTCATAAATAATAACTCCACGAATTTCAACGTTGTTCCATTAAAAAAATCCTTTCTCACTAAATGAGTTTTCGACGTGGAATTAATAAATTATTCTGTTTATGTGAATCTTCATTGAAGGAAAAAAAACATTTTGAAACATCGAGAAAAAATTTCAAAAATTTCTCTGTCTTTATAATTCAGGAATTTCACAGGAAAAGAAACGTAATAATGTTTTAGTTAATTTATAACTGCATGTTTAGAACCCCGTTTTCCTTTCACACGCAAATATAACGCCTGCATCCAGGCAACCAGTAATACATTTCCTTCCCAGTTAGTGTATTCGGGGTTGCGTGCGAAGGAAAACACGTCGAGCATTTCGTGAGATCGGGGGGAATCCCAACAATTCTTTGTTATTCGCATATATTCTGAATATCAAAACTATTTTGATCGCTATCTCGACTGTTTTGAACATGCGATCATTTTAAACCTCGCATTTAATCCTGGAAACTCCTAGAAGAATTTAACTTGTGGTTTATATTTCAATTTCAATCTTCCAATTATATTTTGTGAAGGAACAGAGTTGAGTACGAAGCGCATCCACCAAAATTAATGAGACAGTAGATCATGACGAGGGAATTTGCTGAACCGATAGATCTTTGGAAGTTGTTTTCTTTTTGCGTGATTTTTTCCTAGAACAGGAGTATGTTAACTCCGAATTTTCTGCTGAGAATGGCCTTATACGAAATAAATTCAGAAAATCCTTAATAACTCAACAATTTAGGAGCATAAAATACTTCGAACACTATCATTATTTTTCTCCGCAGAATCCAACTCAATCATAAAAATATAGGGTTCTAATTTGAAAAACAAAAGTTATGAGAAAATTCTGATCACAATTTTTGAAAAAATATTGGAAACACACTGTGACGAGTTTTCCAAAATTTAGGACATGCAGAATTTTTTGCCATTCTTCTACTTCGAAAATCTAAATACAGTTTAGGCTTGAAATATTTAGAATAGGAATAACGAAAATAATACTGACTACGCATATTTCCCCTTTTTTTTCAGTTTTTCTTCTCTATTTTGAAAACTATGTCGACGAATGCAACGATTCGAATAGAAATATATTCAAAATTGAATAATCGATCTTATGAAAAAAGAAAAAACAAAAAACATTTTTTCGAGAAATTCATTTTCACTCCCTGTATAACTGAAAGTGTTCAGGCTTCGAGAATATTTCAGCTCATTAGATAAAGTCGAACAATATCATAATCCAAATTTTCATATTTCAAATAGAACCGGTTCTCAAAAAACGTCTAATAGGCGCTCGAACTTGGACAGCCTGTATATAACCAGGGTTCTACTTCAAAAAAAAATGTCTGTTCGTCTATGATAAACTGTTACTTTTCAACGATAAACATTCAACAAGATTAATCAACAAATCTATTACCGGTGATGAATATAAATTCGAACAAACATAGCGACGACTATAATGGATCTACGAAGTGTCATTTATCTCGGAAGTTTGTAGGGTGGTCCACGAAACTCGAAGGCATAAAGCGCGAAACTTCGGCTCAACGTAATTACGAACTGTGTTCCCCTGGGAGAAATGAACATGTTCCCGACCATTTGCGTACAGGATCCGGGAGTACTTTTCTCAATTAAGCAAACGTGCGATAATTCTCCCGTTTCATAAAGGCGAGGATGTTCATGTATCCAACGCGTATGTTTTCTGCTTTACATTGGAGAGTAAATCCAACAGTTTTATCATTGTGTTGTGTTGAGTTACTCGAAATATACCTTCGAAACAATCAAAAAGAGAACGCTTTCAGCTTTCAATTGGATCTCATATTTGAAATTATTATCGCTATGACCGTATTTCGATTATAAAACCCTACATATCCCTTCATATTATTTGTCGTTTGATAATAATTCTGAAAAAATATATTATTTAACGAGCGGTAATTTAGGTCACAACTAACGCAGATGAAGTTTGCAGTAATTCATCAAGTGAGTTATGACCATTACCGCAAGTTGAATACTATACTTTATCTACCACAATAAAAATAAATACTAAAATACAAGTACAGAGAAAGAACTTTATATACAAATCTCAATAGTTACCTATAACAATGCATTATTTATGTTGATTGTATTTCTTAGCATGGAGTAGGAAATCCATAGGGGCGATGCTTTATATTTAGTGCTTATATTTAGTGCTAAGTTCACTAAAATATGCCGAAAGAACATTCTCTGTAAACGATGACTCAATATTCTTACTGCTACACCAATCTAGAAAATTGTTGTATACACCTTTATATTTGTTTTGGGATTTTTCGGACAATAAATTCTGTTTGGTAACATTGGCTGATTGTCGTATTTCTGAAGGTGTACATAATAATCGATCTTCACTATCTGAATTCATCTTTTTCAGCGAAACATTCACAATAATAATTAAGTGTCAACTTGATTTGAAAAAACGTCAAAATTATTCGAGTGACCTCCCCTTAATACCAATAATGGACTGTTCCCTTTCGGCCAATCGGCTTTTTCAGAAGCACAGAGACAGGGAGTTATAGTAGTGAGTTATTATAACTCACAGTGTTTGTTTACAGATACAATTAATTGCTCAAAAGTAGTTGAATAATGAATATTTAATTCAATAGCATTAGATAAATAAACATATCTATCTACCTATCATTAGTTATTATATCTCTTAGTGATAGAATGAAAATGTGGAGATATACCAGATATGGTGGATGCGCTAATCGAACAAATCATTTCTATCGAAAAAATGTGTTGAACTTACATAAGCGGTTACTAGGATATAATAACATATTTATTTCCATATTCTATATGCATAATCTTTATGCATTTATATTTCCTCGAAATCCACAATTCTCAATGATTTGACACAAAAGAATTTCGTGAAGATAATTCAGAACCACTTCATTTTAATTTTCGTTATCATTGCAGGATAATACTTCGCTTGATTGAACGGCTTTTGATTTATCTAATACTTCCTATAAACATTTTTTCTTTGAACGATTCGGTTAGTTCAATTTTGGTAAGATTATTCCAAAATTATCATCCCATTTAAGTTTTGCTAGCTATTGGCCCTATTCAGAGTGTTTTCAAAGGCGAGCTTATTTTGAACAGAAACAAAATTCTATAAAATGAACCATTTCACCGAAATTGCCTGTATGAAACTTTCAAGATGTCGAAATTTGATTCAATAATGGGAGGCACGCGTTTATTCGCGCGCATCGCTTATTCGGGCACATCTTCCCACAAGTAACAGCACGCAAAGGTCACGATTTTCAGTTTTTTGCTCATATCTCCCGGACAGTGCTTCGTTAAGTGAATTTTGCTATATACAGAATGGAAGATTATATCAAATTTATCATTGTTTACTGTACTGATGAGACTTCATATGAGTGTAAACCGGTCTATAGGTGTGAATGATGGATTTGGTGTTCCCTTGGGTAACAAGAAATTGATTTGTTGGCTTACTATTAGTTTATCTAGAATAATTTTTCGTATTTTATCAAATATTTTCAAATACCTTATAAAATTTGTTATCCCCACTTTTTTTGTAACTCGAATTACATATACGAAGCGAAAAGCCACTTATTGAAGAAAAGTGCGTTTACTCTCAAGTTTTGTGACAAACAATCTTTTCTAGCCGCTCAGCTTTTCACTTTTTTCCCATACACATTTGGAATTAAGTTGAAAGAGCATGAAATATCTTTCTCAACGAGTTTTAATTCAATTTTGGAACATCAACGAGCCCAAACAGAATTTTTCTGTTCTCATTCAATTTTGTATCATCCACGTGTCCAAACTTACTGTAAATTTTTAAGGAAAACTCTCTTTTCCACTCAAGGATAATATCGTTTTATTCTGTCTGAATAATGGTGAAATAACTAATATAAATGAAATTATAAAAAGTAGTGAAGCTTTTGGGTGCTCGTTCATCCACCTTCTATTGGAAAAATTTTTGACAGCTGTCAAAAAATGACAGTAGCTCTCTGTCAATTATGCCGAATCAGCTGTTACAGGAATATAAGGATGTTTTTCTCGATAATTCGCTAGAATCTTCTTCTTATATGGTCTTGGTAATGCGATCTGGACAAAATTTTGCATATCGAACACGTCATTCTCCAGATTGCAAAATTTCACCTCGGAGAAGAAGTTTCGAAGTAATCAGAAGAACAAAATTTCGAAAGGCCATATTTACGGAACCCCCAGGCGAATTTGGCCCAATAACGAACTCAACCGTGGCATTCAAGATTCGAACCTACCCTGAAAATTTCAAGTTTCTAGGTCGTTCCGTTCGAGAGTTATCGTGTATACGGCCGGACGGACGGACAGACTCGAATTTTTTGACGGATTCATCATCATTGAGTCGAACCTTGTCGATTGAGACCATTTTCGGCTCAAAATTCGAAAAATACAGACATCGTGACGAAATGATATAGCCCTCGTGTAATTTGAACGAGCTCTCAAAGGCAGTTGTTTGAAAAACAACATTTCTGGACAGATGCTCTATAGAAATGAAACAAGAAATATTGTTCTAACATAAACTAATAAGCAAGCTAACAAATTAATCCATGTAACCCCAGAGAACATCAAATCCATCCTATGTAGACCAGTTTCGAGTTTTTAAGTCTCGTCAGTATAGCTAGCGAAGATTGTTTATTAGTCTATTTCAGAACAATTGTTCTTGTTTCATTAGAGTAATTGAAAACTTTAAATAAAAAGCCATAAAATTATTCTGACAAATGAGGTTGTAGCTTGAACCTGTTATTTCCACATGTGACAATTATACCGAAATATTTTCGGCGGTAACATGTGGTTTTTATCAGATGAACTGGGAAATCTTTTCCTGGGCCTACAAAGATTGGAGACGAGTGCTTTTGTAGCGGACAGGTGGCGTGAGTGGAGTAATTTTCGCCGATCGCCGTTGAATGTCGTTGTATGGACAGTCTGTTTCTCACATCAAATTCATCTTCGCTAACTTGAAAAGTCGAAACCAGTCTACAGATGCGAATGATGGATTTGGTGTCCTCTGGAGTTACATGGATTGATTTGTCAGCTTGCTAATTAGTTTATCTGAGAAAAAATTGAAAACTTCGGATAAACTGCCATTGAATTGTTTTAAATTCTTAACATACAGCGAATATGCGTTGTTAGGGGGTTTCTTCTGAAATTAAAAGTAAGTTTGGACACATTAATGGTACAAAAATGAATAAGAACGCATTATGAAGTAAATTTAATGCTCTTAAACTTTTTGAGCGGTACTACTTACACGAGGGCTATATCATTTCGTCACGATGTCGGTATTTTTCGAATTTTGAGCTGAAAATGGTCTCAAACGACTAAGTTCGACTCACTGATGACGAATCCGTCGAAAAATTCGAGTCCGTCCGTCCGTATACACGATAACTCTCGAACGGAATATCCTAGAAACTTGAAATTTTCAGGGTAGGTTCGAATCTCAAATGCCGCGGTTGAGTTCGTTATTGGGCAAAATTCGCCGAGGGGTTCCGTAAATATAGCCACTCGAAATTTTGTTTTCCTGATTACTTTGAAACTACAGATTCGATCGAGGTGAAATTTTGTTCTCTAATGGAAAATGAGGTGTTCAAGCTACACGCAAAATTTCGTCCAGATCGCATGACCAGAACCATATAAACCATAGAAAATTATAACTTCCGAAGGGAAAGGTTTAGGAACTTGAAATTTTCAGGGTGGGTTTGGATCGCGAATTTCATGGTCACGTTCATCAATGAGCATAATTAGACTAGGGGTTCCGTAAATATGGCCGTTCAAAATATTCTGTTCCTGATAATTTCGAAACTTCCGACTTGATTGGAATGAAATTTTGCACCTAGATGGGGAATAATGTATTCAGACTACGTGCGGAATTTTGTCCAGATCGCATCACCAAGACCATAGATACCGTAGAAAATTCTAGCGAATTATCGAAAAAAAATTGGTCAGCTGAAGCACAGACAAAGTCTGGAGCTTCGTCTAAGTTTGAGAATTTTTTTGACAGCTGTCGAAAATTCCTTCAATTGATTTCTAAAACTAGAAAATGCGAATCTACCTACAAGGTGGATGTACGAGCGCTCAAAAGCTCCTGACTTCACGGCAGTGCTTTCCGTAATTTTTTTTGATGGGAATGGCAGAAACTTAGAAGGCCGAGGAACTGGAAGGGTCAAAAAACGTAGGTTGAAATTAAAATTTTCGTTAATTAACGACTTTCAGTTGCGAATATCACAGAAACTGTTCGAGTTACAGAGAAAAGTAATGGTAAAAATTTTTTGGGGAATCCGAAAATCTTCCATTTTGTAAATTGTAATTTTACTGTATCACGCACCGTTGGGGAGATATGAACGGAAAACTTCATCATTTGTCACCTCCAGGTCTTGGTCCAAAACTTTTTTACTACTTTTCCGAAGAAAAAAATTCTTTCCTTCGAAATGTCGTGACTATTAGTCTCATCTTGAAAAGAGTGATTTGTAAAAGTTGATTCATTCGAAATGGAACGATTCCAGGGCACATCATCAAAAGCTACACCTGAATCCACAAGATGAGGCAACTCGACTCTATCCCGTTTCGCACTCGCCGCCGTAAATCATCACGGCGGCAATTTACAATATCGAAATTTAATGCAGGAGAGCAGAAACCGTTAACCGGGTGTAATTTTAGGCACCGAAAAAAAACAAAAACGTTGACATTCGGGCGGCATCTGGCATGAGTTATGATCTTTCGCGTCGATTTGCTGGAACGGGAACTCATTTTTGCGAAGGCGAACGCGCTCACCTTGTCAAAAGTATATTCGCTTCGCGAAAACTGTTATAGGTAATTGAGTCTGAACGTTTGGTAGAAAAGCACCTGGATGTCTTTTTTTTTATGGGAAATTTTAACCCTTTTCCAAATTTGTTTTTGAAGATTCGACTCGCAAAGTTAATCGAGTCAAGGGTTCGGAAGAACCAGTGGAGGCATTCGAATATCAATCTCTAAAGGCTCAACCTCTCGTGGGAATAAGTTAAGTGTTCGGAACAGGATGGATTCAAATTGAATTCGATATTGAAGCACGACATACTCTTTGTGCTCCTCCGAAGCCGCCCCATTAACATCGGGGAAATGTCCAAATGAAAAGCACTCAGTGTGTAATCTAGTTCCCTTCTATGGAAACACGTAACGCTTGCGTGAACAATAAGGCGAAATGAAAGGATTTCACCCTGTTTGCCTCAATTTCCGAACCATTAGATGTAATATGTATCCAGCACGGACTCTTGGTCGTTGAGAATAACATGAATTACTGAATGAGGAAACAAATCCCACAATCCTCGACTCGAATAGTTTTATTCAGGCGTCATTGTCATGAGAATATACAGGGTGCGTCAAGTAATGTCACTTATTTGCTGTTGAAACAGAACGAATTTGAAACTAGATACAGGGTCTTTATAAATTATTGTAACATTGCAGTGGGCTTGGAAATATACCTATTTCGCCTCTTCATATGCAGAATGTTCACACTTGCAATTCCACCCACAGAATTTGTCTATTTTTTATTTTGGTTGTTATACAGAAAGAAGCGCGCAAAAGCTACAGACTCCACGTCAAGGCTCGCTTCGAATTTTTGAGCGTTCGTTCTACTTGCACGAGGGCTATATCATTTCGTCACGATGTCCGTATTTTTCGAATTTTCATGTTCTCAATCGACAAGGTTCGACTCACTGATGACGAATCCGACTAAAATTCGAGTCTTTCCGTCCGGCCGTTCGACCAGAGGTTACGTGAATAAATGGTCGTATGAAAACTAGTTTTCTTGATAATTTCAAAACTACGGATTCGATCGTGACGAAATTTTGTATTTTAATGGAGATTGACATATTCAAGCTACATTTTTTTCCAGATCGCATGAACAGAACCATTTTAAATTCCAACAAATCATTGAATGAAAAATCCTCATATTTCTGTAACAGCTGATTTTGCATAATTGACAAAAAGCTGCTGTCATTTTTTTGACAGCTGCCAAAAATTTCTTCAATTGGTTTCTAAAACTGGAAACTGGAACTGGAAAATGCGCTCAAAAGCGCCTGAATTCACGGCTTTGCCTTTAAAATTTCCAAATCCATCGCGAAATAAACTGAAACTTCACCTAGTTCTGCCTAAAAACATGTATACCTAATTTAGGTATTTACACCTTGCCTTATGAAGATAGTTAAGGTTTAAAAATAATGAAAATAATTGTGTCCAAAATACTTAATGATAAATTTGTTACCGAAGTTATACTGCCTATACTGCATTTTGCCTATATGAATTATACACTGACTGATGTAGATAAATCGCCGTCTTGAGCAAGCCACTGGGGCATTTTTACTTTTGCCCTGCAGAGGAATGTAATTGAGATTTCATTGGAAGTAGGAAAAAATTCGAAAATTAATAAAAGTTCGATTGATTCGGCCGATACTTGATGATATTAACTCAGTATTCACCAACCAATCAAGATTTTCACTACTTGAGAGTTCAACAAAACTACACGTGTTTCGCCATACCATGGCTTCATCAGGTCAAATCAGGTGACGAGATAAAATAGTTAATTAGTGAATGCTAAGTTAACTAATAAAAGCTTGTCTAGTTCTAAAGAAAGTTTTACAGTTCAGATACAGATTCTTCTTAACTTGTAAAGGTATTAAAGATTCAAAACACCCCAGTAAAACATTGAAGGAATATCGAAGAAAAGAAAGGGGCAGACACCGAAGACATGAAAAATTCGATAGAACTGAGAGAGGAATTTTATCTTCGGCTGGGGTAAAGCAAAGCTCAAGGAGGAAATATGTTTGAGTTTTTTATGTGTTAAGTTCAATTAATTCATTGTTTTCCATTTTTTAGAATTATCCTAAATATTTATTTTCATATATTCATTTTTGCGCGCCCACGATTCTATGGGCAAGAGCGTTAACATTTCGCACTCAGATGGAGAATGACGTATTCAAGCTACATGCAAAATTGTCCCGAACCATAGAAAATTATAACTTTCGAACGGAAAGTCCTAGGGACTTGAAATTTTCAGGATAGGTGTGGATCTCGAATGTCGCGGTCACGTTCATCAATGAGCGAAATTAGACTAGGGGTTCCGTAAATATGGCCGTTCAAATTTTTTTTATGATAATTTCAAAACTACTGATTGGATTGGAATGAATTTTGCACATATATGAAGAATAATGTATTCAGACTACGTGCGAAATTGTGTCCAGATCGCATTACCAAGACAATAGATGCCGTAGAAAATTCTGGCGAATTATCGAAAGAAAAATTGGTCACCTAAAGCACTGACGTGAAGTGGAGTTTCGCCTTAGAATTTTTTTTCATATTTCTTCAGTTGGTTTCTAAAACTGGAAAAAGCGAATCTACCTACAAGGTGGATGAACGAGCGCTCAAAATCTCCTCCACGGCAGTGCTTTTTATAATTTTTGAGCGCTCGTACTACTTACACGAGGGCTGTATCATTTCGTCACGATGTCTGTATTTTTCGAATTTTGAGCCGAAAATGGTCTCAAACGACTAAGTTCGACTCACTGATGACGAATCCGTCGAATAATTCGAGTCTGTCCGTCCGTATACACGAGAACTCTCGAACGGAATGTCCTAGAAACTTGAAATTTTCAGGGTAGGTTTGAATCTCAAATGCCTTGGTTAAGTTCGTTATTGGGCAAAATTCGCCTAGGAGTTCCATAAATATGGCCGCTCGAAAGTTTGTTTTTCTGATTACTTCGAAACGACTGATTCGATCGAGGTGAAATTATGCAATCGGATGGATAATTAGTCAAGCTACACGCGGAATTTTGTCCAGCTCGCATGACCAGAAGCATAGAAACCATAGAAAATTATAACTTTGTAATGGAAAGGCCTAGGGACTTTTGGAAATTTTAGGAAATATTCAGGATAGGTGTGGATCGTGAATATAGCGCTCACGTGTATCAATGAGCAAAATTAGACTAGGGGTTCCGTAAATATGGCCGTTGGGAATTCAGTTTTCTTGATAATTTCAAAATTATGGATTTGATCGTGACGAAATTTTGTATTCAAATTGAGAATGATATATTCGAGCTACATTTTGTCCAGATCGCATGATCAGGACCATAGAAACCATAGAAAATTAAAACTTTCGAACGGAAAGGCCTAGGGACTTGAAATTTTCAGGATAGGTTCGGATCGCGAATTTCGCGCTCACGTTCATTAATGAGCAAAATTAGACAAGGGGTTCCGTGAATATGGCCGTTTGAAATTCGGTTTTCTTGATAATTTCAAAACTATGGATTCGATCCTGACCAAATATTGTATTTAAATTGAGAATGATATATTCGAGCTACATTTTTTCCAGATCGTATGATCAGAACCATAGAAACCATAGAAAATCATAACTTTCGAACGAAAAGGCCTGGGGACTTGAAATTTTCAGGAAAGGTTCGGATCGCGAATTTCGCGATCACTTTCATCAATGAGCCAAATTAGACTAGGGGTTCCGTAAATATTGCCGTTCAAACTATATTTTTTCTGATAATTTCGAAAATACTTATTGGATTGAAATGAAATTTCGCACATATATGAAGAATAAGGTATAATTTTGTCCAGATCGCATTACCAAGACCATACCCAACTAGCAAAATAGACCCCTAAAAGAATGAAATTATTTCATAATTACCGTACAACGCCGCTTGAAAGAATTAAAATTTTTTTTAATGCGTCTCAAGACGACAATTTTATCATAAAATAGAGGGATTTCTATAATGCTGTTGTATAGACGTTCTTACAACTCATATCATACGACAAAGAAATAGTGTAAGTATACAAATTTTATAACAGTTGCATAACGTACTATAAAATTCCTATAAAATAATTTTAAAACAGTGTTATACAGATTATAATACGGTTGCATGGCTATTATATTACTTATAATAGCGACGTTAAAAGTTGGTTGTAAAGGAAGTTGTATAAATAGTTGCATTAGAGTTCCTTGAGAAAAGTAATAAGAGTGTTGCTTTACGCAGAAGTAAAACAATAAATATGAAAGTATTTTATAATCATTTTATAACTACAACAGTATTCTCTTTTATGAAGCGCTTATTGAATAGAAAAATTACGCGGTTTTCTAGTAGTTTCCGTTTACAAAATGAATTCGGAAATATCTGAGTGGAAACAAATAGAAAAGAGTGAGCATTTTAAAAGATCACTTAGAAAGAAATACCATAGAATACTTCAGAGTTGCAGTTCGCGGTATCAACCTCTAGTTGAAGGGGCATGTAACGAAGAAGCTAATCTAGAAAAAACAAGAATTTCAGCTTCAGTCAGCAAGTATAATATTGAAGAAGAATCCAAAGGAAATGAAGACCAACATGATATGTTAAAAGAAAGCGTCGACATTAATAGTGCTGATGAAGAAAACACTGATACCGACGACGGAAATTTGATGCATTCTCTATCTGAAATTGAAAAGAAAATCAAAATAAAAGAACAACTTAAGATGTGGGCAACGTCTTTTAACATTAATCATTCTGCATTAAGTAGGCTTTTCGTTATATGGAACCTGGCTATTCCTAATCTGCTTCCTACAGATCCAAGGACATTCCTAAATACTCCTCAACAAGTTAAATTGGTAACACTTGAGAATGGATCTTATTGGCACAATGGTCTAGAATTTCCGAAATCGAATATATGAAAACATCATAAAACTGAAACTCCACTAGAGGAATTGCAGATAGATATTGGAGTAGATATGGTTGTATGTTGCGGATTCTTTGCATCTCATTGATTTAGGAGTAATGAAAAGATGTCTTACAGGGTGGAGGGGCGAGATGGAAATATTGGAAATTACTCAACAAAATGGTGTGCTAATGATATGAAAAAAGTATCAAGATTTTTAATAAATTGTAAGAAGCCTTCAGAAATACATCGCGCTGTCCGTGGGCTCGATACACTTACTTACTGGAAAGGTACTGAATATCGTACCTTTCTTTTATACATTAGCATAGTAATTTCAAAAAATGTTTTGTCTAGTGATGTTTATGAACATTTTCTTTTGTTGTTTTGTGCTACAACAATATGTTCCAGAAAAATGTTTACACATTTTTTGCCATTGGCCAAATCAATGCTAGAACAATATGTAGAACTAGAAGATTCATTCCCCAGTTTGTAGGCACAATCGTCAACAGTTTCCTATTATTTTCTACCGTTTCTACTATCTTGAACATTTTGAAT
Source organism: Aphidecta obliterata (assembly GCA_963966015.1). Classification (NCBI taxonomy): domain Eukaryota; kingdom Metazoa; phylum Arthropoda; class Insecta; order Coleoptera; family Coccinellidae; genus Aphidecta; species Aphidecta obliterata. Next base: position 25,611,825 of record OZ014432.1, read on the forward strand.
ATGAATAGGTGCCGGTATAAACAAATCCGATAATTTGAGGTTAGTTCCCGCTTGGAAAGAATCTGTATACAGAAGTTATTCGAAACACAATATAACAAAATAATTGTTTACTGTCGTACCGCACGCATGTTAAGCGATACTTCTGTTCTATTATGCACTTTGCCAACGCACTACAGGATAACACGGAAATCTAACGTCCAGTGTTGCTAGCTTGGGCAGTTAATAGTTATACCAACATACATAAAATTAGTAGCAATGAATAGGTAGATCATTTATTTTATTATGATACATCTTGTAGTTCAAGATGTTCTAAATGCAACTACAAAGTATGTTTTGCAATTCAATCATGAAAAGTCGTCTATTTGGCACCGATTCTCATAAGTGGTTGATTGTAACTTTTAATAGTAAACTTGTGCTAAAGGGAGTTTCCGTCATATAAACACAATATTGCGACTTTTATTTTTACTAAGAAAACAACTTTTTGAGCGCTCGTACTACTTACACGAGGGCTATATCATTTCGTCACGATGTCTGTATTTTTCGAATTTTGAGCCGAAAATGGTCTCAATCGACTATGTTCGACTCACTGATGACGAATCCGTCGGAAAATTCGAGTCTGTCCGTCCGTCCGTCCGTCCGTTCGTCCGTCCGTCCGGCCGTCCGGCCGTCCGTCCGGCCGTATACACTATAACTCTCGAACGGAATGTCCTAGAAACTTGAAATTTTCAGGGTAGGTTCAGTTCCCGAATGGCTCGGTTAAGTTCGTTAATGGGCCAAATTCCACCAGGGGTTCCGTAAATATGGCTGTTCAAAGTTTTGTTTCCCTGATTACTTGAAAACTACAGATTTGATCGAGATGAAATTTTGCACTCAAATGGAAAATGAGGTGTTCAAGCTACATGTGAAATTTTGTCCAGATCGCATGACCAGAACCATAGAAACCATAGAAAATTGTAACTTTTGAACGGAAAGGCCTAGGGACTTGAAATTTTCAGGATAGGTGTGGATCTCGAATGTCGTGATCACGTTCATCTATGAGCAACATTATACAAGGGGTTCCGTAAATACGGTCGTTTGAAATTTTGTTTTCTCGATAAATTCGAAACTGCGGATTCGATCGAGATGAAATTTTGTATTTTAATCGAGAATGATATATTGAAGCAATATTTCGTCCAGATCGCATGACCAGAACCATAGAAACCATAGAAAATTCTAACTTTTGAACGGAAAGGCCTAGGAACTTGAAATTTTCAGGGTGGGTTTGGATCGCAAATTTCACGGTCATGTTCATCAATGAGCAAAATTGGACTAGGGGTTCCGTAAATATGGCCGTTCAAAATATTTTCTTCGTGATAGTTTCGAAACTACCGATCGGATTGGAATGAAATTATGCACCTAGCTCAGGAATAATGTATTCAAACTACGTGCAAAATTTTGTCCAGATCGCATCACCAAGACCATAGATACCGTGGAAAATTCTAGCGAATTATCGGAAAAAAATTGATCAGCTGAAGCACCGACATGAAGTCTGGAGTTTCGCCTAAGTTTCAGAATTTTTTTGACAGCTGTCAAAAATTCCTTCAATTGATTTCTGAAACTGGAAAATGCGAATCTACCTACAAGGTGCATGTACGAGCGCTCAAAAGCTCCTGCCTTCACGGCAGTGCTTTTCGTAATTTTTTTTAAATAATAACTGAATAAGTATTGCGAAAAATCTTGTGTACCTTGCAAAACAGCGACTTGTATTTTTTGCACACAATGTGTTGGACCACTCACTATACTCGTGGTCCAATCCTCATCCTTTATCTAAATATCTACCTATTTTTTCTGTAAAAAACAAAATGCTGTGGGAAAATATTTCATATGTATTTCTAAATCTGGCAACATTCAAAAGTGGTCAAGAATCAAACCGCACTTGACTCCTGAGACTGTCAAAAATAATTTTATGGCGCTGTATTAAACAACTTAATAAAACTTTAATATCGTATACAGCTCAGTAGAAAACAGAATCATTGTATAAGGTTTCTAATTTGTATTCTACCATATACGCCATATTTAAAACGCTCGGCTGTTCAGACACCGCCGCCATTTATGAAAAATCATATAAAAATGTGAAAAGAATAAATATAAATATATTTTTTCAAGAAATATACAGATTTTTTTCCGCTTTCACAACAGCCACAATACATGTTTTTTTTTAAGTTGAAAATTCAACAAATAAAACATAATTTTTATTTTTCATTTTTCAATAATATCAATAAAATGTATGCTAAACTGAGGCGCTTTAATTTTTTATCAACAAAATATATATATTTGTCAGAAAAGTTAGCTGCGCAAATAAATTCGGCCCCTGGAGTAGCGATATAGGTCTTTGATATTTTCAATATGATTAACGACAGATACAATAATAACTCCATCACCCACCGCCATAATAATGCCTTTGATATTTCATACCTCTGTCATGACACAACGCAAACGTTTATATACCTAATGAAATACTCTTGTGACAATTCTATTCCGAATTTCAACAGTAGAAAACAAAATTATTGTATTAGCGATTCTGTCTGCCTTATAAAATTCTTATGAAATACTTCCTTAGTCGTTCTATATATGTTCGTTAAATACTCTTAAATCGCAGAATTAGAGTACTCCTATACAATAGTTTCCAAATAGTTGTGTAAATGCATTCTATATTGTAATCTTGAAGACATACTTATAGGACAGTTATATAGTCATCATATTGATTTTCCTATAACGGTTGTGTAGTATACTAAAGGATGTCTTAAAAGAACTGAACTGTTGTATAAACTGGGGCCCTTTTTGGTTGTAAAGACATTTTATAGTGGTTTATAGCCACATTATAAGATTTTCACGTTTTTATAAGATATGCCGTATAGCAGTTCTTACAGCCTTTATAAAATTAGTTTTGCTAGTTGGGTAGATACCGTAGAAAATTCTAGCGAATTATCGAAAAAGAAAATGGTCACCAAAGCACTGACGGGAAGTCTGGATTTTCGCGTTGGTTTTAAATTTTCTTTGACAGCTGTAAAAATCTTTCCAATTGGTTTCTAAAACTGGGGAATGCGAATCTACCTACAAGGTGCATGTACGAGCGCTCAAAAGCTCCTGCCTTCACGGCAGTGCTTTTCGCAATTTTTTTGTCGTAGATTCACTAAACCATTGTGAACCGGTTCGCGTGAACTTTTCCGTATTTGCCATTTAACGACTTTCAACACTGAAATAACTATCAAAATAAAGGGCGAATTTTAAGAATGATCCAAAAATCGTTTCTCCAGTGGAGCACAAGATTTTCCTTCAACCCTAAGGAAAACTGAACAACTTCGATATAAACTTAATCCAATGGCCACTATTTCTCTGAACGTGCGGTTTCCACACTTCGTTTCCAACAACTCGTTGTGTTCACCTCCAGAATTTCCCCCAGGCCTTTCCCCTTTCAATAAAAGTGTTATGAACAGACGTGTCAGTATCGATATGAAAAAGTTCTGGCAGCGACCCCCACGACCCGTGCAAAAAGTTATCCCCCTGAAGGAACATAACTCAGAAAAACATGTACGTGAGGGAAAAAAAGGGCCTGCGGCATTACTGCGTATTTCCATCCGGAGAATATGGAGGTTCCATAAATTTTGATTCAAAGCCCTTTCAGGGATGGAAGAAGTTGATGTATTGGTGTTCTACGCCAAAGCAATCGCAGATTTTCATCATAATATTATTCTTGGTTGTATGAATCATCATAATATTTCCTCGAACCGAATCGAGCTGATTAGTTGCGCTTTTCTTGCACTTTATTTCGAGGCTGCTTTGTCCAAAGCTGTGTGGTCTACTTTAAATAACGAACGACAATGAGTAAGGTGGTAAATTGAATGGGGTGATAAAACTGTCGTGGCGAAACTCCACAAGGACATAAATAGAAACGTGTGACTAGCATGTTCCACACCATTTCTTTTTCGAAACAAAGTAATTACAAAGATTTTAATGAACGAATTTTACGGTTGCCTTCCAGAAAATGTGGGCCTTATATGTTTCGTCAGTTTTTGATTGGGACACGAATCATATACATATGTCATCCATGTAATTAGGATGTCACCTTGTATTTCTGTCATCGTCAGATTATATGCGGAATTGTAAAGAAAATATGACCAGATTCTGGTCTTTTCAATTTTCAAGATTTTTCTTGAAGTCTTAACAGCAAGAATCGTTTATGAATCCCAAGGTGTAGTTTAATGAGCAATACCAAATCGTTTGACCATCTAAACAGGTTACATTGGATCAGATCCCAAAGAATGAGAAAAATCGATCTCACGACACCAATTCAAACTATTATTCAAGTCACGACTTACACTTTCTATCAGACCCAGCTTCCTGGAAAACGAAATGGACTTCTTGGAGGAAGAAGTGTTAGTTCGATTAAATTTAGAATTTCAATTCATTTCTCTGCCAATAAAGTGTTCGAAATGTCTTGAAAGCCTGTATCGTTTCCACCCAATAAAAAATTACTGCAGTCGGCTGGCATGGATATCGTTTCACTGTTCATATCACGTGTCAGGAAATCCATCAATAAAGCTTTTTTCGAGAGAAAGAGAGACGCTTCGAAAATAAAATTTTATACCAGTTTGTCTTAAACAGAAAGTAATAATAGCTATTGTTCGAGAATTTCACAGCTCCAGGCAAGAAATGTTATGCTGATGAACCATAGCGTGAATTGAAGAATTAAGATGTATACGGCCATTTTTATAAGAAAAATTACGAAAAGCACTGCCCTGAAGGCAGGAGCTTTTGAGCGCTCGTACATGCACCTTGTAGGCGGATTCGCATTTTCCAGTTTTAGAAATCAATTGAAGGAATTTTCCACAGCTGTCAAAAAAATTCTGAAACTTAGGCGAAACTCCAGACTTCATGTCAGTGCTTCAGCTGATCAATTTTTTTTCGATAATTCGCTAGAATTTTCTACGGTATCTATGGTCTTGGTGATGCGATCTGGACAAAATTTTGCAACTAGTTTGAAAACATTATTCCTCACCTAGGTGCAGAATTTCATTCCAATCCGATCAGTAGTTTCGAAACTATCAGGAAAGAAATATTTTGAACGGCCATATTTACGGAACCCCTAGTCTAATTTTGCTCATTGACGAACGTGACTGCGATATTCGCGATCCAAACCCACCCTGAAAATTTCAAGTTCCTAGGCCTTTCCGTTCAGAAGTTATAATTTTCTATGCTTTCTATGGTTCTGGTCATGCGATCTGGACAAAATATTGCTTTAATATATCATTCTCGATTAAAATACAAAATTTCATCTCGATCGAATCTGTAGTTTCGAAATTATCGAGAAAACAAAGTTTCAAACGACCGTATTTACGGAACCCCTAGTATAATTCTGTTCATTGTTAAACATGAACGCGACATTTCAGATCCACACCTATCCTGAAAATTTCAAGTCCCTATGCCTTTCCGTGCGAAAGTTATGATTTTCTATGGTTTTTATCGTTCTAGTCATATGATCTGGAGAAATGTAGCTTGAATATATCATTCTCCATTTAAATACAAAATTTCGTGACGATCGAATCTGTAGTTTTGAAATTATAAAGAAAACTAAATTTCAAACGACCATATTTACGGAACCCCTAGTATAATTTTGCTCATAGATGAACGTCATCACGACATTCCAGAACCTCACCTATCCGGAAAATTTCAAGTCCTTAGGCGTTTCCGTTCAAAAGTTACAATTTTCTATGGTTTCTATGGTTCTGGTCATGCGATCTGGACAAAATTTCATATGTAGCTTGAACACGTCATTCTCCATTTGGGTGCAAAGTTTCATCCCGATTGAATCTGTAGTTTCGAAGTAATCAGAAGAACAAAATTTTGAACAGCTGTATTTACGGAACCCCTAGTGGAATTCTGCCCATTAACGAACTCAGCCGAGGCATTTAGGATCTGAATCTACACTGAAAATTTCAAGTCTCTAGGTTGATTCGTTCGAGAGTTATCGTGCTTACGGACGGCCGGACGGACAGACTCGAATTTTCCGACGGATTCGTCATCAGTGAGTCGAACATAGTCGATTGAGACCAATTTCGGCTCAAAATTCGAAGAATACAGACATCGGGATAAAATGATATAGCCCTCGTGTAAGTAGTACGAGCGCTCAAAAAGAAACTCACCCACTTAAGTAGCTTTGTCTATGTCTGCCTTTGTCTTTATCTCTATATCTGTCTCTATTTCTGTCTCCGTCCCTGTCTCTGTCTCTGTCTCTGTCTCAGTCTCTGTCTCTGTCTCTGTTTCTGTCTCTGTCTCTGTCTCTGTCTCTGTCTCTGTCTCTGTCTCTGTCTCTGTCTCTGTCTCTGTCTCTGTCTCTGTCTCTGTCTCGGTCTCAGTCTCAGTCTCAGTCTCTGTCTCTGTCTCTGTCTCTGTCTCTGTCTCTGTCTCTGGTTCTGTCTCTGTCTCTGTCTCTGTCTCTGTCTCTGTATCTATCTCTGTCTCTGTATCTATCTCTGTCTCTGTCTCTGTCTCTGTCTCTGTCTCTGTCTCTGTCTCTGTCTCTGTCTCTGTCTCTGTCTCTGTCTCTGTCTCTGTCTCTGTCTCTGTCTCTGTCTCTGTCTCTGTCTCTGTCTCTGTCTCTGTCTCTGTCTCTGTCTCTGTCTCTGTCTCTGTCTCTGTCTCTGTCTCTGTCTCTGTCTCTGTCTCTGTCTCTGTCTCTGTCTCTGTCTCTGTCTCTGTCTCTGTCTCTGTCTCTGTCTCTGTCTCTGTCTCTGTCTCTGTCTCTGTCTCTGTCTCTGTATCTGTATCTGTATCTGTATCTGTATCTGTATCTGTATCTGTCTGTCTCTGTCTCTGTCTCTGTCTCTGTCTCTGTCTCTGTCTCTGTCTCTGTCTCTGTCTCTGTCTCTGTCTCTGTCTCTGTCTCTGTCTCTGTCTCTGTCTCTGTCTCTGTCTCTGTCTCTGTCTCTGTCTCTGTCTCTGTCTCTGTCTCTGTCTCTGTCTCTGTCTCTGTCTCTGTCTCTGTCTCTGTCTCTGTCTCTGTCTCTGTCTCTGTCTCTGTCTTTGCCTCTGTCTCTGTCTCTATCTCTGTCTGCTTTTTCCGTAGATCCATGTACTGCAACTATTTCCCTGTCGCTGGGAGCTTTAATTTTCTCTGGGAACTAATTTTCTCCTAGAGCTGGATTGGTTTTTCTCGACCTGAAAATAGTATATTATTTTATAAGGAGGATAAGTGTCACTTTTCATGTCGAGCCTGGGTTTACCCGCCTCACTACGTTCGGCGGGTAGTTGAAAGCGAGCCATGAAAAGTCACTTTTCCTGCGAATGGAATATGTTATTTTTTTTCAAACGTTTTGAAATCTGGACTCTGGAGATCCAGCTTTAGATTAGACTTATACATATTTACGATCTTTATAATTGAGTGATCAATGCAAAATTTGCCTAGTTACGGTTGTCGTGCAAATTTAATTTTGATTTTGATGGACCAGAAGTATTATAATGGTTCGTAGTAACTAATTCATCGATACATAGCGACACTTTTCCCTCCGGTGTACGGAAATGTAATTCATCGTTGACATAGCAACATATTTCCCTACGGCGGAGTAAAAGTACAACTTTTCGATGATCCTGTCAGTAGAAATATGACTGTACGTTTGAAAAAGAAAGATTTGGTTGCTGGAGCTGCAAGAGCATTATCATGATGCCCAAATGTCTGTAATTTTCGAATTCGGGGCCGAAAATGGTCTCAAACGATTAGGTTGGACTCGCAGATGAAGAATTCGGAGTCAAATTCAATTCTGTCTTTCCGTCCGTTCGGTCTGATGAAAACTTTGTAGTTAGTTGAACGATAGCGACACGAAGGTTCATGTGGAATTTCGTAAGAATCGTATCACTAGAAAAGTGTTAAACAATTTTTTTTGGAAACTAATTATTCACCATATGAGGCATTCATTGAATGAGGGGAAATTCAGCATTCTTGGTTTTCCATATAAAAAGAAGATTGAGTTTTCATGATATATTCAATACAATTCGGTGATTCCATAAAGTTTATAAAAATAAAATGACGGTATTTTTCATACTGACAATGAAAATATTATAAAAAGCACTGCCATGAATCAGGTGCTTTTGAGCGATCGTTCATGCATCTTGTAGGAAGATTCGCATTTTCCAGTTTGAGAAACCAATTGAAAAAAATTTTTGACAGCTGTAAAAAAAAAATTAAAACAAAGGCGAAACTCCAGTGCTATAGGTGACCAATTTTTTTTTTCGATAATTCGCTAGAGTTTTCTACGGTGTCTATGGTCTTGGTGATGTGATCTGGACAAAATTTCGCACGTTGTTTGAATACATTATTCTTCATCTATGTGTGTTGAAGATATTCTGGAGGTGGAATAGAACTTCAATAGTTTTACTGATTTTATTACTGCTATACTGCCACAACTTGAGCACAATCAAGAACATTCGTCGTACTTCGTAGATAGAGATAAGGTTTTCAATCTTTTCATCGTTGTGTAACCTAACTCAAACCTCCAATCAGATTCGAATTTGTAACCCTTTGTACTTCTAAAACTTTTCATTCTTTCCATATTTTGAATTCACAGATTCAATTAATTCTAAATTGTAAATTAAAATATACATCATACGAAAATATTATATTTGTGTCTTACTGCCAGGATATTTTCCTGCTCTTTATCGTAGCCCTTTGTCATTGTGTTCGGTTTGATTACGATACCATGGAGTTAATTTTGTAACAATACATTATATATTCAGATTAATATTTTTTGTCTCAAGACTCTAGTGATGCCATCACTAACACTAGTTTGAGGTTTGAGCTAATAAAATACTTGCTCTCGGCGTGCCTAAATATCACTTTACGCTCTAACACTTATAGCTTTTACCAGGTGTTCGTATTTGCTTATCACCAGGGATATATTTATCTCTTCTGGAGGAGCTGAGTAATGCATAAACTCCACATAAATTCTCCCACGTCTAACACCTCTAAACGTGCCCACATACCATAAAGTGAACTTCAATTCCCATTATCAGACGAAAATCTGAATTATTTAGAAATAAATCGCAGATTTCGCATTTTGTATTGGAAAACGTAAATATCTTTCGATAAAGTCGAGACAGGGCACCATCCAGAAGATCTTTCGGCGTACCCCAGCCGCTCTTTTGCAATATATCGGATTTCGAGTTCGAAACTTTACAGATAAAACGGCCATCATCTCCGTTCGATAAACGGGCCCGTTGGTCGCAGGAGCAAACGGTCCATTCTGATGCAAATTGGCTCTCAGGGTCGGGGTCGAGACGGTGGTGTTATGACAGAAGGGGGCCGAATGATGCACCGGGTGAATCGGGAGTGGTAACCTGCGATCTCGATGGCTTGTTTCTATGAATGAAACTGTGAAAACAACTTGTTCGATGGTTTTAACTTCTTCTTCCTGAAAGAGTCGAGGTGACTGCAACACGCAGTTAATGGCTTTCGACAAGGTTGTAGTTTCAAGGTGTTAAGTAATGAACTGAACGGAAGTGTTTAACATTGTCGCTTCATTGAAATAATTCATTTGCGCGCAGTCATAAGGACACGTTAAATAAGTGACCGACTGATCCACCTGAAATTAAAATGATTGAAAATTAAAAATAAGTGAATTCAATAATCTATAGGCCAACTGAGGAAATATTGTCGTATTTCTACTTATCAGTGGTTTTTAATCCACTTTGTACCAAGCTAGGTCAGTAAACGAAGCCAATCGCTACTTCCGTATGCCTTATCATTTGTACTTTTATACTCATCGTAATTATGTATAATGCTTTTATAATTAATGGTTAGAGTAGAGTTGAAAATGAGCCGATGTTGGACTTATCCATACCTACAGATAATAAAACTGTGGGATGGTCGCGTGGATAAATTGCAGTGATCATTAGGAAGGAACGACTATATTGAGTCTGCAAAAACAATTTTTAAAAATTGTGTATCTTTCGAAGAAATATTATGCACTTTCCTTTTTTTTTTAATTCATTTAGTTGAGATGTTGCAACTTTTTCATTACTCTTAAATCGATCGACTCAGGAAAATCGAAGATATTGGAAGTTGAAGAAAAGTTACTCCATTCAACGTGAAACGGCATTAGGTAAATATTGAAAAATTCATTTAGTAGAGATGAAGCAACTTTTTCACTATACTGACAAATCGGAGATATTGGAAGTTGAATAATAAGTTACTCCATTTCTCGTGAAACGGGCGATTTCATGCATTAGGCGAATATTTAAAACTTTTTTACTACACTTGAATCGATCGATTCCAGCAAATCGAAGATATTGGAAGTCGAAGAAATAGTTACTCTTTTTCCCGTGAAACGGCCGATTTCATGCATTATGTGAATATTGAAAAATTCATTTAGTTGAGATGTTGCAGCTTTTTCATTACACTTGAATCGATCGATGCAGGCAAATCGAAGATATTGGAAATTGAAAAAAAAGTGAGATGTAGCAACTTTTTCACTAGACTTCAATCGATCGAATCAGGCAAATTGGAGATATTGGAAGTTGAAAAAAAGTTACTCCATTTCTCGTGAAACATACGATTCCATCATCAGGCAAATATTGAAAACTTCATTTAGCTAGGATATATCAACTGTACTATACTTGAATCTATCGATTCAGGCAATTCGGAGATATTGGAAGTTGAAAAAAAAATTACTCAATTTCCCGTGGAACGGCCGATTTCATCCATCAAGTGAATATTGAAAAATTCATGGAGTTGAGATGTTGCAACTTTTTCGCGGTTTATTTCGCGATTTTCAACCTGATAATAGAATGGTTGAATCAATGTCATCTTCTAAAAATCTGAAGAAGATGTTTCGAATATTTCAGAGACGAAAGGGTTACCTAGTGTAGAAGTAAATGTATCAAATTTGTTTCATTTTTTATATTATTCATTTATTTTATGTCGATGATATTGATTTCAATTGTTATGTTTTTTGTTTATTCGATAAATTTCCAAATACACATTGAATGGATTCAATTTTTTGCTTAGCGAATGTTAATCAACGCGATATTGTTTATGAATTCCAAGACACATCAAAGTTTTCTTCTTTCAATCCAACATAAAGCGCTAAAGAGTCATTTCAGTTAGCAGTAGATTTTTGGTAGATTTCTGTAATTGACTTTGGTAGAAAAAAGTAGATTTCTGCCGATGGTTTGGTAGATTCTGAAAATAATTTCTGGTAACCCTAGCATTCCGTCCCTCACATCAGGTTTATCATCGCTAAACTATACTGATGAGACTTAAGTCGAAACCGGTTTATAGTTGATGCGAATGATGAATTTTATGTTCTCTGGGTTTACATAAATTGATTTTTTGGCCTGCTCATTAGATTATCTATAACAATTTTTCTTCGGAAAATTTGTTTCATTACACGTAAGCATAGTATTAGTATAACATAATGTATATGGAACCGTGTTTTGGTAATAACTCTGCAATACATAAATATGTAAATATACATACGTGAATTCAGAAACCCCTCAATTTAGTGCATTCTTCCGTAACTCGAAGTGAAAGTACTGTCCCTTGAAAGTTTCATTGTATTGGAAATTGAAAAAAAAGTTACTCCATTTCTCGTGAAACGGCCGATTCCAGGCATTAGGTAAATATCGAAAAATTCATTTAGTTGAGATGTAGCAACTTTTTCACTATACTTGAATCGATCGATTCAGGCAAATCGGAGATATTGGAAGTTGAAGAATAAGTTACTCCATTTCTCGTGAAACTACCGATCCATGCATTAGAATATTGAAAAATTCATTTAGTTGAGATCTAGAGATATTTTTCTCGAAACTTGAATCGAGCGATTCAGGAAAATCGAAATATTGGAAGTTGAAAAAAAAGTTACTCCATTTCATGCATTAGGTAAATATCGAAAAATTCATTTAGTTGAGATGAATCGACCGAATCAGGCAAATCTGAGATATTATAAGTTGAGAAAAAGTTACTCCATTTCTCGTGAAACGGCCGATTTCATACATTTGGTAAATATCGAAAAATTCATTTAGTTGAGATCTAGCAACTTCTTCACTACACTTGAATCGATCGATTCAGGTAATTCGAAGATATTGGAAGTTGAAAAAAAGTTACTCCATTTCTCGTGAAACGGCCGATTCCATGCATTAGGTAAATATCGAAAAATTCATTTAGTTGAGATGTAGCAACTTTTTAACTACACTTGAATCGATCGAATGAAGCAAATCGGAGATATTGGAAATTGAAAAAAAGTTACCCCGTTTCTCGTGAAACTGCCGATCCATGCATTAGAATATTGAAAAATTCATTCAGTTAAGATGTAGAGATATTTTTCCCTACACTTGAATCGAGTGATTCAGGAAAATCGAAGATATTGGATGTTGTAAGAATCCATTTCTCGTAAAACGGCCTATTTCATGCATTAGGTAAATATCGAAAAATTCATTTAGTTGAGATGAAGCAACTTTTTCGCTACACTTGAATCGATCGAATCTGGCAAATCGGAGATATTGCAAGTTGAAAAAATGTTACTCCATTTCTCGTGAAACGGCCAATTTCATGCATTAGAATATTGAAAAATGCATTCAGTTGAGATGTTTCAACTTTTTCATAACACTTGAATCGATCGATTCAGGCAGATCGAAGATGTCAGAAGTTGCAGAAAAAGTTACTGCATTTCTTGTGAAACGGCCGATTCATGCATTAGGTGAATATTGAAAAATTCATTTAGTTGAGTTGTAGCAACTTTTTCACCACAGTAGAATCGTTCGAAGCAGGCAAATCGAAGATATTGAAAGTTGAAAAAAAAATTTCTCCATTTCTCGTGTAACGGCCGATTTCATACATTTCTTTTTCCTTTCTGTTCCAAGGGAAAAAGAAGTCGACACTGGTGAAAAAACCTTGTACCTGGAACTATTATACAGGACTGGCAAATATACATTTTGGCATATTTATGCATTAGAAATAAATAACGAAATTCGAACAGATAACGACAACGCCTTATCCTCTTCCTTTTTCAAACACAGTCAAGAAGAGAGGGGCGAACACCGTAGTGGAAGCAGTACAAATATTCCATGGTGCAAATTCGTTAACACCTTTATTGTCGAATGTGAGGGTGGAGTGAACGTTTCTTCCAAGTTTCGTGGAGAAATTTCTACCCCTTCTGTGATTTCGACGTTTCCAACTGATTCTTTCATTTGTTTATTCCATCGGAGTTTACGAAAAGATCGTCGGTTGCCGAACACGCTCCAGTCGTTGCACGTGATGAGTACACCAGATGCATTCTCGTTTCCTCACACATTGTTGGGGTGGCTGTCGGTTTGGGCACGTGACACGAGCGGTAAAATCTGGCGGTGTAAAAAGTTCTGTGACGCGTTCTTCTATGGTGCGTCGTTTCGTTCCTCGTCGACTTCGCCATGGGGAACACACATTCTGGTGGTAGCAACGTTCGCAAAGCGACCAGCTTGCCTACCTCCCCAGAAACACGAAGGTGCGTGCAGATGTTTCTGTTTGTTTTGTTTGGGTTTTAGCATTGTTTGACAAGCATGTCAATATTGGTCTTATCTTGACGCTATATTTATTGGTCTCACTGGTGATGACTTTTCGCCAATAAGGGGTCCAAACTTTATTTTTGTTGATTCAACTTGGAAGTCGATTGATTTTATAATTATTATTTCTTAGTTCTCGTCTAATTTGTCTGAATGAACATGGAGCCTTGCAAAATTTGTGATGGAATCAAATCATTTCCATTGATCATTGATTTACTGGTGCTCTTTCGTTTTTCTCCGGTTGTTTCGATTTTTGTATTCAATTGAATAATTATGACACTGTTTTGTGGCAATATTTTTTCACCACAAAAGGAAAACTGAGTTTATCCTCCTACTTGCTGAATATTTTGAAATTATTCAATGAATATTAATGCATTTTGATGTTCCATTATGAGTCAACGAACAGAATTTTCAATTGTACTTGAACACAACTGATCAATCTGAAAAATAAACATTATAAGTGAATATGCATCTGAAATGTTTGCATAAGCTTGAACACACATTGTTAGCTGGTCTGACAACCCCCCATTTAAAATACCTCCCCTAATACACCACCCTATTTCAACTTCTCGAATCTCGAGCAGATTCAATAAAATCAGTTTTTATCTGGAAGCACATGGAAGCTATAACAGACATTTTTTTCTGGTTTCCTATCGGTTCGAAATTTCACAGTGTGTCCAGAAATTATTTTTACTAAGCTATGGGTGTGATGCAATTAGCGGTCATTTAATTACATTTGTCGGACAATTTACTTGATTTACAAGAAAAGAATGAAGAAGGAGTTTCCCTAATTTATATTTGAAAATGATTTGAATTTGTGGAATCATTAATTGTTAATACAAGTATTTTCGTGGCATTTTAGACAGAAAGATGTTGAATGAATTCCGGAAACAATTCTTTCCCGGGTTGGATTCGAACCCACGACTTCAAATTACTGGTCTAGAGGAATTCTTCCAACATCTTTCTGCCTGAAATGCCAAGAAAATATTTGTATTTATTTATTATTAACACAGACGTTGAAATTCCTATATTAATTGTTGATGTTTATGATATTCTGAAGAATATCCGCCAAACCGTTACCTTTCCATGAAGTCTAGACATAGATGTTAAGCAAAATTGTTGAAGTCGTAAAAAAATACAATGCCCATTCATTCATTAATTTATGGCAATAGTTTCATAACGTTAATGAAACCGAGTAAAACGATCTGGCTAATTCCAGGACTAAACGGCCGTTAATTCGAATATCAGTTCGTGTCCATCCGGCATTTATTCTTGAATACCGTTGATTCTAATTAAGTAATCTCCGAAGAGCATGTGGGCATAAACTTGATACCTACAAGAAAATTAAGAAGTTAACTCTGGTCCCATCTCGGACTCTAGGCAATAAAAGTTGGAGAAAAAGTTACTCCATTTCCCGTGAAACGGCCGATTTCATGCATTAGGTGAATATTGAAAAATTCATTCAATTGAGACGTTGCAACTTTTTCATTACACTTGAATAGATCGATTTAGGCAAATCGAAGAAATTGGAATTTGACGAAAAAGCTACTCCATTTCTCGTGAAACGGCCGATTTCATGCATTAGGTGGATGTTGAAAAATTCATTTAGTTGAGACGTTGCACCTTTTTCATTACACTTGAATCGATCGATTCAGGCAAACCGAAGAAATTTGAAGTTGAAGAAAAAGTTAATCCATTTGTCGCGAAACGGCCGATTTCGTGCATTAGGTAAATATTGAAAAATTAATTTAATTGAGATGTTACAACTTTTTCATTACACTTGAATCGATCGATTCAGGCAAATTGAAGAAATTGGAAGTTGAAGAAGAACTAACTCCATTTCTTGTGAAACGGCCGATTTCATGCAGTAAATATTGAAAAATTCTAGTTGATATGTTGCAACTTTTTCATTACACTTGAATAGGTCGATTCAGGCAAATCGAAGAAATCGGAATTTGACAAAAAGTTACTCCATTTCTCGTGAAACGGCTGATTTCATGCATTAGGTAAATATTGAAATATTCATTCAGTTGAGATGTAGCTACTTTTACACCACACTTGAATCGATCGATTCAGGTAAATCGAAGATATATGAGGTTGAAGAAAAAGTTACTCCATTTCCAGTGAAACGGCCGATTTCATGCATTAGGTGGATGTTGAAAAATTCATTTAGTTGAGACGTTGCACCTTTTTCATTACACTTGAATCGATCGATTCAGGCAAATCGAAGAAATTGGAAGTTGAAGAAAAAGTTACTCCATTTGTCGTGAAACGGCCGATTTCGTGCATTAGGTAAATATTGAAAAATTCTAGTTGAGATGTACCTAGCAACTTTTTCACTACACTTGAATCGATCGATTCAGGCAAATCGAAGAAATTGGAAGTTGAAGAAAAATTTACTCCATTTGTCGCGAAACGGCCGATTTCGTGCATTAGGTAAATATTGAAAAATTAATTTAATTGAGATGTTACAACTTTTTCTTTACACTTGAATAGATCGATTCAGGCAAATCGAAAAAATTGGAAGTTGAAGAAAAAGTTAATCCATTTGTCGTGAAACAGCCGATTTCGTGCATTAGGTAAATATTGAAAAATTAATTTAATTGAGATGTTACAAACTTTTTCATTACACTTGAATTGATCGATTCAGGCAAATCGAAAAAATTGGAAGTTGAAGGAGAACTAACTCCATTTCTTGTGAAACGGCCGATTTCATGCATTAGGTAAATATTGAAAAATTCTAGTTGAGATGTTGCAACTTTTTCATTACACTTGAATAGATCGATTCAGGCAAATCGAAGAAATTGGAATTTGACGAAAAAGTTACTCCATTTCTCGTTTAACGGCTGATTTCATGGATTAGGTAAATATTGAAATATTCATTCAGTTGAGATGTAGCTACTTTTTCACCACACTTGAATCGATCGATTCAGGTAAATCGAAGATATATGAGGTTGAAGAAAAAGGTACTCAATTTCCAGTGGAACGGCCGATTTCATGCATTAGGT
The DNA here is from genome assembly GCA_963966015.1 of Aphidecta obliterata. NCBI lineage: Eukaryota > Metazoa > Arthropoda > Insecta > Coleoptera > Coccinellidae > Aphidecta > Aphidecta obliterata. Next base: position 25,628,402 of record OZ014432.1, read on the forward strand.
GGATGTTGAAAAATTCATTTAGTTGAGACGTTGCACCTTTTGCATTACACTCGAATCGATAGATTCAGGCAAATCGAAGAAATTGGAAGTTGAAGAAAAAGTTACTCCATTTGTCGTGAAACGGCCGATTTCTTGCATTAGGTAAATATTGAAAAATTTATTTAATTGAGATGTTACAACTTTTTCATTACACTTCAATAGATCGATTCAGGCAAATCGAAGAAATTGGAAGTTGAAGAAAAATTTACTCCATTTGTCGTGAAACGGCCGATTTCTTGCATTAGGTAAATATTGAAAAATTAATTTAATTGAGATGTTACAACTTTTTCATTACACTCGAATAGATCGATTCAGGCAAATCGAATAAATTGGAAGTTGAAGAAAAATTTACTCCATTTGTCGTGAAACGGCCGATTTCTTGCATTAGGTAAATATTGAAAAATTAATTTAATTGAGATGTTACAACTTTTTCATTACACTTCAATAGATCGATTCAGGCAAATCGAAGAAATTGGAAGTTGACGAAAAGTTACTCCATTTCTCGTGAAACGACCGATTTCAGGCATTAGGTAAATATTGAAATATTCATTCAGTTGAGATGTAGCTACTTTCACACCACACTTGAATCGATCGATTCAGGCAAATCGAAGATATATGAGGTTGAAGAAAAAGTTACTCCATTTCTCGTGAAACGGCTGATTTCATGCATAAGGTGGATGTTGAAAAATTCATTTAGTTGAGACGTTGCACCTTTTGCATTACACTTGAATCGATAGATTCAGGCAAATCGAAGAAATTGGAAGTTGAAGAAAAAGTTACTCCATTTTCTGTGAAACGGCCGATTTCGTGCATTAGGTAAATATTGAAAAAATATTTGATTGAGATGTTACAACTTTTTCATAACACTTGAATCGATAGATTCAGGCAAATCGAAGAAATTGGAAGTTGAAGAAAACTAACTCCATTTCTCGTGAAACGGCCGATTTAGTGTATTAGGTAAATATTGAAAAATTCTAGTTGAGATGTACCTAGCAACTTTTTCACTACACTTGAATCGATCGATTCAGGCAAATCGAAGAAATTGGAATTTGACGAAAAAGTTACTCCATTTCTCGTGAAACGGCCGATTTCTAGAAAATATTGAAAAATTCATTCAGTTGAGATGAAGCAACTTTTTCACTACACTTGAATCGATCGAATCAGAAAAATCGTACATTGGAAATAATGAAGACCTAAAATTATATTCGAAAATTATTTCAATTTTTTTCCTTGTGAACTCATTAATTATTGATATTCATGTTATTCTGAAGAGTTTTTTGTCTGGACCTCATCTGCCAATTTCCTTTCCTTCCTTTCCATGAAGTACATATGTTGAGCAGAATTGTTTAAGTCATTCTACTCGTATGAAAATACAATGCCCATTCATTCATTAATTTATGGCAATGATAACAGTTTCATAACGTTAATGAGAGTAAAAAGATCTGGCTGATCCCAGGACTGAACGGCCGTAAATTCGAATATCAGTTCGTGTTCATCCAGCTTTTATTCTTGAATACCGTTGTTTCTAATTAAGTAATCTCTGAAGAGCATGTGGGCATAAACTTGATACGTACAAGAAAATTAAGAAGTTAACTCCAATCCCATCTCGAACTCTGAGCAATAAAAGTTCTCCGAGTTTTATAGCCTATTTTACGGCGGGTTACCCACAACACGGATAAGAACCCGAACCTACCAACCTACTACAGTCAGATGCCTTTAAATAGCCTAACTCAACAACCGTTGAAATAACAAACTAATGAATGCACGTATTCAAAGTTAACCGTATGTTTATTTTCTCTAATTTGTTTCAGATCGTCTGCGATACCGCACAAAGGCGGGACCAGCATCCCTCTTCCCGGCTCCGCGTTGCCCTCCCGAAGATGTCCCCCGGACAAGGTGCGACCGATGGCGGGGTCCTCCAGAGCTCCCAGTCCGGCCCTGTCGATGATACCAAGGGGACCTCCCGCCGCCCAGATAGCGAGCCCGTATCAGCAAAACCCCCAGCAACAGAAGAACTCCATGCTAGATAAGCTCAAGTTGTTCAAATCGAACGATAAGCCGGCACCGGTGAGCAACGGCAAGCGGACTAGCAGTTCCAGTGGTGTGTCGTCGGCGAGGAGTGAAAGAAGTGATAGCAGTGCGAGCCTGGAGCCCAGTGTCGATGTGAAGCCGGTGCGGAATGCCTCGCGAATCAAGCCTTCGAGGCCCGCGAAAGCCTCCTCGTCGTCGAAGAACAGCCCTAACGCGAGCAAGAAGGAAGTGGTAGCGTCGAAAACGACCAAGACGGAGGTCGAGAAGCACGCGAGCAAGGTGGCGAGTCTGTCGGCTTCGAAACTGACGGAACCGAAGGTGAAAGTGTCGCCCAGCAAGTCGGATGTGTCGAACAAAGGGGGTAGCAATTTGCCGGTTCAGAATTCGCAGATCCCGCATTGTACCAGTATTCCCAAACCAACGGCCGCCATCAAGGGTACGAGCAAGGTGACGCGAGAGGAGAAGAGTGTTCAATCGATCGTCAAGTCGCCACCTGGTGGGATGTCTAGAGAGAGCTCACAGGTGAGGGGGATGATTCACAACGAAAATTGGTTAAGACAACCTTACGACCATGTTGGTTACAAGGTCCAACAACGACCAATGGGTCTTTTTAACTCAATCTTATGGTTGAATGGTTTCGACTCTGAACTAAAATAGCATTCTGCAACATTGAAAACGACCAAGTTTTAAGCCGAGGAGATCTACCGTTTAACTCGACTCAAGTATCACCCGATGATATTTTTTGATGGTTGACATGAATATAACCCCTAAATTTTCAAAACTTCAAAAGCAAGGTGACAGGTTAGCTACACTTTGTAGCCAAAATGAAAATCCTGCAAAATGCTATCGAAAGGAATGATAACCTTGACTGTAAAAGACTTGAGCAATTTCTTTTATATATTATTATATTTTTTTCATATCGTGTACTCCACGTATTGACTATTCTTCAGGGTGGTCATGAGTGGTTGGCCATAGCCTAGTGGTGAATGCAGATCATCCAGGCCTTTCAGAAAAGTTGCTTGTTTTGTATCCTAAGGCTATCAGTTTAGGAGATACAGGGCCATTTATGGATTTCGGATAGCTATAACTTTGGAATCTGTTGGACCCAAATTTTATGGTTTTGTTCACTTCAGAAATTCCTTCCGAATGGTTCACGAAATATCAATATTTTCAGGGCAGTACTCGAAATATCGTGGTTGATCTTTCAAACCTCTACATTTTTATTCTTTACGTCACTAAGAGAAATATCGTGATTGCCATGAAAAAATACATTATTCAATCTAAACAATTCAATTTTCACTTTGAATGGCACACTTGTTATAAGCGAGAAGCGATCGAAAGAATCAATATTTTATGTAATTATTTTGAAATCCGGTCCGGATTTTAGTCTTTTTCAGCGCTCGTTCTACTTACACGAAGGCTATATCATTTCGTCACGATGTCTGTATTTTTCGAATTTTGAGCCGAAAATGGTCTCAAACGACTATGTTCGACTCACTGATGACGAATCCGTCGGAAAATTCGAATCTGTCCGTCCGTAAGCACGATAACTCTCGAACGGAACAACCTAGAGACTTGAAATTTTCAGTGTGGGTTCAGTTCCCGAATGCCTCTGGTAAGTTCGTTAATGGGCCGAATTCCACCAGGGGTTCCGTAAATATGGCCGTTCAAAGTTTTGTTTCCCTGATTACTTGAAAACTACAGATTTGATCGAGATGAAATTTTGCACTCAAATGGAGAATGAGGTGTTCATGCTACATGTGAAATTTTGTCCAGATCGCATGACCAGAACCATAGAAACCATAGAAAATTGTAACTTTTGAACGGAAACGATTAGGGACTTGAAATTTTCAGGATAGGTGGGGATCTCGAATGTCGTGATCACGTTCATCTATGAGCGAAATTATACTAGGGGTTCCGTAAATATGGTCGTTTGAAATTTAGTTTTCTTGGTAATTTCGAAACTACAGATTCGATCGTGACGAAATTTTGTATACTAATGGAGAATGATATATTCAAGCTACATTTCTCCAGATCACATGACCAGAACCATAGAAACCGTAGAAAATCATAACTTTTGAACGGAAAGGCCTAGGGACTTGAAATTTTCAGGTTAGGTGTGGATCTGAAATGATGCGTTCACGTTGATCAATGAGCAGAATTATAATAGGGGTTCCGTAAATACGGTCGTTTGAAATTTTGTTTTCTTGATAATTTCGAAACTACGGATTCGATCGAGATGAAATTTTGTATTTCCATCGAGAATGATATACTAAAGCAATATTTTGTCCAGATTGCATGACCAGAACCATAGAAACCATAGAAAATTGTCACTTCTGAACGGAAAGGCTTAGGAACTTGAAATTTTCAGGGTGGGTTTGGATCGCGAATATCGCGGTCACGTTCATCAATGAGCAAAATTAGACTAGGGGTTCCGTAAATATGGCCGTTCCTGATAATTTCGAAACTACCGATTTGATTGGAACGAAATTTTGCACCTAGCTGAGGAATAATGTATTCAAACTACGTGCGAAATTTTGTCCAGATCGCATCACCATGATTTCTAAAACTGGAAAATGCGAACCTTTCTACAAGGTGGATGTACGAGCGCTCAAAAGCTCCTGACTTCACGGCAGTGCTTTTCGTAATTTTAGTGATAATATTTCTCGTCTTTCGCTGAAATTTTGAATTTTTTCAACTTTCCTCTGCATTCCAAACCGTCAGCACCGAATGAATGTTGTTACACGCTGCGTAAAGAAGTAATTTAAAGAATGCTTTATCGAGCTTTGAATTGAATTTAATTTAGGGACAAATTGCGTAAACCCTCTTGAAACATGTAAACAATGAGTACATTTTCTTCAAAACAAAACAAAAACTGACCTGCATTCCTCAGGAAATTCGCTAGATATCGCTTTCTTTACACATTGAATATTTGTGTTACTTGAATTCAAGGAACGATATTCTTGCTACTCCGATTTTCATTCAAATTTCGAACTATATACACCAATTGTGAGTATTTACGATTCAGAGAGAAATCTGAAATCTGAAAGACAACTATCCAAATAGATGGATAGGGAATGGTGGCCCTGTAACATGGCCCCCAAGGTCCTCAGATCTAACTCCTATGGATTCTTTTCTGTGGATAGAAGAAGCTTGCACATAACTAAAACAAAATCTCGATATGATGAGAAGGGCAATAGATAATCATCCCTTTTTGAGAGCTAGGAAATGTGTCGAGATGGAGGGATTCCATTTCGAACATCTCTTATGATACTACCCTTTCTATTTTGTATTGGGAAATGGAACAATTAGTTTTCAAGTTTTTTGAAAAAAATAAAAAATTAATATCTAGTTATTGAGCGCTCGTACTTCTTACACGAGGGCTATATCATTTCGTCGCGATGTCTGTGTTTTTCGAATTTTGAGCAGAAAATGGTCTCAAACGACTATGTTCGACTCACTGATGACGAATCCGTCGAAAAATTCGAGTCTGTTGGTCCGTGCGGCCGTCCGTATACACGATAACTCTCGAAAAGAATGTCCTAGAAACTTGAAATTTTCAGGGTAGGTTCGAATCTCGAATGCTGCGGTTAAGTTTGTTATTGGGCAAAATTCGCTGAGGGGTTCCGTAAATATGGCCGCTCGAAATTTTGTTTTCCTGATGACTTTGAAACTACAGATTCGATCGAGGTGAAATTTTGTACTCTAATGGAAAATGAGGTGTTCAAGCTACTTGCAAAATTTTGTTCAGCTCGCATCACTAGAACCATAGAAACCATAAAAAACTTTTGAAAGGAAATGCCTAGGGATTGAAATATTCAGGATAGGTGTGGATCTCGATTGTCGTGATCACTTTCATCTATGAGCAAAATTATACTAGATCGCATGAGCAGAACAATAGAAATCATAGAAAATCATAACTTTCGAACGGAAAGGCCTAGAGACTTGACATTTTCAGGATAGGTGTAGATCTGAAATGTGGCGTTCACGTTCGTCACTGAGCAGAATTATACTAGGGGTTACGTAAATGCGGTCGTTTGAAATTTTGTTTTCTCGATAATTTCGAAACTACGGATTCGATCGAGATAAAATTTTGTATTTTAAACGAGAATGATATATTAAAGCAACATTTTGTCCAGATCGCATGACCAGAACCATATAAATCATAGAAAATTATAACTTCCGAAGGGAAAGGCCTAGGAAATTTTCAGGTTGGGTTGGATCGCGAATTTCGCAGTCACGTTCATCAATGAGCGAAATTAGACTAGGGGTTCCGTGAATATGGCCGTTCAAAATATTCTGTTCCTGACAATTTCGAAACTTCCGATTTGATTGGAATGAAATTTTGCACCTAGATGAGGAATAATGTATTCAAACTACGTGCGAAATTTTGTCCAGATCGCATCACCAAGATCATAGATACCGTAGAAAATTCTAGCGAATTATCGAAAAAAAATTGGTCAGCTGAAGCACAGACAAAGTCTGGAGTTTCGTCTGTTTGAGAATTTTTTGACAGCTGTCGAAAATTCCTTCATTTGATTTCTAAAACTGGAAAATGCGAATCTACCTACAAGGTGGATCTACGAGCGCTCAAAAGCTCCTGACTTCACGGCAGTGCTTTTCGTAATTTTTTTTGTTGTGAAACGAATACACTTTTCGGATAACATTTTCCAATATGGTTTACTTCATAAGTTCTTAAGCTTTGTAGTTCAAAAACTCACCAAAAGACAAGAAATATTATCACGAAAGGACTAAAATCAGGACCGAACTCCAAAAAAATTTAAAACTGGCTTGTAAAAAGTGTGCCATTCAAAATGGAAATTGAATTCCTCAGATTGAATTATGAATTTTTTTTATGGCAAAAACGGCATTTCTCCGAGTGATGTAAAAATTATAGATTTTGAGGATTGAAAGATGAACCCCGAAATTCTGAGTACCGCCCTGAAAATATTGATATTTCGTGAGCCATTCGAAAGGACTTTCTGGAGTGAACAAACCCATGAAATTTGATCGAAATCGGACCTCAGATTCCAAAGTTATGGGTATCGTAAATTCAGGACGAAATCCATAAATCACCCTGTATCTCCTAAACTAATTGCCTCAGGATACAAAACAAGCAGTTTTTCTGAAAGGCCTGTATGACCTGCAATCACCACAAGGCTGTGACCAACCCCTCATGTATATAAATATTGCAGTAAAAAATCAACTCAGTAATATTTTCGTTTCTCTGGTAGTCGCCCTTTTTGTCGTATTATCTTGTATAAATATTGGCTGAGTTTATGTTCACTGTTCACCAATGTATCAATGGCAGTGTTCATTGGGTGAAATACACATTGTGGAATTGAAAATAGATCTTGGTTGCTTGAATTGACTCAACTCTTTTCCAAGACATATTTCATTCGTTTCAGCGATAAATCATGTTTTGCAATCGAGTAATTGTAGATAAGTATTCGCTATAACTCAAGTGAGAAGTAAGAAAATATGTTGAGTGTGACAAAGCGAGAATGCCAATGGAATGTTACAAGATATCAATTGCAATCTTTTCTTCTGGAGCTATTTGAGTTCCTGCACCTGAAAGAAGACAAGTTTCACAAATACTCACATAATGAGTATTCCCATAAATATCGTGACCTTATGAATAATTCTGTTAGGGAAATCGTGAGTAGTCTCAATTTGAAAAAGGAAGAATGGAAATTAAATTGACTTCAACATTTCAATAATTGAATTTTCAGCTTTGTTATACCCAAATTTCATCTTCAGGTCAACATATCAACAAATAAACCAGTCGTCGCCATGATATCACCCATGAAGAACGAAAGGGACCAACCACTATCAGAGAGTAGCCACAGTACTTCCACAACAGGCCCAAACAGTAGCAACAGCAGTATTATTTACAAACCTTCTAGCGATAGTAGCTCTGAGAATTCTAATCTAGTTTACACTAAGAAAGAACCGTCCAAACTCATAACCGAAACACACCAACAAACCCATCGACCAATGCCCCAACAACAACAGAAACAACAAGACCAACCTATTCATCCGAAGAACCAAGTTTCCCATCAGCAACCAACATCCCCCATATCCAAACAAGATAATAGGACGAACCAAACCCCCCCAAAAGAAACTGAAACCATACAGAACAAAGTTGAGCAAAATGGCCTTACCATCAAAGATGTTCCAGCTGAAGAGGAAACCTCGGTGAGCGTGGAACCGATGAGGCCTCTGTTTCGGGGATATTGCAGTACCCTCACCCTGCCTTCAAGGCATAGACCCACATATCAGATGATGCAGCCAGAAGGGATGGGGGATTACTGTGAAATTGGACTGGCGAATGGGTATATGTCGGATGGTGAAGTGTTGAGAAATTCTCCTCGGGAAGTGACCGATGGGTACATGTCTGAAGGAGGGTCTGTGTTGTACGCCAGGAGGTTGCAGACGATGCCGGCTCATATACCAAATGGGTGAGTGGTTTAAATTTTAGAAATATTTTGTTTCCGTATTTTTATTATCAGGTATGTCATAGTTCCCAAGGGTAACAATATTCACAAGAAGTTACGACGAACGTTCGAAAATATATCCATAATTATGTGTAAATTATTTGCGAAACCCCCGATTTTCATACGTCTCTACTTTTTCATTTCAAATTGTGCTAGCTTGATGGGAATTGCGCTAGCCCAATTCTGAATAACCCATTTGTTCACCACTGAGTTTTGATGAAACAAACCCCAGAATGATGTGTAATTTATGGGCGTAATCAATTATTCATGTGCACATGCAAAAAAAAATTTTAACCTGAATATTATGCACATCAACAGGAATTCACAATTTATCGCAGATTATTACACAAATTTACAAATACATAATTGTTGCATTTATTTTATTAAAATTGAGTGATAAATTGAAAAGTTATTGAAAATTGGTAGGCGCACAGAAAGAAAATTGGATTCGCACATAAATTACACATAATTTCAAATTAATTCTTGCATTTATTACATCAAAATCAAGTGATGGATAACAGAGTTATCAGGAATAGTGCTAGCTCATCCTAGAAGCTTGCACAATTCACAAGGGAAGAAAACCACCCAAAAAAATAGGCTTCGTACTCGAATTGTAGGTACATACCTAATTTACGAATAATTCTGACATTTATTTCATCAAAATGAAGTGATGAATATTAGACTAATCAAGAATTGTGCTAGCACACCCTAAAAGCTAGCACAATTCCCAAGGCAATAAAACTGGTAAGCACACAGAAAAAATAGGCTTCGCACTTAAATGGCCTATAATTTACAAATAATTCTGGCATTCTTTTCATCAAAATTGAGTGATAATGAAATGTGCTAGCTCTGCCGGGAAACTAACACTTTTTTCAATAAGAAAAATTGGTGGGCGGATAGGAAAACATTGACTTCGAACATAAATTGCACATAATTTTGGCGTTTGTTTCAGAAAAATTAAGTGATACTGGGAAAATTTCCAATAAAAAAATCGATAAGCGTACAGAAGAAAATTGGCTTCGTTGATAATCAAAACATAATTTATCCGGAGTTATTGAATTAAGGATTGGCTTTATACACAATTTACAAATAATTGTAGCATTTTTTCATCCAAACTTATTGAATTAAGAATATTTCTAGCGCAGCTGGAAATCTTGACAATAAAAAATCGATAGGTGAACAGAAAACAATTGGCTTTACAAATAATTTACATATTATCTAGCCTTTTTTTCATCCAAAATTGATGAGTTGAAAATGTTTTCAGCGCATCTGGAAATCTTTACAATAAAAAAATCGATAAGTTCACAGGAAAGCATTGGATTTACACATAATTTACAAATAATTTTAGCATTTTTTTCATCAAAAGTTATTGAACTAAGAATTTTTCTAGCGGATCTGGAATGCTTTTCAATAAAAAATCAATAAGTGCACAGAAAAAAATTGGCTTCGCACATAAAATACACATAATTCACAAATTAATGATTCTACCATTTCTTTCATCGAAATTTAATGAATTGAGAATTTTTCAAGCGCACCTGGAAAGCTTTTCAATAAAAAAACGATAAAAGCATAGCATAGAAAAGAATTGGATTCACACATAATTTACAAATAATTCTAGTATCTTTTATCATCAAAAGTTATTGAACTGAAAATTGTTCTGGCGCACCTGGAAAACCTTTTAATAAAAAAAAGTGCACAGAAAAGAATAGAATTTATATATAATTTACAAATAATTTTAGAATTTTTTTCATTAAAAGTTATTGAAATAAGGATTTTCTAGCGCACCTAGAAAACTTTGCACAGAAAAGAATTGGATTTACATATAATTCTAGCACTTTTTTCATCAAAAGTAATTGAATTAAGAATTATTCTGGCGTACCTGTAAAGCTTTTCAATGAAAAAGTCGATAAGTGAAGAGAAAACAATTGGCTTTACACATAATTTACAAATAATTCTAGCACTTTTTTCATCAAAAGTTATTGAATTGACAATTTTTCTAGCGCACCTGGAAAGCTTTCCAATGAAAAATCGATAAGAGCACAGAAAATGATTGGCTTCGCACATAAATAACACATAATTTACAAATAATTCACAATTATAATTTTTTTCCATCAAAATTTATTGAATTAAGAATTGTTATAGCGCAGCTGGAAAGCTTTTCAATAAAAAAATCTATAAGTGCACAGAAAAGAATTGGATTAACATATAATTCACAAATAATTTCAGCACTTTTTTCATCAAAACTTATTGAATTAAGAATTTTTCTAGCGCACCTGGAAAGCTTTTCAATGAAAAATCGATAAGTGCGCAGATGCTTCGCACATAAATTACAAATAATTTACAAATAATTCTTACATTTTTTTCATTAAAAATTTGTTGAATTAAGAATTGTTCTAGCGCACCTGAGAAATTTTTCAATAAAAAAATCTATAAGTGTACAGAAAAGAATTGGATTTACAAATAATTCTTGCCTCCTTTTCATCAAAAGTTATTGAATTGAGAATTCTTCTAGCGCACCTGGAAAGCTTTTCAATAAAAAATCGATAAGTGCACAGGAAAGCATTGGATTTACACATAATTTACAAATAATTTTTGCATTTTTTTCATCGAAAGTTATTGAACTAAGAATTTTTCTAGCGCATCTGGAATGCTTTTCAATAAAAAAATCAATAAGTGCACGAAAAAAATTGGCTTCGCACATAAATTACACATGATTTACAAATAATTTTAGCATTTATTTTTTCATCGAAAGTTTTTGAATTAAGAATTGTTCTGGCGGACCTGGAGAGGTTTTAAATATAATAAATAATTGGCTTTACACATAATTTACAAATAATTCTAGCATCTTTTTCATCAACAAATATTAAAGTGAGAATGGCACACCTGAAAAGAATTGGCATCGCACATAAATTACACATGATTTACAAATATATAATTCTAGCATAATTTACAAATAATTCTTACATTTTTTTCATCAAAAAGTTTTAGAATTAACAATTGTTCTAGCGCACCTGGAAAGCTTTTCAATAAAAAAGTCTATAGGTGCACAAAAAAGAATTGGATTTACTTATAATTTACAAATAATTCTAGCCTCTTTTTCATCAAAACTTATTGAATTAAGAATTTTTCTAGCGCACCTGGAAATCTTTTCAATGAAAAATCGATAAGTGCGCAGGGAAGCATCTTTTTCATAAAAAAATATCGAAGTGAGAATGGAACACCTGAAAAGAATTGGCATCACACATAAATAACACATAATTTACAAATAATTCCAGCATTTTTCGCATCAAAAGTTATTGAACTATGAATTGTTCTAGCTTACCTAGGAAACTTTTCAATTAAAAAATCTATGAGCGCACAGAGGAGAATCGGCTTCGCACATAAATAACAAATAAGTTTCAAATATTTCTTACATTTTTTTCATCAAAAAGTTATTTAATTAAGAATTATTCTAGCGCACCTGGAAAGCTTTTCAATAAAAAAGTCTGTAAGAGCACAGAAAAGAAATGGATTTACTCATAATTTACAAATAATTCTAGCTTCTAGCATCAAAAGTTATTGAATTAAGAATTTTTTTTAGCGCACCTGGAAAGCTTTTCAATAAAAAAATCGATAAGTGCACAGGAAAGCATTGGATTTACACATAATTTACAAATAATTTTTGCATTTTTTTCATCAAAAGTTATTGAACTAAGAATTTTTCTAGCGCATCTGGAATGCTTTTCAATAAAAAATCAATAAGTGCACGAACAAAAATTGGCTTCGCACATAAATTACACATGATTTACAAATAATTTTAGCATTTTTTTTTCATCGAAAGTTATTGAATTAAGAATTGTTCTGGCAGACCTAGAGAGGTTTTCAATATAATAAATAATTGGCTTTACACATAATTTACAAATAATTCTAGCATCTTTTTCATCAACAAATATTGAAGTGAGAATGGCACACCTGGAAAGAATTGGCATCGCACATAAATTACACATGATTTACAAATATATAATTCTAGCATTTTTCGCATCAAAAGTTATTGAACTATGAATTGTTCTAGCTTACCTAGGAAGCTTTTCAATTAAAAAATCTATGAGCGCACAGAGGAGAATTGGCTTCGCACATAAATTACAAATAATTTACAAATAATTCTTACATTTTTTTCATCAAAAAGTTATTGAATTAAAAATTGTTCTAGCGCACCTGGAAAGCTTTTCAATAAAAAAAATCTATAAGTGCACAGAAAAGAAATGGATTCACTTATAATTTACAAATAATTCTAGCCTCTTTTTCATCATAAGTTATTGAATTAAGAATTTTTTAGCGCACCTGGAAAGCTTTTCAATAAAAAAATCGATAAGTGCACAGGAAAGCATTGGATTTACACATAATTTACAAATAATTTCAGCATTTTTTTCATCAAAAGTTATTGAACTAACAATTTTTCTAGCGCATCTGGAATGCTTTTCAAAAAAAAATCAATAAGTGCACGAAAAAAAATTGGCTTCGCACATAAATTACACATGATTTACAAATAATTTTAGCATTTTTTTTTCATCGAAAGTTATTGAATTAAGAATTGTTCTGCGGACCTGGAGAGGTTTTCAATATAATAAATAATTGGCTTTACACATAATTTACAAATAATTCTAGCATCTTTTTCATCAAAAAATATTGAAGTGAGAATGGCACACCTGGAAAGAATTGGCATCGCACATAAATTACACATAATTTACAAATAATTCTAGCATTTTTCGCATCAAAATTTATTGAACTATGAATTGTTCTGGCTTACCTAGGAAGCTTTTCAATTTAAAATTCTATGAGCGCACAGAGGAGAATTGGCTACTTACATAAATTACATATAATTTACAAATAATTCTTGCATAACTAAAAGATTTTTAAAAATTCTGTGCCTGACAATCTATCCTAGTTTTCAACAGATGAGTTTTGACTGCAACTCAACAGTTTGAATTGCACTCAACCAATTCACGGATTGCTATAATTCCATTTTTCTTCTATATATTATTTACATCATCGTTCAGATTTAGGTACTCCATTTCTTCCTGGCAAGTGGCAAGCAGAGCAGCTGTATTGATATAAAACCCCCATATCAACAAGTGACCTAACTAACAACGCTTATCTTCTACAAGAAAACCAATGTTCGACTAAATGTTCGCAATCGCGAAATAATGTTTATTATCCCTTACGGCCACACAACATCGAAACGCCACTTTAAACCAAAACTGCGACCACGCATGTGGTAATCATTTACCGTAGGTTATCTCCCCCTGTTCATTAACAGTATTCCCTCCTCATATTTTCCCATCAGATATCCGAGACGGTTTTATAATCGTAAAATTTGATGAGAGCAGCGCTGTACGTGCCCGGGAGGGATTCAGATTCGCCCCTTTATCTCCTTCCCTCTTGTATGACGTCGGGGGCGCTTAATTATGCCCGGATTCACGTTTATAGGTGCATGTCTTTCGGTAATAAAAGAAGCGTTTGAGCGGACACTCGAATGGGATTTCTTCTGGAATGAAATATAAGTACTTATTTTTTCGAGGGACGACGAGGGGGACACAAAACCGTTTCGTGAAATTGAGGCGCATAAAGCGACAAAAACGAAGGATTTATTTCAGTCGGTGGGTGGCTACAGGAAGGTTCTTCAAAAGGTAGGAGGGGGCGTTTTTCGGTTTTAATAAGTTGACTGAATTTCCATCAAGCAACATACAAGTGGAGGCTAGAGAAGACAACCTTAATTTAGGGTGTTCGAATTGAATTACGAATGCCTTTCCTTCAAAAGAATCATTGAAAAAGGATGACATAAAAACAGGAGTGGTACGTCTTGCTACAGCTACAGGTTCCACCATTCGATCCACATTCCTACTCCCATATTCATTTATGTCTGGATTGGGTGGAAACCACATACTCCGAGCAGATCGCTATCGCACCCTCGGAATCGCGTGGGTGGGGTAGTCACGGCCGCCGCTCCGTAAAAAAAAACAACGCGAAGATAAAGGCCCCTTTAACAGTTGTTGATTACGTTGATCAGTGCCTTTTTTGTAACCCGACCCAACCGTGTGTGGGACGCAGGTTGAGCTCCATCAGGAACGCTGGTCGTTATCCATCTAGAGGTCAAACGGTGCGAGTCTGCTTCGCAGCTGTGTGCAATTCCCCCGCCTGTCCATCATTTATGGACGTCCTATACATCATGGCAATATGTCATCTGTCAATATGCGATGAAATTCTTGCGTGTTTTTCCTCAAGGGGATACCGCGTTTTGTTCTTGTTTTATTCGTTCCGCTGAAGTTTCCGTTTGTATGCGGCGAAATGTTTCTTTTTAGATATTTTTTCAGCGATGTTAAATACATGAGAATGTACAAATCGAAAACAACGTATGCAATGAATTGGAATAGGTTAACGACCCACCAAATGGAACGACCATTTCAAAAGTCAGGGTCCACTTGATATCTCACCAGTAGGATGTTTCTATTTTTCATCCCTGTTAACTAAAATTTTCAGTTTCGTTAAATATAATTGGAGCATCGGAACAATTTACCACTTTATTCAATTAAATTAAAAGTATAATTGATTTCCGAGTATTTCGAAAGTGTTTATTTCTGTTGGTTGTTAGATGTGAACCATATTCGTTAGTTGAATTCAAATCCTTTTGTACTTCATATTTGATTTAGTTGGATGTCACTTGTAATAGTTTTCATTTGGGTGTAATAACTTTTACTTATTTTCATTTTATTTGTTGTTAGATAATAATTCTGAAAATGAACATATCTATCTATCTAACTATCATTGTTTGGTCAGCAGTGGAGCCTAAGTGAAACTCGAAAACTTGAAAATAGAAAATTTTGTAAGAATTTATTTAAATATCAGCCCATTGTTTCAATGAATGGAAATTATTCTGAGGAGAAGTTTAGTGTCTGTATTATATTTAAAGAAAGAATACTACTATTATTTGTCTGCAGCGCCACTAATATCCTTTCTGGAAATTATTCTTTATTATCTGTGATATCAATTCGCAACTTCGAAAGTCATCGTCGAGTCAACAGTAGAGGGTCTTAAGGCCAGCTGAAGTGAAACGCGAAAACTGAAAAGGTTTATTTTTTTTGTCTCGGTAGGTGGAAAATCATTCTTTATCATCTGTACTATCGATTTGAAGTTCATCGTTGGTCAGCAGAGGAACTTTGGGGTTCCAGTGAAACGTTAAAACTGAAAAATTGAAAATTTCATATCAAGTAAGTTGAGGATCGGCGACCAACTATCTCAATAGGTGGAAATTATGATTCATCATCTGTGCTATCAATTTGAATTGTCCAGAGTCATCGTCAGTTCAACAGTGGAGCCGAAATGAAATTCGAAAACTGAAAAATTAAAAATTTTGTATTTTTTTTGTCTCAGTAGGTGAAAATTATTTTTTATGATCTGTGCTATCAATTTGAAAGTCTTCGTTGGGACAGCAGACGAGCTTTGGGGTTCCCTAAGTGAAACGTTAAAACTGAAAAATTGAAAATTTTGTATAAATTTATTCGAATATATGCCCATTTTTTCAATGGATGGAAATTGTTTTTCATTATCTGTGCTATCAATTCGGAACGTCGAAAGTCATAGTCGAGTCAACAATAGTGAGTCTTAAGGCCATTCGAAGTGAAACGCGAAAACTGGAAAATGTATTTTTTTCTTCCCAGTAGGTGGAAAATTTTTCTTTATGATCTGTGCTATCAATTTGAAAGTCTTCGTTGGGTCAGCAGACGAGCTTTGGAGTTCCCTTAGTGAAACGTTAAAACTGAAAAATTGAAAATTTTGTACGAAATTATTTGAATATCAACCCATTGTTTCACTGGATGAAAATTGTTGTTCATTATCTGTGCTATCAATTCGGAACGTCGAAAGTCGAGTAGAGGGGCTTAATGCCATTCGAAGTGAAACGCGAAAACTGGAAACTGTATTTTTTTTGTCCCAGTAGGTGGAAATTTTTCTTTATGATCTGTGCTATCAATTTGAAAGTCTTCGTTGGGTCAGCAGACGAGCTTTGGGGTCTCCTTAGTGAAACGTTTAAACTGAAAATTTGAAAATTTTGTATAAAGTTATTTGAATATCAGCCTATTGTTTCAATGGATGAAAATTGTTGCTCATTATCTGTGCTATCAATTCGGAACGTCGAAAGTCATAGTCTAGTCAACAATAGTTGGTCTCAAGGCCATTCGAAGTGAAACGCGAAAACTGGAAAATGTATTTTATTTATCCCATTAGGTGGAAATTTTTTCTTTATGATCTGTGCTATCGATTTGAAAGTCTTCGTTGGGTCAGCAGATGAGCTTTGGTGTCCCCTTAGTGAAACGTTAAAACTGAAACATTTCAATTTTTTTCAGAATTTTATTTTCATTTTTGAAAAAAAATCCAAAATATGGACTTTTAAGTACCTACCGTCAGGAATGATGTCATTTATAGTGCTAATGAAATGCTCTGTAACTGAAATACTTTATTCCTCATTTTCATTGAATTTATCCACAAAATTCAGAATAACTACTGATATTACTAGGTATCAACCAAAAAAATTGAAAAATATCTATAGAATCGTTATTCCAAATCAGTATCCGCATTTTCAGAGTCACTCTCATCTTCATCTGTTAAAATATTATTATCTAACGATAAATCTCCGTCGAGGATCTCATTTGCAATGACCTCTATTTCTTTCGAATAAAGTGGTCTCTTACATACCACTGTTGAATTTTTCTGCTCGCTATATTTCCTGACGGTACTTCTGCGTCCTGATGAAAAATGGAAAATTTCTCGAGAAAAGATGTTCGAATCTTTATTATTGAAACATAAACCTACTGAGTATAGCCACCAGCAATAATATATGTTAAATAAAAATAGCAAAATATAGAAAACTAAATTTTACGACGCGTCGAAATTACTGGTACTCAGGAGTACCGTCGGGCACTAAAGGGTTAACTGCACAATACGGACGATATACGTCTTTTTCGCTAAGGAAAGGGTTTAAATACAACTAAAAATGTTCTTATATGTAAGAATAAGAAATTTGAGATACGCCTTTTTGGCTTAGAAGGGCAGAATAGTCGAGTCAACAATAGAGGGTCTTGAAGCCATTCGAAGTGAAACGCGAAAACTGGAAAATGTATTTTTTTTTGTCTCAGTAGGTAAAAATTATCCTTTATGATCTGTGCTATCAATTTGAAACTCTTCGTTGGGGAAACGTTAAAACTGAAAAATTGAAAATTTTGTATGAAGTTATTTGAATATCAACCCATTGTTTCAATGGATGGAAATTGTTTTTCATTATCTGTGCTATCAATTCGGAACGTCGTAAGTAATACTGCCCTCCTAAGCCAAAAAGGCGTATACCAAAGTTCTTATTAACGAGCATTCGGATGATCTGCGTCCCTCTTTGTTTCGTTTTTGAGATACGTCTTATATTTCTAGCACTTTAACTGCACAATACGGACGATATACGTCTTTTTCGCTAAGGAAATGGATTAAATACAACTGAAAATATTCTTATATGTAAGAATAAGAAATTTGAGATACGCCTTTTTGGCTTAGGAGGGCAGAATAGTCGAGTCAACAATAGAGGGTCTTGAGGCCATTCGAAGTGAAACGCGAAAACTGGAAAATATATTTTTTTTTTTGTCTCAGTAGGTAAAAATTATCCTTTATGATCTGTGCTATCAATTTGAAACTCTTCGTTGGGGAAACGTTAAAACTGAAAAATTGAAAATTTCGTATGAAGTTATTTGAATATCAACCCATTGTTTCAATGGATGGAAATTGTTTTTCATTATCTGTGCTATCAATTCGGAACGTCGTAAGTAATACTGCCCTCCTAAGCCAAAAAGGCGTATACCAAATTTCTTATTAACGAGCATTCGGATGATCTGCGTCCCTCTTTGTTTCGTTTTTGAGATACGTCTTATATTTCTAGCACTTTAACTGCACAATACGGACGATATCGTCTTTTTCGCTAAGGAAATGGATTAAATACAACTAAAAATGTTCTTATATGTAAGAATAAGAAATTTGAGATACGCCTTTTTGGCTTAGGAGGGCAGAATAGTCGAGTCAACAATAGAGGGTCTTGAGGCCATTCGAAGTGAAACGCGAAAACTGGAGAATGTATTTTTTTTGTCTCAGTAGGTAAAAATTATCCTTTATGATCTGTGTTATCAATTTGAAACTCTTCGTTGGGGAAACGTTAAAACTGAAAAATTGAAAATTTTGTATAAATTTATTTGAATATCAGCCCATTGTTTCAATAGATGGAAATTGTTCCATCATCTGGGCTATCAATTCGAATCGTCGAAATTCATCAACTAAGGCCCTTTAGGCCACCCGAAATAATATCCCAAAACTGAAAAAAAATATTAAGTGACTGGAGCAACGGTCTCAATAGGTGGCAATTGTGCATTAAAACCTGTGCTGTCAATAAAGGGACTTAATGAGCTCCAGAAGAAATACGCGAGAACCAAAAAATCGTTTTCATTCGAAACGTCGAGAAGTCACTGTCGGCGAATCGAAAGTTCCCTCATCGCATCGGATTCGGATATACTGATTCCATTAATGCTAGAAGTATCAGAGTTTATCCCACTGAAAGACTTGGTGTGGCAGATGGAAAAATCAGAAAATTCCATCCATCAATCCGATTAACTTCACCCACTGAGTATAAGTCGTTTTCCATTATGTCTGAGGACTGCTCCTAGGCATGGCGATATTCCTTTCAATGGCAACACATTTATTCACCTCATTCTTTTATCCGTGGAATTCTCATGTTATTCAGCATTTCGGGAAATTCCCTTATTCACTCTTCAGGTCACTCGAGGAAATAAAACAGGAGTGTTCCTAGTCATGAGTGGAGAAGAAGAAGGTAACGAAAAAACCAAGGAGGTTGACAAATATCACATCTGCTCTGCATCATTTTATTTTACAATTCGTTGGAATTTGTTGGAAAGCAAACCCCATCAATAACTCTCCTCCATTATTCAAAGTTATTGAATTATGGAAATCGCGATGACGAAACTGCATTCTGATTGTGGCAAATTGTATTTTCCATTATTTATACACCCTCGTTCCATTGATCAACGTACGCGTTGCCGTGCTATGCGATCCGGTTCCCTTGGGTTTAAGTCAATGTTCATAATGGCCTAATTTGATTTAGTCCCCTTCTTGGTATTCCACACAATCCATCATATTTTGAAGTTTCATCATCCTAGCTAGGCTCATACTTAATCATGGTATTATTGTTTTAATTCTCGAGTGATTTTATTGACGTTTAAAGATGAATATTAATGTGTTCAATGTGTTGAACCACACCAAATAATAATTCTGAAGAATTATTTAGTAAACCCCCCCAACCCCAACAGCTCCAATCATGAAACGATTCGCGAACATCGTTATATCGCATACTTTTCTCCACGTCTAATTTATAGTCGTTGCACTGCACTGATGAGGCTCGAAAAACTCGAAACCGGTCTGCAGTTACAAATGATAATTTGGTATTGCTGGATAAATCAAAACGAAACTCTTTGTTGTGTTATATCTGAATCCGATGCTGCAATAGAAAATCCCTCGACGTTCGTGCAATATTTACTAAAGCGTGGCTTTATTTCTGGCCCCATTCATAACAAAGTGCATTGTAAACTGATTCATCAGTCACGTTGATTACGGCGTGGTCCATTATCGCCGCCCGCGCTTGATCCAACAACATTGCGGCTGAAAAGGAGTTTCGTCGCATCATCGCGATTTATTCCGATTCACCGAGCTTTATGCGATAAAAGGATCACTTCTTCTTTTGTGATATTGATGGAGGAAAAATCTCCCATTTTTCGTAATTTCTGCGAGGGGGAGAGATGATGGAAGATGAAAATTGTATTTTTCCTCACGACTAGGCATATTTTTTCTGCTTATCAATTTGTGTTGAAATATAGATGCAGGAAATCTATCGCTTATAATGAACACCCCAACGTCGAATCCCTCGACCGTGGTGTAATGAGCGAGCTCCGATTTCATGCAATCGGCCCTCCGCCAGCTGCTCTTTGTGAGTCGGCCACGCGTTCTGCCTCCGCTCCGGAGAGAATGATTCATCGGTGCACCCGACCGGTACGAGGTAAATGTCTCATTGTTTATTTTTTTATTGCGTCAAGTCAAGCACCCAGCCGCAGGCTGAAGACGCCGCACCAATATCGTTCAAGCGGTCCCTCCGACCGTTTATTTCTCGATCCGGTACCAGGTTTTTCAACGGTCTCTTCGGGTACTCGGAGATGAGGAAGAAGCAATTTACAAGCTTTTGTAATGTGAGGATCCTGAACATGGACCATCAGATAATCTAAGAAGGATTGGCAACGCATATGTACCGAGGATGGCATTCAAATGCTCCAGCACCTCAAGATAAGTTCTCAAGAGATATTAACGAAAAAACGAGAATTAGGACACGAATAACTTTGTATTCTCAATAATACCTCATGTGTATGTTGGAGGTAATACAGAAGTGACTAAAAGTCTGGTAGTCGATGAACTACTGCACAGGCTAACAATTTATAGGCTATGCCGATGACATACTCCTAATAGTAAGAGGTAGATTTGAGGGTTACCTCTGTGATTTGTTACATAGGGGCCTCAAAATTATTGAGCAGTGGTGCTTGTCAGTGGGGCTCAACATCAACCCAACCAAGACCACAGTAATTCCCTTTACCCGGAAAAGAAACCTTCCAGCTATCAAATCCATCACGGTAAATGGAAGGATCGAAGAATGGAATTCTGAAGTCAAATATCTGGGAATTATCCCTATTAGCTCTATGGAATGAGTATGTTGAAAATACTGCTAGTAAAGCGACAGGGCTTTAATGGCGTGCAGAAGCCTATCCGATAAAACTTGGGGTTGTAACCCTGAAATACTGCAATGGATGTACGTCATTATTGTGAGACCAATAATAACTTATGGGGCAGTAGCCTGGTCTTCTATGGCAGGGCAGACAAGCACGAGGAAAATACTCGACAAGATACAAAGGCTTGCCTGCGTTTGCATCACTGGACCTATGAGATCGTGCCCGACAAGAGCACTTGAGGTCATCACAGATCTGATTGCATTACATCTAGTGATCAACAGGGTAGCCCATGAGGCTATCCTTCGAATATCTAGGGAAGGTACAGGGAATGAGAGAATTAAAAGTCTAGGAGCCTGGTCCTCTCTGAACAAGTACATCTCATCAGTGAACCTGCCTAGTGATGTTATGATTAAAAAAGTAAGCATTGAGAAGAACTTCAACACTATGCTATGTAAAAAGGAAGAATGGGAAAAGGAATATACTACCCAAAACTTCAAAGTGGATACCATTAAATGGTATACAGATGGTTCTAAAACCACGATGGGGGCCAGCGCTGGAGTATACGGGGCAAGAACCAAGTGTACACTATCGTTAGGCTCCTAGTCGAGTGCCTTTCAGGCAGAAATAATTGCAATCGAAAGCTGCATAGATATAAACCTGGAAAGAAACTATCGAGGGTGTGACATTGTGATCCATTCTGATAGTCAAGCTGCTATCAAAGCACTGAACTCATGTATCATCGACTCAAAGCTGATGTGGGATTGCTGGAGGAAACTTAATGAAGTAGGCAAGAACAACAAAGTCTCTTTCGTCTGGGTTCCTGGTCACTCAGAAATCAAAGGAAACGAAGAGGTCAATACACTTGCCAGAAAGGGAGCACAAACGCCACCTACTGGCCCAAAACGTTTCTGTGGCATAGGCAAATGCACCAAAAAGGAAGAGTTTTTGGAGAAGGAAGAGACAGAAAGAGAAGCACTCTGGAGGAATCTTTCAGGAATGGATCACTCCATAAAGTTCTTTCGGAACTTTGAAAGTGCAACATTCAAAAAGTATTTGGAACTCAGTAAGAATATGTTACGCCTCCTCACTGGCTTCCTCACAGGACATCGTCGCCTTAGAAAGCATATAATGAGAATAGGCTTAACAGAAACTGTCGAGTGTAGATTCTGTGGTGAAGAGGAGGAAGATCCCGTTCACCTGGTTACAGAGTGCAACGCCATTGCAAACCAGCGCAAAGAATGTCTTGGACCAGAGAATTATAGGAGGAAGGATTTAACCTTCTTGTAGCCCTATCAGATACTGGAGTTCATTGAAGCTCTGGAGCTGGAGGGCGAGTTGTAGGTAGCGCATTTGCGAAAACTGCTCTGATGGGGGGCACAATAGACCTTGGGGTCGCAGTGAAATGTAACCCCCTCACCAAACTATTTGAAGTCCAAATAAACTAAAAGTCCCATCAAAGTCAGAGCCAAAGAACATCAAGAATTGACGAGGCCAGAACGAATGGAAAAGTCGAGGTTGCCTCAGCATTCCTATCAGTACTCCCTGACCTATTCCGGTCATCGGAAGATAAGGGAAGGTAGAAATCATTGAACCAACTGGTAC
This sequence comes from Aphidecta obliterata, assembly GCA_963966015.1. NCBI lineage: Eukaryota > Metazoa > Arthropoda > Insecta > Coleoptera > Coccinellidae > Aphidecta > Aphidecta obliterata. The sequence goes on from OZ014432.1 coordinate 25,651,419, forward strand.
AGACCACCAGGCATCACCCTTCTCAGGGTTGCCTTGAAAATCTACTCTGACATCAAAGCTGCTATCAAAGCGATGAGCATCAACGTGATCACTTCGAAGATGGTATGGGAGTGTCCGGGTGAATGCAATTGACTAGAAAAGAAGACCAGGGTCTTCTTGGTAGGATTCCTAGAACAGAAATAGGACTGTCGCCCACTTTATAGAACCTGAACCTTTCTGTGGCTTAGGGAAACATCTATAAAGGAATAGCAGGCTGAGAGGAAATGAGCATTCCCAGACTGTGTTTCGGAATTTTAGCACTGTGGCATCAAAAACTTGTCTTGATATCAACTGCTTCTTCCTACAGGCTTCCTCGAAAGACATTGTCTCTTCACAAATCTTCTAGTAAGATTAGATTCGGCAGAAAATGACGAATGTAGATTCTGTGGGGGGGAGTACGAAACTCCTGACCACCTAGAAACATAATGGGTCGTCAACTGGAAGAATGTTTGGGTTACGAAATCGTTAAGGAAGTAGACTTATTACCCTCGGATTGGATAGCAAGCTGTAGCTTAGATAATAAAATAGTAACCCCTAACCCAAATAATAAAAATGAGATAGGTAAAAAGGAATATTCAAAATTGAAAAACTGCAGAAAAATACCTAAATACAATTATTTCAACCTCTGAGATATACTCATTTCCGAAGAATCTAGTTTAAAGTCGATGCCTCGTTTGTTGTTTCTGTTTCATGCCATTATTACCTTCACGCGATTCGGTCCAGAACTATCTGCCAATAGGTGCGTTATTTCAAGAACCAAGGTCTTTGTTGGTGACTGAGGGTATGTTTATAAATATGCGGTTATGAACTCAATGACTCAATTGCTACTCGGATTGCATGAACACTCGTATTTCGCCCTTTATATATTATCAACCGTAGTTGGGAACTTTCAGTAAAATCGAATACGATTTTTTCTCGATTCATTATTGAAATTAATGAACCTTTGAAATATTTTCATAACTTAATGTGTAGAATTTAACGAATTGAGTGATATGCATGCACCAATCTCCACTGAGATAATCTCCTGAGGAATCCCATCTCTCATCTTGTAGGTTGTGACATGGGGCGCGCTCAAAGAAATTTTCCAGGATATACAACAGGAATTCGTTTACTTCGACAGAAAAATCCCCCTTTATAAGCTACCGCAGGAATATTTGTTGATTTTACGTGACTAATTCCTCTAGAAATAGCAAGTTTTACATAAGTTGTGCAACCGAACTGACGAAAAGCGGAATATGCGTGACTGTTTACAGGAATTTCCTGTTCTAGAAACAGATAGTTGTATTCGAAGCTACTAACTTCAATTCGAAATCCATATTTTTCTGAAAAGGTCTTGAAATTATTCATTAGAAAAATACAAATTTGCCATCAGTCCAACAGACAATTTTTCGAAATCAATCTCAATGAGCGACATTTTTGTGAGGTGAGTGAAATTTCACTATCGAATTAAATCTTTCGACAAAAATTTTGATGGGTCGAATGTCGTGCGGGATACTGGAATTTAAAGATCCCCATCGAAAATTTTCTGCTTTTTCCGAATATTCTAATCGAATTCCGTCATTCAGGGTGTTGAATCTCAGCTTGCAAAAATTCCCATATTTTTGAGCGCTCGTACTACTTACACGAGGGCTATATCATTTCGTCACGATGTCTGTATTTTTCGAATTTTGAGCTGAAAATGGTCTCAATCGACTATGTTCGACTCACTGATGACGAATCCGTCGGAAAATTCGAGTCTGTCTGTCCGTCCGGCCGTAAGCACGATTACTCTCGAACGGAACAACCTAGAGACTTGAAATTTAAAATTCAAAGTTTTGTTTCCCTGATTAATTGAAAACTACAGTTTTGATCGAGATGAAATTTTGCACTCAAATGGAGAATGAGGTGTCCAAGCTACATGTGAAATTTTGTACAGATCGCATGACCAGAACCATAGAAAATTGTAACTTTTGAACGGAAACGCCTAGGGACTTGAAATTTTCAGGATAGGTGTGGATCTCGAATGTCGTGATCACGTTCATCTATGAGCAAAATTATACTAGGGGTTCCGTAAATATGGTCGTTTGAAATTTAGTTTTCTTGATAATTTCGAAACTACAGATTCGATCGTGACGAAATTTTGTATACTAATGAAGAATGATATATTCAAGCTACATTTTTCCAGATCACATGACCAGAACCATAGAAAATCATAACTTTCGAACGGAAAGGCCTGGGGACTTGAAATTTTCAGGATAGGTGTGGATCTGAAATGTCGAGTTCACGTTTATCAATGAGCAGAATTATACTAGGGGTTCCGTAAATAAGGTCGTTGGAAATTTTGCTTTCTCGATAATTTCGAAACTACTGATTCGATCGAGATGAAATTTTGTATTTTTATCGAGAATGATATATTGAAGCAATTTTTTGTCCAAATCGCATGATCAGAACCATAGAAACCATAGAAAATTGTAACTTTTGAACGGAAAGGCCTAGGAAATTTTCAGGGGGTTTGGATCGCGAATATCGCGGCTACGTTCATCAATGAGCAAAATTAGACTAGGGGTTCCGTAAATATGGCTGTTTCAAATATTTTTTTTCCTGATAATTTCGAAACTACTGTTTGGATTGGAATGAAATTTCGCACCTAGCTTAGGAATAATGTATTCAAACTACGTGCCAAATTTTGTCCAGATCCCATTACCGAGACCATAGATACCGTAGAAAATTCTAGCGAATTATCGAAAAAAAATTGGTCACCTAAAGCACTGACATGAAGTCTGGAGTTTCGCCTAAGTTTCAGAATTTCTGTGACAGCTGTCGAAAATTCCTTCAATTGATTTCAAAAACTGGAAAATGCGAATCTATCTACAAGGTGGATGTACGAGCGCTTAAAAGCTCCTGACTTCACGGCAGTGCTTTCCGTAATTTTTCTAATACGGACCTGGATTATTTGAACATTTCAAAATTGAATCGATTCACCCATGAACGTGTATTTCACGTTCCAAATATCAATTGATTATACTTGATGGTCCAAAAGTTATAAGCAATTGAAAATATTGGCGAATACATAAATCACCCTGTATCTTGGCTATGAAGTTGATTAGACCTATGACATGATAGGTTTATGGGTCTTTTGGACTCGTCTAGGGTAGGTTAACGTATGTACTTTTCCTGTAAATAGTCACGCATATTCCGGTTTTCGACACAGTATTTTTTTCCAATTGAAATGACAAACTGCAGTTTAGTTGCATCAACTCATGTGAAACTTGTTATTTCCAGAGGAATTAAACGACCGGATTTGTCACGTAAAATCAACAAATATTCCTGCTGTCGCTGATATAGGAAAAATTTCTAATAGAAGTAACCGAATTCCGGTTGTATATCCTGGAAAATTTCTTTGAGTGTCGGAAAACGCCTATATTTTTCAAATTGGCACAACAAACAACAACAAGTTCCATCGCATTCCATTTATCTCGGCAGCACTCGCATCTCCCACTCTATAAAATATCAAAACCATCAAAATTTCTCAGTACCAGATCAGAAAAATTTTTCAGGTGGAACAAATGTAAGCTGAATTTTATCAAGTTTAGAAAAAACAAAGCTGTGAAAAGAAAATTGAGTTTTTCTCTTCCGAAGAACATTCGAACAATGTGATCTCCAACATGAAACTAATTAGGAATTGGGTCAACTTGTTTCCTCTATCTAGTATCAAACGGTTTCCTAATCGAATCAGCCCCGAGGTGGAGGTTCACACCTTCGTCAATAAGACTACAAAGGGGACTCCTGATACCGCTCCTGTTGCGTTATCGGGTGGGGGAGGATCACATGTTCGACATCCGACCGTGGTGCAAATGTACAGGGGTTGATATGCCCAGCAAACATGCGCACCCCAATCGATCCCACGTCGCAGACGCCCGCCAGACATGGTCACTGGGCACAACTGGAAATATTGTTATCGTTAAAAGTCATTCGGATAGGTAAATAAGTTGGAGTTTTGTTGAGTTCAGGTGTGATGAGCAGTTTGGAGCTGATGATCGAACTGCCGAGTACCGGAGAAGTTTCTGTCAAGTGTGAGTTCGAATTGTTTGAAGGATGTTACATAAACACCCCCTTTTTCATGAATTTTTTCTAACATTTTCATCAGTGCTTTTCTGTTGTCTCATTCGTAGAATATGAGAATAACCGTTATATCTACACCGTACGTTTAACAATTCGTTCAATTGTAGTTTGTAGTCGATAGAAAATATAACTTCCATCGATGGATCCTAACCTTGAACAATGCGTCACACTGTCATCGACCAGAGGATACCAATAAGTTTTCCAACATTTTTTTAATTCAAGTCTATTGGAGCATTTCTACTTTTGCCAATTCCCTCCTCGTTTTTATTAGTTTCGATATTTCGTTTTTTTCCACCTTTTTTCGTAAATTTTTTGAAGGCTACTAAATTCTGCGAATACCTAAATTGTATTCATTCGATTTCGATCAAAATAAGAACGTTGTCCTCTTGGATTTAGAATTCGTAACAGACTTTCCTCAATGATTTGTCTATTCATTGTTTTCTGATTGTACGTATTTTAATTTTTTCTTATCACATTCCATTTTTATTTTGTTTTTGATTTTCGAAGGGAAAAAAAATATCAAAACAATTCATGATGCATTTTCAGTTGATCCATTGAGAGAAATATTGAAATTACAACAAAATCATAGAAATAAGCGAGAAAAAATGTAAAAATTGGTTCATATTTAGGTTTCCAATTTTTAGCGAAATCTTCACCGAAAATTTCGTATGCTATTGTAAATTTCGCTGGATGTTTATACAAAATTTGAACTTTTTTTCGTTGAAGAAGAATTTTAGGGGTCACTCATTTCTGGAAAAAACAACAACCCTTATGAGCAATGAGAAAACTGGTTAAGATTTTTCATAAATTTGTTCGTAACTGACCTTCCTCAATGTTTTGTTTATTCGTTGTTTTCTGATTGTACGTATTTTAATGCTTTATATCATATTCGATTTTTATTGCGTTTTTGATTTTCGAAGGAAAAAAATATCGAAACAATTCAAGATTCATTTTCTGTTGATCCAACGAGACAAATATTAAAATTACAACAAAATCATAGAAACAAGCAACAAAAATGTAAAAATTGGTTCATATTTAGGTTTCCAATTTTAGCGAAATCCTCACCGAAAATTTCGTATGCACCACCTATTGTGAATTTCGCTGGACGTTTATACAAAATTTGAACTTTTTTTCGTTGAAGAAGAAGAATTTTAGGGGTCACTCATTTCTGGAAAAAACAACAACCCCCATGAACAATGAGAAAACTGGTTAAGATTTTTCATAAATTTGTTCGTAACTGACCTTCCTCAATGTTTGGTTTATTCATTGTTTTCTGAATGTACGTATTATAATTTTTTATATCATATTCGATTTTTATTGTGTTTTGATTTTCGAAGGGAAAAAATATCAAAACAATTCAAGTTTCATTTTCTGTTGATCCAACGAGAGAAATATTAAAATTACAACAAAATCATAGAAATAAGCAAGCAAAAATGTAAAAATTGGTTCATATTTAGGTTTCCAATTTTGAGGGAAAAATTTCGTATGCACCACCTATTGTGAATTTCGCTTGATGTTTATACAAAATTTGAACTTTTTTTCGTTAAAGCAGATGAATTTTAGGCGTTACTAATTTCTGGAAAAAAACACCCCCATGAGCAATGAAAAAACTGGTTTAGATTTCTCATCAATTCTTTCGTAACTGACCTTTCTCAATGTTTTGTTTATTCATTGTTTTCTGAATGTACGTATTTTATTTTTTTTTATATCATATTCGATTTTTATTGTGTTTTTGATTTTCGAAGGGGGAAAAAATATCAAAACAATGCAAGATGCATTTTCAGTTGATCCAACGGGAGAAGTATTAAAATTACAACAAAATCATCGAAACAAGCAAGCAAAAATGTAAAAATTGGTTCATATTTAGGTTTCCAATTTTTAGCGAAATCTTCACCAAAAATTTCGTATGCAAATTTCGCTGGATTTTATACAAAATTTGAAATTTTTTTCGTTGAAGAAGAAGAATTTTAGGGGTCACTTATTTTCTGGAAAAAAACAACAACCCCCATGAGCAATGAGAAAACTGGTTCAGATTTTTTATCAATTTTTTCGTAACTGACCTTCCTCAATGTTTTGTTTATTCATTGTTTTCTGAATCTACTTATTTATTTTTTTTTAAATCATATTCGATTTTTATTGTGTTTTTGATTTTCGAAGGGAAAAAAAATATCGAAACAATTCAAGATGCATTTTCAGTTGATCCAACGAGAGAAATATTAAAATCATAGAAACAAGCAGCAAAAATTTTAAAATTGGTTCATATTTAGCTTTCCAATTTTTAGCGAAATCTTCACCGAAAATTTCGTATGCACCACCTAGGTGCTGGATGTTTATACAAAATTTGAACTTGTCGTTGAAGAAGATGAATTTTAGGGGTGACTAATTTCTGAAGAGAAAACCACAACCCCCATGAGCAATGAGATAACTGGTTTAGGTTTTTCATCAATTTTTTTGGAAGAAGGTTTTCCAGATTGAATTTCCAAAGGAATTTTCCTGTTCGAACGTTGCGGAAAGCGCGCCGAGATGTGACGTAACAAGTTCTGACCTATCGCCGAGAGCGCTAGATAATAATAAGTTTTACAGCGTTGCGAAATGTTATTCATGAAATTTCTCTATAATGTGAGCAGCCCGGAAAAATCATGCCATAGCTCTCAGTGTACGCACATATTATTCAAAAAAAAATTGTCGACTCAGGAATATGCCAATCAGGTGACTTATGACGTCACAAGAAGCGGCAATAACGCGGTTTTCACTACATTTCAACTTCGAGGACATTTGAACCAAATTTACGCGATTGTGATCTTCCCCATTGTCATTATTCGTTGCAAACAAAAAATGTCTACAAAATTCATAACCCTTTATGTATTTTCCAGCACGTGCAGATCCGGCCTCACGGTGTTGACGGAGCAATCGGCGAGAAGGGGGCGCATAGAGGAACCCCCGCCCGCACCAGGACCTCGCAACAATTCCCGATCCCGAAATGGGGTGCAGATGCAGGACAGCAAACACGGCCAATGGAAGCGGTACCAGGATTCGCCGGGTGTCGGAAGTCCACCACCGGGTCCCGCACCGCCGAGTCCGACGAGCGCAAGAAGGGAACGTAGGGGCAGTCCGCACGGTTCCAAGGAGAAGAGCAACAAAGTGAGAGGGGTGCCGCAGAGTTTCGGGTACGTCAAGAGGGGCGCCTCGCAGAACGGTACCACGAATGGTGGTCCGATGAACGGGAATGGCAACCAGGTTCAAGGTGAGTTAGAAAAACCACTGAAGACAGTTTGCATCACTGCATCTTAAGAGTAATTTGATTCGCCAATTTGTTTTGCACGGTCACTATTTTTAGGTTGAGTGTCACATAAGACGACACTTTTTTAAGCCTGGGAAATTTCAGCCATTCTCGTCAATACTTTGACATAATAGGATGGAGAGAGCTCGTCTCTTCTTCCTGGACAAGGTGGACAAACCTATATAAAGCTTGCTCTTCCAGGCCTTTGTTGCTCAAATGTCCTGTTAGCAAGACTAATATAGTTTGCATGGTCACTATTTTCAGGTTAAGTGTCACATAAAACGACAAATTTCTAAGCCTGGGAAATTTCAGTTACTCTCGTCAATACTATGACATAATAGGATGGAGAGAGCTCGTCTCTTCTTCCTGGACAAGGTGAACAAACCTATATAAAGCTTGCTCTTCCAGGCCTTTGTTGCCCAAATGTCCTGTTAGCAAGACTAATATAGTTTGCATGGTCACTATTTTCAGGTTGAGTGTCACATAAAACGACAAATTTCTAAGCCTGGGAAATTTCAGTTACTCTCGTCAATACTATGACATAATAGGATGGAGAGAGCTCGTCTCTTCTTCCTGGACAAGGTGGACAAACCTATATAAAGCTTGCTCTTCCAGGCCTTTGTTGCTCAAATGTCCTGTTAGCAAGACTAATATAGTTTGCATGGTCACTATTTTCAGGTTGGGTGTCACATAAAACGACAAATTTCTAAGCCTAGGAAATTTCAGTCACTCCCGTCAATACTAAGACAGAATAGAATGCAGAGAGCTCTCCTCTTCTTCCTATACAAACCTACATAAAGCTTGCTCTTCCAGGCCTTTGTTGCTCAAATGTCCTGTTAGCAAGTCTAAAATAGTTTGCATGGTCACTATTTTCAGGTTGAGTGTCACATAAAACGACAATATTCTAAGCCTGGGAAATTTCAGTCACTCTCGTCAATAGTATGATATAATAGGATGGAGAGAGCTCGTCTCTTCTTCCTGGACAAGGTGGACGAACCTATATAAAGCTTGCTCTTGCAGGCCTTTGTTGCTCAAATGTCCTGTTAGCAAGACTAATATAGTTTGCATGGTCACTATTTTCAGGTTGAGTGTAACATAAAACGACAAATTTCTAAGCCTGGGAAATTTCAGTCACTCTCGTCAATACTATGACAGAATATAATGCAGAGAGCTCGCCTCTTCTTCCTATACAAACCTACATAAAGCTTGCTCTTCCAGTCCTATGTTGCTCATATATGTACTTTTAGCAAAACTAATACAGTTTGCACGGTCACTATTTTTAGGTTGAGTGTCACATAAAACGACAAATTTTTTAGCCTGGGAAATTTCAGTCACTCTCGTTAATACTATGACATAATAGGATGGAGAGAGCTCGTCTCTTCTTCCTGGACGAAACTACATAAAGCTCGCTCTTTTAGGCCTATGTTGCTCATATGTCCTGTTAGCAAGACTAATATAGTCTGCACGGTCACTATTTTCAGGTTGAGTGCCACATAAAACGACAAATTTTTAAGCCTGGGAAATTTCAGTCACTCTCGTCAATACTTTGACATAATAGGATGGAAAGAGCTCGTCTCTTCTTCCTGGATAAAGTGGACAAAACTATATGAAGGTTGCTCTTCCAGGCCTTTGCTGCCCAAATGTCCTGTTAGCAAGACTAATATAGTCTTCACCGACTATCCTACCTACTATAATTAGCAGGTTTGTAGTGAATTTCAACAGTGATTCTTCTAGGAATCTGTTTGCTTGACTCTGCCTTGTTTTTCTCCTCACATTTCAATTCTTTTGCTGTGCCACATCAAGGCGATGGGCTATAGAACGCCTTCTGCTATAAGAAAAATGGTCATCATTAGGTACCTCTAGCATCTGGGAATAACATCTGAATGACCCTGTACATTAACCGTGGATCAAAGAAACTCTACTGGTTTCCAAAAGGCGCAACATTTCCAAAGTGCAGTATCCAAGCTCCTTTTTCGCCCTCATTATCGACGAGTCGTTGCCATGTGAAGGAAACCTTCAAAAGAAACACTCTTTCATCTTGGAAAATATTTCCATCTCCAGCATCCCACTCCTGGTATTCAATTCCTCCTTTGGTACTCGAAATCCATTTTAATTAATGCAACCCCAGATTACGAATCAGAAAGGGGCAGAAATATGAAAGAACGGAATTTATAATCACCTGCGACTAATGCTTCGTAGCAATTCGAATGGATGGGGGTGGGGGAGGGTCCTTCAGCATACCATTCCATTAGGAATGTCGTCTGAAATTACATGTTCACTGGCTGTTCACGACCCTTTCGACTGCGCGATTCTTAAATATGGTCTTTCTGGATTGCGGAAAGAACCATCAAGGAAGCGGAAATCTTTTCGTATGTTCTGCCATGAGAAGTTGAAAGGGTGTATAGAAACAGACGTTCATGCTGCGAGCATTCGTTATTAGGGAATCCTTTTTGTTTTTAGTAGTTACCCAAGATGAGGTATACTCTGACTGATACTTCATAACCTTTCCAAAGCTGTAGAAACTAGGTACATAAGGTTCTTTTCATGGAAGCCATTTGTCTTGTGACTCCAAGAAAAATGAATCCACAACCAGTTCAGTAAATTTTCAAAGAAGTAAGCCAGTTCCTTGTGCTATTGAAGTGTTCCTTAGCCTGGAAATCCGAAGACAAGCAAATTCTTCCATGACCACGAAATGTTTGAGTTCTTTCAAAAAGGTTCAACGAAGACCCTGAATTGAATTCTTCGTCCATTCCGTGAAGTTCCACTATCACCTTTATATGGATTCATCTCATTAGCACGTAGACAAACAACGTAAATCGAACAGAATTAATGTGAAATCGATTTTCCATTAAAATTTTATTCAAATATATTCATGCAGTGAACACACACTTTGACCTGTGCATAAATATTTGTGTACCTTTCGACCATGAACCTTAATTTCGAATGTAATATTCTCGAACTTGAATTTTTGTTATTCTCATAATTAAATCTTGTTTTAATTGCAGTTCTCCAGCAAGCGCAAGTTGGTAAAACAGCTGCTGTCTCCGCAGTTCCAAGAACAAAGGTGAAGGTTTCTGGGGGGACACAAACATGTTCAAGTGATCTACAGCAAGTCCACAGTAAGTACAAGAAATCAACATCAATAGATTGCTGAAATATTGATTCTTGAAGGAATGCATAGATGAGTCGATTCTGCATTGGTTAGCAAGATTCCACATTGATTCTTTATTTCATAAAAAATATATCTGGGTTTTTCTTTCAATTTGAAATTACGACGATTAACTCCAAACTCTCGGTTCAGTAATTGCCGGTTGGGGCTATCTAAAATAATTTCGGCCTTTTGCTTCCCAATAACGTTTTCTCCGCTAAGGTATACAGAGCATTTGAGGGACGTCATTGTACTGGGTGTTTTCAAAGGTGAGGCTTTTTTTCGACAGGTGCTAGAACTCATCATAATAAGTCAAAGTTACCCGCGAATCTGAGAAATTTACTGTCCGGATCTGACGGTACGTATTGAGATCTTAATGTGTTCATTTAATGCGTTCAGTTTACGGGAAATTATCTGAAAGAGCGTATGATTTTTGTGACTTTTCCGTTTTTCAGAATGTGTTTCCAAATAGGTGAATAGGACGTGGTGGGTTGATTTCTTGGCCTGCAGGTTCCCCAGATCTCAACCTCTGTGATTTCTTCTTTTGGGGTCATTTGAAAACATAAGTGTACAGTAATGGTGAGGTGAATGGTGTTGAAGAACCAAAACATCGCATTAAAAATGCTTGTGACATTATTCGTGAGAAAATGGATGTGCTAGTTGCGACATGTAATAATTCGTTATTACACCAAGCAAGACTTCGTGCACATCAAACGAATGGTGACTATTTCGAACACTTTCTGCAAACAGTTTGAATCAATGTTATCATTGAGTTAATGAACTTCCTAATTTCAAATCAGTAATTTTTCCTTTCCTTAGTTTGAACTCTAAGAATTATACCGTTCAGGAAAAATTTCCTATTACCGTTGAAAGAGAATATGCCAATTTGCGATCAAATCCAGCACTTTATTCACTTGCTGGAATGCATATGGCAGATCTTCCAAAAGAGAGATAACACGATCCAGTGTCGCATTGAGATGATGATGGCCATGATTTTTTTTTTGGAGTGTTTTCAAATTGAATATTTTATATGACAACTTCCGGCGAAAGAATCTCTTTTGATGAGTTCTAGCTACTGTCAAAAAAAGCCTCACCTTAAAAACACCCTGTATCAGAAAGGAATAAACGATAACCACTAACTTTCCACAAAAAATAATTTTTCTGATTAATAACAGTCAATTGGGGCGATTTTGTCTTCATTAGGAATTTGAAACTCAAACATAAATTTTTTTCGAGTTTTTCCGCAATTAGTTTTTTTTCAAATCATTTTATTCTATATTAACTGGATATTTCGGTTTTGTTTTGAAATGTTCAAAGATTCTTGATTGTCAATTTTCCGCTATACAGGCTGTATCTAGTGAAAGGTTTGTAGGAGTGTGCCTTTTAAGGTGACGTTTTTTTTTCAGCTGCTAGATCTCATCAAAATAGGTCAATTCGCCGGAAGATGATCATATAAAATATTCAATTTGAAAAAAGTGTAAAATATCTTAGGTATCAATATCTTAATACCACTCTAGATCGTGTTATCTCTCTGTTAGGAGATCAGCCATGAATCACGGTGCCATATGCGTTCCAGCAAGTAAATTTGAATATTCTTTTTCAACTTCAATTATGAGATTTTTCCTGAAAAGTATAATTCTCTCATGATCTTGATGCCCAAGATTTTTTGGCACTTCCTTCGAATTGAATATTTCATATGATCAACTACCGGAGAAATGATCTCTTTTGATGAGTTCTAGCACCTGGCAAAAACAAGCCTCACCTTAAAAAACACCCAGAATAGCTCCAACCGGAAGTTACTGAACCGAGAGTTTGGAGTCAACTTTTCTTTATAATACTGGCTTGCCATAGCCAGTGGTTAGTCAAAACGTCCAAAGGATAGGAAGATAATGTGAATTTCCTGAAGTTTGGATCAGTTTATGAAATTCCTAGGAAGTTAAACCAATTATTCATTTCACGAAATAAATGACAGGGATTTGAAATTCGAAATATCTATACTCATTTCATATCAGAGAAACGGTTTTTTCACAAGGAAACTTAGTTATCAGTATCGAACTTTATTGAAAAATCAATAAGATAGTTGACCTGCCAGTGGTCTTTTATCAATTTTAATGTTACTTGATAAATAACGAGGAAGCATTATCAACAGAAATCTACTTGTGCGGTATGTTCAACACATAATTTTTCATTTACAAGAAAGATCCCTACTGGGAATTGTACTCATAAACAAAACCAGATATATTAATTCATGAGGAGGGTTTACTTCTGATTGTCTAAAATTATAATTTTCGAATATATCTCTCCTGCATTTGCCTCATAAGCACTTCCGGACCTCGCTAATCCATTTGATTAATTTCCAGAAGCCAGCTCGCCTCAATTCAAAAGTTATTCATTAACTGGAAACACCGCAACTCAACTGAGCCAGTCTGTCAGGGAAAGACTGATGATGGGCTCGCAGAGCCTACCCAAAGGAGCAGGACAGGATTACGGCTTGATCCTGCGACAAGGACGTCCGAAAGTCAGTGATGGATCGCTTTCGGACACTCAGGCGATTGAGAATGTCAGCCCATACGCGCCTTGGCTTAGACACAGGTAAACGTTTGGCTTTTCCCAACAATAGTCCAATTCCGAACCTATTCTTCATCAGTTCTGAACCTATTTTTGTTTTCTTTTAGCAATACCTACTCAGTGGCACCTCGATTGTCCGAAACGGACAGCATGGAAAGCCTGACAAGCCTTCCAGGCCACAGAAGTAGCCTCACCCACACTAGGCTCCTCAGGGATTCCCCTTCCAGGCTCAGTAGAAGCAACAGCATAAGGTAATACAACTTCCTCTCACGTCTTATGTTATGGTCATTGGAATAATTCAAATATAATAATTATCTTTGTACTCGACCATAGCTATCTGAGAGAAAGGACATTTCCAAGGTATTCAGAGCGGATCAACAAATCTCTAAAAACACCCATTCATTGAACTAATGTTTGAAGATTGATCGCAAGTTGAGCTGATCTTAAAGTTGAAGAGTATTTTGGATCAATCTTCAAACATGATTATCTGCTTCGCTCACTGTTCTGTCCGCTTTAGGTGTACTCTTTGAGTTATGGTGAATAATTTTATAATATTGTTAGAAAAATAAAGATGACACCATCAAGGCTATAATAAAGAAGTCCTTCATCTCCTGGTGGATGAAGATTCAATATACAAACAGCCAAAAATAACACTATAAAGTGAAGGCAAAAAACCAAATAAATCACGATGAATTGATCCAAAACGAACAGAATTTCTTGTTTTAGATGTTATGTTGAAATTTATGATACTATTATATTAGACCGTTTTTACCAATGTAATATGATAAGAGAGGACAAAATTATCTCAATTCATGTTTGCTTCGAATCAGGACCAATTTTCTGATGAAAACAATAAGAAACAATTGTTGCAGATCGACGAAATCCGAAAAGTTATACCCTTCAATGTTACACAGGAATACAGAGCCCGAAACTGAGCCCTATTATTGTTTACCCATCGGTGCTATCAGTCATTGGTCGCAACCTACAAGTCCAGCACCAGGAAATGCGAGGACGTTTCCATTGTCGCCGACACATTCATCGACAACAAGGCACAGCTTGCCGAAGAATGACGATGGTGGGTATTATAAAGTTTCATTTTTGGTTTCTTTGTCTGAAAGTTAACTCATTCTATCTTCTAATAATTATATTCTTTATTTCGAAGTCTTATATTCTATTCTACAATCGAACAAATTATCGCGAAATCTTTGTTTCTGAACAGAACCACAAAACTTATAGTTTATTGAGACAGTTATAGTTAGCTAAGGTGGTTACTTTTCACTGCGACCTCGAGGTCTATTGTGCCCACCATCAGAGCTATTTTCGCGAATGCGCTACCTGCAGCTCGCCCTCCAGCTCCAGAACTCCAATTAACTCCAGTATCTGAGAGGGCTTCAAGGAGGTTAAATCCTCGTTCATCCTGTAATTCTCTTCTCCAAGACATTCTTTGCGTTGGTTTGCAATGGCGAGGCATTCTGTAACCAGTAAAGTTTCCTCCTCTTCCCCACAGAATCTGCACTCGTTAGTTTCTGTTAAGCCCATTCTCATCATATGCTTTCTAAGGCAACAATGTCCTGTGAGGAAGCCAGTGAGGAGGCGTAACTTATTCCAGTAAGATCCAAATACTTTTTGGATCTTGGACTTTTAAAGTTCCGGAGGAACTTTTTGGAGTGATCCATTCCTGGAAGATTCCTCCAGAGTTCTTCTTCTTCAGTCTCTTCCTTCTCCAAAAACTCTTTCTTATAGGTGCATTTGCCTATGCCTTAGAAAGGTGCCAGTAAGTGGCGTTTGTGCTCCCTTTTTGGCAAGTGTATTGGCCCCTTCGTTTCCTTTGATTCCTGAGTGACCAGGAACCCATACTAAAGGGACCTTGCTATTCCTGCCTACTTTATTAAGTTTCCTCCGGCACTCTCATATCAGCTTTAAGTCGATGATACATGAGATCAGTGTTTTGATAGCAGCTTGACTATCAGAATGTATGACAATGTCACACCCATGATAGTTTCATTCCAGTTTTATATCTATGCATCTTTTGATTGCAAGTATTTCTGCCTGAAGAACACTCGAGTGGTATACCATTTAATGGTATTCACTTTGAAATTTTGGGTAGTGTATTCCTTTTCCCATTCTCCCTTTTTACATAGCATGGTTTTGAAGTTCTTCTCAATGCTTACTTTTTGAATCATAACATCACTAGGCAGGTTCGCTAATGAGATGTACTTGTTCAGAGAGGACCAGGCTCCCTGACTTTTAATTCTCTCATTCCCTGTACCTAGATATGTCAAGGATAGTCCTAGTTTATTGAGATTCTCTCTATTATGTTCTATTTCTGTCCTATTTCAATTTTAATTATTTTTTTCATTCTGTCCCATTTCTGCATAATCCCAAATAATAATGAAATGAGATTGGAGTCAACTAAAAATGTCAATGAATTTCAGTGCATGGATCGTCAATCAGTTTGGTTTCCACCGCATCTAGTTTATATTCGTCGGCAGAGGAAAAACAAGCGCACGAAATTCGAAAATTGAGAAAAGAACTCATAGATGCACAAGAAAAAGTGAACACCTTGACGTCGCAGCTTAGTACAAACGTGAGTACCTTGATATTTCTCTAGTGATTTGAAGTATTCGCATTTTTATTCTTCAAATTCTCATACATTGACAATATGGTGGAAGTTCCGGAGCAGAAATCCTGAATTGGCATCAGCGCATCCGCCATAAGGAATGTTTGCATTGGTGTAAAAGTAATTGTAGCTCTTTGAAAGAAGAAGTCGCTATTCATCAGCGTTCCGATTTCACTTCAGGAAAATATGAAAAACTTTTTCGTCGTACTTTTGGGAACAGTCCAATCTGAAGACACATGAAGCAAGATAATTTTGAACGTTTGGCAAGAATCTTCAAGAATATCTGAGCGCCTTCAATAAATTCCACCAATAAAATTAATAATAGTAGTAAAATCCAAAAACTGTGATATTTCTCCGAAACCACTTGAACTAAGAAAGTTAGGGACTCATGAACT
Source organism: Aphidecta obliterata (assembly GCA_963966015.1). NCBI lineage: Eukaryota > Metazoa > Arthropoda > Insecta > Coleoptera > Coccinellidae > Aphidecta > Aphidecta obliterata. Next base: position 25,667,570 of record OZ014432.1, read on the forward strand.
ATGAGAAGTAAATAAACTAGTGACTGACAAAAACTTAACTTGAAATAATGATATTTCCTTTTGAAAAAATCATCAGAAATGTAGCTTATCTATAATTCTAAATTTTTATTCCAAATGAGGAACATATAGAAGACTTGAAAAAAATACGTTCATAAAAAAAAAAAAAATTAGATATATAAAAATACATAGAAGCACAACTTTCGCAAACATTCAAATGAAAGAATAATAATTCGAATACCAAATGAAGTATAGAATCATAGGATTGATACAGCTTTTCTCTCCGCAATTTTCGGAAAAATCAGAATATTTGCAGAAATTTATCAATTCGAATTATTCCCTAATAATGAATGTGTGAATGACTGTACAAATTCCAATTTAAAAGTAAGTAGTAAAATAAAAAAATTACGAAAAGCACTGCCGTGAAGTCAGGAGCTTTTGAGCGCTCGTTCATCCACCTTGTAGGTAGATTCGCATTTTCCAGTTTCAGAAACAAAATGAAAAAATTTTTCGACAGCTGTCAAAAAAATTCTCTAACTAAGGCGAATCTCCGGACTTCACGTCAGTGCTTTAGCTGACCAATTTTTTTTTTCGATAATTCGCTAGAATTCTCTATTGTATCTATGGTCTTGGTTATGCGATCTGGACAAAATTTGGCACGTAGTTTGAATACATTATTCTTCAGCTATGTGAAAATTTCATTCGAATCCAATTTAGTAGTTTCGAAATGATCAAGAAAAAAATATTTTGAACGGCCATATTTACGGAAAGCCTAGTCTTATTTTGCTCATTGATCAACGTTCTCGCGAAATTCGCGATCCAAACCTAACCTGGAAATTTCGAGTCCCTAAGCCTTTCTGTTCGAAAGTTATAATTTTCTATGGTTTCTATGGTTCTGGTCATGCGATCTGAATAAAATGTAGCTTTAATATATCATTCTCCATTAAAATGCAAAATTTTGTCTCGATCGAATCCGTAGTTTCGAAATTATCGCGAAAAATAAATTTCATACGACCGTATTTACGGAACCCGTAGTATAATTCTGTGTTCTTGAAAATTTCAAGTCCCTAGGCGTTTCCGTTCAAAAGTTACAATTTTCTATGGTTTCTATGGTTCTGGTCATGCGATCTGGACAAAATTTCACATGTATCTTGAACACCTCATTCTCCATTTGAGTCCAAAATTTCATCTCGATCGAATCTGTAGTTTCGAAGTAATCAGGAGAACATATTTACGGAACCCCTAGTGGAATTCTGCCCATAAACGAACTCAACCGAGGCATTTGGGATCTGAACCTACACTGAAAATTTCAAGAGTCTAGGTTGTTCCGTTCGAGAGTTATCGTGCTTACGGCCGGACGGACAGACTCGAATTTTCCGACGGATTCGTCATCAATGAGTCGAACATAGTCGATAGAGACCATTTTCGGCTCAAAATTCGAAAAATACAGACATCGTGACGAAATGATATAGCCCTCGTGCAAGTAGTATGAGCGCTCAAAAACTGTAATATTTCTACGAAACCAATTGAAATAACAAGGTTCGGGACTCATGAAATATGAGAAGTAAACAACGTAAAGTCTGGTGACATACAAAAAATGAACTTGAAATAATGATGTTCCCTTTTGAAAAATCATCAGAAATGTAGCTTATGTATAATTTGAAATTTTTATTGCAAATGAGAAACATATAGAAGACTTGAAAAAAATACATGAAAAAAACATAAAATTACATATATGAAAATACATAGAAGCACAACTTTCGCAAACATTCAAATGAAAAATAATATCAAAAATAAGTAAATATTATCTTCAGCAAAATATACAGACAAATTCTAGCTCTGAACATGAGATCCAACGCTTTCACCGAAAATAAAATAATTTCAGATCCCTTCTCACAGCTGTTTCGAATACCAAATGAAGTATTAAATCATAGGATTCATACAGCTTTTCTCACCGCAATTTTTGGAAAAATCAGTATATTTGCAGACATTTGTCAATTTGAATTATTCCCTAATAATGAATGTGTGAATGACTGTACGAATTCCAATTAAATTCCTTCGATGACCACTAAGTATACCCCGTTGAGATCATTAAAGATTCTAACTGGAATGCATGGAGAACATTTTCCTAGCATATTCTTCTCTGATTACTCAAATCAGGACTAATATCAATTTTCTTAATCGAAAATCTCTCCAATTACATTTATAATTGGTGATGACTTCAGTTGGTTCTCAACACAAGTTGGCGGAGTGATTTTGATTCAGACCAACACGGCCTATAATTTGCGTTGTTTGAAAATAGTTTTTCTCACTTGTGGAATGCAATTAGAAGTCGTTAACCATACTCGAGAACGTTTGAAATTGATTTCTGGAAGCCTGAACTGAAATGGCGCAACATTTGATGTGGTTGATACTTTGAGAGGATTCATTAGTTCGATATTCGACTTAACTGCACAGGGAAATCTATAACTCAAAAATAAATGTAGAAAATACCCAAAGGAATCAGATTTTTTCCAACCATGTATATTGGTCGTAAAGTAGAAGGTAGAGCAGGATTAATAAACCGCTTGGAATCGATTTTTCTCCCAAATGTCTTCAAAATGATCGAAGCCTCTACCTGCATTTGGCTTTGAAGGTTAGCGGAGCGATTATAACTCTTCGAGCAAGGTTTTATTAGTTATGCTATGGTACTCAATAGATAGTTTTTTGCTTTATGATCATTGAATCTTTTATTCTTAATTATTTGCTTGAGCGCAGTAGGTTGTGAATATAATGTTTATCATGGTAGATGAATCTTTCTCATCTAGGAACGAGTTACTCGTTTCCTGGAAAATTCTATCCGCATTTCTCCAACTTGAAGAAGAATCCGAAGAATGAATGGCGATCATTATCCTCTATAATCCTCTCGAACCAAACGTAAATATTACTTCAATGAACGCCAGTTCAATTAGTTCAAGCAACGCCGCTTATTCGCCTTATACAGAGTGTTCATTGTATAATTTTCGAATAGTATATGGAAGCAGTCGAGTGTCGTGTACAGCTTTTTTCAGCGAGAATTCTCGAGTGAATTTACAAGTCGATTGTATTCATATCTTATGGAGGTATTTCAAGATCCTGGATGTGGTAGTGAAGCTTATAGGTACATACATAAAGAACTCAATTTATTCAATATCCAAGAATAGAAAATATAGTTTCTTAAAGAAATATAAGGACTTATTGAGAATAAGACCTTCATCAAGCATCTCGAAAAAGAATTAAAACTTTTTTAGGAAAATCAATTTAATGTAAGAAAGTGGAAATTTGTTTTTGTGGTGTTCAATTTCTGAAGTGGTTTATCCAACATAAATTGCACTTCCTGTAGAGTTCATTGAATATAAGAAAGTTTTCTCTTCTTAGTAGTAGTGTTCTCTACTTTGGTGTGTCCTAGGGAGGGAGTTTCCTTGTCTCACCCTGTATAACCTACCATATTTAACTCACACCCAGGGGGACTTTCCATTCGTATGAGACCATTCTCAATGCAATCTAGAAGTGTAAAATTCATTCATTATTTAAAAGACGTTCGTTTAAACTTTAAACGGTTCTTATAATAAGTCTCCTTTGAGACTTCCTTACATTTTCTGCCCTCTGTAATAACTTCCTCGCAACGAATACCAGGATCTCCCTTCTAATGTATTCGAACGTCAAGATTTCCACTTACGTGACTCAATTTTAACTGCCTGCAGTTTTCATAAGGTTATCTTGATTGAATGCAAACGTCTGTTTGAATAGGTTCGTGCTCGTTACTGCAGAAAATTATATTTAACAAGAGCACGGGTATGGGTTCAACTAACCATCTTCTACTTCCTTCCACTTATTTATAACATATATGCCTCTTCATCGAGTTTATTTTTGTTCCAATAATATTTTGTATATACAGGTTGTCTATTGAACATACAGCAAGAATGCATGAAGTTATTCACTGGACTATTATTGGAATATTTTCGGAAATCATCTGAGGACAAAATTTGCTTTACCTATTCAAACGAACGTTTCAATTCAATCAAGATAAGCTTTTGAATATTTGAGAATAATTCCCTTGAATTTTTGAATAAACACCCTGTAGCTATATACAGACTATCAATCTCTAATGTTCAATAGGTGATTCAGTTTTGAGGCAATAAAACAACGCATTGAAAATTATTCGTGAGCAAACTGATGTGCTAGTTGCTGCAAGTAATAAATCGTTATTACGCCTGGCAAGACTTTGTGAACATCAAACGAACAATTTCTGTGAACAATTTGTATCAATTTCATCGGAAAGTTTGTAAACTTCCAAATTTTTTGTATAGGACCTTTTCAATCAGTAATTTTTTCACTCCTCAGTTTGAACTTTGAGAATAATACCGTTCAGGAAAAATATCCTAGTAAAAGTTGAAAGAGAATATACAAATTTGCGATGAAATCCAGCACTTTATTTTCTTGCATATGGCATCGGGATTCATGGCAGATCTCCTAACAAAGAGATAACACGATTAAGAGTGGTATTAAGATATTGATGACCAAAATTTTTGCACTTTTTTCAAATTGAATGTTTTATATGATCAACTTCCAGCGATATTAACTCTTTTGATGAGTTCTAGCTACTGTCAAAAAAAAAATTTTTCTGAGTACTCATAGTCAATTTTGGCGACATTGATTTTTTCTTCATTAGGAATTTGAAACTCAGCCATAATTCTGTTTCGAGTTTTTCCGCAAATAGTTTTTGTCAAATTATTTTATTCTATAATATGTGGAGATTTCGGTTTTGTTTCGAAATGTTCGAAGGTTCTCGATTGTCAATTTTCCGCTATACAGGCTGGCTCTAGTGATAGGTTTGGAGGATATATTCAAAATTCATAGGACAAAAAAATGATAACAACGAAGCAAAGTAGTAATAATGTGAAAAGGTGGTGTTTTTACTCATTATGAATATACAGGGTGTTTTTAAGGTGAGTTTTTTTTTGACAGGTACTAGAACGCATCAAAAGAGATCATATCGCCGGAAGTTGATCATATAAAATATTCAATTTGAAAAAAGTGCAAAACATCTTGGTCATCAATATCTTAATACCACTCTGAATCGTGTTATTTCTCTCTTTCAGAATATCTGCCATGAATCACGAGCATTCCAGAAAATGAATAAAGTGCTAAATTTTATCGCAAATTTGTATATTCTCTTTCAACTTTTATTAGCAGATTTTATTATTGATTGAAAAGGTCCTATAAAAAAATTAGGAAGTTCACAAACTCACCGATGAAATTGATCCAAATTGTTCATAGAAATTGATCGAAATGGTCACCATTCGTTTGATGTGCACAAAGTCTCGCCCGTCGTAATAACAGATTATTACATGCAGCAACTATCACATCAGTTTACTCACAAATAATGTCACAAGCATTTTCAATGCGTTGTTTTAGTTCTTCAACACTATTCACCTCACCGTTACTGTGTGAACACTAATGTTTTCGAATGACCCCAAAAGAAGTAATCAAATGGGTTGAGATCCGGGCAGCGTGCAGGCCGAGAAATCGACCAACTACGTCCTATCCACCTGAAGTCACAAAAATGATAAGCTTCGCGGGCAACTTCGATTTCGAAGTACTCGGCCCTGGTGGAGGTTTTATTTAAGGGATTTTTGTAATTTTGACTCATTTTGATGAGTTCTAGCACTTGTCAAAAAAAAACCTCATCTTTGAAAACACACTGTATATCGAATAACTTCTGGAAATAAATGCATAATATTGAGGATATATTTTGCACAAAGTTTTTCTTCCGAGTGTTGGAGATTTGAAAGGGAACCACATGTTTTGTGTTGACCCTCGTCTAGTTTCACGTCGTCATCAATCTTACTTAAGAGTTCTAGTATTTACTGTTTGACCTATTATAAACAAAACAGATGGCTTTTCTGAAAGTAAACACATATGGAGACACACTTGTTTAGGTCTATTAACTAATTCATCCTCAAGTAGGGCAACTTTGGATACTGAAAGTCTCATTATATTCTATCACCATCGATACTCCGATTCTTTCTTTTCAACATGTTGAATTTTGGTGTTTCCTTCGTATATTTATATATTTATATCGTAGTGATTGGTTTTGAATTTGTTCACAGAATAAGTTGACATATTCATATTGAAGGGTTTCTCTTCCATCGAAAACAAAATTATTCTGTCTTTTCAATTTCTCCCGTAAAAAAGAATCTGAGAAAGAAAAATAGCAGAAAGAATGAACGAAAATAAAAATTATTGATGATATGTTGAATCGATTTGAAATGGAACACCCATTGAAAAAATGCAAAAAATGAATAAGTAAACACATATGGAGACACTCTTGTTTAGGTCTATTAACTAATTCATCCTCAAGTAGGGCAACTTTGGATACTGAAGATCTCATTATATTCTATCACCATCGAAACTCCGATTCTTTCTTTTCAACATGTTGAATTTTTGTGTTTCCTTCGTATATTCATATCGTAGTGATTGGTTTTGAATTTGTTCACAGAATAAGTTGACATATTCATATTGAAGGGTTTCTCTTCCATCGAAAACAAAATTATTCTGTCTTTTCAATTTCTCCCGTAAAAAAGAATCTGAGAAAGAAAAATAGCAGAAAGAATGAACGAAAATAAAAATTATTGATGATATGTTGAATCGATTTGAAATGGAACACCCATTGAAAAAATGCAAAAAATGAATAAGTAAACACATATGGAGACACTCTTGTTTAGGTCTATTAACTAATTCATCCTCAAGTAGGGCAACTTTGGATACTGAAGATCTCATTATATTCTATCACCATCGAAACTCCGATTCTTTCTTTTCAACATGTTGAATTTTTGTGTTTCCTTCGTATATTCATATCGTAGTGATTGGTTTTGAATTTGTTCACAGAATAAGTTGACATATTCATATTGAAGGGTTTCTCTTCCATCGAAAACAAAATTATTCTGTCTTTTCAATTTCTCCCGTAAAAAAGAATCTGAGAAAGAAAAATAGCAGAAAGAATGAACGAAAATAAGAATCATTGATGATATGTTGAATCGATTTGAAATGGAACACCCATTGAAAAAATGCAAAAAATGAATAAGAAATAGTACATAACCTTTTGAAAAACCCTTTTCATTAAGAATTTCCGATGTTTCCGAATGGGTCTCTTGAAGAAGAATCGCCTCTACATCATGCTAGTTTGGTAATTCCGAATTATAATCGCTTTTCCCCTTCGAAATTTCTTCAATATTTCAATTTAAAATACTCTTTGACCGGAACGATTCTTTCAACCAAATTCGGCCACCCAAGCGATGATTTAAGAAATTCGGATTATCTAAGACCACAACAGGACCTCAATCAAAGGCAATCATCTCCCGTAGACGAAACAGAAAGCTTCAGTTTTGAATGAATTATAAAAAAATTCATCGAAATGATATATCGTGACTGAAGGAGCATTATGATAATTATTTTAAGAGTCACTTTGACGGTCACTTCAAATGAATGACAAATGACACTGATGACAGATATTCACAGGTACCAACACAAAGAAATTGATCATGCCACCAAATTGTTTCATATCCGTCACTTATTTCCAACAAACTCCGTTCGCGTGATTCATTGACCCGACTTCTAAGTCATCGAATTGAAGGATGAATTGTTCCTGGTGATTTTAACGAGAGTCGACTGTCCGGCAGGTGGAACAAAAAAATTATAGAACACACCTGTTATTCAAGCATCTCGCCGGGCGTAACGGCAACGGACGTAACATCATTCAGCACGCTCTGAAGAAGTAAATAGTGCGTTTCTCAGAAGTCAGCACACCGGTGAAAAACTGAAGAGATCACATTATAACTTATATGAATGGTTGTTTATTATACCTCTTAGGAGTTCAGTAGTTTTGCTTGATAATATAGGACTGCTTCTTTCAGATTTTGTAACTTGTCATCGAGAATGAGGGAAGGGACTGTTTTATGCAATGACTTATGATTGGGAACGAAACACATTTATTATGATGTCCTATTATCGTAACGGTACATTCACCAATGGTCAATCATCATAGGTCCTGGTTTTTAAAAATGACTGAAATTTACTTCCCTTCGCCTTAAATTTAATTTTTCCTTTTTTCTTCTATTGATTACTTGGAAAGGTCCTCCTCTCTTCTGCATGGTTCTTTGCTATCAGTCATTGGCTTCTTTGCAAGAGGTATTTCCTCTTGTCTGTCGTTCTGACTGGTATCATTACCATCCATCTTATCTCTTTGTTTTCGTGTTCTTTCATCGTTTCGATTGTCTTCTTGTTTTGTTTGTCAATTATTCCCTCGATTGTTGGTCTTTTCAATTCTTCTCTTATTTGTTCATTGCTGATGTACCATAGGGCACCTTCAGCTTTCCTCATTATTTCATTCAACGTCTTTGTAGATCTTTCTTTTTGCTGCTTTCGACATTGAACCAGACTACTCCTGCGTACTTTATGCTTGGTGTAGGAAAATGTCTCAATTATCTTGATCTTGTTTTCCAGCGAAAGTTGGCTGTTACCCATGTAGTTCCCTGGTCTTTTTTTTATTTCTTCCATTTTTTGTTGAATTTCAGCTTTTCGTCTAGGGTCACGCCCAGATATTTTGTTTCATCTTCCCAGTCTATCCTCTGGTTCTCTATCATGATGTTCCCTGCTTTTTCCTTCTTCAAATTTGTGCCGCCGAAGTATATGGCAACTATTTTCTTCGCATTTATCTTAAACCTTCATTTCTTGAAATTGCTCATCTGTCTGTCTAAGTCTATCTGGAGTTGATTCGTTATGGATTTCCTCATTCTGTTGGAGTAGTATACAGCAGTGTACAGCATCTACAAACTGGGCAATCTTACATCTTCCCATTTTTGGTATGTCCGACATATCTATGTTGAACAGAAAGGGCCCTAGGACCGATCCTTGTGGTACGCCGGCTTCAATTTTTCTGGTGGTTGACCTCGTACCATCTATGTTGATTTTGAATTTTCTTTTTTTTCTTTCCTTCAAGTATGCTTGTATAAATCTAGTCAGTTCGGCTGGAAACTTCCACATCTTCATCTTGTATATCAGACCTTGGTGCCACATCTTATCAAATGCCTTTTCAATATCCAGGAAAACGGCTCCGGTGTCTGAAGATAGGTTAATTTCTTCTTTAATATCTTCTGTTAATCTGACCAGTTGGTGTATCGAATGTTCCGTCGTATTTGCTGTCTGACTTCCTTTTGTCAGTTTCGGAATCTCTGTTTTTGTTTTCTTAATGCTGGTGCCATTTGCCATAAGGATCGATCTTCTGTATTTAGGTTCTCTAGCTTTTTGTCCCAATTTTCCGTAAATACTTCACAGACTCTGGCTTTCACCTCGTTGGTTAGTTTATTCAGTATAGTTTTGTCATTTGGATGTAGTGTCCGTCTATACTGTTTTTTGGCCTTCTAGAAGCCCCCCATTTGCGTAGATTTTTTTTCATCCATCATATTTTCTTATAGTATTTTTTTTTCATAATGCTAGTCATATATTTCCGTGAGAGTTTCAAAGTAATACACATTTTATGGAAAAATTTTTTCATTAAAAACATTCCAATACACATTTTAAATGAAATGCATAAAAATAAAACAAATTCTGAAAAAACAAAAAGAAATATTCATATTTATGTAATAAATACGAACATTTATCTTAAAAAATATAAATTCTTCAACTTTATTTGTAAATTTAAAAATACATACTGCAAACGTAAAATAAAATTTTTTTGTTAAGTTGACTAGAAAATAATAATCGATAATCACAATCTCTGCTAAAAAAACCGCAAACTTAGCATACAAATACTATTTTATAATCCTCTGAAACACGTACTAATAGTTTCGTGCAGGGCCCGATGTTACAATATTCAAGAAGTCCATACGTTAAGTATAAAAAAATCACTAGAATAATCTTTGCCAGATGAGATTGAAGATTCAATCAAAACTATGAAAAGTAACACTAAAATCTGAGTTTTATCAGATTTCGTTCAAAAAAAGACGCTCTGAGAAATAAGAACTCAAGTTTGAAAATCCATATTTTCCGCAATGGACCAAACATATTTCTTCTTGAATTGAAAGGAACAATATTATTATGTTGAAATACGAATAATTGAATATATCCGATGCCAAAATAATGTCATAAAAAATAACAAATACTTGGTACAACTCATCTTCAATAGCACAATTTATAATGCTCGAATCCAAAAGCACAGTGGCACAAAAAAGTCAGAATATAAAAAAAAAACTTAAAACTTATAACACTTCAAATCTGGATACACACTAAACGAACATTAAAATTTAATTTTTTTGGTGTTCTCTTCACAATTGAAAGAAATCAATATTTATATAGAATAGAATAAGATTGCCCAATTTTTCTCCCACTTCTTGAGCTCAAAACTCTGATTGGTGAATTTTTGGCAATAAGAATCGTTTTTAAAATACCACAGATGTGGCCTAAAAATCTAAACAAATCGATCATTATGAACCATCATCATCAAAGAAGCCGCCCTTCAAAACAAGCTGGATGCGATAAGGGATGTAGTGTAAACAACTCATAAAAGGTCTGTGCTTGGAATCGCATGGCGATATTGCCGATTGTAATATTTATGATCAGAGTGCGGCATCTTTGAAAATTTTCCATAAATATGGACCATATTTCTCGTATTTCTGACCTTATTGCATTCTCATTCTTTACTTTGAATATCAATGTTCCGAAATGTTGTGATCGCATTATTTACTTACGTTACCGTGTTGTCATCTCACGAATTAGGTTTTTTTTGCTTGGCGCTTCTATTTTTTTATTTTTGATATTTTTTGGCGCCCCTTCGGACCTTGCGCCCGTGGCAAGTGCCACCCTTGCCACGCCCTAGATACGGCCCTGCCTATAGCAGAGATTTCCCACGAAGTATCAGAAGTTTTTCTAGGTATCCGGTCTGATAGACAAAGCCGCCGCAAATTTGCAACCTGAAACCACTAGACCCACATAAATCGAAGATGCAGGTTGCCCGTATATGAAGCTTCCGCATTACGGAAAATCCTAAAAGTGTGTCTTCTACTACAACGAACGCCCAACCCAATAACCCATCGAGGCGATCCTAACCTAACGCCGGTTTGATCCTTCGCAAGGAACTAGTTTCTAGAGATAAGCTGTTACGGACAGAGATGCGCATTTGTTGTCGAATAGCGGACTGTCAGCTCCTATCCGCTATTGAGCTATTGCTGCTATTGTCAGTTGACGTACTTCTACCCTACGGGAAAGAGCGCGGCCGCTCCGACCGCGTCTCAGCTGCGCAGACGTCCGATAGTCTCCTCCGAATAGCGGCAAATTCGAATTGATAGGGATCGCTGTCGTAGTTTCACGTTACGTAACGTGAACTTGAGTGTTGTGCTGATAAGAGAATTGTTTTTGGGTCGAATGAACACGTGCTAGAGGTTATGAATAATTTGTTCGTAGTGATTGCTCGAGTTGTAGTAAGTTGCGTCACGATTCGATAAGGTACTTCGGATAGGCACCTCGATTGAAGAAGAAAAAGGACTTCATTTGATTCGAATTTTCCACTACTACAATTATCTATTCACTACGCACTTCATAAAATTTATGGATAACACTGAAACACTTATTTCACCTATTGAAAATCTAGTCGCTTTTTCACGAATGAGTTAAAAAAATTATAAAATGCACTGCCGTGAAATCAGGAGCTCTTGAGCTCTCGTTCATCCACCTTGTAGGTAGATTCGCATTTGCCAGTTTTAGAAACCGATTGAAGAAATTTTTGACAGCTGTAAAAAGAAATTTCTAACTAAGACGAAACTCCAGACCATCAGTGCTTCAGGAGACCAATTTTTTTTTCGATAATTCGCTGGAATTTTCCACGGTGTCTATGGTCTTGGTCATGCGATCTCACGTATTTTGAATACATTATTCTTCATCTATGTGCAAAATTTCATTCCAGTCCAATCAGTAGTTTCGGAATTATCAGAAAAAAAATATTTTGAACGAAAATATTTACGGAACCACTAGTCCATTTTTGCTCATTGATGAACGTGACCGCGATATTCGAGATCCACACCTATCCTGAAAATTTCAAGTCCCTAGGCCTTTCCTTTCGAAATTTATAACTTTCTATGGTTCAGGTCATTTGATCTCGACAAAATTTTGCACGTAGCTTGAACACGTCATTCTCCATCTGAGTGTAAAATTTCATCTATATCGAATCAGTGGTTTCGAAGTAATCAGGAGAACAACATTTCGAACGGCCCTATTCACGGAACCCCTTGTGGATTTCTGGCCATTAATAATAATAATAAGGAAGGAAATTCAAGAATTGGTTGAACATGATTTTATTCTCATTTTTCATTTTTTTCTTCACCAATGATTATGGTAATTATTATTCAAATGCAGAAGAAGGAAATTCGTGAAATTATTATGCAAAATGTAGATGACTATATAATGTATAAATACCAAAAAAAGAATGAGAGTATATATAATTACGAAAAGCACTGACCAATTTTTTTTCGATAATTCGCTAGAATTTTCTACGGTATCTATGGTCTTGGTGATGCGATCAAAATTTTGCACGTAGTTCGAATACATTATTCCTCAGCTAGATGCAAAATTTCATTCCAATCGAATCAGTAGTTTCGAAATTATCAGGGAAAAAATATTTTGAACCATATTTACGGAACCCCTAGTCTAATTTTGCTCATTGACATTGCTGACATTGAACGCGACCGCGACATTCGCGATCCAAACCCACCCTGAAAATTTCAAGTTCCTAGGCCTTTCCCTTCGGAAGTTATAATTTTCTATGGTTTCTATGGTTCTGGTCATGCGATCTGGACAAAATGTTGCTTTAATATATCATTCTCGATTAAAATACAAAATTTTATCTCGATCGAATCCGTAGTTTCGAAATTATCGAGAAAACAAAATTTCAAACGACCGTATTTACGGAACCCCTAGTATAATTATGCTCATTGATAAACGTGAACGCGACATTTCAGATCCACACCTATCCTGAAAATTTCAAGTCCCTAGGCGTTTCCGTTCAAAAGTTACAATTTTCTATGATTTTTATGGTTCTGGTCATGCGATCTGGACAAAATTATCACATATAGCTTGAGCACCTCATTCTCCATTCAAGTGAAAAATTTCATCACGATCGAATCCGTAGTTTCGAAATGATTTTAATTCTGCTCGTTGTTGAACGTGAACACGACATTTCAGATCCATCTGTAGTTTTCAAGTAATCAGGGGAACAAAACTTTGAACGGCCATATTCACGGAACCCCTGGTGAAATTTGGCCCATTAACGAACTTAACCGAGGCATTCGGGAACTGAACCCACACTGAAAATTTCAAGTCTCTAGGTTTTTCCGTTCGAGAGTTATCGTGCTTACGCACGGCCGGCCGGACGGACAGACTCGAATTTTCCTACGGATTCGTCATCAGTGAGTCGAACATAGTCGATTGAGATCATTTTCGGCTGAAAATTCGAAAAATACAGACATCGTGACGAAATGATATAGCCCTCGTGTAAGTAGTACGAGCGCTCAAAAAATTTGAAATGTACACTAGAGCTAGTGACTGAATGTTAAATTTTTCAGGAATATTTCGAAAACTACTTTGAAAGTAGCAAAGCAATTTACAGTTTTTTTTCAATTACTTTCTTTGTAACATTTTGCCGAGTACATTCATCCAATTTGAATTAGAAGTTATTGCATAGTTTTTCCACAATTCAAAGTTTAATGGAATCCACTTGAACTCGATTTAAAATTCACAACTCGACTCGTCAAAATAATATGACCCGAAAGAGAGTTAGTTATTCATCGATAATTGTGAAAAATGAACCGAATATTTCATTGAGTTAAAAAAAAATCGGCCCATTGTTGACGACACTGGAATATTTATGGGCTCTCCCTATTCATGAAATGATATTTCATGTTTTCAATTAGGAAAAGAAGAGAAAAAAATATCCTTTATCCGATTACATAAAAAATTATATTGAAAATCAATTATTCTATATCTTTTGAGCGCTCGTACTACTTACAGCTATATAATTTCGTCACGATGTCTGTAATTTTCGAATTTTGAGCCGAAAATGGCCTGAATCGACACTAATGACGAATCCGTCGAAAAATTGGAGGCTGTCCATCCGGCCGTCTGTCCGTATACACGATAACTCTCGAACGGAACGACCTAGAAACTTGAAATTTTCAGGGTATGTTCGAATCTCGAATGCCGCGGTTAAGTTTGTTATTTGGCGAAATTCGACCAGGTGTTCCGTAAATATGGCCGTTCGAATTTTGTTCTCCTGATTACTTCGAAACTACTGATTCGATCGAGGTGAAATTTTGCACTCAGATGGAGAATGACGTGTTCAAGCTACATGCAAAATGTCTAGATGTCTATATCGCATGACCAGAACCATAGAAACCATAGAAAATTTGAACTCTGCAATGGAAAGGCCTAGAGATTTGAAATTTTCAGGATAGTTTATCGATGAGCAAAATTAGACTAGGGGTTCCGTAAATATGGTCGTTTGAAATTTAGTTTTTCGATAATTTCAAAACTACGGATTTGATCGTGACGAAATTTTGTATTCTGATGGAGAACGATATATTCAAGCTACATTTTTTTCAGATCGCATGACCAGAACCAAAGAAACCATTGAAAATCACAACTTTCCAAATAAACAAAGACCTAGGGACTTGAAATTTTCAGGATAATAGAGGATCGCGAATTTCGCGGTCACGTTCATCAATTAGCTAATTTAGACTAGAGGTTCCGTAAATATGGCCGTTCAAAATATTTTTTCCTGATAATTTCGGAACTATTTATTGGATTGGAATGAAATTTTGTACATAGATGGAGAATAATGAATTCAAACCACGTGGGAAATTTTGTCCAGATCGCATTACCAAGACTATATACTCTAAAAAATTCAAGCGAATTATCGAAAAAAAAAATTGTTTCTAAAACTGGAAAATGCGAGTTTACCTACAAGGTTGATGAACGAGCGCTCAAAAGCTCCTGACTTCACGGCAGTGCTTCTTATAAATTTTTTATTTGGTTATTTTTATAAATTTATTCACTAATTCACAAGTTCCCGAAACCTGGGATTCATCCTCCAATAAATAATGTCAATTTTGGGGGTGACGGTGAAACTTTGGGACACCCTGAATATCAGAATAATTCATGTGAATTGAAGAAATAAAATTCTTGGTCTTCAAGATTGGACATCTATTGCACAATACAAATGTTGTATATTTCGAGAAGGTAACGGTTGAATCATTCAACCATACAGAATTCTTTCCCAACCGGCCACATTCAAAGGCACTATCTGAAAGGAAGTCAAGGATGTATTATCCCCTATACATATGTGTAACAATAAAGTCTCCCCTAATCGTAACCCCAGGAGTTTTTTGATAACCCTGGAAGGTTTTTGTGAATCACAACGATTCAGCATTTTTTTCATAATGTGCCCCTAATTTTTACTTCACGAAGTTTTCTTCAGTTACCTATATTTTGTCTAATTTTTCGAAAATAAATGAATTTTTGGTAGAAAACTTTTATGTATTTGATGTTCATTAAAAAAATATTTCACAAATTCATTTTGAGCTGATTTGTCGCAACTATCATAAATTTTGAATGTGAAAATACAAAATTCCAGAAAATTATTCAATGTTTTATGATTAAAAAGGAATTATGGTTTTTTTATGGTTTCAATGGAGCTTTCGAAGGGGGCAACTACATAATAAATAATGATGTGAATTAATGTCCCTCACTTCATATTAACCGAGATACTCAGCTGGACACCCAGAATAATTAAAGTGTGTCGATTTCATGGACATCCTACATTTTCCCATTTTAAATTCAATTCCAAAATTTCACAAGAAAAATTATTATCCTCGCTTTACCCGACAAGAAACATGAGAAACGTTTTGTTCGCGTGGGATAAATCACGTACAATTATTGTAAATAATCTTTCGACTGTCAAAAGGTGAAATTGAAATAGAAATATTTATTTTCCCTCAATCCGAGCTGCGATTAAAACAGGTTTAAAACCTACAATTATAAGAGCCATTATCGTTTAGCTCCATTATATTCGGTTTTATATTATGACATCATGATATATCCTTATTAGATGTCCGCTATTCCATAACAAAACTTATAGTGCGATTAACATGATAATAAGAAACGGGCGTATTATTAGAAGTGACATAAACGGTGGTCATCTTATACGACTGAAAAATATTCTTACTACTTTGTATTCACGAGGATTTGAGATATCGCGGATATAAGTCGTGTATATGTCAAGATATGCCCGTGAGAAACTCTTAGATTTTTTTATCGGTCGGAATGATTATGATCGATCTCGTTATCAATGTTCAGATCAATTAAGAACTACATATCTTAATAGGACCTGTTCATGACAGTCCAGTATTAGCCTAATGAAGTTGTTTCCATTAAACTGAAAGGTACAATCTAGAAATGTTGATTTATGATGTCACCTTCCATCAGGTTCCTATAAATTTCTTTCAGAAATTATTTTTGAATATCAACTATCAATGAAAAAAATTCGAATGCTCCACTGCGAAGCAAACCTTTCAAATTACACAAAAAGCAGTTCGTGTTCAATTCACTTAATGCCCTCATTAAGGGAAAAATAGATTTGGCTCAGGGGAAAACGTTGCATGAGACATTTAAAATATTCGTGGTCCCTTGTCGATTCCATTAAAACATGAATAACGCGTTAAGCCCCTTTTATAATTATTAAACCACGTGAAATATGATTATGGTAGATGGAAAAATCAAATGAAGTCCTTTTCCTCACATCATTCCTCCGATAGATACAAAATGAGTCGCCGAAAGACTGGAAAATATCATTAATAACTTTTAACGACTCTCGTGCCATAATATAGTTTCAACGATGATAGTGTTTACGCTCGTGTTAGTGAAGAAGTGAATAGATCCGATGTGTAGTACAATGCCCTGTTCAACGGTATACGACGGTTTCGCGACCATACGAAGGCCGCGAGTGGGCCCCAGGCACCACCCGCCCAGACCGCCGTCACTGGCCAGTGTACCAGAGAACCAGTCGACCTTTATGAGGGATAGCCTACCCTCGCCTGTTGGAAACCCCACGATACCCTGGTGGGAGCTGGCTACGAAGAATAGCCGTTACAGGTCGTGTCCTTCTCTGGAAATACAAGTGTGTATATTTTTATTTTCATTCGAGTATTATCACATTATCGATGGAGTGGAAGGGTTGTTAGTGACACCTGATCAACCCTCATTGATTGGTTACAAAGGATGGTTTTCGTTACTGCGAAACATTTTCCGCGAGTTGAACTGCTACGATCGTTTAACCTTTAACTTTGACAGTTCCATCCAAGAAATGTGGTAACTTTTTCACCACTCAATATCTTCCATGTGTCTCAAACGACCAATACAATTGAGATACAGTGAAAAAGTCTATTTATCCAGATTGATAAATTTCATCTGTCACTCCTCTTCCTTCTATTTTCATGTAGCTTCTGAAATTTTTTTTTAATGAATCTATGTCCCATCTGATAATTTCACTAACCTATTCAAATTCACTTCAAAAGAACACCTTTCTATAACAGATTTTATTGTCCACCCATTTATTTGTTAATTTTTGAGCGCTCGTTCAACTTACACGAGGGTAATCTATCAATTTCAAAACTACGGATTTAATCGTGACGAAATTTTGTATTTCGATGGATTTATTCAAGCTACATTTTTTCCAGATCGCATAACCAGAACCATTTCTAATTCCAACGAATTATTGGATAAAAAATCCATATATTTCTGTAACAGCTGATTCGGCATAATTTACCAAAAGCTGCTGTCATTTTAAAAACAGCTGTCAAAAATTTCTTCAATCGGTTTCTGAAACTGGGAAATGCGAATCTACCTACAAGGTGGATGAACGAGCGCTCAAAAGCTTCTGGCTTCACGGCAGTGCTTCTTATAATTTTTTGAAATTATTATGGCAACCATTCAGGTCTCAAATTTTTTTTTTCGATCTTTGAATGTCAATTTCCATGTCTCCAGGATCTGTCGGATTGTGGAAAATCATCTTTTACCCTCATTTTCGCGTGTGAATATCCCTATTTTTTTTTCAACTCCGTTCCACTGGCCAGAGTGAACGAAAGTTTTCATTCATAATCTTTCTGATATCAAAGTAGAATTTTGCTTATAAAAACCTGAAAATTAAAAAAAAACATTATGAGGCTAGAAAATCGGAAGAAATTATTTCTTACCTCTATTTCTTCCTCCAATTCACTTCTTTCTACGATTTTCCATCCCATTACTTCCGATATTCATTCGCATTCGTTTCATCAGACGAAATGAAAATGAATGTACTGAAATGATAAAAATTGATTGGGAATTCTTGAAAAATGTTACGGGGGGAAGCGTCTTGAGAATCGTTTTTTATTCGTTTCAGCCCTCGAATAGGTCTATTTTGGCCAAAATCCGACCTCTGTTTCAATGTGAAATTTCATGTTTCCAGGAGCTGTCAGATTTCAAGGAATTTCTCTATACCTGGAATAAACGCATCTTTGAAGAATCATCACGTACCTCTACTTTCAAGTGTATCCCTATTTTTGAACGCTTGTACAACTTACACGAGGGCTATATCATTTCGTCACGATGTTTGTATTTTTCGAATTTTGAGCCGAAAATGGTCTCAATCGACTATGTTCGACTCACTGATGACGAATCCGTCGAAAAATTCGAGTCTGACTGTCCGGCCGTCCGTCCGTACGTAAGCACGATAACTCTCGAACGGAACAACCTAAAGACTTGAAATTTTCAGTGTAGGTTCAGATCCCAAATGCCTCGGTTAAGTTCGTTAATGGGCCAAATTCCACCTGGGGTTCCGTAAATATGGCCGTTCAATGTTTTGTTCCCCTGATTACTTGAAAACTACAGATTTGATTGAGATGAAATTTTGCACTCAAATGGAGAATGAGGTGTTCAAGCTACATGTGAAATTTTGTCCAGATCGCATGACCATAACCATAGAAACCATAGAAAATTGTAACTTTTGAACGGAAACGCCTAGGGACTTGAAATTTTCAGGATAGGTGTGGATCTCGAATGTCGTGATCACGTTCATCTATGAGCAAAATTATTCTAGGGGTTCCTTAAATATGGTCGTTTGAAATTTAGTTTTCTTGATCATTTCAAAACTACAGATTCGATCGTGACGAAATTTTGTATACTAATGGAGAATGATATATTCAAGCTACATTTCTCCAGATCACATGACCAAAACTATAGAAACCATAGAAAATCATAACTTTCGAACGAAATGGCCTAGAGACTTGAAATTTTCAGGATAGGTATGGATCTGAAATGTCGCGTTCACGTTTATCAATGAACAGAATTATACTAGGGGTTCCGTAAATACGGTCGTTTGAAATTTTGTTTTCTCGATAATTTCGAAACTGCGGATTCTTTCGAGATGAAATTTTGTATTTTAATCGAGAATGATATAATAAAACAATATTTTGTCCAGATCGCATAACCAGAACCATAGAAACCATAGAAAATTGTAACTTTTGAACGGAAAGGCCTAGGAACTTGAAATTCTCAGGGAGGGTTTGGATCGCAAATATCGCGGTCACGTTCATCTATGAGCAAAATTAGACTAGGGGTTCCGTAAATATGGCCGTTCAAAATATTTTTTTGCTGATAGTTCCGAAAATACTGAGCGGATTGGGATGAAATTTTCCAACTAGCTGAGTAATAATGTATTCAAACTACGTGCAAAATTTTGTTCAGATCGCACCACCAAGACCATAGATACCGTAGAAAATTCTAGCGAATTATCGAAAAAAAATTGATCAGCTGAAGCACTGACATGAATTCTGGAGTTTCGCCTAAGTTTCAGAATTTTTTTGACAGCTTTCGAAAATTCCTTCAATTGATTTCTGAAACTGGAAAATGCGAATCTACCTACAAGGTGCATGTACGAGCGCTCAAAAGCTCCTGCCTTCACGGCAGTGCTTTTCGTAATTTTCCTTTAAATTCCTTTCACTGGCCACTGCTTTTCACGATTTTCCATCCCATCACATCCGCTATTCATTCGCGTTCGTTTCATCAAACGGAATGAGAATGAATGCCCTGAATTGATGCGAATTGATCGGAAATTGTCGAAAAGTGTTGTACGGGGGTGTTGAATGGACGTAAAAGTATTTGTCCTATTTTTGCCAAAATCCTCTATACTTGGAATAAACATTTTCGAATGAAAATATCCGTATTCTTCCTTAAAATGTGTTTCTCTGGCCAGAGTGAAAGAAATTTTTCATTCATATCCTTCATGAAGTAGAATTTTGCTTGCAAAAACCTGAAAATGTGAAGAAAAAAATAATGAGGCTAGGGAATCGCAAGAAATTATTGCTTACCTCTTTTTCTGTATTCAATTCACTGCTTTCTACGATTTTTCCATCCCATTAATTTCGCTATTCATTCGCGTTCGTTTCATCAGATGAGAATAGATGCACTGAGATGGAGAGATGAGATTTGATCAGAAATTCTGGAAAATTGGGGTTGAGGAAACATATAAGGATTCGTTTTAAGGTTTTTAATCGTTTCTGCCCTCGGATCAGTATATTTTGGCAAAAAACTGCTCGAGTTTGATGATGAATTTGGTTCTCGTCAAAGTCTAAATAATTCCTCTCGGGGAAACGTCAGACGATACCTGTGATCGTCGGACTTGTTTTCGTCTGTCAAATGATCAATTTTCAACTCGAGCTCTCGGAAAACGCAAAAAAAGATGATTCCAATATTCGTGGATCACTGGTATTTGACAGACTTGCTCTATTTAAAGCAAACGCGCATGGTTTGAAGGCCCTTTTATGTAGTCATAGATATATGTACTATTTTTCCAAAATATTTTGACTGAAAACTCGATAATTATAACAAACTAGCAGACTCGGCCACACGTTGCTCTGGCTAAGGTATACGTCTAATTATATTGTGTAATTTCATCTCAATCAAATCTGTAGTTTTCGAGTAATCAGGGGAACAAAACTTTGAACGGCCATATTTACGGAACCCCTGGTGGAATTTGGCCCATTAATGAACTTAACCGAGGCATTCGGGAACTGAACCCACACTGAAAATTTCAAGTCTCTAGGTTGTTCCGTTCGAGAGTTATCGTGCTTACGGCCGGCCGGCCGGACGGACGGACGGACTCGAATTTTCCGACGGATTCGTCATCAGTGAGTTGAACATAGTCGATTGAGACCATTTTCGGCTCAAAATTCGAAAAATACAGACATCGTGACGAAATGATATAGCCCTCGTGTAAGTAGTACGAGCGCTCAAAAACCTACTAGATTGATTAATCTCGCCCCATAAGCTCTTCGGTAGTTCAATTATGTTACATATCCCACAAATAAGATTTGTATTTCCTCTCAAGTCCAAGTCGATAGAATGGAAATCGTGAGTTTATTCTGGGTTAATGAATTCATCGACGTGTAGGAAGCACTTCTCAAGATATCGGTGTAGAGTGTAGAGTGACCTTAGCCTTAATCCGTTTCTGAAAGCGACACTTTTCTAAACGCAATTATCCCATTCCACCTATTGTGTACCTACACCTCCAAGAATTATAATAACACATCACGTGTACCTTTTGTACTTCTCTCCAACTACCTAATATCTCCATTAATATTTATCACTTCGGGCCAGATTCCGGCCACAATAAAACAAAAAACGACATCATGCAACAATTTAGCTCGAACGGTCCTTACTGGCGAAGTCGAGGCTGGGCCAACAATGATACGGCTTGTTCGTTTATGTTGAAATTTAACCCATTTAAATAATGGGCTACAGATGAATAGAGCGACCGAACGTTATTGCAACTGAATGACTCGGAATTGGTTTTATTTCCAGTTCGTTGAATGAACGATACAGTTAATTTCAATCGATCGAATAGTAAATAAATCTGGCGGTTTCAGAACGTTGTTTTTTCATATAATATGTGATGAGTATAGATACAAGATGAATAATTGAGATCCTGGCACGGAACCCTGAGGGATGCCATTAACCAGGCTGAAAATCAATTTAGCAGATTGGAATGTAGAACGGCTGAAGTTAATGAAGGAAAATCTTCAATAGGACTGCAACATCATGGAACAAAACAATTTCCTCCTTTCTCCTCATAATTAAGGTTACTCAGTCGACACTCACTATTATCCCCTTTCAGAGTTATTTTCCTCGAGATGTAGATAACCTTTTTTTCTGAATTTTTATTACCGTCAACACTTTACATGCTGCTTTTGTCCCATTTGTTCTAACATTGTGGCCTTCTGGTGCGGAACAGATCACCCTCGAGATAAATACTTCTGAGAGTTTTACGTTGCATGTTGTCCGTCTTGAAATGCAGTCTAGATTAAAACTATCATTTTCCGGTGTAACAGGCTGTATCGTAAAAATGGGTCTGCTGATAAGATAGTGC